>OX376373.1:15026274-15626274 GCA_947369275.1 Nemotelus nigrinus | reverse complement strand
GACGAGGAAAATTGCAGGAAAATCGACAATTTCAAAAATTTGTAACTGAAACTTTTTTTACAGCTTTTCGAAATGCTAAACTTTTCCATGTGTGAATTTCAAATAAAATATATATTTTTTTAAACATACAATTTTTTGAAAAAGTTATTTTTTTTCTTCAAGACCTATGTAACCCCTTAAATCGCACATTACTACAAAAACGAACGACAGGTTTGAAGGGGATACCTCGTGTTTTTCCGCTTTTGTGTTTTGAGCAGTTTATTTGCATGACATTTATCTTTGCCTGATGTGAGCATGTAACAATGCTTAGGTACATTGTTGATAGAAGTAGTACAGAAGCTTTTGGTCAGAATGACTATCTGAGTTCCTGTGCACGAAACATAAACTTACTTAATTATGTATCCATTTAAGTGCATACGTACTTATCTACATTTGCATAGTCTTTCGTTACATTGACCGACATACCGTGAGAGTCAAAAGTGATGACACACTTGAAAATTTCATTTTTGAGCCAACAAATTTTTCTAACTGTAAGGTATAAAAAACTCTAGCGCACCTGAACCGCTAGAAACACTAATTTTCGAAGAACAGTAGAAGAATCGTGCAGGTTTTGAGTGCATATTCCACCACATGAGCTGTTTATTACGGCCAAACTATTTCAAACGCCACGTTTTACTTTGGTCTCAAGAATGCATTATAACTCATATGGTAGAAGGTTTCAGATATTACCACTGGCATGCATTTCAACGTTTATGAGAGCAAAACACGGGCTAATTATATTCGTTATCAGTTGCTTATTTCACAAAATTTTGAAAGCAGCATCTCATATAACATCAATGAAGAAAATGCTGAGTGCCTGCAGCACTGTAACTGAAGTTGGTGTTTGGGGCTGCGATCTGAAAAATTTGCAGAACTTTGGGAATTGAAACATTGGTTATTTATTTTCATTGTAAATGTTTCCGGTATGAATACTAACTGTAAGCATTTATTGATACAAAAGTAGCACAACCAACTCGTGCTGGCAACCTTTTGCCAGTATCAAAGCCAAGAATAGATCACATCTGTTTCACGTTGTTATATTGCATTCGAAGTTATAGGAGTATAAAGAAATTTAGGGTTACCTGCAGCGAGTTTTTTCAAATAATCGAAAACTTAATATTTGCTGTTTATTGTCACTACAATATCATTACCATTTGAAAATTCTACGATAAAACCGCTTACTAAAGATATTGCAATTAAACACAAAACCAACAATAGCTGGCAACCCTATCGTGGCTTTTCAACCAAATTTGGCCTGAATAATGTCTATAACAGGTTCCATTGATTGTATGAAATTCGTATTGATTTGATGACTACACTGGAAGTTATAGGGCAAAAAGTTTTATTTTCCTGAGCGAATTTTCAAAACCAAAGACACAAAACTTACCATAGCTGGCAGCACCAATCAAATTTTTCAACCAAATTTCCACCAAACAGATTAGAGTAAGGTTCAGCTACTGTGTCAATTTCATAAAAATCTGGTAACTTATTCACATTTGATAGGGCAAAAAGCAGTTTTTTTTCTTTGTAATTTTTCAAGATGGCACCACTGGCACAGAGTTGCCCACAACTCAAAATCGCTTCTATCAAATCTGGTCCTACTTAAGTCCAATGCATTCTGTAAATTTCAGTTGTATCTGATTATTGGTTCGTGAGTTCCCGTGAACATAAATTTTTGATGCTAAAAATATAGGTTAACTGGGAGAGGGCTACCGTTCTTGTCCGACATGAAATTTCCAAAGTTTAACTTTGAACGTGTAGATAAAGTATAAGATTTGTATACAGATTGGTTTTATTGTAAGAAACGGACATTTTTTAGGATATTCGATGGTTTGAATGTTTTCACTTCCAAATTTTTATTTTTTCAAATTTAAGACACCAAAATTATCATAGCTGGCAGCTCCAACCGAATTTTCTGACCAAATTTCTATCAAACGTGGTTTAAAGTAAGGTCCAGCTACTAAATCAAACGATTCAATCAGAATTTATAGGGCTAAAAATATTTATCTTTTTTAGTGATTTTTCAAGATGGCACCACTGGCACAGAATCGCCTGCATTTCAAAATGACTTCTATCAGACCTGGTCCTATTTAATACCAATACATTCCAATTAATTCTGCTTATCGGATCGTGGGTTTCCGTGAACAGAAGTTTTTGATGCTAAAAATATGGGTAAATTGGGCAAGGGCGACCAGGCGTGCCCGTTATACCATATCAAATTTTATTTTTTTTCTATGTAAACAAAGCACAAGATTTACATATGAGTGGCTTTTTTTTGAAGAAACGGCATTTTTTCAAGAGAAACGATGATTTGGAAGTTTGCACTTTCAGTGCAAAAGTTATCGCAATTACAAATTTTCAAATTTTCCCGTTCTCTTTTTAGGCACCCTGCGCACACATGGGGTTAAAAAATTCCAAAACATTATCCGATTCATATGTAAAACACGTTCGAAATTTATTTCATCAACTTTATTTTTGCAAAAATTATTTGTGTACGGAATAATAGGTATATTAAAAATATCACTAAAATGGCCGCCGGCGCCAAAGGGTTAAAGATAATTGACATTTAGTGAAACCTGGACCTATTTTGCATATACACCAATGTATCCTGAAAGTTTCAGGAATGTTCTTCGAACATTAGTACAAAACCACTAGCTTTAGAGCCAGCACATCTGCAAGGCATGATAAAAGTAAAAGAGGCCGAAACAAAATTCTGGTTTTAAGTTTAACTGTTATTTTTCAAATGATAAAAACAAGTGTGCCATTACTTTTGACTGATAAAAATAGCACTCTTACAATGTTTTTGCATATAAAATAATTAGTACAGCATGCATTGCTATGAAATGAT
The DNA here is from genome assembly GCA_947369275.1 of Nemotelus nigrinus. Lineage (NCBI taxonomy): Eukaryota > Metazoa > Arthropoda > Insecta > Diptera > Stratiomyidae > Nemotelus > Nemotelus nigrinus. The sequence goes on along the minus strand of OX376373.1, from coordinate 15,623,387 downwards.
TACAATTTCTTCGGATCAAATAAAACTTTGATTTGAGACATTCAACTGTTTTATATATGTACCTTACAGTTAGAAAAATATGTTAGTTCAAAAATGGATTTTCTATGTGTGCCATAACTTTTGACTCTCACAGATGTATGTACCTACATCATCTCACCATAATATTCCGCCAGCATTTTACCATTTCAAAATACCGTGCGATTGCAGACTTTATCTTACCGAACAACCCACATTAGATGTAAATCGAGAGCAATTTTTTTCGTTCATAATTTGCATGAATTGTTGAAGCCACGGTTGATGAAACGCGTCTTTCTGCAGCTATTAGATAATAGTCGACGCATCTTTGATTGCATCATTTTACAACGCGGAACGCTGATTAGAAACAACCTACACTAATGTTTGCCCATGCATTTGACGGACCTGTGTTTAGCTGAGATGTAAGCGAGAAGTTATGGCCTGTGTTGGTGATTGTGATATGCATGGAATTATTTCAATGGTCAAAAGGAATGATATTTCTGTGAAATGAATACTTGATGTTCACAATAGACTGATTTCACGTGATGTGAAAAGTTATGGTAAAGTTCTCATACTTTCTATGGTTTTGTTTTTGGTTTGCTGATACTGATAGTATAAACTATTGCTTCTCTTGTTGCAGTTGCAAATCAGAATAATAAAATTTTTGAAATAAAATTTAAATAAAATATGGTATATCGGACGACAGTCCTAAAGTTTAACGTGCAAAACTTTTCCTGATTTGGGAATGAACACAACTATTTTTTTGCCGCCAGCTGCACGGCAAGCGTAAGCATACTTTATGTATGTATTTTCTTCAGTCACGTTAGCGTAACCTCTTTGGACTGTTGGATATCAGATGGATGAACGCCATTAAGGCCCGGAAAATTGGCCGGCTCAACGGTGTTTATGGTCCACTTTAATTGGGAATTTAAGATCCATATGGGAAAATACTGGGGGACATTGGTTTCGAAAAAAAATTGAGTCCATAAAGAGAGCCGATGTATCGGTTCTGGAATTAGTGCAGCTTCACCGTACTCTTCCTTGTTTAGTGTAAGAACATGCCAGCGAGAGTGATCCTGGAAACAATCGATGCTCTCAGGAGAAAATTGCAATTAAGATTGGACCAGAGTTCAGTCCTTTGTCCTGTCCACTCTTTTTCGATTAAAGAAGGGAGTTGAGGTTCGTCCGCCCACATTAAAAGACATGTCCATGTGATCAGAGAACGAACATTCTTGTATGATCTTCTTTCATTCAGGAGGTGTGTTTGCTGCCCGCTGACTAACGTCGAGAAATCTATCCGATTTGAGGTAAGGTCAAGTCGCTGCCCAGATTTGCGAAGGGCAAGTTGTAAGCCAAGATGAAATCCATTTGTTCAAGTTGCCCTACATTAGTAATTGATGAGCATTAGTGTTAGTGCTAGAATAAAAGACATACAGGTCTTGGTGATTCCAGCCACTATATCGTTCACGGGCAAGCGTCGTAGCTGTGTGCTATCAAGCAAGAAAAAAAACCATCGTGTCCTTCAATCGAATTCCAATGAAAGAATCAAGTTATCGTTATCACAAAATTTTTTAAATACAAGGACGTTAATAATATTCTTGGCAAGAATGTAGACTCATGGTTTCTCCAGACTTTCACGTGTAATCAGTTTGTATTTATCGGTACGTAAGCCACAAAGCCAATTTTTTATGACCCATGCTCTTCTCCTGTTTTAGATAGGTGGAGATCAAGGCAGCTGTTGCTGCTTTGGAATCTTGGAGGTTAATTTGAAACACCTACTACAACACCACCAAGGATCAAGTCGAGGTTGTCCTCGGTTGCTGACGCTGCCTTACTGCTCTGATCTGTTTTCAGATTCATAAGGTCTGGATAGCTTGCCCAAATGAGAGGCAGTTCCGACACTAACTCCATCAGGCTAGTGAGACTCAGCATCTGATTCTCGCTCAAACGCACGCCCAGATTGCCAGATAAATATTCTGCTGTCAGAGCCTCTTATTTCAGGTTTTGTTTGGCGGACTCAAAATTCTCCGTCTCACCACCCTTGTCACTCCTATAAACGCTCAGGAACAATTTTTTGACTCCTTATTTTATGATGTACTTCCAGGATTCGCCTCTTCATTGGAGATGAAGAGAGCCTTGATTTTAAACAGGCTCGCCAATTTCGGCCATCCTCCAATCTTCCGTCGGAAGATTAGGCATGAAGAGCCTAACGGTTTTCAGAATTTCATCTGGGTTGGAGTGGAAGCAGAAAATCCATTCTCTGGATTTATTCTGACTCTGGATTTCATCAACTTTTCCTGATTTGGGAATGAACACAACTATTTTTTTGCCGCCATCCTTCGCAATACACGTGCTGACTTTCACCAGTTAGTCGAAGACTTTGTACAAAGCTTGCCGTACATTGAAAGACCAAGTGAACCCTGAAACAGTTACCATTAGCTTAGGCTTTTTCAATATTTGCCTGCTTTAACCCCTTTGCTCAGTGGATCTCTTTTTTCTGGAGCAGGATCAGCAGGATTTCGAGGACGCAATAACAATTTTTCGCAAACATTTTTATTTCCTGCTGAAGAGTATTTTTGTCATTGTCGGACAACTCGTCACGGTGAGATTTTTGTTAGCTTGCTCAGAAATTCGAAGGTAGATCTTTTAATTCCGTTAGCCTAAAAAAAAGTTGGCAGATGAACGTGGAGTGCCTGATGAGTAAACAGCACTGAAGGTAGAACTAGTTGATGGTCGGGCGGAAGCATTTGCCGTAACCTTCACGGCACTTTGACCACAAACGGGTTGCTGGACATTCCCCGGGTCAAACTTGTTGATTGAAGCGCCTGAACCACTCGAAGCATGAGTTGAGGATGTGCTGGGAGGCACTGCCCCATTCTAGCACATTTAGCAGCTATGCAGCCAACAGCCAATAACTCCCCTTCAAAAAGTTTCAACTGCACTTAGCCCCCTCTGGACATTGGAGGGTTTTAGTGAGTTTTATACCGGATTTCTGCCTAACGAGTTTGATTTTTTTTTTGGTTGTTGCCTCCTTTCGAAAGTGTCCTCACTCAAAGCCACTGTCACACTATGGTTATTTATGCAAGCAGGGAGGTAATGCGAGAGTAGTCTCAAGCCTCAGAGCGGGGGTTGGCCTCACCAACCTAATGGTGATAAGACTGGAAACGAACTCTGAGGCCTGCCAAAGTTTGAACGTTTGGTTGAATTACTCCAGAACCGGAGAAGTCCGAAGATAAACGAGTGAAGACGTGAGATAGTCTAAGTAATTTGGCATTACCTAAGATGCACCACGATAAGGCGATCTAAATTACATCCTTGTTATTGCTCAAGGTGATGAGATTCTTGATGAGTGATCACTATATCGTATAGTCACTGTTTCGTAGACGTACTGCATATGCTAACCCTTTGAAGATGCAATATCCTACCTTTCGCCACACCTTAAACTTACAAGTTTAAAAGGGTTTGATATTAGAACCTATTTTTATATTTTAGAAAAAAAATTACATAAATTATGTTAATTTAAACATTAAAATTAATTGTGCTTGCTTAAGCTCAATTTATTCAACGATTTGAAAGTTCTATACGAAACTTCAAACAATATGTTACACAAATTACGCTTAATTTATAGCCGATTAGTGTCTACAGATTCACACCAGTATAAAAACACATTTTAATTGGTTATCATTAATGAATCAAGAACGAATTTAGATTGAAAAATGTTTCCGATTCCTATTGATAAAATCAGCTTTATCAAACAACCAAAAAACCGATCTAAACTATTAAACACACATTGACCCTATCTCGACTAATCTGTTAACTATGTTAATAGGATGCTATATTAGACCCATTCAACCACCGAGATGACTAATAGATAGAAACGAAAGCCCAACGTCGGAAGATGGATGAAATGTGCAGTGAAATTGGAAACTACCTACCACTGGCTAGTAGGAAAGGAAAACCAATAAGATCGCGGTGAATGCATGTTCGCTGACCAGACCACTTCTTAGTCAGCTCGTCGTGGAACGTGCTATTCACCTGAATATGAATCATTCTTTAGGCCTTTACTATGTAGCCGCGACCTTACAATGGAAATTACCGCTGAACTGACCCAACAGGTTTTCATGATCTCGGAATTTCTTTGAAGTAGATATCTTGAGTCTTCGTCTTGGTCTTCCAAGCTGCTAGGTATGTCACGACACGAGCTAGCCGTTAAGTTGTCAATAACTTTCGTCATTGTCGATGAGTGTAATATGCACATAATGTGGTAGCGGCTACCCAATGACATGTTTTACTGCTATTGGTCTAGTTTATTTACTGAATTGTCTTGGGAGTCGGGACTGTTGCTTTGTGAATGGTTAAGATGAAATGTTAGTGAGCTGAATGAAAGGATTTTTATGAAGAAAGTTTAAGCTTGTTGCAGGCCTGAAATTATCAAAGAATAACGTAGAAATACCTCGTGATTGGCTTTGTCAACAACAAGTATTTCCATAGTCATTTGTCTGGAATCCTTAATGATGATCAAGATAATCAAAGTTGAAATATCTTTCACTGATAATTTTTTTATTTATAGCCAATGCTCTGTCAACAAAAGATACTTTTGTTTAGATAGTTTATTTTATAAAATTTCGTGGGTCATCATGCCGAATCGATTAGAATACTAATACAAGCAAATTTATGATAATTGCCAGAGATCTGCACCCCTAGTAAGCTCTTGAGTTGACTCAGAGCACTTTTGTGGTTTAAAAGATAGTCGACTAGATACAGTTACTAGCCTCCAAGTGAAAGCCTAACATTCATTGCAGACAGTGTTACCAAAAATCGTGTGTCTTATAATATTTCCCAATTTCAAACGTATGAACTCTTTCCTGATAAACATACTTTATAATACTCATAGATTTAGGCACATGTAACGTGAACCTGTAGCCAATCATTTATTTTCCATAACTATTTCGCGTCGACAAAAAGTCAATTCATGCATTGGCGACAACCTTATGAATACATAAGAGTTACGTGATTGCTTTACGCAAATTTTAAATTATTGATACGAGCACAATCATTTTGATTTTACGCATAATATTTACGTCTGTGTTTGCATTTATTAATTTTCTTGACTTTATCATCCCAAAGCATGTCAATTGCATCAATCTAAAATTTGTTCATTGGTTGCTTTCTAGTCCAGAGGCAACACGATGCATCCCAATGTGTCGAAATGAAATAATGTCATAGATACTTAGTATTTCTTGTCTATTCTGATGATGATGCACATTTCCGGATTGTCATCACTTTGATCATTCGACAGCAACTTCTAGAGATGAAAATGTCGTGTGTGCTCCATGAAAAGATCTGAAGCTCCGTTAAATATAGACAAACACTTAATACTATAACTGAGCTGTGGTCATTCGAAAAAGATTTCCGTCTTCAATCTGGCAAGTGAATCAAATGGCGGCTCCAACTTACAAACTGATTTTAGGGAGAGGGAAATACATATGAAATTGATGACAATGATCAGAAAGATTAGAAGAGAAATTATTTTTGCGATGATTTAAAGAAAATTGATAAATTCAATTTTTGGGGCACTCTGAACTTCATTTCATCATGGAAATACTTCAATATTAGGATAACCACAGTGCTATTTTTACTTTAAAAATTTAAACATCTATCGACTTTTTTTTCTTAATAGTATTATTCGGCATTTGTGAACAAAACAAACAAGACAGGAATTGACAAAAGGCTCTAATCGATGAATTACAGTGTTCACAAACGATTTAGTTAGCGATTTTATAGTTTGCAAAATTATATTCACTTTCAAATGCATACAATGCCCCATTTAATGCCATTTGTCACTTCTAGTGCTCAAAATATTAGAGTTTAAAGTTTTTCAAGCATAAACTCGCATTACTCAATGAATGCGATGACAGCGAATTTCGCACTATTATGCTTTTTGAGCCTCAGGTGTGCTTAACTGATGACCAAATTTCTATTTCAAGAGCTCAGCTCCGATATCAGGTTTTGAGCTTATATCCAGCAAAATGCTCTTTGACTTTCGAAGTTAGTCTGATCGCGCCCAGTGTGGGCTCATTTTCTTATCGGAAGTTCTGAAAATCGACGTAATTGGTTTGAACGAAATATGGATTGATAGTTTTATTTAAAGCTTTGAATGTACCATATAATGGATAAAGAAAAATTGGAGGGATGTACGAAATATGTCGCAAGTGAATGAATCTAAAAAAATTGCAAGTGACAAAACTTCCTATCTTCATCCGAGGACAAGGTAAGGATTTCACTATTCAGCCATTGCTTGATTCCAAATGACCGATGCACCTACTACTACATGCGCTTCAGCTGATGCCAAAGCAACTGGTGCTATAAAACGTTACAAACAAAAGGCACATAGTACTAGCTCTAATCGTTCCAAGAGTATATCTAAATTTCCAGTTCCATTGCGCAATACAGCCACCTCGGGCAACATCAACCTCGTTTTGCTTCATCAATTCTACACTGTGATTTAGACACTATTAAGTATTGTAAGTAGCCACTATTAAGTACTAAATATTGAAGCTGTTTCGACTGCCCGTCTACCGCTAACTTGCAATCAAATCATGCTCCAGCAGCAGCTCAACCTGAAATTTCAATAAGACTCTTTCAACCTCACTGGTCTTCTCGTAGACTTCCACCAGTAGTTGTCGGATTGCCACCATTACAAGTATTTTGTTTCGCGTGCAGTAAATCTGCAGAAACAATTAAGGAATATGGCTTTACAAAAAGTGAACACCTGATAACCTAAAAAGAACGGTAACTTTTGGCACTGATGTACTACTTCACAAAAACTTTCAGTCTCCCGGCGATCTGCTTAAGAACCCTACTAGGTTACCTAGTAAAAAAACATTGAAAAGAAGACCATTGAAAGTCTGCTTTCAGAGCTTCCGCGGTCTGAGAGCCAAAAAATATGTCATCAAATTCGACTCAACCCTAGCTTCTCATATTTTCTTGCTCTAGAGAAAGCTAGAAGATTTTTCCGAAGCTAGAAAATTATGGTATTTCTGGTCCTTTACTCTCCCGGTCCACTTCCTATATTCTTCATTGTAGTTGTTTTGTAGCTGCTAATTCCTGCATCTCTGATCCATTTTATACATATTATCTGTAGGGCTCCGCAAGGTTCAATTCTCAGCCCTATGATGTGCCTATTGCTTATAAATGACCTATACGATCTGCTTGTCTCTGTATGCTGATGGGATATTTAAATTTTTTATCAGTTACCAAATGATCTCTCTGCGCTAAATAACTGGTGCACTGCTAACGCACTTACTCTGCATGTTGCGAAGTGTCTACAAATATCTTATACCCGTAAAACAACATCTGTAATCTTCTCTTACTCTGTTTTCAATTCCTCTCTGAACGTTGCTGTCAATAAGAAGGTCCTTTTTTCTAGACGTGTATTCATGTAGCTATCATTTTAAAATAGTTTTGACAGTGAATAATTGGAATATTCCTGCAATATTTGTAGTGAAAATTGGACAGCATTAACCATATAGCTGAATCCTTTACCTACACCTTTAATTTGATGCTCTCAACTGGATTTTTTCCACAAACCCTTAAAAAAGCTATTCCCGTACCAATACATAAGGGGAATGACACTTTAGACCCAAATAACTATCACCTTAATTCGACCTTGTCAGTAATATCCAAAATCTTCGAGAAGTGTATAAAAACTAGACTAGTAGACTAGACTAAGTGTATAAAAACTGCCTGCAATAGTCTAGCTTATAATCAATATGGTTTTAAAACAAATTTTAGTACATCTGTTGCACTTTATGATGTAACATCCGACATAAATACAGCTCTAAATTGTAAAGAAAAAGCGGTGGCCATTTCTCTTCATGTGAAAAAAGCTTTTGATGCCGTAGACCACACTTTACTATTCAACATATTACACGAAGCGGGTATTCGCTACAGAGTGCTAGAACTGCTACAATCATATATATCAGCTAGATCTAGCTAGAAATAGGTACGACATTAAGTACTTCCCTATATCTGGACTACGGAATGCCTCAAGGAACAGTTTTGGGGGCCTTTGCTCTTCTCAATATACATAAACGATCTATCTAATCTAGAAAATCATATAAAAGGTCGCGTTGTAGCATATGCAGATGATACTGTGTTAATATTTAAAGGAAAGAACTGGCATTCGGTGACTTATTTAGCAAACCGTGAAATAAAACTAATAAATGACTGGCTCTGTGAAAACAAAATTGCACTTAACTTAGAAAAAACCAAATATAAAATCCTCTGTAGATATATTACGTACGAAGAAAACACTAGCTGGAAGGCACAAAAATGTCTTGGGACCTAAATTATTTAACAAAGTTCCTTCAGAGTTGCGCACAAATCTCAATTTGATTAACTACAAATTAAAGCTTAAACGTTTTGTCGCATAGCATTTTGATGTGTTTAGTGATGTATAGTATGTATTATGAATTAAATGAATTAAATTATGATTCATATTAAGAAATGAATTCCAGATATCAATAGTTGAACATTGCAATTTATTACTTACATTATTGACATTGATACGACTGCTCAATTTCCCACACACAAGCCTTATTCTCCAGTGGGAAACACTTTATCTTATAATTTCTGTATTTTTACTATTAGAAACAGACAACTGTTTTTTTGTAGCTGAATTGTACACACATACCTGTATGCATCAATAAAGTGTATTTTGTTAAAGAAAAAACCAAACCAACTGCTAACGATTGGTAGAATATACGTTCTAAATCTCCTTCCATCATTCACATATCCTTCCGTTTTCTTGGAAAATCAGTCTCTAAAGCGGTTCTTATTCCTTGAGAGTTTTTTAAATTTTACCCAGGATATTTTATTAAACTTGAATTTGAGTGATAAATAACATATTATAACATACATATTATAGGCAAATAACTAATGTTTACATTAGAAAATAAGCAAGAACACGAATCTCCTGTTTTCAGGCACACTAGCCTTATAAACAAAGTAAACAGTTTACAGGTCCATTTCTGTTTACATATATTAATTCGGAATTTTATATTTATTTATATTTTTTATTTAGGTTTTTTTTAATAAACTTATTTCCCTCGAAATTCTATCAGATAGACTGAATACATATGCATTCTACGGAAACTCTATATTGTCTAGGAATAGGTACATATTTATTTCAACTCGTACTATAACGAGAATTTCTACTGAATTAGTTTTCCCCATTCATATTGCGAAGTTATTACCTTTTCGAAATTGTAGCAATTTTTTGGTTTGCAAACATATACTTTAATTTAAGACATGCAAACCGTTTGGGAAATGATATTCTTAGTAATCATTTAAATACGTAGAACGCGCAAAAGAATTGATTGAAATGCAAATCTATATAAAATAAATATAATAATATACCAACCGAAAATGGTATCAGTTACTAGGTTTCTACAATACACCTTCTTCCACCAAATAATATTCCATTTTTAGGTCCCTCTTCATAAGTCCGGTCCATATGATATTCGTATCTGTATCTAGGAAACTCAAGTCAAGCTTATAATAATGTGGGCACAGTGGCTCAGTTCGAAATTGCTGGTGTCGGTTAATGCATCATCGGTCCGACCGATCACGCACTGGCCACTGGCGTATTCGTGTTGAGTTTGGGTTTTCACAACTTTCGTCGTTCGGCTGTCAATTATATTGTTCATCGATCGATAACTTCGGGCGTGAACCTTTTCTACAGACCACAGCTGACTTGGTGTTTTTTTGTTTTGTTCGAATTTAGGACGCGTTCTGTTCAATTAATTTAGTTGTATGCATAAATTGTTGAAAAAGTGCAAATTGATGTAACAAAATTGTCAACTTGTGCTCAATACTGACACAGATCAGTGCAGTGAATTGTGTTCAGTGAAAAATACGCGAAAAGTGAAGTGTGCATGATTCGAAGATACATTGCGCGCATCATCAATTACGATATTGGATACGTAGATGCTAAGCTGAGTCGTCGGCGGTTGTCACAGTAAACATTGGATATCATCAACTTACCTCATGCAACTTTAATGAAATGGACAGGTTAGAAACGACTCCATGTTTAGAAGCGTGGACAGGTTTTTGCTATTTACTATTCAGAATAACGTATTTGGAAGCGGATTTAACGAACAGCTTTTTGGCAAAGTCTTCTTGTCACACACATGATCTAACGTGATGATCGCCATACTACTATCCACTAACCAGCTGGATATATTTCTCATGAATTTACATATCTTGTACGAAGTAAATTCAATGTATCTCACTTTTCATTTTTGTGTGCTGCCTGCATTCGTTAAATAGAAAAACAATTTTGCATCTTCCGAGCTTCTTCAACAGAGCGGTTTTCCATGGTGTCTCTTATCGGCGAAGAATCGCTCAGAAGACCATATTTTCCCATAGACTTTTACTTTCTGATGCCCCAACGTTGTACGTACAAACGCGATAATCGCGTTATTGTGTGTTGGAAAGATTATCTGGTCCAAGGTTTGAAGCGATTTCTTAATCGCTCTGAAGATACTTTGCACGTTTTTGATTCGCTATTAATGCCTTGGTTTTTTTTGCAATGATGCTTCAAGCTGATCTAAGCCCTGAGATCAAGCAATCAAACTTGTGAACACAGTAGACTTGTATCTATCGATGTATGACTAATGGGTAATTGAATATCAAGTTTTGATTATGTAAAAGAATCGACTGCAGAGTATATATGTTGCAACGAATCGAGTATCAATGAATCGGTGCAGATTATATGCAGCAGTTTGTAATTACATTTACAGTATTATTATAAATGTTATTTGATTTACCATACATGCGCTCGGGGGGATTGATTAAAATTGGCAATTTCGCTTATGGCTGTGAGATGTGTTTGAAAGGGCAGATTTCTTCATATTGCGAAAATAATCGGAATTTTTTTGATGAAATGATGAGCCTTTTTATTTGCTTTGCACTTTTAGCTAAGTTTATTTCGAATGTACTATATTCTAATATCAAGCAAAATGCAGATGATACAACTTATTGATGGATTATTTACGAAAGTACAATGCAATCGGATTGATGTGGAGCAGATAACCTGGAAAAAGCAATCATCTAGCATATATGTAACAATAAGAAAAAACCCTGCTTAATCTGGAGTCGAATTGATAAAATGCGCTGGTACTCAGTGTGCCATTTCCCGACATTTCGTTGATAATTCGTTCAGAAAATTGAAGCGAATTCAGAAAAAAAACTTTCGGATTCTCAAACTTATTCGTTACGATTTCTTTAAGACCGGTAAATGAAAAACGTTACAAAAAGGCCGAAAGTGCTCAAACTTCCCCTCGTTAGCTGTTGAAAGCTTTTGTACATTGGTTTATTTTCTTCAAAATTCTTTGCGAATTCTTTACAAATTTTTTGCAGTTTTTAAATAGTTCTTTGAGAATACTTCCAATACTTTTTGAATATATTCTAATAACATATATTCAATGAAATATTTATTATTTTTAATTCCAATATTAATTCTTTTTATTTGTTGTTTCATTTCATTTTATTTATTTTAAATAACAATTTTTTTCGTCCGTTTGCTAAGCTTGTCTTTGCTGCTAGAAAAAAACCTTTTTAATAAAACCTTCGAGCTCGTCCCGTCTTCTTGAAGGAAATCTTCTCACGGCAACTTCTGCATACAAAAGAGAGAAGTTATTAGAGAATAAAAAATTTGAGTAGTATTTCGGACCTTTAAAATAGACACTGTTAATACCTCAAACAACACAATTTCAAAAAACTTTATAGGCTTTTGCCCTTATGCATTGAAAACTGTTGTACGACTAAAGTACTGTTTTAATACATAATTTACTAAACGAAACATTAACGGCGTTAGGTTCGGAATTTATTGTAAATTCAAACGTATTTCACAACAAACTTTCAACAATTTCCCTATCACAGATTCATTTGCACTTCTTCTGGCATTTGTTCGAATATCTGTTTTAAATTTGTTTCTTCTAAACTTCAGAAGAGATTCTTAAAAAATATTCAAATGTTTCTCATAAAATAATGAACAGTCACACCCCAGTCAATAGTTTTATTTATTTCAAGAGCTTTTTATATTTCTACCTCTTTCGCTAACTTTCGGATTAGGCTCGTTTCACACATATGAGGTTCCATTCGATTCGGTTCGTTTTCGGTTCATTTTCGGTCGCTGCCGACAAGTGTGAAACGATAATTCGGTTTCTATTCGGTGCCTAATAGAAACTGCATAGAACCGAATACCCCCTGAGCACGAATAGGTTTCATCGGGTTTCTATTAGGTGTGAATTCGTGTCCAGGGAACAGAAAGCAATCAAGGCGTTCACACATGCACGGTTTAGAATCGGTTTCAAACTGATTGGGTCATTTGAATTTTTTTAAATTTATAAATTATCAGTTTGGATCTCTTAATTTGAAATATTTAGACGTTTTACCTAGTTAGTTTAGTCAGTTTTAGTTAGTTTTATTATTAACTCTAATTTTTTGAAATTATCAGTCGTAGTTTTTCTGATAAAATGTGCGGTTTACCAGATGTTTTGTGAATCGGCTGATTTGTGCAGTGCAATCTAAAGTACTGCTGTGGGACATAATTTGTGCAAAATATAAAGATAAATTTAAGACGCAGGAGGCATGAAAAACGATTGTGTGGAAATTTTTGAAGACTTTTATGAATTTTTTAATGAAAAAACACAAAACCTAATATAAACCTTGTAGGGACCGTGTATGTGTGAAGGGGTCTCATTCGGTTCGGTTTGTTTTCGGTTGCAACCGAAAACGAACCGAACCGAATGGAACCTCGTACGTGTGAAACAAGCCTTGGTCGTAGTAACCAATTCTGAATTCCGAATTTGGCACGCTGACTACCCACGCTGACTTCCAACACATACAAAATCATTATATGGTAGCACCTTCGGCCAGAAAAAGTTTCCGTACGGGGATTCCCTCTGTTGTGCGGTGACATTTTTGGACCCGATGACAGTTCTATTTTAAATGGTGGTTGATTTTGAAGTGAGTGCATTACAGTTATTTTAAAAATTTTTTGATTATAAGCATTTATGATGGGACCCAAAATGAAGGAAATTAGTGATGGCGAGAAGAAAATTATCCTGAAACTTTGAAAGGAGGGCAAATCTTTCCGTGAAATAGGGCAAATAACAGGAAGAACTCACTTTTCTGTTCAATATGTCGTGAAATCATTTAATGCGATAGGTGCCATTGCGTCAAAGCCACATTGTGGTCGACCCAGCAAATTGACTGTGTGCGAAAAGCGAACTATATTACAATCTGTGGAAAAGAATTCTAGTGTAACTGCTTCTCAAATAAGTGAAAGCATAAATACTTAATTTGGCAAGGATCTCCACAAAGAAACCATACTCAAAATACTAAAAGGGGATGGGTATTGCATACAAATCTCACGTTGGAAACCGTACAGATCGGAGGTCAATAGAAAGAAAGGAATGGATTTTGCAAATGAATTCATAAACAATCCTCCAGAATTTCGAAAACAAGTCTTATTCGCGGATGAAAGATAGTTCTATATATTCGGTATCAAAGGAAGAAAGCCAGTGTGGCGGGAAAACGGAACTGCGCTAGGAAAATAAAATCTTATACCAACTGTCAAATATGGCGGAGGTGGAGTAATAGTCTGGGGGTGTATAGCGGCGGACAGAGTTAGCAACCTAGTTTTTATAGAGTCAACAATGGATCAGTCCGCTCATCTAAATATTTTGAGGACCAATATGAAGCAAAGCGTTCAACAGTTGGAGCTTAGTGATGACTTCTGGTTCCAGCATGATAATGGTCCCAAGCACAGGGCATATAATGTCAAGCTTTGGTTGGTCTACAGCACAAATCTTCAGTTGTGTACGCCACCCCAATCACCAGACCTTAGTCCCATTGAGCATTTTTGGGATTTCCTGGTGCGCAGGATCCGTCAGCACAGCTTAAATTCCAAAGAAATGCTTAAAAGCGTCATCATCAATGAAAAGGGACAAAATTACCAGACAGGACACATCCAAATTGCTCCACTCCATGCCACATCGACTCAAAGAGGTCCTCAAGCGTAAAGGTTATCCCATAATATATAACCCTAATATTTAAAAAAAAAAAAATAATTTGAATATTTTAAATTATTATTGCTTTGTACGGATACCTTTTCTGCTTCGTTTTCAAGGATATACTCAAGAAAAAATGTATAGAAAAGCTAGTTTAATGAATGAATAAAAAAATAAATGTAACATGTTTCTTTGCAGTGAATTTCTTAACTATGCAGTATTCTGTTCATGGTGTACGGATACTTTTTCTGGCAAGTGTACCTAACTCACCAAATGTGCTGATAGTAACCGATCAACAATCAAAAATATGACAGCTACGGCCGTTAATATTTTTATTTCATTTGGACGAATCAATGCATTAAGAATGGTGAAAAAGATTCGCAAAATGATTCACCTAATCTGGGGGTCACGCTATTAATGCGAATTGTAATCGAAAAAAAGTTTAGTTTTTGCTTATTCAATTGTTTTTTTTAGAAAAATGCTGTGTCTTATCCACATTAACGGCTCTAAAATTTTATGGTGATTCAATCGATTATGCTTGCGGCTTTAGATTGCTTTCTTAAACTATTGCTTTGAAAAATTGAAAGCATGGCGTCATAATAAAATTTAATAGCTTGATCTGAATGTCAATGAGGCATATTTATGTGAATTTAATTATTTTAATCTTCATTAGATTAGAAGCCGCCGCCTGAGTGATTGTAATGATTTTTTGAGTGCAATACTATTCTCATTTGTAAAATTGCTGCTCAGATTTGTTTTGCGTTTGATCGTCTTTTTGAAATAAGATAAAAAATTCAAATTTTGCTGTACTTAAATGAATCAAGTACTGATTGTTGCAGTCACAATTCAATTGAATCGAATTAAAAAAAATTAATTTCACCTTTTTGTTGCTATCAATGCTCCACAGGATCAACTGAGATTGCTTTGAAAAAAAAATGCTGTCCTGTTGGTCGTCCGTTATAAAAGTCGAGTTTGACTGCCTACTCTGATAGTTAAACTTGAAAACAACTCCCCAGATTCAGTAATCTTCTGAAACGTGGATTGTTTTAAACAAATTGCGACCTCTTGAAAAATAAGTGATCACATAAACATTCCATGAATGATCATTTACTTCAGTCAAGCTCTCTTTCGACCTCAGGACAACAATATATTAACTGCAATATTTAGTGTTGCTCCGCACAATTATCTTCTTCACATTCACACCAAACATGGAATGTACAATCAACATACAACTTTAGTGCTCAACTAAGTAATAGTTTTGGACATAATCTAGTCCCCAGTTATAATGTAGGTACATGTGACCCAAGTCGAAACAGAATTCCGAGAGACAATTAAATTTGAAATTATTGCTCATGAGATTTGTACTTTTAATTTCAAGGTCAGCTAACTATCTTGCAAGTGGTATTTTCAACTTTATCTAATATGGTTTAGATTTCGAAGCTAAAAATTCCAAAAGATGTGTAACATAATATTTACTGGCCACCTTTGAAGTATTTTTTTATTTCAACAGTTTTAGCTTTTTAGCTGATAAACTTTTTAAGTACATGCTAGCCAACGATTTGTTTTCTAGACTACACCGAATTTCAAATGTAAGTGAAACCTTCGCCTTTCTTGGAGTTGATTCGAACTTTTAAAAAACCTGCAAAAGGACGACTTCGAAACGTCGTTCTTTTCCGCATAATTTCTTTTTTTGTCACAATTTTCCCGTAAATTATGTCCCTTCAGTCTTCAAGCGGCAGTTTTTTTTCATAAACTAACGCCTACTGTATGGCGTTCAAAATTTATAATTAGTGTCCCATCATAAATCCTCAGATTTCCTTCGCATTTTCGTTTCGAAAGTTACGATGTTTAGACGCTATCGTTAAAATCCACCTTGTTATATGTTTTTTACCAAACACACGGTTAGAAATTTTCGGATAAATTTGATAAATTTTGGAATGCATATAGGTCCAAACGAAAGTTAGTATCAATCCAATAAGATTGTTTAAGATCAAACAATTTAATCTGATAAGATAAATTTTATCTGATAAGATAAAATCAATACCAATTATTCATATAAATTGAATAAGACGCTCTTATTAACGGTATCCGAATCGCATATAAATGAATACACCACATTCTTATTAAATGTATACCATTTTGGATAAGAAATATATTATTCTAATTTCGAGGTCACACGATAAATTTATCCCATTTTCAAAAACCCAAAATCTTATTCTGGTTTTTTCCCTCCTTTTTATTATGAATATATATATTGGGAACAATTATCCATTATGATGAAAAAAGAATGAAAACAATTGAATATTTATGCATTCAAAGATAAAAGTAGGTTGGAATTACTTTTGCGGGATGATTCAAGTTGAACAACTTTTTATTTACATTAAAAATTTTAATCTACATTGAAAATTCTATTTTGAGAAAGTGGTTTCGAAAGTATGCACTGCTTCTCATCAGACACCAGCACACAGTGCATACTTGACTGGCGTGACCACTTGCAGTTGGAAATCATTTAATTTGTATTTACGCTAGTTGTGACAAATTTTAACATCTCCGACTTACATATATCCATCGATATAATTTTACTTGTAAAGGTTATTGAATGTGATCATGGTTCCTTTCTTCTCTATAAATCAAGCTTGTCAAAGCCGAGAATATTGATACGGGAAACTCGATCGTTTTGCGGAACCAGCCACCGAAAGCAGAATCAAATTGGAATTATTTTTGCGGGATGTAGGTGTTGTGAAAACACTTGACATAGTACACCAAGTAAAACTTTCGAGCATTGAATTCAATTATGTACTGTGAGATGGATAACGATTATTTGTTTTATTATTTGAAAAAAAAAACTTGATAGATTTTATTCATATATACTTTATTCACCAAAATCAAAGTTTTACAATATTCCTGTAGTGATTAAAGTTGTTCCTTATGGCTACCAAATAATTTTCACAAATAACTTTAATAAACACTTTAATAAACACTTCCAATTAACTTCACTTACAAACTCGAAATGCTAATTGCACGACTTGCGACGCAAAAGTAATTCTAAACAATCCGTTTCACGAAAACACTCCCGAGTAAATTTTTGCGCCCAATGCAGTTCACTTACAAACTCTAAATACGAACTTTACGACTTGCGACGCAAAAATAATTCTAAATAATTCGTTTTATTTTTTATTAATTTTTAATATGAATTTATGATAAATATTATCCGATCTTGGTATAAACCACCCGTTTATACGAAACTCGTACAAAAGTTATTCCAAAATAGGATAGAACAATTTTATCCAACGTCAACATATATAATCTATACGAATATTAGGATACATAATAGTACACCATTGTGAAGATCAATATTATCCGAATATTTTTCACCGTGCAAATTAATAAATTTCCCCAATAAAATCAATTAGTAATGCTTGTTTTTCAAACTCTATTTTTTAAAGAAGGGTGTCTAAATTAATTCATCTACAAAAAAATCAATATCACTTGTGTATAAGCGGTATTTAATTTAGATAGATATATTTGTCAATATCACAACAGTTTTTTTTGTACCATTTTGGTTTATCTTTAGATTTGGAATTTACATTTGGAATTTTCAGGCTCGCGGCCTTATTTAAACATAACTTTTACGGGTTCAAGCAAGTTTTGACATTTTCTTTCTATGAAAGAGACGAGATGGAAAATCTAATTTTGTGAAAAGTTTAAACAGGTCAATAAGACGGTGAAAAAGTCTAAGATTCTGTCAAAAAATTATAAAAAAAAATCAATCGGTTTTCAAAATTTTACTTTACGATAAATCAATAATAATAGGTGTTTCGGTTAATTGTGACCATTCTTTCCCAGATCAAGTCCTGCAATTTCATTCGATCATTCGTTCGTGCGATTTCCAGAAGGTCCACTCCTTCGACAGTCTCTCTAATTCCTCGTACTTACGTACCAATTTCATCCGCGGAAACACCCTGGCGAATAGCCCCCAGCGTAAGTCTCTCCCGGGGCTGGTTTCACGATGACAACATCGATTTTTTTTCCGCTGTCTCAGCCTGTTCGTCCTCTTTCTCTTTACCACCATTTCTTTATTTTCGCCCTTTGCCCTCTTTCTGAGTCTTTTCCAGCCCAGCGGGGGCCGCTAGTGTTTTGGCGACCTTCATCTTCTTGTTTCTGTAGGTGACCGTCAACCACCTCCTTAGGTCGAATGCTGGCACATCCTCCCTGACCCGGACTTCCTGTGTGTCTTCAGGACTAAATTGAGCCACGCGCTTATTCTGCCGTAGCCAACTCACTCTCGGGACCCCTGCAGGCTTGGCCACCTCAGCAGTCGGGTCTTCCAGCCCCCGCTGGTACTCCATTTGTGCCTTTTGCCAGTTCGTTTGGAAGGCCAAGATGACCTCAAATGCCTCTTCCAGCTCGAGCATACCGTCCTTCACGTGCTTTGAAATATTTTTCCACACGTTGGCGGCCTGGAATATTTTCTGGAGGATATGTTGGCACTTCCTCAACATATCCTCCTCAGCCATTCGCTCTCGCTGAATGTACTCCCTCCTAGAGAACACTCGTTCTAGTGGGAGTTATTGCTGTGCTGTTTCCTCCACCTCACCCGTATGAGCGTTCTCATTCTGGTGACTCTTCGGAGTCTTCAGACTACTACTACTGGAGTCAATAATTTCGATTCCTTGTGCATCTGCTGTGTACTCAGAACTGATCACTCCCTCGGTTCGCGTTTGAGTGTTCGACGGGGGAGGTGTCCTCTAGACCATCGGCCTCCTCTAGACCATCGGCCTCCTCTCAAACGCGAAACGGTCGATGATAGCATCTCCTTCACCCTGCGTCGCCGCTGTCGTCCCTACGACCTGTTGTCCATTTGTCTTGTCGGTCAGTTTTGTTATTGTTGTTGTGTGTTTCATCAATGCTTATGAGTCCCAACTCAAAGCCACTATCTCCGCCCGGGTGTATAGTCGCCTTAATGGATATCTTTGCATTTTAGATAGGCCGACGCAAGGTTTGATCCCCAGCCTTCATGGAGCTAGTCCTCAGAGCCAGGTCAGCGCTAATCGGGAACAATGTCAACCGAACCTACACCACCAACTTAGCGGTGTGACCTTCGAACGTATTCTGAAACCTACTAGGTTTTAATGGGACGGAGACGACATGACATTAGCGTGGAGCCGTTCAGGCTTGGATTTCACTCTGTCGGTACCGCGCATACAGCGACTAGGTCCAGAATGCCATAACCGCCAGGACAGATACGTTTCTCTAATCATCGATCGTACCTTGAACCATAGAACTAAGCCAGGTCATGCCATAAAATCCGTTCATGCCATTGCCACAAATTCTAATCGTTAATCGAATCGCAAAGCCATGAAAAAAGCCGAGTCGGACCGGTTGTTGTTGGACCATTTGGCGTTACCCGAGGTGCACCGCCAGGAGGCGGCCCAACATAGCACCCCATTTTTGTTTTCTTATTATTATAATTACTATGGGTATTATTATTATTATTCTTATAAAAGTTATTATGAGCTTCAATAACCTAGTGAGTAGAGCACTGGCTCCTTGCGTGTGGGGTTCCTGGTTCGAATATGCATATGTACGTTCGGGCGAAGAACTGCACACCGAGCTTTGGGTTCACCTATGTAGTTCTGAATAGGTACCTGTGTTAAGTACGGGATCACGGTAGCTGTAAACAAGGGGTAAAGTGATTCGTGGAACTAATAACTCCACAATTCGTGACTGAAGCTCTCGGGCGCTAACTATCCCAGCTCGCTTCAGCCCCTGGAGCCAACAAGGGTTTTCGTGAGATTAGTTTACTTTTATATTTACTTTTACTTCAACAGAAGCAGCTAGTTGCTCCTAAATTGCATAAATAAAATTAATTTCAATCAGAAAATCAAAAATGCATTCAGGAAGTCAGTAATTAAACTCAATCTACTTCATCACAAAATGTCAATTCGAAATCAATTTAAGAGGTCACCATCATCAACCATCAATGAACCGACAGATATCTTAAATGGAATCGTAACCTCAATAGTTCACATTGTGTAACTTGGACTTAATCACCCTTTTGTTTCTTCCGTTCCAAATCCCTCTCGGATACTCACTCTCCCATAGCACACTGAATAAATCAATTGAATTAGGTAGTAGTCCGAAAAAAACAACCACTTTTCTGACTAACTGACAAACTTTGCTTGCGTTGGCGTTATATCAAGTCAGCAGCTTACTCCATTCAGCCAACAACGAAAAAGCCCCTTGTATCAAAGTTGTATGCGACGCGATGCATTCATGCAACAATCATTTAAGTGAATAATAATTATGTTGACAGTTCAAATTAACAAGTTCAAATCTTTTCGTTGTTCTATTGTTGCTATACGAGTACGTCGCACCAGAGACGACAGCCAACTTGTAGCTTGTTCGAGGCTGCGAATCAGTTTCTGATGATTGAGCTAGTTTTCAATAAAATATGAGCGGACAGCATTCGCCCTGGTTTTGTTATGGTGTTTTGTTAAACTTCAAGGTGCATTACAAAATGATGGCGTGAAACATAAATTACATGGAAACAATCTGAGACTCTGGAGACAATAGTGTTCTAGATAAGTAGGTAGTGTTTTAAAAGTTCCATGTGACCCTGGTAAGTGAATTCGAAGAAAAAATAAAGAAAAACGTTGATGATGTGATACCGTTGCTTGCTGAATAGAAGTAATTATTAATAGTCTGTGTTGTCATTGTTAAATGATCGCCTTTGAGTCGTAACGGTACGAAAACCATGATGCATTCACGAATTGAGAGCCAAATTTTTTGTTCAGTTATATGGTAATTGTCATATAAAAATTTTTTTAATCGATTTTAATCTAAAATCATCTAAGAAAAGGTCCTGTGATCCTTGCCATAATTCTAGGTGGAATCGAGGTACAATTTTTTGAATTTGGAGTGGGTTTTTTGAATTTACACAGTGTTTTGCTGACATTTTTCGTTCAAAATTTGTTGGCTGCTACTTAACCCATTATTTATAGAGGAAACACGAGATGTGCCTGGAAATAAACTGAGCTGAATGTATAGAACTGTTTATTTTTGAATTGGACACATTTGATCCTTGATACAGATTTTAACCTGTTTAGAAGCACGGCTACTAATGGCTTTCTGACAGGAATGTTCTGAGTTAAGGGGTTATATACAGTCAGGGGTTAAGGGGTTATATACAGTCACCCCAAAAAAAGGGATTTTTCAAGAATTTTTCCTGAGAAGACTTTTAAATTTATTAGTGTAAAAATTTATACAAATATTATGATAACTTTTAACTGTATTTTAAAATATTTAATTTATGAAAAAAATAGTTTTGAAAGCTGCTATAGCTGATCTCCATGAGCTCCTCTCAAATAAGGCGCCTTGCGGCGACCACGATATCTCTGGACTGGATCATTTAAAAGGAAAAGGCCAAACGGATTTCGCTAAAATAATTATAATCTTGTAATTAATTGAAAGAATAAGCATAATAATTTTTTTTTTGACAAAATGGTGGCTTCTCAAAAAAAAAACCATGACTTTCCACCAACATTTTGGCCTTAAATTGTTTATAAAAAATAAATATTCATTGGTGAGAAAAAATCATCGATTAATTACTAAAAAATATACTGAAGAAGCTTGTGTTAAAATTTTAGACTGACCGGTTCAGCCGTTTGCAAGAAATCTTGGTCACCGATTTAAAAACACAGTTTTGAGAAAATCGCGTTTAAAGTTTCAAAAGCACTTTACACAGAGTAAAAAAAAATTTTTTTTTCAACTTACATCGAGTCGTCTATTCCAAGGCCTTATAATAGACCGTCCGTCCCTTCGGCAGCTCCTAATAACTCAAGTTGGTGTTGTCTGCGCATCATTCTCCCCTCTCGTGTGATCTCATGTGCTCTGTGGTTCGAGATCTTCATGCGCTGTTCATTCTCTCTTTCGGCATATGAATGCGTATTGGACCCAAATGAAATCCCTATTGCATTCATATAATACAATAGTGATGCTGTACCTTCATTAAATATGTCGGCAGCTATGCATGCAGCTATTTCTATGGTTTTCGAACCGCCTGTACTAGTTTTCGAGAGATTTTCCATGTCAGTTGAATATAGTTTCGTTGTTGTTTTGGGAGAAACCACCCACACATCTTTTTAATAATTTCTCATTGCTGAGATCTATATAAATCGAAAGTATAGCATCAGCAACATCTTTTGGTAATGACGGATAATCATGCTTGAAAGTGGGTAATTCATGGTCAGCTACTGTCCGCTGCCAACTGCACCATGACTCTGGTCCAATCGGGCACTTCTCGTGTTGAGGTTTTTTGTTCGTTGAGCAGATAGCATTATGCATTTTTTCAACGCAGTCAAAATTTCTCCTAATTGCTAAGCCATAATAACCTTTACCAGTTAGTTTGCCTTTTTCACCAAAAGTTTTCTTTAGTTTTGTTTTTTTCTTTTGGGAAGAGAAAAATGTAAAATTGCGTTAAAGGTATGAAAATAACACTAATTCACTGTTACTTTACGCATCTGAATACATTATAAGGGAACATTTACAGGTAAACAAAAGGGAAAGCGCTGTTCTAGGCAAGCGCAGCCGCTCCGGCCTCGTACTTTCAAACGTTCTGACACGTCTTTACAAATATGCGTGTAATCCCGAAAACAATCGCCAGATGAACTTGAAATTTTCTATGTGTGTACTTAAATATAAGTACATTACGAAAATGATATAGACAAATAATCGATTTTTAGAAATTCTAACTGCTTATAACCGCTTAAATAGTTTTTCCTTCACTGTATCGCTGCATTCAAAACTTTGATAAATAAAAAATACTTATAAAGTACGATAGAAAGGGTGAGTAGAGTTGATATTACAGGAATGAGGACCTCTGCTTTGCTAAAATCTTCTAGGCTAAAAGAAGAGCAACGTGCGGTCTCTAGGACTTTAATTTCACATACATTTGCAGGTTTTCAGGATCCTCACTTTTGAGGGTCTGAATTGAAAAGCCTGACAGGTGCTTGCTATATATGCTTCTTATCATTTAAATCGTCCTCCAATGGAAAGCTATCTTAAAACTGTAGCTTTAGAAAACCTACAAATTTTCCCTCTTTTAAACTTGGAATAAGCGCTGGAGAATGTTCCCCTCAGGTTCGATGCTTTGCATTAGACTCTCCTACTGCTCGTTTGGGTGTTGAGAAATTTGTTCACGCATGACGTTGGTAAGCTAGTTATTTTTCACATTTTGGCCAAGTTAGTCTAGTCCTTTTCCAGAGTTGATTCGCATATCATTAAATTGACAGATATCGTGGAAGAATATTGTTCAATCTTTATCTGAAGATGGACCGTATCGCCTTCTTTTGCTTGCTTTATAGAATTAGTAAGTATATCTGTTCCTTTCAAAAATCATCTTCTAGTGGTGAGTTTGGGTGATTTTGGCCTGACTTCCCACTTGATTTTTTTCCTTTTTCCCCTAGGGTCATCTGGATAAACGCTCTTGACAAAAAGAGCAAATCAATCTGTGGTTAGGTAACAGCTTGCCGAAAACGCTGATGTACAGATTTTGGTAGATCGCATCCCAAATTCCCTATGCTTAGTGGTGGTTGAAAGTCTGTACTTTCGTGGTAGGAAAGAACATACAAGTCTGAGATGCAATATCGGGATCTGGTTTGCATTTTTTTTTACAATAACTGCCATTCACTACAAAAAAAAGAGCTGAAATATGGTGATTGGTCTTTCTTACGAATATTGTAGTACCTCTTTTTCTCTCAGTCATTTAATTATTTCTGTGTTTAATTTAGTTAGAAATAAGGTTATCATCCTAAAAATTAGTTGAAACGGCACCAGTTCATCCTCTTTAGGTAATAAAGTATTTGCAACCCGCATGGGCACATAAAATTGTTTGGTGGGGTTAGTTAACGTCATAATCTCATACAAGGTTACTTACATGAGTTTGATAGGATACAGAATGGGTGGCGAACTTTTTTTTTGCATCAACTGTTTGTATCTTTATATGCCCGTACTTTACTTAAGGAATGATGATCATTTTATGTCTAAATGCATCTTTTCGTGAAACTCGCCGCGGGCCTGGGGATTAAGGGGGTAAGGGCCTAGCACTTGGGAAAAAAGCTCAACATTTCAAGAATATAGTCCCAAAATTTGAAGTCAATCAGAGCAAAACTCTTGAAACTATTGAATACTTAGTCCTATCTCTTCTATCATTGTTGCTCCGACAG
This sequence comes from Nemotelus nigrinus, assembly GCA_947369275.1. NCBI lineage: Eukaryota > Metazoa > Arthropoda > Insecta > Diptera > Stratiomyidae > Nemotelus > Nemotelus nigrinus. Next base: position 15,599,065 of record OX376373.1, on the reverse strand, counting down.
CTTGGAGTTTGGTAGTCATTTTCTCAAAACAATTTTTTTAAAGTCCGTGTTCATTGCCATTTAAAAACCACCTTACCCATTCATTTCAAACTTAGCACACACTTTCTACATGTAAAATACTTCCCCCCAACGATAATTTTTAAATTTTATTTTACATTAAGGGAGTTTTCCACTTACAAAAGGTGGAAAATAGAACATTTTTTCGTGAAAAAAAGCAATTTTCACTTCAAATGACCACCAAAAAAAATAAAAAATGAAAAAAATAGAAATCAGTGAACGTTGGGGGAAGGATTTGATGATACTTTGACTAAATTTTAATGTTCTTTGAGTTCCGATAATTTTCAGCTGAGATACAGTGAACACCGTAAATCGTCTTTTTCCAAAGACGTTATTGAAAAGCCTTTGTCACCGGTTTGTTTGTCGATATTTTCACATAAAAAAAAATTACATAATGTTATTTAAATGATAATTAATAATGTAAACAAGGTTTAAATAAATTTTTTCTATCCATATTTCTAAAAAAAATTCGTAAAAAAGTGTTTTTTTTTTTTACGCTGAAACCCTTACTCTTCCCTTAAAGATAGTAAGAACTTAATTATACAACTAGTGCATGCATATGGGCAGATATGCTGCACGATTTAATTTGGGCTTGTTTTAAAGGAAATCTCTACTCACAGTTAGACTAACTCATTATGATTGTCTAGGGCTAAGCTCTAACCATACCCACTCGGCTACACAAAATTATATAGAGCCATTATAGAGCCATGTTTATGTAGAATATTTCAAACCACACTTTGATTTGGTACATATGAAATAAGTGGAATACGCAAGTTTTCGAAAATAAACAGTATGTTCATGAGCAAAAATAAAAAAAAAAAATTCTTTCGAAAATCTTAACTAACAAAGCAGTTTTCTCTCCATACCACGCTCTGAAATTATCATTTTCTATAATTATAAACAAACTTGATTTCAAGATCTCTTGATATCTTAACTTCCTTCGCTGGAACTGTAGCCGCATGTCTATATCTCAATATTTAGGTAAGTTCGATGCTTGTTGACCAACTTCATTGAAAGCAAAAACGGAACCAAAGTCCATCATTTGTTTGTTTGGTCTTCTTTCCGCAACAAGAGTGTATGCCCATACGAGTATCACTATAGAAACTGCAAAGAAATTCAACTTATATGTACAAACACGTATTTGCATACATACACATATGAATGTCCATGTAATTATTTACGATAGTGTGTACTATGCTTGTAAGAGTCAATTTACTTGTCCACCCGATCAACAGCTTGCTTTGTTATGAGTTTAACAGCTTTAAGATTAATTCTTATCACTTTGCTCTTGAAGTTGAGTCGAATTGTTTTTCATATTGTCACAAAAGAAATATTTTACGACCGACACTACTCTCGGTAAATGTGACGACACTACTCTTGGTAAATGTGACTCGTAATCGGAGTGCATGGTTTAACGTCGGAAACTATAATTAATGCGTCCAGAGCCATACAGTTAATTGAAAATTATTAACCGACTTTTGCCTAAGATATCCGATTTTGCTTAAGAAGCTAGAATTTAGTGCTAATAATAAGAAATTTAATTTTTTCTGCTATTTCGAAAATATAAATATAGTGATATATAGCTACATATATGTATATATCAATAGCTTAATTTGCGATCATTCTATTATAGGTCACAGTAAACTCATGTAACACCAAGTAACCAATGCATATCAAATTCCCTTAATTTTGAAACATTATTCATGCGCCTGACATGTGCATGTGTATAACCTTCGCAAAGGCTAAACAATATAGCTGATATGCGGCGAATAAATAAAATGCATATTTCTTTGTTGAGCGACTTGTGATGTTCTACTTGCAACAAATAGAAGCAATCGTGATTTCACTCTTGCTGTTTGCATTGGCGAGTGAAAATCGTACAAGAGGCATGCATATTACACGCTGCAGTGTAATGTGAAAAATGCAATGTGACACGGTGAATAAAACGGTTTATTAATTAAAATGCGCGTTTGAAGTCGAGTCTGAGGACAATGCCAATGAAGTAGTATAATGTAGGTAACGGGTGACAACTAAAAATCTACACTGAGTAAAATATGTCATAGTAAGAAAAGTAGTGTTTATATCTTTTTCAAATTTTTAATACTTAATATCTATCATATAAACAAAAAACTAACATTAATGAATTTGGTCAAAAGGACCGTTATCCGCAACACGGCGTAACTTTGGAAAAATCCCTTCGCAGGCCTTCTGGACGCTATTTACATCGTAATTTCTAATACATTTGCGAATCCTATTTACTAGTTGCTTCACTGTTTTTGCTTTCCAGTTATTCCGATATACTTGCGAACTAAGATTTCCAAAAAAATCTTCAATCGGTCTACACTGGGGCAAGTTTGTTGGGTTTCGCTCTTTTGAAACAAATGGTATATTTTTAGACTGGAGGTACTCAATTGTGTTTTTGGCATAATGTGACGAAGCTTCATCAGGCCATAAGACATAATTGCCATCAGAATGATTTGCTTTAAGAAATGGAATCAGAATTCGCTGCAAACACTGTTTCAGATAGACTTCTTGATTGATGGCGAGTCCACTTGGTTTGATATGCCCTTGGATATGCCCTTCTCAGAAATCGCTATATACAGCATAACTTTCGGTTCAAATTTTTGCTTGAACTTATATTTTACATCTGGGGGAGTTGTAGACGGGTCAGATGTGTAAAATATATTATTTCCTGGCATTTGGCTTCGACTTAACCCAAAATAGCTTTCGTCGTCCAAAACAAGAGATTTTCCGCGAAAATTTCTACACATCCAACGACAATGAGATTTTATTGTCGCGATTTCACTTATTGTGTATTTGGGTGCCCTTTGTTTATGCTTGCAAGTAATTTCACATCTTTTCAAAGCTTTCGAGATGCATTGCTGTGAACAGTTGAAATTTCTTGCTGCGTCTCGTTGACTGATGTTATCTTTGTCGTTAAAAAGTCTTTTAAGCTTTCGAATGTTCTTAGCGTCCATAACTGTTGGTCTCCGGCCACTACCAAATTTTCGTTTTACAGTTAATCGCTGTAAAACACTATAGATTGTTCGTTTAGGTACATTTTCCAACACAAAATGGTCCACAGTAAACTTTTTACCATAATCCGAATTACTTTCGTAAAAGCGTACAATGCGCTCGCGCAACCGTTCTTGTTCCGACGCCATTTCGATATTATAATACTGCGAGTAATGGCATTTTGCTTTTAAACTGTGTTGCCAGAGCTAGTAAAAATAATTTGATGCATCCATTGAGCCAAAATACGTATTTTTAGACTATGTTCCTAACTTTCAACTTCAGTGCAGATTTTTAATTGTCACCCGTTATTTGCTTGCGAAAATTGCTGATGATAACACTTAATAATATTTAAACATTTTTTTTTAATGAAATGTACTTGTTCTTCACATCTTTTCACTCACAATAGTAAGTCATTTTGAGGATGTAATTAGTTTCAAACTACCTGCCTAATTTGATTGAAATATTGTATCGAATTTTCTTCAACTTTCATTCATCCATCAGATCATTATCCAAAATTTGCGTCCAATTTTCATGACAAATGTATCTAAAATGCCTCAGCTATCTCTCAGGAAGAGAAAATTTTCAGTTTGTGAAGAAGAAATTGAAATCTAAGGGAGTAAAAAAATTGAAATAACGAAAAACGATAGCCGCTAAACTTAAGTTTGTGTTTTATTTGTGATTCTACAAGGCATGCTAATATCGTAAAACTTGTAATTATATAACTATTTATTTCATTCAAATCCTCAAATAGGCCGTAGGAAAAAATTAAAAAATATATTTAAAAATATTCAAACTGCATTTCTTTATGCTCAATGAAATTAGTTTCAATAATTTTCCTGAAAGCAAAAAAATTTTACTGTCAAGAAAACGAATTTTATCGTAAACTGAGCAAAAATGTGAAAAGAAACAATAAGACCTAGTAAATTCGATTGGAACCCTTCAAAAAATTCATAGCTAAGAAAATCATGGAATTTCTACGAAGGCCAAATTCTGCAGGCTGAAAATTGATCGCAAGAAGCGAGAAATAGTAGCCTAAAATACACTGATATCACATTGTCGGGCGTTTCAGATTGACTGAGTGAATGTAGGTTGGAAGTCGCCGACTGGTGCCGCTATGCACTTAGTCCCCATTGTACTCATACTCTCATACTCCAGAGTCTCCCCGATTTATTAAGAAAGATCAGTAGGATAGGAGATAAAAGACTTTTCTCTACAGGCATGCGAAATCCGCGTCGAAGCATTCTTATCTGATATGTGTAAAAACTGGGCATTCACAAATAAAATGCTCCGCAGTATCCACCTCTTCTAAGCAGGATGGATAAAGATCTTCCCACGCAGCTATGTAAATATATCCCCCTAAGTGGTTTTGTCCTATCGATATACCTGTCATTGCTCTAGAAACTTTCCTTCTCTTGTTAAGAAGGAATCCTGCAGGCCCACGGGAAGGTTTTGAAAGGAAGATCTTTGTGTGACCCTGAGCTCCTGCGTAATTATCGCAGCAAAAATGGATACTCTTTGCCGTTAGCTTTTTATCAGTTACCTAGCAAGTAGCTCTCAAGGTAGCGAATGTTGCTCCTGAAAATGAGAAAAAGAAACATGCTCTCCGAGAGAAAAAGTCTGTCATTTGATAAATGCAGATAAATGCCAGCTCAAGATCTAACATCTTTTATCAGGCCGTCCGTGAAGAGGATCTCGAATCTCCCAGTCACTTTAATTCAATTCTGTTTCGTTTATTAAGTCTTTGGGTATATAATGGTATTAAGAATAGTAACGTATATACCCAGTGTCCCAAATTCGGCATTTCGTTGAGATTTCTTTCAGAAAATTGAAGCGAATTCTCAAACTTATTCGTTACAAATTCTTTAAGACCGGTATATGGAAAACGTTGCAAAAACGCCGAAATTGCTCAAACTTCCCCTCCTTAGCTCCTGAAAAGCTTTCGTACAATGGCTCATTTTTTTCAAGATTCCTTGCGAATTCTTTGGCAATTCTTTGTGAATTTTTTGTGAATTCTTTCCGAATTCTTTACGAATTCTTTACGAATTTTTTGAAGATTTTTTTTTGCAGATTTCAAATAGTTTTTTGACAATGCTTCCAATACTTTTTGAATAAATTCTAATAACATATATTCAATCAAATACTTATAATTCATTCTAATGCTAATTTTTTTTATTTGTTGTTTCATTTCATGTTATTAACATTAAATAACAAATTTTTTGGGTCAATTTGCAAAGCTTGTCTTTGCTGCTATAAAAAACCTTTTTAAAAAAACCTTCGAGCTCGTCCCGTCTTTTGGTGATGAAATCTTCGCACGGGAACTTCTGCATACAAAGAGAGAAGTTACTAGAGAATAAAAGATTTAAGTAACATTTCGAACCTTTAAAATTGACACTGTTAACACATCAAATAACACAATTTCAAAAAAACTTTGTAGGTACGTGCACTTATGCATGAAAAACGGTTATACGACTAAAGTACTGTTTTAATACATAATTTAATAAAGGAAACGTTAACGGCATTAGGTTCGGAATTTGTTGTAAATTCCAACGTATTTCACAAGAAACTCTTAACAATTTCCCTATCACAGATTCGTTCGCACTTTGTTTGGAATTTGTTCGAACTCAGTGAAATATTCGCAACGAATTCCGATTAATTTTAAGTTTGTTTCTTCCAAACTTCAGAAGAGATTCTTAAAAAATATTCAAATGTTTCTCATAAAATAATGAACGGTAATACCCCAGTCAAAAGTTTTATTTATTTCAAGAGTACTATTACTTATACTTCTATTATACTTCTATTTCTTTCGCTCAGTTTAGGATCAGTCGTATCCAATTCTGAATTCCGAATTTGGCACGCTGGGTAATATAGTATTTTTTACAGCATTTTTTTTTGAGTGACTCAGCGTTCGCTCTACAACTCCGGAGTGCTTAAATACCAAATTTGGTTGATATAGTGTGTGTTTTCTTGTAATATTCAAAAATCTACTAAAAAACTTAGGACTATACTTGTAGGAACTAGCTATTTAAAATGGGTTAACCTAGAAAAAAAGATACCAAGACTACAAGCTAGTATGTACATACATATACAGGAGTAATATCCCAGTGTGCCAAATTCGGCATTTCGTTGAGAATTCTTTCAGAAAATTGAAGCGAATTCAGAAAAAAGTTTCGGATTCTCGAACTTATTCGTTACGAATTCTTTAAGACCGGTATATGGAAAACGTTACAAAAACGCCGAAAGTGCTCAAACTTTCCCCTCTTTGGCTCTTGAAAAGCTTTCGTACAATGGCTCATTTTTTTCAAGATTCATTGCGAATTCTTTCGGATTTCCTTGTGAATTTTTTGTGAATTCTTTGCGAATTCTTTACGAATTCATTTCGAATTCTTTACGAATTCTTTGTAAATTTTTTGAAGATTTTTGTGCAGGTTTCAAATAGTTATTTGAGAATGCTTCCAATACTTTTTGGATACATTTTAATAACATTTATTGAATAAAATACTTATAATTTTTAATTTCAATAGAATTTTTTTTTATTTGTTGTTTTATTTCATATTATAAATTTTAAATAACAATTGTTTTCGCCCGTTTGCTAAGCTTGTCTTTACTGCTATAAAACAACCTTTTTTAAAAACACCTTCGATCTCGTCCCGTCTTCTTGAAGGAAATTTTCGCACAGCAGCTTCAGCATACAAAAAGGAGAAGTTACAAGAGAATAACAAATTTGAATAGCATTACGAACCTTTAAAATAGACACTGTTAACACCTCAAACAACACAACTTCAAAAAACTTTGTAGGCACTTGCACTTATGCATGAAAAACAGTTGTACGACTTAAGTACTGTTTTAATACTTACTTTACTAGATGAAACATTAACGGCATTAGGTTCGGAATTTGTTGAAAATTCCAATGTATTTCATAACAAACTCTTAACAATTTCCCTATCACAGATTCGTTCGCACTTTGTTACGAATTTGTTCGAACTCAGTGAAATTTTCGCAACGAATTCCGATTGATTTTAAATTTGTTTCTTCCAAACTTCAGAAGAGATTCTTAAAAAATATTCAAATGTTTCTCATAAAATAATGAACATTAATACCCCAGTCAAAAGTTGTATTCATTTCAAGAGCTTTTTATATTTCTATGTCTTTCGCTCACTTTCGGAATAGTCGTAACCAATTCCGAATTCCGAATTTGGCACGCTGGGATATAGCATACTACACATATAAATTTCCTGCACACTATGAGTATATGTAGTGATGAATTAAAGGATTGGTGGAAGCTCTGCATCTAGATTGAAAACTGTTGATGAGATTGTTACAAGACTCTACAAACATGCAAATATTTAAATTTCTATGCAATCGGTAAATGGAATAGTATCTGGGAAGGTTAGACATAATTTTTAATATTTTATTTTGCTGTATTTGCAACATTGTGGAGATGGCATTTGGCAGCAACGAAAATAGCTAAGTTAGCATAGCTAAGAAAAGGTCAGAATATACTTTTATATACAAGTACTTTGATCTCAAGGTTTAGGACAGATTTCCTGTTAATTAGAGGGTAAAGCATTTTTATTAGATTTTGACACTTTACTATTTTATTTTGAATATGGTTAATGTTTTTACGAATGGCATGCCCAAATAATTGAATGCTGTGCACCAATGAATTTCTTGGTTACTAAGCTTAATGTTTCGCTGTGGCAATTTATTAGGTGAGCGTTTTCTTATAAAAAAAAGTACACTGTGTCTTTGCGTGGTTAACTTTAATTTTCCATCTTGTGAAGTACTGAGACAGTTGAAAAAGGTCGTTTTCAGTAGTGAGGATAAGCTCAGTCGCGCTTGTACCCGCAGCATAAATAAGTGAGTCATCAGCGTTGAGTCCTTATTCAATGTCGGGATGTTTGGGAATATCACTCGTAAAAACTAGGCATAATATAGGCCTAAGTACAGAACCTTGTCGAACCCCGCCAGGTATGGTGTTTATTTTTGATTCTGTATGACCCAATTGAACGAAGTATTTTCTATCCAAAAGGAACGATCGAAATCATTTTGATCAAATGTGTAGGGAAATTAAATTGCATCAGTTTATGTATAAGTCCATAGTGCCAGATGCAATCAAAAGCTTTATGCATATCGAGGGGTATTGCTATAGTAGACTTTTTATCATTTAAGAAACTACCGTAACGTATCACCAAGAACGAAACAAACCCTAGGACTAGTGATAGCCACAAAAAACATTTTGGGTCTGGCTATCTAGCTGTATTTCAGCATTTCTCACTAATACGAATAGCAGAATTTTGATCAAAGACACAAAAGCATTCTCAAGTAAAGTTTATAGAGATTCCTTTTTGGACTTGGTGAACTCATCATGGTGGTGTTTTAAGAAGACAAACTTAGCTGATTGGTCTTTTTCCGACCCAACTAGCGAAAACAACCGCTTTCAATCGCCTGATCGCCAACCACAAGGTTTGCATCATTGCATCACAGTACATTTTCTCCCAAAAGATCGCATTCTAATAATTTTTGTCGATAAATTATTTGAATCTGAATATGCGTGTGCCAAATCTTTTGAGTAGTTATAATGTGTGACAAAAGTGTAAAAGACACTTTATGGACTTGTGACTCACAAGATAAACTAACAGCTTTGTTTGGCTTGGATAAAACACCTAAAAAGGAGAGCATTTTTTGGCGTATCATCTGTCAGTGATTGGATCCAGCTAACCTCTGAATGTAACAAGATGCCAAATTAAAGCCTAGACAGACAGGCACTTAAATTACTAATTTACTAATTTATACCTAAATTACTAATTTAAAAGGTGCTGACACCCAGTCCTTGCGTTAATGATGAATAATTCGTTTTTGAAAAGTGGCGAAAACGAATGTGTTTTAAGAGTACGTTGCCTCTTTTATGTTCTAATTGATGAAGTTGGAGTCCAAACCACGCAATAACTACATAAAAACTCTTCAGATATTTCGAATTTAAATCTGACATCTCAAAAAAGTTGTTTTCTGGTTCCTTTTCAATGTGAATAGCGACTTTTTACACGAAAAATTGGTATTATATCGGGCAACTCTACTTCATTTAAGTATAAACGACAAAAGTTTGATAATCATTAGCGATTTGCTTAATGATTAATAATTTGGTCATTTAGTGGTAATTAGTCCAAATTACCATATGACACACAGCACTTAAATTATGATTTACGGCAAATGATCAATTAGGCTGCGCTGTCTGTCTAGGCTTTTGAAAAGATTTTCAATTCATTAGTATGTTTTTAGTTTCCTGAATCTGGTTGTTAAGGAAAAGCCGTATCTTGTAGCATAATGAAAATCCATTTGGTATTACAGCAGCCGTTGATGTTGTATCCATTTGAGTCGTTTGTTTTTCCTCATTTAGAAATGCTGAAATTTATTCACCCTTTTTTTTCGTTTGGGTGTGTTTGAAGGAAAACAGGGATCTATTTAATCTTTTATTCAAATGGTTTTTTTTGTCGCAAACTATGGACGAAAAAACTCAGATTTGTAGATCGTCGTTTGTTATTTGTAAAAAGTATACTAATCCCAGGAAAAAAAGCCATTGCTCTACCTTGTAGAATGCACGTATAAGTGTCATATTTGGCGATTTGCCTTATATTCTAGTGGGTTGTTTACGGCCAGGATTCGACGCTGAAACGCAATCGCATTTATTCTTGGTAATAATTTTGGAGACTATAGAACAATAAGAACATTTCTCATTATAAATTAAAAACAGAAACTCGCAAATTGTAGTAGTACAAAGTCTCAGACAAGTTCATTGACTTGAGGAAAAGATAAATAAACACAAAGATCTTAAATATGTAGTAGACTTCCATCTTTAGAGTACAAAAGAAGAAAAATCTTCTGCGTGACCATAAAAGATTATCTGATCTATTCAAAGACGATCTTTGTACTGCTATCTTCTATAGAAAGATTCAAGGCATTCATATTCATAGCCGTCACGAAAACAAGCTATCTTCTAATTCAAGTGTCGTCCGTCTCCTGATACCTACAGGAATGTACTTTGCAAATTTATTATTCACCTGACATCCGTGTATCGTGCAAATTACTGTACGTTTAAAAAAGCTTTTTAGTCTTTTTGATGAGTGCCCATTTATGAGTAGAATTCGCGCATGCGTGATCGTATTTGAATGTGTATATTGATCTATTTTTTCGGTGTCAACTGCCGTTCTTATTCTATTTCATTCGATGAAGATTCAATATCTGCGTATAGTGCTAGGAACATATTTTGATAACGATCTTAAGTGAAAAATTCGAAAAGCTAAATTCAACTTTAAATATGTAGATTTTATGCCGAGATAACTGAAAATTAGTGATTCAATTACAAATTAAAAAAGAATATTAGGTGAAATTCTTGAATCAATTTGAATAATTAATGTTTCGATGTTCCAATTTTGACCGTATTTTGAGCTTAATTATGGATTATGCAACATAAGAATGTATTATTTAACGGAATACATCAATCTGATATGGCTTATTTTGCGGTACAAATTGAATAATGAATTTACGCAGTTCATAGGACTTTGATGTTATTTAGTGGATAATTTTTTATGTATTAATTTTAACTTATTTTGTTTCAAGAAGCTTTCGAGAGAAAACAATTTTCACGAGCAATTCAATCCGCTATCAAAGTTATGCATATACACAAACAATACATTTGTGTGAACACGCTTGCACTCTTTGATGCATTTTAAAATACAAACAATATATTCGTGTCCCTGAAATAATTTCAAATCGTCCAGTACTTTTAAAATAAATTATTTCAAACAGCAAATCTCTCTGTACACTCGGCAAAAGTGTGTTGCCATCGAACAACTCATAAATCATGCAAACCGCAAGTATCATACCAACCCATCCAACGATCATGATAAACATCTAAACAAATTTGCTTTCCTAGTCAAGATACGCATACACCTGTAGTTGTCATCGCTTCGCATTTGATCCAAAGATTCAGGCGACAAACCCGATCTCATTTCGCGATGCCATCACAAAACATTCGTTTATGACCTCAAGTCTGAGGTAATATATCAGAGCCTGGTACGCACTGCGCATTGAAATTTATCAACAAAATCAACATTAGCAGCAAGTGTTTGCGTTCAGTTCGGCCCCGAAAATTTGTGCCAATGAACTTAGCGCACAATAACATTTTGTTTACATACTAGAGCGCGATCAAAGATCGTTGAAAAATGTTGAAAAAATTCAATCTGAGATTGGGCGAGTGATGTGTTGAAATCTTTATTGAAAATCAGAACGGTAACGAGAATGAATCCCCTCTGTAGAATGGCGAACGAAGTGTTAAATGTGTGAACGTCTTGTTGTTGCGAAATGATATTCCGAAAAGAACTGATGACTAAACACAACTCCCTCTGGCGCGTTTTGCCAGAATGTGTTGTATTCAAATTTATTTGCTTGTGGTTTTTTGGTCATTTTGCGGGTCTGTCTCTAGATATAACCTACTTTTGGAGATAATATTGTGAGTTCTGCGAAGTGAATTGTGGATTGTTTGCACTGAAATGCGTGCTTATTAGTTGGATACATAATCGCGGCATTGTTTTCTTGGGTTTTACGGCAAAGAATAAGTGATGTGTCCGGCAACGTGTAGGTAGATGTGATTATCGTTAGCGTTGTAGAGAAACTTTCACAAATGTATCACTGAATTTGTTGGACGTAAAAGTGACACTGCCATTTCGTTCTTCTTAATCGAAAAAAAAGTTTTTACTTTTATTTATTTGAGCCTATTTATTCTGAGTTATTAATCATAAGAAAATCAATTTACTGACTAAATTAAAATTGTTTAACAACTATAAAATAATTTAATAGCATTATATAAAATAATGCTTTTATTTCTTTCAAAAAATCCAACACTTTTGTAGTCACACATTTACTCCAAATAAACAACAAGACAATATCAAAACGCTCTAGCATTTGATGGTAATGTGTCCCTTAAACCTCGAGCTAGCGCGATACATTTGGTTGCTTGTTATCTTCTTCGTTGAAGATTCGTTCAATTTTTCAATTATCCAAAAAAATAATCATGAACCTGTTCGGCCAGTTATCAGTTTGCTATTTTCCTCACATCAAAATTCACGGACACTGAAAATGCTTATAACTATTAATCAACATTGCTTCATTTCAGCTTTCGTTGGCTCTTAGAAAAATTGATTGCAATTGCGTATACGGCTCACCTAAAAAACAAATTTCTGGCAGCACTATATCATTAAAAGCTGCATAATTTAGAACTGAAGTAGCCCTTTATCAAATTCATCAAATATATTAAATCTGCTGCAGAAATCAGAAAATAATCTTTAATTGTACTGCATTGACTATTCGGAATCCATCGAAAAAGTTAACTGTTAACTGTGCTTGAAATGCGCAATTTTTTCGACCTATAAAAACCCTGCCTTTAATCCAGCAGCTGGGGAATTGACTTAAGTCATCAAAACAACAAAATTTAGTGCAGTACAATAAGGTTTAAAAATCTTTGTCACTTGTTTAACTCGTGCCCTACCGACGTATAACAATAGGTCATATGAGTTGTAAATTACCAACGGGACATAGAATATAAAATAATGTAAACAACCAAAAAAATTAATGCGGATATGAAGTAGCTAAATCGCATTATACACTGTTTACCTGTGCTGCACTCGTACACCAACGTTTAAGAGCTTCCAAATGACAAAAAAGCAATAAAACTGAAGTATAAACAAGGAGCAGTGATAATTTTGAATGCAATAAAAGAAAAAAAAGAAAAGAAGAGAAAAAGAAGAAAGTCATGATTTGCAGCAATAAAAAAAATAGATCGATAACAGGCCCAAATAATACGCCAAATAATAATCAAGAAGATATATGGGCTGTTATGTTGATGTTTCGATAGCGCAAGTATTAGCAGCTTTCATTGGTCAGCAATGCTCTTTCATCCAAACATTGTTGCAAAGCTGTCACGAATTTGCTTGGTTTTCTTTGCATCCCAGCTTTAAGAGGCACGTTTGTAATTCCGTTTGGTCTGGTTTTCACTGCAGAGTTCTCTCAGCTCCTTCTCGATTACTGTTGCCATTTCCTCACCTACAGATAGTACTCACATCGCAGGGCTGCTATTTATTTTTTTGGAATAATGCTAGATTCAATTTTATATAATGCTAAATAATGCTAAATCCTGTAAAATAATAATGCTTAATAATGCTTTCTTATTATATTGAAATAAACATATATTTATATAATTGCCGTGTTCCATTTTTACTAAATAGTACTTCCAAGTACTTGAGAGTAGATCGCAAATGCAACGCCATCTTCGTTCATACTAGCAGATTCTTACCTGTCAAATTGTATGCAGTTTTCAAATTTAAAGAGAAAGCAACGAGTATAAACTACCTCAATCGCTAGAAAGTAAAATATCATAACAGAATAAAATTGCCTCTTATAACTTTTACACATTATGAGGGCTATTTCTGATTTCTTTACTACGAAAAAATTCAACGTAACCATGAAAAAATCAAAGTCACCTATTGACAACCAAATAGCCACCTCACGGGAAAAAATGGCGTAACTACTCATGAACTAACTATATTTTTCAAAATGTCATTTGGAATCTCACAATCAAAGCAGCAACAATTATTTATTTTTAATTGAAGAAAAAGTATTAATGTCCCTTGAGCAAACATTTTTCTCCATCGTTATCCGTGCGATTGCTTGCATTTGAAGCCCTAACAAATCAATTGATTCACATTGTTCAGGAAATAAAATATATAACTAGAATGCATATACTTTGGTAAACTTGAATTTAGGGCTCTTGGGAGTCTGAAGTGGATGGGGTCACATTATTAACTTTTAGCATCATCAAGACTTAATGGAACGAGAAACCTGAATTCACCATATTTAATGCAATCCAAAATTGTTTTTAAATTGGGATATCTAACTTTGCATTTTATTTCACTTAATATTTCGCTTTTTTGCAACATTAATTGCACTTGTCACTAGCACTGGGATTTCCTGAGAATCGTAGACAAAGAATAAAAGATCAACCATATGTCTTTTGTTTTGCACAAAGGTGTAGTACTAGTTGGTCTGCAGCGAAATCATTGGCAGCAGGTGGGTAGGCTTACAGTTGACATTTTCAAAATACTCTAGCCTAAAGAGCATATTTGTTGAAATGAAGCAGGACTAAATCATGTTTTCAAATGTAACGTCTGTTCGCGTACTCTATGCATTGCCATGAAGTCGTTTTTGTACGCTATTTGACTGAACACTGAAATCTTTTATAAAAGAGCATGAAATTTCAGTTGAATCTGAGCTAGTGCTAGATCCTGAAAAGTGGCAAAAGGTGTGGCGTAAATAAACATTTTCAAAATGCGCCACAAGGAAAATATTTTTCGCACAATGTTATTATGGAAGTTGAACGCGACTGAAAGCACACTGTGATGATGATGGGCAAGGTTGGAAATAGATGAGTGCTAGATTATTCCAAAATCTAAATTTAAATGCTAAAACTAATGCTAGATGCTAATTCCGAAACTCTAATGCCGTTTTGGAAAAAATAATGCCAGATCTAGCATTCAAAATGCTAAAATGGCACCACTGCTCACACGCCGCTAGTAGTTGTTGGATGTTGCGGGGAAAGTGTAGTGGTGATGATATAGAGAGCTGTTGGGCATTTTATCTGTGGTGAAGCGCACAAATACCCGGGAACCAGTACCCCAGAGAATGGTGTCGGCTTCGTCGCAAAGTCGATTGAGGCTTTTTTGTGGCATCTTAAACTAATTGAAAAAGTTAAATGGAAAACTTTCGACAGATTTAAAAAGCCCTTGATTCTTTGATTTTAATCATATTTGTTGCTCCTATATTACTTGGTAACTACACGATAATGATCCAAATACTTTTTTTTATTTAATTTGACTAGAACCAATTTTCGCTACAGGAGAGAACTTTTGATACCATTTGAAATTGCGAAAACATTTGTCAAGATTTAGCGTTACTGTTGTAAACATATGTGAAATTGAATCGAATATCAACGCAAAATAAAGCTGATGTGCTTAAATAGCAATGTAATTTCGTAAAATATTTTTTGCGCCCAACGTGGGTTTAATATTATTTTACTTAAATTAGTGTACCGAAAATTTTTGCTTTGTTCTCAATATACCCCTTTTTCGGATGAAACTGTGTATGCATTCTCCTAAAAGCAAACTCATTCCTAGGAATTTGCCTTTCAAGAAGTATATCACTACAAACGGAACCTTTTCCCCGCGGATTATAAGCCTTAGTTGTTTAAGCGAAAAGTGCACTGCTATCTCCTGCTAACTCATCTCTTCCTCTATTCCTTTCCTCAACATTTCTTCCGCCAACGCTGTGCTATAGTATAATAGGGTGATATTCAGCCTTGGCATAATCATAAAAAAATTACATAGGATCGCAAATGTGATCGCATATGCTATTCACATAGTATCCTGAGCTATAAAGTATATCTATATAATGGCAAATGAAAAATTGTTTTAAAGCGAAAATTGCTATACATTATACAGTTTTCTGCTCTTACATAGTCTCAACTCCGTTAGACATAGTCTCGTTGACTACAAGTAATTTGAATTGTGATTATATTTGTTTGATTTTGGATTTTATTTATATTATGATTTTATTAAATAAATATGATTTTTTTAGCTTGATATATTTATTTTTATAAAATAATTTTTTTGAATTTCTTGTTTTTTGTATTGAAATATTTTTTTTTCTCTTTTCATTAAATGTGCAGAAATTTTTTCAAGCTGAGTTTTTTTATGTTGTTTTTTTTTGTATCGTCTTCTTGTGATCTAATTAATGGTATGGGCTGCTCAATGCTGAAATAATAGGTTCAATGAAGCCAGGCAGACGTGAACCCCTCCTTTCTCCGTCCCTGTAGGTTTTATTTATGTGTGGGTCCACGTTCTTAATGCTTGACTCAGCGAGGGTTTGACCTGTCTCTCCATGTACTCACGATACCGATGACTAGCCGGCACCTTTAGTCACGCGATACGAGGGCAGCAGATTAGACTAAAATTCTATTCTGTTTCGCAACAAATCTTATGAATATAGTCTCGGAGCATAATATGCATTGCAGTAGGCTAGATTACATCCGGGCTATAATGAGTTCCGTACCCTAGTAGATAGAGCACTGGCTCCTAATGAGCTGGATTTCCGGTTCAAATTAAGGTTCGAACAGGAGACAGCCGATTATTATGCCTGTTTACTAGATCTGAATGAAATCTGCAAATCACACATGTCCTCAAGAGTCAAGACCAGTCACTTTATTTTAAGTCCTTGTAAGTTGAGGCTGTATTAAGACTGTTATGGGATTTTCGGCATTTGTTGCAAAGTTTGCAAAGAAGGTTGCCGAACACGCGATGATATCCTAGCTAATGCAAGAATAACTGTAAATACAAACTCCTGTCATGGTTCTTAGTGAGCTTTTGTGCTTTGACTAGTGCTTAGTATATCGTTAATCAACATTTCACCGTTGATATGTGATAATTCGATGCACTAATTTTAGCCAAATGTTAGCCTTTCATACTTCACCAATAACCCAGAAAGTTAGCTCATGATCAAATTGCTCCAAATGTATTTGCAATTGACACACTACCGAAAAAAAGAAAGTATTGACCAAAGATTTCCTATAAATAAAACATTAAACTACTTACGTCTAGAAAGCTCAGAACAATCATTAAAAATTTCATTTACAATAGCATCACAATAACTGCCAGTTAACAAACGATTTTATTGTAATTTTCTCGGAAATAGAGTAACCTCTGAACGCAATTCTATTCAATATTTCACACCCATACGCTATGGACCCAAACTTTCCTTTCAATTTTGAAAACCATGAAGTATCTTGATGGAGGGAAAAATATATGGCCGCAAACTTTAAAACAATTACCGTGAAATTTCGTGAAAGACAATTTGTTTGAATGCTGTAGTTGTGACCTTTAGGTTTTCTCGAAACCATTCCTTACTTTCAGTTAGCTCCAAATCTCTCAATAAAGTTGTGCGCTTCGTGCTTGAACAGTAATACGCCGAATTATAGACATACATACATAAGAATATGTGCACACACAATTATCGTTAAGTTAAAGTTTTTCGGAGCCAGCGCAGCTACTTCACTTCAATGATTTATGAGCTACGATCCGACACATTAATTGCAATGCTTAGTGTTATTCGGTAATGTATTTCGAGTAATAATTGGATGCCTCACTTGCCAAATCGATTAACTCCATTTTCTGAATTTCATTAAATTTTTACTATCAAAGCACTAAAGAAGCTCCTAACTGTATATATTCAAAACAAATTTCTCTAATAATAAGTATTTAGTGGTGTTAATACCTATTATTAGAGAAATTTGTTTTGAATATATACAGTTAGGAGCTTCTTAAGTGCTTTGATAGTAACATTTAATAAAATCAGAAAATGGAGTTAATCGATTTGGCAAGTGAGGCATCCAATTGAAGGCTGATGGCATTTTTGTGTCTGCTATCGATTTAGCTACATTATCTACCTCTTAGTACTGGTGGCCTTCACGTTAATACACTCGAATGTGTGCATCTCTGGTAATTCCGGGTCTTACAATTGTAATGTACTTAGGAACGCGTCTTGCTGTCCGGTAAATCCGCTTCAAAATGTTGGCGTGTCTACGAGCTGGTCAATGACGCATATGAGCAGTTTGAGAAAATAGATTGGTGATCGTAAGAAGAGGAAATTCATATGCATTCAATTAATTGTTAATAATACATATTTAAAAAATAGTCATTTGAATTTTTTTCATCTGTGATATCAGTTAGTTTTTTTTAGATAAACCATCTAATATTATTTTTTAGCTAATTGAAACCCTAAAAATTTGATTTATATTTGAAAAAATTTCATACACGTGTATTGAATCAAATTTACCATGAGATATATTTAATTTTAATAAATAATTTTCGAATTATGTATTATTATTACAATAGCACATCAAAAAATTCGGTCAGAATACATACAGTGGGTGACAAAATTCTACATACGTCCCCTATTTTGGCTGCTTGACGAGCCCCGTGGCACTAATTGAAAAAGTAAAGATGCAGTTTTGCTTATGATCTATTTTTATTGACATCTAGCAAAAAAATCTTTCCTCCAATATAAACTTTACAATTTATTCATAAAAGACAAAAAAACAACATTGACAAAAGTCTACGTACGATCATGAGATCGACCAAAAATCTCATTAAATAATTTACATTTCATTCAAAACTTAATATTAGTATTTTGTTGGCCCACCATGGGCATCTATAACTGCCTGCAAGCGTCTTGGCATTGATGCGACCAAACTTCCTAACTCGTTGGGTGTTATTTGACCCCATTTTTCAATGAGCTTCTCTATGAGCATTGTAGTACTTCTACTGTCGTGTTTCTTTATTTTCGATACAGAAGCTCCCAAATGTGCTCGATGACATTCAAGTCCGGACTTTGTGGGGTTGTATTGAGCTATCTTGGAGCATAATATAGTAGCCACAAGAATTGGGTGTTTCGGGTCCATTCCCGTGTTTTTCTTTCTCCAAACTTTAGCTCTACCGTCACTTCCAAATATGTTATACTTCGGTTTATCGGTGAATAAAACCTTCTTGACAAAATCAAGTCCTTTGGGTAAGTGCTTTTTGGCAAATTCTAAGCGAAGTTTTCGATTTTTTCGCTTATAAGGGTTTTTTTTTGCGTTCCTACTCATTTTGCTATGTCCTTCGCCAATTTTGTGACATACGCTTTTGGGTTTCGATTCACTACTTTTAAAATAAAGGAGACATCTCTGCGAACCAGCTTCTTCGGTCGACGCCTGCGCGACTTGTTTTCAATAGAGAACCTGCTTTTGTAGTTGTTGATTATTGTTTGAACTGTCGATTTACTTAAATTCAACAATTTGTCTATTTCTCCGAAAGATTTTCTTTCGTTTCGATGTTTTACCACCAAGTTCCGTACTTCTGATGAGATTTCCTTCCGAGAAGCCATCGTCACAGCTAGGGACACGATGAAAGTACTGATATTAGTACGGTATCGATACTTTCGTTTGATACCAAGTAAAATTTTACTTGAATCGAAACTGTTCGATATTTTACTCATATCAATACTTTGATGGTGGTATCGTATCGATATATGACTGAACAAATTTCTCATGGAAATCAACCCATCTTTCCAAACTGAGCTACGGACTACGCGGCAGCTATATAATGTAAAACAAATGAACTATTTTAAGTTCAAGAAATCTTTCAATTATACAATATCCAAACAGTTTATATTGAAATAGTAATGTAAGGGGCATTTCACGTGAAGCGGATAACGAAGAAAAGTCGAGGTTCTGGATTTCGTTCATATTGTGCATAATTGTACTTCTAGAAGATATGAATGTGGATGCACAAGTTTTTGTTTCTATGAGGTTTAGCTGTCAAGTTATGGGCTTCTGAAAAATGGATGACATTGATGAAAGGCTTTTTTGGAAGCGATTTCTAGTATTCAAAAAAACCTACGATTCATAAAAAATACTGATTGTTGTAGAAAATTAGCTGTTCTTTCTGATTTGGAAATTAGATTTGAAAACGGGAATTCAAAATATGTG
The DNA here is from genome assembly GCA_947369275.1 of Nemotelus nigrinus. Lineage (NCBI taxonomy): Eukaryota > Metazoa > Arthropoda > Insecta > Diptera > Stratiomyidae > Nemotelus > Nemotelus nigrinus. The sequence goes on along the minus strand of OX376373.1, from coordinate 15,579,366 downwards.
TGAAACCGGAAGTTACAATTTCAACTTGTTTTTTGAATAATTTGGACCAGGTTACTTTTGTTTATTTTTGTAAGTATTCTTAATTTATGATAAAAGCTTTAGAATGCGATGACCAGTAGTTTAAGAAGTAGGTGAATTTTAATACATGCAAGTCGCATGGGGCGTGGTACCGAGAACTTGCTTACAACTTCTAGTTGGCTAAAAAAACAAAAATTGATATCGAAGTAGGATTATTAGCGCCATCTTTTAGTTGAAAAAGGTTTTATTTTCTTATAAAATCCTATTTAATATATATGATGCCCATATAATATATATGGTGCCAAACCATTTCGAATTTTCCGTTATTTTTTTAGTTATTGTTCAGCGCTTGCAGTGACGATTACTTTCGTTATTAGTTTAAAGAGTCTTAATTGTGTGTATTATGTCTCCCTATGGCTGTCGATGTTTCAATCCTTTCGATTTGAAATTTCATCGGAATAGAATATTAGCAGAAAAGTGGAGATATTCATCTTATATGTACGTATGTGGAAGCCACAGAAAAAAATGGTCGTAGAAACACATCCAGTAATAAATAAAAGAACCAGTTTAAGAAACGAGAATAAAATAGTATAATTTGTGAAATAAATTCATTTTCCATAAGCAAGTAGTTGTTTTCCATTAAGTAAATTAGCATTATCAATTTTTAATATTTTATCTTCTTTATGTAAGTGATATAAGTGATATATAATAGTTTTACTACAAATGTTTTGTTTTCACACTCACTAGTTGCCCTAATCAAGCTCCCGGTACCACGCTTCATACGATTTATGTGTATTGAAATTCACCTACCTCTTAAACTACTCGCCATCCCATTCTAAAACTTTTATCATAAAATTACAATACTTTTAAGCTTTGCTTTGTGATAAAAATACACAAAACTAACCTGGTTCAAATTATTCAAAAAACGAGTTGAAATTGTTGCTTCCGGTTTCACACAAATTTTTCATTCCGGTTTTCAAAATTTCAAAAGTAAAAAGAACAGTCAATTTTCTACACCATTCAGTATTTTTGATGTTTTTCCGATTTTTTTTTTTGAATCCTAGAATCCGCTTCCGGAAAAACCTTACATCAATTTCATCCATTTTTCAAAAGCCCATGACTCGGCAACTAAACCTCATAGAAACCGAAAATTGTGTATCCACGTTCTTATCTTCTGGAAGTACCATTATGCGCAAAATGAACTAAATCCAGAACCTCGACTTTTTTTGTTGTCCGCTTCACGTGAAATGCCCCCTAAAACAAATTAAATATTTAATAACGCAATATTTAAGTTTTTTTGTATATGTGTATATTATATTGACGAAGGAGAAAAGTTGCTAATGTTGTAGTATATATTTAAATGGTTAGGTGTGAAAAGGCAAAGACTAGAAGCAATTTTATTCTCTGTATTATTTAATTTGTATACTGTCCATATATATAAAAAGGCAAAAAAAATTATGAATGTGTTTTTAATAGAAACCTTTTGCAGCGAAATAAATCAAATTCAGCAAATGTTCTTCGATTAATTTTCACATTTACATAGCTAATCATGAGACTCTCCACCACTCATTTTAAATGAAGTAGTGATATTCAGTGGAGCAAGTGAAGCATACTATTCGATCGAATATCTGATGAGTGCGGCGGCCATTCACTACTGTTGCAATATAAATAGGTGCATTATTTTTTTTTGGAAAGTTAAAGAAATAGTGTGCTCCTAATTTCTAATTTTTACAGCAAGTCTTTCATTGCCCCCAGGTCAATGATCCCTTAAAAAGATATTGCACCCCATACTATAATACTCCGTTTTCTTGCGTGGGGCCCGTCTAGATTTCTGCCCGGCTGGTGTTCTTAAAGACTTTGAACCTCGCCGTCCTGGAAATGATCGCCAAATTCCAAACTGAGTCCCGCCCAATCAAATAGATCCTGCCAGACTAAGGATCATCCTTATCATATCTATCACCAAACTCTTTTGCAAATTAGGCTTTGCTCTATCATTGATATTAATATAAACATAGAATCTAGCTTTTTTACCTACCTTACATTCTTCTCTTACTATACATATACATATGCAAGAAAATAATTCCTTAAAAAAGAATGTATTTAGAAACATATTTGCACATTGTTTGCAAAAAACAAAATTACTGCACTAGGTCCCTCACTTTATATCATAATTTACAAAAAATTTCATAAACAAGAGCGCACGAGTTAAACTCAATTTTTGATAGAAACAGAAACAAAGCAGCAATGAAACAATGAAACTTGAAAATTTAAACGAAACTAAAAGACTCTTTACACTAGTTATTTATAAAAAGATCATTTGATCAACAAAAGATATTAAATAGCAAGTTCAATAATTCAACAATATAACCCACATTACAGTGTAAAATGGCACTGGTTCGTCTCTTTGCATAAAATCTCATCTAAAAAAACACTCTGAACCGAGTAAATCAAATAAATTCTTACTTAATTATTAGTACCGACTTTCACATCCTAATGTCTTCTCAATGCACGAATAACAATGTGATTAAATTAGTTTCAAAAGTGATATATATGTAAAAAGGCACATTTTTGACGTGAGAATGCAACAATCCTCGTGAGCAACACCTGGTCTTCTGTACACATCCTCATCACATCACTGTTTTTTATCATCGCTTATCTCCTCTTCAAAATTAACTTTTATCTGGTTTAATTTAGTTTAATAGATTTATTATTTTAATGTTTCTAAACCGACTCAAAGAATGCTGTTTGCTTGCCCCTGTCTTGAGCGAGCAAACAAAACGAAATCTGATGGAATACTTGCAATTAGCTCCACTCGTCGGCTGAGTTGCGATTTTGAGCCTCCATTTTATTGCAAAACTGTTTTGCTTCAGCCTCTGACTTATTTCCTTTGCTAGATGATATCACTTTGAGCAGAATAATTGGGAAGGGATAACCAAGTGAAGCAAACGTACCCGCACATGTACAAGTTTCTCACCAATGATTAACCTTCCAAATCAGATCTGAATGTGTGACGTAAATTTTGTGTTCTTGATCCTGAGAGAATGCTGTTTTTAATGTCAAAACACCCTTACGAACGAATTCTTCCAGTTCGTAGGAAACGCATCATAGCGGCTGTGAATAAAATATACAAGTTAATGAATACAAGCCTACCTCTTGATAAATGTAATCTTCGCTCTTCCTCCGGCAGCCAAAATACAGAATAGTATTGCCAACTTCTTTGCCTTCATTCTTGGAAAAAAGCCTTTCGTGAACAAAGCCACGGAACGGCCCCAGACCAGTTCCCGGCCCTATCATTATCATTGGAATCTCTGGCTTCGTTGGAAGTCTAAACTGACTCTTGCAAATGAAAATAGGCATAGTAAGTATCATATGATACTTACTCATATCAGTACTGTCGCAATGAGTACGGTACTTATATCAATACTTGGTTGTGATACTACTTGAAAGTAAAAGTATCGATACTTTCTTTCGATATCGTGTCCCTAGTCACAGCTGCGGCCTTATCGAAACTGCACAAAATGTAGCCTAAATTGATAAATGGTCCTTCCCGTTATAAAACAGAGCCGCACAGTAACATAAAGAATGACTTACCTATGTAGACTTTTGTCAATGCATTTTTTTGGTGAGGTATGAATAATTTGTGAAGTTTATATTGCAGGAAAGATTTTTTTGTTAAACATCAATTAAAATAGACATAAAATATTACTGCATCCTTACTTTTTTAATAATTGGCATGGGGCGCGTCAAGTAGCAAAAATAAGGGTCGTATGTAGACTTTTGTCGGTCACTGTATAAATCTTGAATTTAAGTTGCTTTAGATTAAAAAGAAACATTTCAAAAATATTGTTCAATCGGATTTCGTCTTTTGTGACAATTTCATTAAACTTGCAGTACCTACATATTCGGTATCTTCATACTCCTAAGTATGAATGTAACTATAAACTTCAAACAAATTCATAGTGAATGCACGTGAACAACTCAGACTGTCTAAGTCCCACGCATCTATACTTACAATCTACACATGCGCTACTAGCTCGAACGGCAATATACCTTGAGGCCACACTATCTTTTTGAATCGCCAAAAATATCTTTTTGATTTCTTGCCGCAGGTTCGATCAACGATAGCGACAGGCGAATTTGAGAATTTGGAATAATTAGTCGTGCGGAGCGGACCCACAGTGAACTAATTCATACATATCGTCGCTGTGAAATCAAACCGGCATATCTGCAAAATACACATTTTTCACTAGAGCGCTTTAAAGTTTTCGCTTGTGGGCTATTTCCACGTGAATGCAAAGCGGCAAAACACCATTAGACGGGTTTTTATTCAACTTTACGATATGCCGGTGCGACATAAAAATAGAGGGGAAAATAAGGAATTTTTTGATATCAAAAACTCAAAAACTCAATTTTTGCAGATATGCCGGTTTGATTTCACAGCGACGATATATTCATACATGTACATGTCGCCTGCATATTTTACATACATACTACATACTATCCAGCAGACGACATTTTATGTGGAAAACGATCGATCACTTCGGAAAGTGAGAGTATGTACTTGGACTTGGCCGCTGAACGTGACGGCCGGTACAAAATTGCAGTGAACAAACAAGACTGATTTGACTGATCAGGTACGGTAGCCTAGCCGGTAGTAATGTGCAAGGTGTGTGTGTGATTAGTGCGTGAAAAATCGCATAAGCGGCCGGTCGGTGAATGCCTTAATGAGCAGTTTTGTGATTTTTTCTTGGCAAGAAAAACAACAATATCGTTGGAAATTGCGATACGTAGTGATAAAAAGTGATTTGTGTGTGGAAGAAAGTGCTCGATGTGACGTGGAATGAATTTGTGATTAAATAATATGAAAGTGATTTGATTTGCTGTCAAAAATTTCAAGTGTTTTAAATACAGTTGGATACAATCATACATTGATATTTGCTGAATCGGATTATAAGCCTGTTGACAAAATGTAAGTACAGAAACTATATTTACAAGATAAGAGATCGCACATCTTCGAATGAACGATATCTTTCCGCTATTAGCTATAGCTAGTACGGCTATACGTTGTTTGTGTTTACGAATCCGTTTCTTGATCAGCGTCATGAAATTTCCGGCTAAATGGACGGTGATTTACGGATGAAATCTATTTTTTCCTGAAAATTCTGCGTTTAAATGTACACACAATTGATGATTCGGAATTGATCACAGTTTTACGAGTAGACGATTCTTATCATTTCAATAAATTATTGTGAAATGAGGACACAATCGAACAACATAAAAACGCGTACACAGATGCATCTGATATCGAATAGAAAAATGAAAAGTTCCAAATTGTACATAATTATTAAGGGTACCCATAAATAATCAATTATGTTTATGTCGGAAAATAGACTTTAGTTAAAATCAGAATGCCTTGTTGTAAATACGTTTTTAATTGTTCTATACTGCAAGATGAGGTCTTGAGTTTTTGTCTTAACAAAAACAAATGTTTTTATGACATCAGAACATTTACATCATTGCATGCTGTTTCACTTTCGGACTAGTTTTAATGCAACGATTGCAACAAAAAATTTGTTTTGTGTAGGTATGTAGACGCCCTCAAAGTTAATAAGTGCTAACATTAGTTTAGGAAATTTGCCAACTGTTATTTTGTCTTTTGGATAATGATCGAAGTGGATAATCCGTAGAATTCTATAATACGCTTTTAACGGAGTATCCAGAAAATAGCTATTCCTGTTCAGGCTTCTTGGAAAACAGTGCAGAGACACCTTCATGAAATCAGACAGGATATGTTGTGTTATAGACGAATAAAGAACGGCGCATAATTTGAATTTTTTTAATGTGTAGACATCGAAGTGATCCGTTTTAAACCAGAACTGTTACTTTGGATAAGCGCACCAGTCAATAGCTTTCTTCAAATCAACTGGCCGTCCCCACCAATATACCATTTCTTTGTTTAAAGAATGTGATATTGTGCGTTTAAGGGTACGGACAAGACGGAGCGACGAGAGCGTCAAGTCGAGCATAGCGTCGAGTCAAGCATGGAACAGCTCATTGAATTGTGTTCATGTAGACGCGACGAGACGCAAAATTTTAAACGAAATTTTACAGTGGCAGTCGAAATAATGAGTTCGTCAGTGTCGGATGAAGAGTTTTTCTCACCACAATACACCAAATTGAAATCAACAGACTGCTGATATATATAAATCAATAGATTTTCCTAATCACTGGTAGAAATCTAATTGACTGTGTGCAATTTCACACCTTTCATTCATAAAAAAATTTACCCAAAATTTTGAACTACCCACGGAAAACCCATTAACGCAATTCGTCTACTTACTGTATGCCATCAAAACACATTTTGCAACAACAACATACATTACCGCCGCGAGCAGTCGAGCAACGAAATCGGTTCGAATCGATGTCGTCGCTACTATCAAATTTTCACTCTTTGGTCGCTGCTTCGACATGGACACTTCCATTTGAAAGCATAGGACCGATTTCGGCGCGTTGCTTGACTCGACGCTCGCGACGCTCTCGTCACTCCGTCTTGTCCGTACCCTAAGGCTTCTTTCACATTATACGGTTCCGACCGTACGGCAAAAAACCGTACGGTGAAAATTCGAATGAGCAACATGTTCACACTATACGGTTTATGCGCGGTTTTTTTTCGTCACAAGCTAAATTTGTGATTAAATGGTGTTCTGTTTAATGCTCAAATATTTTTTTTTATAAATATTATAATTAATGTGCAACCAGACTATGCTGTCATTATTGTAAATGCTTGTATTGTATTACATAATTATCTGCTTCAAAGAGACGGATATAGCGATGTAGATACAATGTCGATCACAGGTTTGGAAGAGTTACCACAAGACGCAACCATAAGAGGAGGACTGACTGCAAACAATATTAGAAATGTACTTTGTAATTTTTTCGTTTCTAATGCCGGAAGTGTGCCATGGCAAATGGCAAAAATACAAACTGTACAAAATATACTGTACATTAAACATGGAAAAGGGTATTTCTACATTAATTCTATCTTTCAAGGAAATAAGTGCAAACCTATGTAAGAAAAGAAGGTAAAATTTAATTTACTTACCAAACGCATTTTTATCTATGGTATTAAGAGCACCAAAATATGGGTGCATTTCTATACAGACTTCATGCCAGGCATCTTTCGTTGCATTTCTGTCTTTGTAGGTGTCCAGAAATTTATCCCACAGCTCAGGTCTGGCCTCCACAAGTGTAATCAAAACTTCTGCATCTATATCTGTCATTATTCTTTTGCCACTTTACATTTTACACTTCGCTAAACTGCAACTAAATTGGCTCGAGGTTGATTGACCGTACGGTTTGAAACCGTCTAATGTGAAAGCATGCACTTGGTCGCGTGCACCACTGAGTGTCCGGTCGCCGTTCGGGCACCGTGGATTGCAGTGGCAGTGTACGGCTGCTACACGGTACGACCACGGCATTTTGCCGTAACCGTGAAATGTGAAAGAGGCTATACTCTTCTTCACACCACTAGAAAAATATCGCCGTACGGTTTTTACGGAACCGGATAATGTGAAAGGAGCCTAAGGCTCCTTTCACATTATCCGGTTCCGACCGTACGGCAAAAAACCGTACGGCGATATTTTTCTAGTGGTGTGAAGAAGAGTATAGCCTCTTTCACATTTCACGGTTTTTTGAGCCTAAGGCTCCTTTCACATTATCCGGTTCCGACCGTACGGCAAAAAATCGTACGGCGATATTTTTCTAGTGGTGTGAAGAAGAGTATAGCCTCTTTCACATTTCACGGTTACGGCAAAATGCCGTGGTCGTACCGTGTAGCAGCCGTACACTGCCACTGCAATCCACGGTGCCCGAACGGCGACCGGACACTCAGTGGTGCACGCGACCAAGTGCATGCTTTCACATTAGACGGTTTCAAACCGTACGGTCAATCAATCTCGAGCCAATTTAGTTGCAGTTTAGCAAAGTGTAAAATGTAAAGTGACAAAACAATAATGACAGATATAGATGCAGAAGTTTTGATTACACTTGTGGAGGCCAGACCTGAGCTGTGGCATAAATTTCTGGACACCTACAAAGACAGAAATGCAACGAAAGATGCCTGGCATGAACTCTGCATAGAAATGCACCCAGATTTTGGTGCTCTTAATGCCATACATAAAAATGCGTTTGGTAACAGCACACAAACTGAGCTTGTGGCGAAAAAAAACCGCGCATAAACCGTATAGTGTGAACATGTTGCTCATTCGAATTTTCACCGTACGGTTTTTCGCCGTACGGTCGGAACCGTATAATGTGAAAGAAGCCTAATGGGAATGCAGCGGCGTAATTAATTTCAAGCTGCTGAAATCAGGAGAACGAATTGCACTTGAATCACACTGCTAATTATTAGATAGATTACGTAACGAGTTGTTGGTAAAACGGTCAGCTCTGGTACTGAACTAGGGAACTGAGCTAGGAAGTTTTACTACACCCCCCCCCCCCCCCCCCCCCAATCTTTTGGATACAGCGCTTTCTTATGTTTCGATCCATTTGACATTTTTTAAGGGCAAACAAGTTTTCGAACCATAGATAATGTGCGAGTTCTATCTAAGCTAACTGAATTTTTTAAACAAGAAATTCAGACTCGGTCAGCAAGATGGGCAAAATGTTCTAGATAATGACCAAGATTATACTATAGGCTAATTGTTCAATCTAGCATAAAATATATTCGCCAATGAATTAATTTTTTATTTAGGGATTGCCCTAATTTATATTGAATGCAGTTTTTAATATAACACTGCACTTCAGTGCATTTCCTATTGAAAAATTTGAAACATTGTCAAATTACGATAAGTTTCTGTTGATTAGACCGTTCTTCTTCAACGCAAAATTTTGACAATTTCAATTTGACAGGATTGGAAAAACATTAAATTTATGAATCCTTCGTCTAATTTTCTGAAAAGCCAACAACTTCCAGGAGAGTCGATGATTGCCTGCTGTTCCTGTAGGGCTGACTACACATTTATGGACAAATAATTTATGGTTACTTGTAGTCAACATTAATCAGTAGTCCTGGAAAGTGCACAATGATCAGACATTTCTGTCAGAAGCTATTACCAATAGAAATTTGAAATGGGATCATTAGTAGAATGTTTGGAAAATCTAATGATGAAGCCGGAAAACTGGAGACTGTGGAAATATACATTGGCCGAATGTCAGCCTAAAGTCAAAGAATACGCCAAATTCCTGGAAACGATCAATAGCATTGAAGAGAGAGCAGGGGAAAGAATAGGAAAACAACACAGGAAATGTTATTTTTTGGGTAAAGCTTATTTGATGACACTTCCTAATAGAGAACAGTCATCAAAGGAGCCAGTTACACTAAAAATTTTAAGTTCATAAGCGTGTGAAAGGTAGAGTGAGCTAAGGGGAGGTGAATAATTGTCGATTAATGGAAGGAACAATAAAGCATCTAGGATGGATCCTTGCGGAGCTCTTGAGTTAGCATTAAGAGCACAAGTATAATCACAAATATATTAGGTCCCCGAGGAAACGATACCCAGCTAGCTTGGGCAAAATAATTTCCTGGTTCACTGAATCGAAAGCTCTGGTACATTCTATACATAGGACATCCCCTAGTTTTTGCTGATCGAAAGCAAAAGCAGAATGACAAGAAGTTTGGTAATGTTTACTTTAGTGAACCCTTGTTGCTGCCTGGTACGCTCATTTTTTTTCCAAAAGACCAATTATGCGAAGTGAATTTGGTACGTGTGTCAAACATGTCTGGGATATGATTTGGAATTTTTTAGTCTATGAATGAAATTGAATTTCATACTTAAATGTAACATGTTTACTGCACTATGGCTTAATTTTAGCCCATTATCTTAATTATTTGGTGTTTTATTTGAATAAAAAGTTGTTATCTTTTTATTGAAAAACCTTATTCTTACTAAGTATCGAGTAAAATCACCCTAAACTACTCGTAACTTTGAGAGGGCACTAAAAAGTAAAGGGAATCGGGCTTCGGTTTGGAGGGAAAGTGGGGAACCCATTGTTCCACCAGGTGTCCGTTAGAGCCACGCCTCCTGAGTCATTGTGCGAAGCTGTGTCGCTGTGAGTGTATCCTTTCGCTCGTGAGAATTTTTTTAGCAAAATAACTTTTTCCAATTTGCCGAAAACGTGATGGCGGATTGTCGTGAGCAACGCGCGGCTGTGAAATTTTCTTTCCTGTAGAGAAAATCGGCCGCGGAAACTATTGAAATGCTTACGACTGCTTATGGGGATGCTGCCCCAAGTAAAACCAGAGTTTGCGAGTGGTTTTCACGTTTTAAAAATGAAGAAATGTCAATTGAACACCAACCCCGTTCAGGACGCCCCTCAACGTCAAGAACTGATGAAAACGTCGACAAAATCAATGAAAAAAACCATTGATCAATTCCGTGAGATGTCTGGAATGTTATGGAGCTCACTTCAGACTATTTTATCCAAAGATTTGCACATGAGAAGGGTTGCAGCCAAATTTGTCCCTCGCCTTCTCACAGCCGAGCAAAGGGAGTGTCGATTTCAGGCCTGTCTTGAGCTTCAAAATCAGCTCGGAGAGGACCCTGAATTTCTTTCCAAGGTGATTACTGGTGATAAATTGTAGTGCTATAGATACGACCCCGAAACAAAGCAGAAATCAAACCAATGGAAGAGTCCCACCTCCCCTCGTCCCAAAATAGTTCGCCAAGTGAAGTCAAACATCAAAGCAATGCTCATTTGTTTCTTCGATTGCAGAGGTGTTGTGCACGCGGAGCTCATTCCCACGTGTCAAACTGTCAACCAGAATTTCTACTTGGAGTTTTTGAAAAGATTGAAGGAGAGTATCCAGAAGAAAAGAGCAGATCTTTGTGGTGCAGGCGACTGGTTTTTTGATCATGAGGATGCGCCGGCCCACACCGCCCTCTTCGTAAACAAGTTTTTGACCAAAAACGGCATGAAACCGATTGCCCACACCACCGCCCCGTCCCCCTAATCACCGGAACTAACCCCCTATGACTTTTTTTTTGTTCCTCAGACTCAAAAGGGACATGAAAAGATAGCGGTTTGCCACTGTGGAGGAGGTAAAACAAAAATCGCTGGAAGGCCTAAAGGACATCCCGATAAGCAAATTTAAAAACTGTTTTGAACAATGGAAGAATCGTTTGCAAAAATGCGTTGTGATCAATGAAGAATACTTTGAAGGCGATGAAAATTTCGTGTAAAAATATTAAGAAATAAAGAAGTTTTATCAAAAGTTTTTGGCCCCCTCGTACATGCAACTGATGTTATTTAATAGTTTTTTTGATTGTAGTTAACCATTCATTGGTATTTAATTTGCTATGATAAGCTCGTAAAAAATGTCATGCTAGGATGAACTGTAATTCCCAGTTGCGAACATAATAAAATTTGCAACTGCAGACACATCATATTGAAGTCCAGACAAACGAGTAAATTCCGTATACGGTTTAAATATGCAAACAAAATACAAAAATACATGCAAAATACTAACCTCGCACTGTCTCATAAAAAAAAAATAAATAAAAAAATATATCTAATATTGTTTGTAAATTCTAGTTCTTTTTAGTAAACTGTGTTGGAAGCCCCTGAATAAAAGCTTTCAGCGCCTATTACTATGCAATTCAACTAATGGAGATGCTGAAACTTTGATTATCAACTTTTTTGTTCACGGCTATGAATATTGGTTTTTCATCTATAATATTCTTAGATTAATTAAGTCTTTTTCGAGGGATACATAAGTATTTAGTATCGATGAAACCATAGTAGAGCTTCACTTAACAATTCTCAATAAAATATCAAGACTCAAGCCCAATATCATATTTAGTTGTATACACTTGTAAATCTGTACATGCATGTACTGTTTTTTCCACACTAGTCAATCTAAAATGCATTATCGAACGATTGTTCCAATTTTCATTCCAAAGGTTTCTTCTTTTCGCTCTTGAAACCACTTTTCGATAAACCGTTTCAATCCAATCCGTGGAAATAGAGTGTATAATCACAGGCACATCAATATTTGATGTATCTTGAAGCGTAGCTAATCCTAAAGTGAATAGTGTGTCACTTGCGTGTTTCGGTACGATCGGCTTCAATCTCGGCTAATTGCACTGAAGCGTCAAGGTAGTCAGTCGCAGCCGTATACAGACGGCACCTTCACACCTTTCGTACACTATATCTATTCACTGTGACCATTCATTAGAGCCTCGGTGACAAAATTCCAAAGTTTTGTAATGTGCTCGAGAGTTCTATCGAAGCTTAATCCACTTCATGCAGAAGTGTGAAAATAATGCATTCAGATAAAAAAAAACTATTTGTGAGAAACGGAATGCTTGGATTTGTCTGAATGATGAAGATTGTTTTGAATTCACTTGAGTTGATGGATGATTTGTATAGGGTTTTTATGACTCGGTAGAGTGTAGCTCATGAGTGTAGGTGGATGAGGAAATGGATATTTGGTTAGCAGGTTTGATAAGCTTGTGATTTCGAAAACATGAATATCATGCTGTTTGAGAAATTAGTATGACAGTCGTATTATGTGAGAAGATACATTTAGAGTGATGTCACGCAATGGATTAGAAAATATCATGTCTACAACTAGAGCTATAAGAGCATTGGCAAGAGCTATGTTGAAACCGCGGCTAACACTTAATGCAATTTTAGCGTCGAAGGCTACGGGTATATTGAATGAAACAAGATTTTTCCGTGTCGATATCTAGATGTGAAAAGTCTATAAAAATCTAACCTCGATACAAAAAAAAATCTGAACTTGATTGCCATTCGAACCAAGGAAGTCACATTTTTCACATCGATGACTAAAAGAAACGCTCTACAATCCACAACAGCCCCGTTAACCCAATTACCTATATTATGTCCGACACAAAATATGCACTCCGATTCGACTTTTAAATTAGATTACAAGGGAATACCTTGCAGGTCGCTGAGTATGGCTAATCATAACGTATCCGATTTCACTCACCAGTTCCAGGTGCATTCGTATCTGCTTTCATACTACTCACCCACATGGTCGACTTCTTGCCATCCGGAGGGTCAATAGACGTGTCGTGGACGAATGGCATGTGTCCATACGAATTGCCTATGGCAGCACATTCGTATTTTATAACACCACAATGATTTGATGAAAATGCAATATTAATTTATTTCAATTCGTTGCATTTTTCGGATTAATTGATGTATGCAATGTATCAATTAATTCTAAAAAGTGAGAAAATTGACACAAGTGATGCTGATTATTATTGACGATGATCGACCGAAACGTATTTCTTTCATTGATGGAGAGTAATGGAGAGTGAAATGATGGAGAGTACATTTAAATTCTTATTATCGGCAGTGATGAAGCTCTTCAGCATGAATAATCATTTCACCAAAATTCGCAGTACCGTTATATACAAGGAAGAGTTAAAAACGGCTTGCATGTTCTATAATCGTTTCAACTGTTCGTTGTGCAAACCAACTACATGAATATTAAGATATAGACATAGAGCTACATAGAGCCAAACATATAAACAGTTTGCTTTGAGCGATTAAAAAGCCAAGCGGTCGAATATTTTTAACACTCGCAAGCTAATTCAATTTACCACTTCAACGTATATTACTTCATTTTGCATGATACCTTCAATATCGGTGTGTTTCTTAAAAGAAATACCAAAATTTTATACCTGCAGGCAATAGTTTTGCTAAAATGATTTTGTTTTGAGTAATAGATACGGTACATTCAAATAGAAGATTTTAGTAAGTGCGTGCTCCACGCACCGTATGGTCAGTAATGACACGCTATTAGAAGCTTCGTAGGGTACGAGTAAATTATGATTGTATTGTTATTAGAAACGACCGTCAGTGTCTTGAGATGATATGTCTTGAGGTCAACAAAACCTAATAGCTGCTTTCTAGAAGAAGAAGAATAAAAAATGGAAATTTTTCAGTGATCGTATGAGTGAGAAAATAACATTTTCAAACTATGAGAAAAAAATCCTTGTAATCAGCTCATAATACTCTCTAAAAAAAAAAAAATTCTGTCTCTAAAATAGTATTAGAAATGTTTTAGATAAAAAGTTTTGTTTAAAAACTATGTAAAATATTTTTCTATTGCAAAAAGGCTAAATAATGTTTCAGATAGTTTTTTTTTGCTCGGCATAAAAATGATATTTGTATACAGTGTTCCCACTCTCAAATTTTCCGCCGTATCAAATTTCTTCAAAAAGTGTTAAAAATGTATGTAAAGTGGTAAAAATGTATCAAAAAGTTCAAAAAGTTGGTTCGAAGTGCTGAAACTATAAATAATAATATAAAAAAAACTTAGTTTGGAGCTATTATATTTATTGAATAATATAGAGCCTAAAACAAATATCACAAATTGCTTCCGCTCTTTGTTTTCATCGGTATATTGCCATTGATATTGAAGCCACACAAAATAAAATTATGACAAAATGTAGGTTCTTTGCAAATGCGCTCAAAATTTTCATGATATTGATACGGAACGCAGATTATTTTTAGCGAAACTCGCTGATTTAAAATTTAAAAAAAATAAAAATAAAACTAATTCTTCAGTTTCCATAGAACCATATAGATATCGCTATTATTTGAAAATTTCAAATCTTCAGAGCCCATCAGATAATACATATCTTTCGTAGTTCAGAGTGTAAAGTAGATTGAAGTTGGTAGTTTTTACTACTAGAGAGAGGAGATTTGGTCGGCACATGGCAGCAAAATAAAAAAATTGAATTTATTTACTGAATGATAAAATTTATCTTTATGCTATAATTCAGTGAGTTGCTGTATCATTGTATTAAAAATATAAGTTTTAAATAAAAATATATCAAAATGATGCAAATGTAACCAAAGTGGGAACCCTGTTTGTATTTGAGAACTAAAACCATCCAAAAATAATCATCGCCAAACTGGTCCTAGAAAAGTATAAATCCGCTACCCAATAGAAAACTAAATTGACTTGTGACTGTAAATCACTCACAGTTGATAGAATCTGGATCGTCAAAAGTCCAGCTTCTCGTACGATTTCTTTGAGTAAAGAGCTTTCCCCAAATTCGAAGAATATGAAATTTTATGCAGCTTTAAAAGTAAAAGCTAAAACAGTGTGTTTTATTATGAATTATTGAATATTATATTAAGATGTTTATTGCATTTAATGAAAAAACTCTGAATATTTCATTGTGATAATTTTTTAAGTTCAATTTGTTTATTACACATTAAAGGCAGAGTTAAAAAATTCTTGCTTCAGTGGAAACCTTAGCGTGTTGCTCGATCTGTAGCTTTTCTTACAACAGTAGTAAACACTGTCTGAGAAGCATGCGATACAAGGTTAAGTTAGCTTTGAGATGACGGTTTCTGCTTACGCAGCTTGCATTAGACCACCAGTTTGAACCTATTCACCACCCTCCGCTGACAAGTTAAATTTGCCAAGGAACCACTCCGTTAAATTGAATCATTTGATTTAACTTAGGTGTTAACTGATAAATCTTGAAAGTCGTAGATATTGATACCGTTATTATTTAGGACCGGTCACTCGTAAAGAGTATGCTCGATGGTGTCTTCCTTCATCTCGTGTATCCTGCATAAATTACCCAGTTTCAGTCTTACCCCATTCGCATGAGATGCTGTTGGAAAATGTCCTGTGAGCAGGTCAACCGCCGCTCTCAAGCATTTTCTACCGAGCTTAGGTTTGCTTAAATGGGATGATGTCCATAATGCCTTGGACTATGCTTTGCCTTTTCGTCTACCGCCGCTCTGCAAGCATTAACGATTTCTGAAGATTATTTTTATAGCACAAAAATGGTTGCCTTGCTATAAATCTTCGTTAGTTTGGTTAATGTTCGATTAGTAGACTCAAGCACCATGCTTATGGCATATACATCTGATCGAAAAACGGTAGCACGTTCTGATAGTTATACCACTGCTGGACAGGAAACACTCATCCAAGTAAACTCTACGCTGCTCAAGGAAAGGAATGTTAAGAAGAGATAGACGTTCACTAGAGGGTAAATACGGCAGACTATATTTGAAAAGTAAAGGACGTGTAAACCTGCGCTGAACTGATTCAACAGCGTCAGCGAGGTATTTGAAGCGAGGACACCACACTTGACTGCAGTATCCAAGTACAGAACAGACTAGGGTAGTAAACAGGTGGACACAAGTAGAAATACTAAATGAATTGTGGCAAGAACGAACCACGAAGCCAGCAATTTGAGAAGGTTTTTTAGTGATAGTAAGGACATGAACGTCGAAATTCAGTTTGCGATCAAATGTGACCCCAAGATCTGAGAAATGAAAGGATAGTACCATCAAGAAAGGATAGTACCATCAATAGCATAAGAAAAGACATGAGTGTGAAGCTTAAGGGAAAAAGACATAGAAAAACAGTTGGAAACATTAAGGGGCAAACAATTAACGTAACACCAACCAGAGAGCAGTAGTGCAGCAGTATTTTTGATCACTCGGAAGATTTTTAAATCATCTGAACATAGAAGACATGGAGATTTAAAAATCGTGGGAAGGTCATTGATAAATAGATTGGACAAAAGTGGTCCTAAGACGGAACCTTGAGGAACACCAGAAGAAGGGGAGAAAGGTGAGGACGAGAAGCCAAAGAGGGAGACAACACAAGTGCGATCAGTTAAAAACGAAGAGATCCAGGAAAGCAAAGGTTCACGAATGCCATAATGCTTCAGTTTGATAAGAAGCCGCTTATGATTAACAGTGTCAAAAGCTTTGTCAAAATCAGTATAAATGACATCAACTTAATTATTGCTGTCAATTGCAGAAGCGACTACATGTGTAAACTCAAGAAGGTTCGTAGAGGTGCTCCGGCCTTTTACAAAACCATGTTGTTGCGCTGTAAAGACACAAAAGAGGGAATCATAGATACGATTGTAAACAAGGAAAGGCAAACACGCGAAATTCGGTACATCGTGGCACGATATCTCTGCGTTTATGAAATACCGTCAAATCTCGGTACTATGCCACCCGGGGGGACCGAGCGAAAGTGGCATAGTAGCGAATAAAAGTACATATTTTGGGCTTGACTGAAACCAAGAATTTTTAATGTTTCTCTATCATTGTATACATTTAAATTCTTAATTTACACTACAAAGTTACACTACTTAAGAATGATTCATAGTATCAGAATTTACTCTGCCAAGTTTTCTATCAGTTAAGCCCAAAGCTCTCAAAAATTGTTGGCTGGCGCATCTTTCTTGAACGTGATGCCGTGGCGTGTTTTGAAATTGTCCAGCCAACCATCGCTCACCATGAATTTTCGGAGGTGCATCAGCTCGGCCAGTTTATTTGTCTTCTCCTTCATCAGATCGCCGCTGACATGCAGATTCTTCCTTTTTTTTCTTATTTCCACAATAGTAGCACGCCCTCATCGACCTTCGGGTTGTGAGCTTGTGTTAGCTTCATGCTCTTCGATGGAACTCCGACTTTGATGGCACGGTAGTTCACGGTAGTTCTCTTGACTTCGATGCCCCATTTCTTGCTTATTTCTCAGGCCAGCTTAGACTGATTTCGCTCGTTCTTCGCGGCATCGATGATCTCCTTCTTCTCCTTCAGCGTAAACTCAGTCCGCTTGCACTTCTCAGCTGACATTGTAGGCTACTTTTTGAACTTCACTACAGTATGAGACCACAAGTGCGTGCGTGTGTAAGAGAAATACCGAAAAGAAATACCGAGTTGTATAGTAGGGACATTAGAGGGTGACATAGTTAATTTATTTTGTATATATTTTTGCCGGGACCGTGCTCAACTGGCATAATAGCGAGAGTTGCATAGTAGCGACGTGGCATAGTAGCTAGATTTGACTGTAATACAGTTCGTTTACTACGACTAGTACACTTTTATTCAAACAATACGAGTAATCATTACAACTGTACTTGTGCTGTAGTAAACTCGCGTGCACACTTTAATTATTGCGCTAATAGCAATATTACTTGCGTTACAATTAACTCGCCAGGAAACACTGAATTCAGTTTTCTCAACAGATAAGCTTCGCAAGAATCACTTTATAAGACTGACATAGCTGAGACATCCTGCCGGGGATATTTATACTTCCCTTCGGCATTTTCACAATTTCCAATTGTCATTGCATGCTTTTAGGCTATTCTCCATTTCTCTCGGTCTATGGAAATGACTTCCAAAAGGTTCTTATCTATGGAATTTTTTCGTTCGATGATTTGTATGAGATGTAGATGTATGAGTTAGTTCAAGAAGATATTTTTCGATGTTTCTCGTTATTTCTGGAACTGATAAGGTGAAATATGATTCATTTGGTGTACATGCAACAACAATTTTATCCTAAGGACAGACAGCTGGATGGCCAATTATTTTACAATTGTACCAATGATTTTTAGCATATCCTCCTATTCATTGTTAGCGCACATTGTTATGCGTCATATCTCCGATTGGAGGCAGAACGGAAATAGCTTTGCTGCTGAAATATTTGATGCTAATGCTATTGATGCTTTTTGACTATCTTAGCAACAACTCCTGAACGTAGTTAAATGACAAACAACCACAACTTCTTTGCTTCTGGTCTTAAATGAGTGGTTTAAAAACACCTAATTTACATTTCTTGTTGGTATTGTAATTGAAAAAAATATCGATTCGAACACTGAATACAAACATATGCACCAGCAGCGCAGTCAGATTTAAACTTAAGTTGAAAGCTAATTTTGGGGTAGTACACTGAAATTCAACAAACGGAACTGTCTGAACGATATGAGACACCTAGAATAAATAGTTTGTTTGAAAACAATACTTTTAGCGAAAAATCCCTGTACCTAATTTAAATTTATAGCCATTATTACCAAAAGAATCGTAACTATCGTACTTTCCTCTATCCAACCAATTTATAAATAATCTGTCTCTATCATATATCCTTCCTAATAATCAACGTATACCTAATTCTTACCAACTACCATACCTGACTAGCTGACAAAATCTTCTGTTATTCCATTGACTTTTAACATTCTGACTGAGTCGTGACCTTCACCTTGCCACTTAATCCGAATTGGATGAATTCTAGTTTTCTGCGAAGATAAACCCTCCCGACCACATTTTTGTCTCAGCAAACATTGACTTTTGAACAATCCAAACGTCCGCCCAGTCAATATTTCTCGGCATACATAAACACAAAACAAGCGTTCTTTGAAGCACTCTGTGAGTTTAGCATCAACAATATTAGACACAATCGCAATTATGGGTCCCATCTCAAGCCATGCTGCTCGTCTTCGTCTTCGAGCGCACAGAAAGATAATCCAAGAAACTATCTGAGAAGCTATTGTTCATTTCTTGTTCATCGTGATCTGCGATTGAAGACAAATATTGCTTGTGTGTGATGATGGAATGCTAAGAACCAATGGTCTGAAGTTTATGCGCTTGCTTTACTTTGCTATAGATTTAAGGCTATATTGCACTGACAAATTCGAAATTATCAACATTTGCTTTTACCATGTAATTATCTTCTTTCACCGTTAAATAATATCTTTTTATTTTCTAACGGTCACTTGGTGTCTTGTGTTAAAATATCTATTAACCCTCGCAACACAACGTGAAAATTCCTCACCCATACAAGGTGGGGTTTGATTTATCCCATAAGACATATCTATTCTATGTATGTTTCAAATAGAAAGTGCTCAAATATATTTTTGTTATTCTATGTACTCAGAAGCTAATAATAAAACACAAAAATGTACCATCATTATTAAGCATTTGTTATAAAAATACATAAAACTTTCATATCTCTTCCATAGAATCAGCTTCATGTCTTTAATTCTTGGAGTTAAAATAGCCACACGTTATATGCTGAAGGTTAAAGCTAAAATCCAACAGACTAATAATCAGCTTTTTTTCTGCAACTTCATATGCATTCCCAATATCATTAGCTACATTTGCATCAATCGCACTTTTACAGTTACCAATGTGCGACAGCCCTAATGAATGCTTTGTCTGCTTTGATTCATGCGCTTGCATCGCCAGGTGATGCATTGACGTCAAGAATACGGTTGATATCGACAATACAAAAAATTGCACTACCGTTAATGATTGTTCGCTTATTATGTTATTGAAATCATTCGATAGACTGAATATACAGAAGTAGTATATTCACGATTTGTTTTCCTCTGTGATGCCAATGCTGTTCGATCTCGACTATAAAGAACGAATCGCCGTTAAAATGTGAGATAACCGCTGCTTGTGGCATCAGGGACCGTTCGTAAACATTTTTCTACGAAGCCCGATTGCTTAACGTATGGGATTTTATAATGAGTCCATTGTTAGATCGATGTTTTAATCTGCAATTTATTGGAGAGTCACGTGCGTATTTTTACAGCAGAAGAACAGAATGAAACGTTAGATTTGCTGTTGATTCAATATTGTAAATGATACCAAATAATATTGTTGGAAAAATTTGAAAATATTACCATAGTTGTTAGGTGAAATTGTTGCTTGGGTGCTTGGTGAACCTCTGGTTAAATGGAAACTTTTATCAGAAGAGTTAATTATGAATCGTTGGACGTTGTAAATTTTTTTCAATGTGTCTACATTTCAATCCAGCCTTGTAGACGTCAAGACTTTTTTTGATGAAAAGTAACGGTAAATGTAAATATCGTGAGGGAGTAAAGTCAGTAGAAATTTTTGTATAATATTGTTTGATGCTGCTAGGTGGTGCTGCACACAAAAAAAAATTCGCTCTGCTATATGTGTAGCAAAAATAATAATATCTGTAATAGCCATAATTAACTGTAGTGGGCACAAAATTGCCCCTACAAATATATTTTTGTTCTATTTATGTGTGATACATAATTTATACTAGCAACAGGTATAACTATTGATATAAAAGGTATTATGAGTATATGGAAATCCAGAGTTATACTCATTTTAAGTAAAATTTGGCTTTCAGGTAAAAAATATAGCTCGGGTACACAAAATATGCACACAGCAATCATAATTATGCACGCTACAGGTATAAGTTCTATATGGGTTTCTCTGTTTTCTGGTAGCGAAAGATATGAAATCCATACAGTTGGTATATTATATACGCGACAGGTATAAAATGACCACTGAACAATGTAATATGCTTTTCGTAGATATATGGTTTATTTTCGTTTCTAATTATGGGGCATCTTTTGTTTATAGTTTGAGATTGAGCTTGCAAAAGGGTCGGTAGCTTAGCTCGCTAACGCGTCAGTCCGAAGCAGCGATCTACTGCCCGCGGGTTCGAATCCCGCCGTGCCCATGGCTGTATTTGTTCGTCTTATGTTGTCTTAACAGTCAGCGACTGGGCATAATACCAGCGCTCCATAAATTAAGTGCCAGATTAAAGCTTTAGTAGTGACTAAGAATAACATTAGCGCTTTAGAAAATGAGAAATAAATGTGGCACTTAGAAGAATAATGGAATAGTTGTTATCGGCTTCTCCCATATGTGTCTCCTTACCGCCATGGCTAAGCGCTCGCTTCAAAGAGCATGAACTGAGCTTTTTTCTGCTTACATACGATAAATAGTTATATTATATCTACCGTGAATATATTATGTCTTTCAAAATACACCCATATACTCATGTGAGATATATTATATTTCCGTCGTTTTATATCTGTCAGCGATATATTTTTTTTTTGAGTGTGCTAGGATATTATAATTATGTAAAAACAATCATATGTAATAAAAGGTATATATATATATTACAAATATTTCAAGTGTCGGATGCACACACACCGAACCATACTTCGCCTAAAGAAACAGGCAGAACCGAAAATTGCAATTTCAACAATCTTTTGTCATAAAAAACGGCAGTAAAGCCGTCACCAGAAAGTGTAAAAAAGTCAGGGTCTGAGATTTTTAGTTAGTTATGACTTTTACTTCCGTCGCTCGAAGGATAATTTGATATCAATTGTGGGCCACCTACACTGAAAAAAAACTCTAGCGCACCCGAACCGCTAGAAACACTAATGTTCAATGAACACTAGAAGAATCGTGCAGATTTTGAGTGCATATTCCACCACACGTGTCCCAACCTGTTTCAAAGGCAAAACCACATTGATCTTAACAATGCATTTAAACTCACAGGAAGGAAAGGATTTCAGGACTACCACTTGCAAGAATTTCAAGATTTACGAAAGCCAAACACTGCAAAACTTTCAAAGCAGCATAACATAACAGAAACAAAGAAAATGCTCAGTGCTTGCAACACTTAGCCAGCACTGCAACTAAAAGTCTCTCACAATTGCCTCACTTCAAAATCAAACAACTCTAGCAATCTCGATTTCAGCCGATGATTTCGTCGGAAGTTATAGGGATAGAAAAACGAAGGATGTTGTATGAAATTTCTAGAACTTAGAAAATTTAAGCATTGATAACTTAATTTTCATTTATTTATTAATACCTTGCGCTACAGATACAATTCCAATTACAGCGTCAAGAAAGCAAAAATAAAAGAATGAAACATAAAAAAAGGAAAAGAAATAACAAAAATAATTGAATAATTTGAAAACTAAAATTAGGACTAAGGTAAAAAGTAATTCAAGGTAACATTTTCAATACATGCTTGAATTGTGAAAGAGATTGCGGGAGAGGATCAAGCTTAAGGGCATTATGCGTTCTGGGTAGACGCAGCAAAGGTGAATGGAAATAGACTTCCGTACGAGCAAACGGGACAGAGAAAAACTCAGAAAAACGACTTGGACCACTAGATTCACGTATGGTTATCTGGGAACCAAGATCTGACAAAAAAATGCCTTGGCAAAGTTTAAAGAAAAAACACTCATCAAGGAACAATCTCCAAGATTGCAATCAGGACATATGAAAGAGGGAAAGACGAGAGGAGTAGGGACAATAGGGGATATTGAATTTAAAAAGAAGCAAGCGAGTGAACCTGCGTTAAACAAATTCAATGGCGTCAGATAAGTACTGAAAGTGCGGAGACCAGATTTTGCACGCATATTCTAGAATACTGCGTACTAATTAAACAAATAAATGAATACAGGAGGAAATGTTGGTAAACATATACGAAGAACGCAAGACAAATCCAGCAATCCTAGAGGCCCTGGACGTCATATTGATGACTTGAACATCAAATCTTAACTTTGAGTCAAACACCACACCCAGGTCTCTAAAATGCTGGACAACTGACAGGGAAATACCAGACAAAGAATAAGAGAAAACATTTGGAGTGTTTTTATATGCAAAAGACATCTGATGGCTCTTCAAAATGTTCAGTGGCAAGAAGTTGTCTTGACACCAGAGATTAAGAGCAAACAAGTCAGCTTGCAATTGATGAAAATCATTCGCAGGCTTGATTGCTCTGTATAATTTTAAGTCATCAGCATATAAAAGACAGGGAGAATTGATAACAGAAGGAAGGTCATTGACAAACAAGATAAAAAGTAAGGGACCGAGGATAGAACCTTGAGAAACTCCGGATGTGGGAAATATAGGAAAGGAAATGAAACCATTAAAAGTAACTCTGCAAGGACGACTATGAAGATAAAAGGAAAACCAGGAGAGGGGGGGGGGACCAAAAACACCGAAACCATTAAGTTTAAGGAGCAGCAGGTTATGGTTCACAGAATCAAAAGCCTTCGAAAAGTCTGTGTAAATTACATCAACTTGACGTTGATAATCGAAGGCAAAGGCTACAAAATTAATGAACTCCATAATGTAGAGCGACCCTTGATGAAACCATGCTGCTTAGGAGCAAGAAAGGGCTGTAGAGACGGATAAATTCTATTGTAGACAAGACGTTCAAGGATTTTACTGAAACAGCAGAGGAGGGATATAGGACGATAATTGAAAACAACGGAAGGATCACCACATTTGAAGATTGAGAAAATATTGGCGGATTTCCATAAAGAAGGGAATACATCGAATATAAGGCTAATGTTGAAAAGAATAGCTGAACGAACACAGAGCGAGAATGAGAGAGATTTAACAAGGATATTAGGAATACCATCAGGACCGGAGGTATATGAATACCATCATTGTAAACGTTCGCGATATGCAAGCATTTATTGGTACGAAAACATCAAAAAACCCTTCGCGCTAACATCGAAGCCAAAAATATATCACAGCTGCCTCACATTGCAATCAACTTACTCTGCTAATTTCATTTTGATCCGATGACTGCATTGGAAGCTATAGAGGTGCAAAAAAATTTAGGGTTACCGGTCGCAAAAGCTACCACATTTTTGAAAACTTATTATTTGTTGTTTATTACACTACAAGATCATTACCATTTAAAAATTTTACGATAAAATCGCTTAGTAAAAATATTGCAAATAAATACAAAAAAAACAACAACTGGCAACCTTATCATGGTATTTTAACCAGATTTCTTTTGAATAATGACTATAATAAGTTCCATTTATTATATGAAATTCGTTTTGATTTCATGACTGCACTGGCAGGTATATTCAAATAGCTTTATTTTCCTGAGCGAATTTTCAAGACCCAAGACACCAAAATTACCATAGCTGGCAGCACCAATCGAATTTTTCAACCAAATTTCGACCAAGCACGGCTTAAAGTAAGGTTCAGCTACTGTGTCAATTTCATGAAAATCTGGTCACCGAATCCGAATTCATAGGGTAAAAAGCAGCTTTTTTTACCTGTAATTTTTCAAGATAGCACCACTGTCACAGAGTTGCCTACATTTTCAAATCGCTAGTCCTAGTCCTAGTTAATACCAATACATTCTGTGAATTTCAGATGCATCTGATAGTTGGGTCGTGAGTTATTGTGAACATACATTTTCGATGCTTAAAATATAGGTAAATTGAAGGAGGGTTACCGTTCTTGTCCGATGTGAAATTTCAAAAGTTTTGCTTTGGTTGTATAAACAAAGCATAAGATTTCTATATGAGTTGGTTTTCACTGTAAAAGACGAAATTTTTTCAGGAGAGTCGACAGTTTGAACGTTTTCATTTTCAATTCCTGCCGTAGCTGCAGGGCTGCCAGCACGTTTATAAAAAATTACACGAGTCTACAACTTAGTAATATGAATATCTTCTTCATAATGATTTGATAATTTGGTCAAAAGTTATCACAATTCAAAAATTTTCTAATTTTCCCCATCTCATTTTAGGCGCCCAGCGCACACATAGGGTTAAAAATTTCAAAAATATTATCATATTCACATTTAGATCACGTTCAAAATTCATTCCCTTAACTTTATTTTTGCAAAAGTTATTTGTTGACAGAATAAATAGGTATATTTAAAATATCACTAAAATGGCCGCCGACGCCAAATGGTGAAAGATTATTAACATTTGGTGAAACCTGGCACTATTCTGCATAAACATCAATGTATCCTGAAAATTTCAGTTTAATCGGATGGCACGTTCCTGAGATTTTTTGTGTTGTGATGATTGAGATGAAGAAGGAAAATGTAAAGCTTTTACATGGCTCCATCAAAGAAAAGGCCAGCTGATATATTTAGTATCTTTTTCATGCCGCGACAACTTACTAACGAAAGACTAAGGAAAAGAAGGTTTGTATTTTAAATGGAAGAGCGAAAAAAATCCAAATATTACCACAGAAAAATCATGAAACTGAAAGCAATGAAAAATTAGCTAGAAGATGGTTCCGCATTAATTAAAAACAGTTTTGTTGCAGAGGATGTCAATTTTTCAAGAAGTGATACAGAAGGATCACCCATACCACATTCAACTGATAGTGTTTTTATGCTTTCACGATAGTGCTCTTTCTATACAAAGCCCAGATTCGCAGCTCTTCGAATATTTGCTTCATTGCTTATTTGGCAACATAACTATCCTATCCAGACCTTGTGTGTTAAAGAGGTAATTTCTACTCTGCTTTCGATTGAATCTGTTTGTGGTTTGCTGTCAAAAGCGAGGTTTTGAAATGAGTCAAAATTAATGACACCAAACTTCTTATTAACAAATAGCCTCACTAATTACCGTTTTTTTGTGAATCTGGAGAACTCTCGCGACGTTGAATGCTCTCAATGTGTGCTAACATGACTATCAAAGAATAGAAGGAGGAGGCCTATAGGGTCAAGGCTAGGTTGGATCAAGTGGCTGTCAATCGGAAAGACACACATAGGCACATTAGAGTGATAACGCAAACATACTCTCCAGAGTGTCTTTTGAAAAATGCACATGATTGACCACTCTATTAATTTAAAATGTTCAAAACTTCGAGATACATACACATAGAACGGTAGCCCTTCATCAAATTATCTATTTTCTGAGCACTCGAAGCTTTTGTTCAAGAGAACTCACGACCGAACTATCAGATAAATAAGAAATTCGCAGGGTTTGTAGCCTTTAAGTAGGAACAGGTCTGACAGAAGTCATTTAGATATGTGGGCCACTCTGTAGCAGTGGTGCTATCTCAAAGAATAATTGCAAAAAATAAATGTTTTATGCCCTTTAACTTCCGCTGCAGGTATCATATTTTAGACAAATTCACACAGTTATGGTTAAGTAAGTTTGGTAGGAATTTGGTTCAGGAAAAAATTAGGATAGAGTTGCTTGATATGGTAAATTATTCCATTTTATTTAATAAGAGATGGATTTCTAAAGCGAACCGACGTGTAGGCAAACAAGCAAAGTTACTGCTACTTTACACTAGCATTAAATTAACAAGTGATTATCATCTTCAGGATAACAATAATGATCTTGTAGAGTAAGATAACACCATGCGTTTCCATTTCCAAAATTTTGAAATTTTCGCTGGCGGTTACCTAAACACCCTTCTACTCCTATAACTTCCAATGTACTCAGTGGATGGAAACGAGATTCGAATGCAGTGGCTGCAAAGGTCTGCCAGCACTGAGCATTGTGCGAGGAGATGCCCTCAGATTTCCATGTTAAAAGCATCCTATAATGAAAATAAACCACACGTGTTTGATTTTTATGAGTGCTAACCCTTTTTCTGATATATTCTGAATTAAATGCTAAATACTCGTACCCGGTCGTTAGTACGAAAAAGTGATTTTGTAGATAATATAAAATAAATAATCTCAAACGCTATCTAGACATTCCCTCTGCTTTTCTTAAAAAAATTTCTAGTGTTTTTTTCTATCCTAGAGTTTTTTTCTTGCTAGTGACAAGTACAACTTTGGATTTGATTGGCACATTTACGTTTTGGAGTATTTTCAATTTAAGTTTTTTTATATGTAAAAAAAACTGTTAAGTACCTATACATATTCTTTAATAAAAGAAATAAAAATAGCATTTTAACTATTTAAACTTCCAGTGCGAAAATAATTTCTAGATATCTTTGTTGAATAAAAGGACACTCCACCTAAAATTTTGAACACATCCCCCATGAAAAATTCCTGAGAAAACCCCTGATACTCTCCCTTAGCCACTGTACTCTGGAAACTATTTGGTTTCTTTGATGAACTGTACAATACCTCTTAATTGGATAAAGAATATGTCAAGCAGACCTAAGAGGAAGGCAGCCCCAAGAAAGATAATTGGTACATGACAGTGGCACTAGTACATTGGCACCGGGCACTGGCACATGAGATGGAGGACGGAAGATCCAGATATGCGAAAGAAATTACCTTTACATTTGTCTTCTTACCGTGTTTTTTATTTCAAATTTTCTGCAACCGTTTCGTGATTTTCTTGGCCACTCATCTGTGCTATGCGCAGGACTGACGCATCTTCCTCAACTTCATTAAAAATAGTTAAACTGGCTTTAAGAGATACCGTCCATTTTGGCATGAATTTGCATACGATTCGTCATAACAGCGACTTAGTAAAATGTATCTTGCTTCTCAAACGGTGCAGCAAAGATGCTGTTGCATATTTACTCTAAAAAAATTAGGTTAAATTTGAATCTTCGCTAGCTTCGTGAATACTAGAGCTTTAAGTCGGTATTAGACGATTTCGGTGAATAATAATGTCATGAAATGATTTCAGATACAGTTATAATAATGTCAAAGTAACTTTACCTAAAGCCTGACTCAAAGATCCCTCCATAAACGTGAACTTGATCAAACAACAAGTGCTCGACGAATCATAGTGCACATATCGAGTGAGTATCAAGCGTCATGCCCATTATCCATGATGTGCCGCGATAACGTTGGAATTCCATCAATTCGCTATAGTCTTCGCAGCACAGGCTCTCACATATATGTGTATTTGCAAACTTTTGGCATGCATGAAATCGCCAGAACGCTACATTAAACAAAACATCGCGAAACCAGCTGAAGTCTTAATATGTGTACATTTGTGAATGTGTGTGTATAAGGCCGCGGCACTAACACAGAATTTTAATAAGATTTACTCAAAGTGCCTGGGACTGGGTATTACCATCATGTTTGCTGTTATTGAGCTGTTTGTAGAGTTAATGGTGGAGAAGCAATTGTTGTTGTTGCCTTCCAATGTGCTCTTGGCAACCTCACGTCCGTTGCTCTGTCTTGGCGAGGTCTTGCACATGGTTAGCTTCTTATACTCGCGACTTGTTGGCGGATAACGTGGCCGGAATTGTTTATCGTCTTCGACTGACCGTGGTAGAACGCGAATGAGGAAAACTGGTGGGCCTGTGTATGGTTTCGGGTTATACTGTAGATGGAGAAAACTATGAAATCATAGATACTTTAAATTTAAGAATTAAAGTAGAATACCTGCAGTTATTTACATTTTCATATTTTTTTTAAAAGGAGTTCCCTGAAGGACTCTATTGCCGATTATAGTACGGTAAATAATGCGAATTGTCCTCTGACTTATTGTTAAAATATACAAAAATTTGCTATGAACTTTGTTGGGTCATCTGACTTCTCTTTTCTTAATTTTTTTCTTCAAATCTGCTTTTCGACGCTTATGAAAAATACCAAATAAATGCCTATTGGCCCCTCACCATTCATTCATCATTAAACCTCCAAACTACAAATCAATCATAATCCATCTTTGCTTCCATCAGTCTTCCAATACACTTCGTGATGGCCTTAAGTCGTCGACCAGTTGCAAATTAGTATGGAATGGAGCTCTAGTGGTCTGGTCGGAGCAGCAATTTTTCCATGGGGCGCTGTGTAGAGTGGAATCGAATCGGTGGAATAGCTGTTAGTGTGGGGCCCACATACTCGTGATATGTGGTGGATATCATGTGTGATA
Organism: Nemotelus nigrinus; assembly: GCA_947369275.1. Taxonomy (NCBI): domain Eukaryota; kingdom Metazoa; phylum Arthropoda; class Insecta; order Diptera; family Stratiomyidae; genus Nemotelus; species Nemotelus nigrinus. The sequence continues at coordinate 15,550,195 of OX376373.1, read as the reverse complement.
CCGCGGACGGGAAAGCACTAAACACTCTTGTTGCTGCTGGCGGCGGTGACGACAGCGTTGACGGCAACAACGAAACCGATTTTCTCGCTGAGTACGTTTAGTCGTTTAGTTTTGAGATCGCGCGTCCGAGGAGACTCAGAAAACTACTGCTGCGATAGTGTGAAATCGCCTTATTCTACTGTGTTATTGGCCTTCAAGCAGCCAAAACCGATCGTAAGTTCGCGTTCAGGCTCACCTCGATTTCCGCGATTTTGTCAAACTTATCAAAGCCGACTTTGATCTAGCCATTCGGCCGATAGAACCGGTGTGTGACCCAATCAAGCAGATCCAAGCAGAATAGTTTCCAAGTCGACGGAAAGTGTAGAAATTCTCAAGTTCTGAGAAAGCATAGGATTGTGCAGGGCATTAGTCGTCTTGTTAACTCTTTCGGGCGATCTTAGTGAAGGCAGAGTGCTTGTGATCGCGAACGTCAATAATTTTGAATGTTGTAGGTACTGAGTGAGAGTCTCTGATCGTAAAATATTTTTACCGATACCAAAAAAAAAAAAAAATCCGTCGGAAGCAATGTGTATTTCGCCTGTGCTCTTTGTCAAAAGCCATCACAACGAGTGATCGATGGGAGTGTGTCATAAAAGTATCAATAAAAGATAAGGTGGTAGTGGTTTCCGAGAAGCTAAGTTAAGTGCGCGAAACTAAAGCGTTATCTATTGCCACTAGTGCGATTCATCGGCCCGTACAACATCGATCTACAAACTTTTCGCTGCCATGGATTACGAAAGCAACGGTCACCAGCTGTGAAACCAATGCGCTGCGCTACCAGCGAACAGAAACCAGCACGAAAACAGTCCGTGTAAAACGCATCCAAACGAAAACGGTAAATATTTCAGCAGCTTCTAAAGACGCTTAATGGCTTACTAGAAACGGTGTTAGCCGAAAAACCCGAGTCTCAGAACTGGGCCCACCGATCACGGTTGTCTCAAGAACAAAACGTTTTGTTTGGCTGGCTGCGATTTCGTAGTAAATTATGCGCATAATTGCTGTGGAATGCATTCCTTTCGAATTTGAAACTCTCTTGGCAAATGAACGTGTAACACTGGTGGCGTGAAAACAATGCAACACAATGCAATCCGGGTTGCGTGTGCATTACTCGATTTGGAATTGCTTTGTGAATGACGAAAAGCTTATTGTTGATGATTATCTTGGTCGTTCAGGGAATGCCTGAAGCGGACAGATTGGATTGAATGCATTCGACTTTCGGGTGATTTCATGTATGTAGATATGCATTTCCCAATGAAAAGTGCATTAAGCTAGTTTTGATAGAATTCTATTCTTCTAAGTGTATAGAAATGGCGATTTTTTTTGCGTGGAAGCATAGCTGTGCTCTGCCCAGTAGGTTAGGTCAACTATGGTCCCACCAGTGTGTAATGCTTATTACTTTTGGCAGCCATGGTTTTACGTCTATAAGCTCAGAACTACGAAGACGAGTAACAATAGATAATATCGAAAATCTATGTTTTATAAAGATTTCGGGAGGATATTTGATCCAAATTCGTTCGACTCGCTAGAGCTCCCTGCAGTTTTTATAAATTATTATGACACCATTTTCAGGTTTTTCTTGTATTCATAGAACTCAAAAAAACACTGTAGTCAGAAAAATTTGATTCTCTATTTAAAAATAGTATAAAAAATTGTTAGCTTCATTTCAATGGGACTCCCAACGAAGTTGATTGAGGCGAAATCAAACAAAATGAAATTGAAGTTCATTAAAGTTATTTTATTGCCAGGTTCTCAATGGTCACATTTAACCCAATTGAAAAAAAATGGTATAGGTACTAGGCTAAAAATTGCGTTTTACTATCATAAAGTGAATCTATTTTCTGTTACTGAATTTAAAATTGTAAAAAAAGGGAATTATATAACAGCAACATTGCTATGTCTTTCAGTGGCTTCAGAAGCAGTAAGTGCTACGGTCTGGTCCTTTGCAGTCTTTTTTTTGTATGGTTGTATCCCATGCACTTGAAACAGCGCATAACTTCAGGCCGCTTTCTTACCTTAGCGTTAACCCAGCCAATTTTAATTCGTCCAGTATCAACTCTTGAATTGCTGCTATCACTAGGCAACAGCATGCCTTCTGTCGTAAGACTGTCGAGGTCAAGTATCTCGATTTTGGCTTTGGAAACGAGTCTTTTAACCTCTCCGAAACCCCTCACAGCTGCCTGGATTGCATCGCCGAATATCGAGATGTCTTCACACTGTCATAAGTATCCCAACGTCAGCCATCTTCTTGATTTGGTGAACTTGTGCCGCCAATTCGCTTAGTCTTACCTCTGCCCGGATATGCTGGAGGACTTCTGCATAACTCTTCCTTTGCGTAGGCCTTATTACCACAGCTTCAGTTCTTGCGCTAGACGATTTCGTTTTTTTCCGCCTCATTTTTTTGGGTTAAGCTCTGAATTCGACGCCAAGTTCTTAGATGAACCAGAATTTGTCGACTTATCTTGCCGTCCGTTGCTTTTGTGTAGCTTTTTCGACACAGTCACCCATCTGTGCTGTTCGCTGGTACCTACTTCAATTCATGCCCTAACAATGTTTTCTTTGGTTTTCTTACATTCAGGCATCCTTGCAGTATCATTTACTCGATGCTGCCTAGGCTGGGCCCGTTCAATTTACCTCAGCTCTAGCTCAGTCTTTTTCTAATTTCCTCTGCAAGCTTCTACAGCTTCCAGAGCCTCTTCGAGTTCAAGCAGGCCGTCTTTCACCTGCCGCAATATATTTTTCTGCACTTGGGATGCAGCTGGCATTTTTTTAAATTAATTCCCGGTATATTTTCTTCTTGCGCCCTTTCTTCAGCAATATATGTAGCTTCCCTTTGAAGAAGATCGTGCCGTCGTCGCTGGAGAGGTACCCACTACAATGCAATGTCTGCGTATGTTATTCTGGACCAAGCACCGTTCCGCGCGCGGAGTTTCTTCGCCCACTTTACTTGTGCCCGCTTGTACCCACTTCCATCATGTCAAGTTGAAATTTTTAAAATTCTGATTTGCACAAGAACGGCAACCCATCACCAAATTACCTCTATTTTCAGCACTCGAAAGTTCTGTTCACGAGAACTGACGACCGGATTATCCGATCATAGTGAAATTTACAGGACATGTTGGTATTAGCTAGGACCAGGTCTGACAGAAGTAATTTTGAAATGCGGGCAACCCTGTGCCAGTGGTATCATCTTGAAAAATCACTGAGAAAAAAAAAACCGGTTTTTGGCCTATAACTTCCGATTCAGCCATCAGATTTTGACAAGATTCACACAGTACTTGGATCTTACCTAAGGTAACATTTGGTAAAAATTTGGCTGAAAAATTAGAATAGAGTTGCCAGCTATGGTGATTTTTGTCTCCTAAATCTTGCAAATTTGCTCAGAAAAATAAAACTTTTTTCCCTATAACTTCCGGTCCAGTGTAGAAATCAGAACGAAGTTCACGTAGTAAATGGACCTTAATGTAAACCAAATGTCGTAGGAATTTCGTAGAAAAATCATGAAAGGGCTGCCAGCTATGATCATTTTTGTAATTTTGTAGAATTTCTTTACTGAGCGATTATGTCATTAGATTTGCAAATGGGAATGATCCTGCAATGAAAATCAACAACAAATATTAACGCTTTAAAAATTTGAAAAGTTTTGAGGGTGGTAGCCCTAAAATTATTTTCACCCGTATAACTTCCAGCTCAGTGATTCAATCGAAACGAAATTTACTGGTTGGGTTTAACTTAACGTGAAGCAGATTTGGTATATATTTTGTTTTGCTGCTAGCACAGGGTAACCAGCATTGGCCATTTTCCTAAATATTGCACCAACAGATGCTTCAAATTTCATACTCATATGCAAAGCATTTGCGATAAAAATAAGAAACCAATTTTAAAATTTTCCGAGTTTTGAACATTTTTCGGATGGCAGCCTCAAACAACGTTTAACCGCTGAAACTTTCGATGAAATCCTGCGATGAGAACGAAATTCAAAGAATAAGTTGATTTAAGTATGAGCTTGTTATGATTAACTTATTGCTGCTTCGTTGGGGAAGTGTTGCCAGCATTGAACATTTTCATCATTTGTGTTATAGTTGAGTTTTGTTGCATTGGATAAGGAATGGTTATGATTCTACAAAAAAGTGTATTACGTCTTTCCACATTTTTTTGTCACTCAATGACAATTTCTTCGAAAATTAGTTTTCTAGCGGTTCTGATGCGCTAGACTTTTTTATTTTCGTTGTTGTTTTGTCTGATTATAGTTTAATTTCATCAGCATGATTTCCTACATGATTTCCATTCGTATCAAAAGTTTCCGGAATGTATTTACGCTGTTAATCAAAATATATATATTTATATTTCTAAGTCATTAAAGAAAATTAAGCCGATATCGAAACTCTAGTCTGATATATGTATATTAGAAGTCAATTCGATTTCAAAACAAACCAATTTCATTTTCTAGCCAGTGTGTAATATAAAACTTTCAAAACTGCTATCAACTTTCATTCGCTGATTCGGATGGTATATCAATTTTCCTAAACAAGTGATATTCTAAGACCATTATAATAACTGAAATCTTCATAATTTCGCAAAATGATTCGAAATTTTTTTTGCTGGATTCACAAATTTGCCACTGCAAATTATAACTCTTATTCGATTTGAATTTGTTTACAGAAAGCGTGCGATAAGCCTAAGCAGAAGTAAACAAAAGAAAAACAGCAATGAAAAAATGAATACATCAATGAAATCGTCCAATGAAATTCACAGATTCTTATAATAAAGACCCCCAACGACTCAATACAGTTTTTGATGGTATTGGAAAAAATATTTCTATTTTGACACTAAACATCTTTAATCATCGCAAGCACATAATTTCTGGCCGTTTCAAGCGTATCGTAAAAAATCGCTAATTGAATGCGTATCTAATTAGAGAAGCAGTCATCAATTTCCCAGATAGTCTCGAGCAAGATAGCTAGAGTATAGACAGCTCTAGGCCTAGCAATTTGCTGGTCAGATTAGAAATGGTAGTGACCTAGATCTAGTTCGATTTGATGTTTCGCGCTGCACTTGTACTAGGCACCGATTTATAGGAGGTATCTATTTACATACTTGAGTAAAGAATGCAATTCTTTCGAAAAAGTCCTATGCCGCATTTTCTTGCTTGCAAGCTCCGAAAACGAGAACGATTGATTGCAGGCAATATACAAGAACTCGGAACAGTAGATGAAAGTAACGGAACTCGCTACATAATCGAAAAGTAATTTAGTAGATGAAACAAATTCATATTGTAGGTATGTTTGATTTAATGTAGGGAATTTGAGTGATGTTTGTGCATCAAAAAGCTGATTGCTGTTAAAATGATTGGCGAGAGTTAACGGAAGCCTAACGTTTAGGCCTACCAAGTTATGAATCGATAAGTTCATAACCTGACGATTCATCGACAAGTTGGCAAACGTATTGTACGATTACGGTTCGAAAGATGAAAAAATATAATTGAAGGTTTTAGATTAACTGTTAATGACTGATTGTTAGATTCATTGCGGAAACATCTTATCAGTTTAGAATACAGTTGATCTTTGTTTGGATTGCTTAATTGTGGCTTTGTTTGCGAATTTCACATATAAGACACGTGCAAGCGACGAAGATTATCTGATTTGAAAATGAATCTATGTTGTACAAAAACTAGAAAAAAAAGGTTTTCATAGAAGCATATAATTTTATTTTTCGCGGTTGTGTTGGTTGTGTTGGTCTATTTGAGAAATCATCATCATCGGGGCACTACAGCCCGAATCGAGCCTTAGCCTCTTTAATTCTCCGCCTCCATTCGTCTCGGTTCAGTGACCGCGTCCTCCAGTTCGGTGCTCCCAGAAGTGACCTGCTGTCAGCAGCTATCGAGTCCCTCCCAGCGCTTGCGTGGCTTACCGACTGGCCTGGCTCCGCTCGATCGCCCCTTCGATTGTCGCTCATTCGTTCGACGTGGCCAGTCCATTGTAATTTTTGTAGTCGTATGACGGTAGAGACTTCCGGCTCGTCATATATGGTATACAGCTCGTTGTTGTATCGGATTCGCCATTCATCTTCTTCCCGTATTGGACCGAGGATCCTTCGCAATACCCTTCTCTCGAACGTATTCTAGGCTTTTTCAGACGCCTGGGTCATTCTCCAGGTTTTGCTTCCGTAGCTTAGCACAGGTCTGATAATTGTTTTATAGATGCGAAGCTTCGTATTCCTGTGTACGCATCGAGATTTCAAAGTGGGAAGCACCGAAAAGAATGTATTATTGGCTAATTGAATCCGTCGTTTGATTTCGTCAAGCTCATTCCCATCCTTCGAGAGGTTCGTCCCTAGGTACACGAAGTTGTCTACGTTTTCAAGGTTATAGTCCCCTATCGTTATGTTTTGTCTTATTGGCGTCCTTTTCCTTGATTGAGTCATAACTTTTGTTTTTTTTTCGTTAATTTGAAGACCAACTTCCTTGGCGGTTTCGTCTAGAGCTACAAATACTTCCTTGGCGTCGTTGAACGAACGTGACATAATGTTGATGTCATCAGCGTAAGCTACTAGCTGTGTCGACTTAAATAATAGAGTTCCTCTCGTGTCAACGGGGATTTTTCTGATGACATACTCAAGCGCTAAGTTAAAGAGTACCGGAGCTAATCCATCCCCTTGTTTTAGCCCTGTATTCGTCGAAAACGAGTTGGTCATATTGTTCTAAATCATCACTTGTCGGTCATGGTCATTTTCACCAGTCGTACCAACTTTGCTGGGATTCCGAACTGCAGCATGATGTTATATAATGCAGTTCGGTTGATGCTGTCGTACGCTTGTTTGAAGTCGACGAATATTTGATGGACATCAATGTTGAATTCCCAGCATTTTTCCAAAATTTGTTTGACCGAAATATTTGGTCAGTTGTCGATCTTCCATGTCTGAAACCACCTTGGTATTCACCGAGAATTTTCTCAGCGTGATGGGAAATCCTTAACTCTAAAATTTTTGTCAAGAGTTTGTACGACGTACAAAGTAGTGATATGGCCCTGCATTTTTCGCATAGCAGTTTATCTCCTTTCTTGTGAATGGGACATATAACACTTTTTCGCCACTCATCCGGCATCGTTTCTATGTCTGTCACCAATCCATGGATAGCCCTTAAAACGGAAATCCCACCTGTCTTCAGGAGCTGCGCGGGGATCCCATCGATGCCCGGTGCTTTGTTGGGTTTCATGCGGTCCATGGCCTGTCGGTCGGACTTAATATAGTGTAGAAGGTTGAGATGAGGCACTGTCAAGGTATGTACCAATTAGTGATGGCGATTCGTCGGGTGCGGGGACATTTCCGTTCAGTAACTGGTGGAAATAGGACGCCCATCTTTCCTTCACCTGTTCTGAGCCACTTCTGATGCTCCCATCGGCAGCCCTACATAGGCTAGTTCGTGGTTTAAAGCCTTGTTTTAAGTGCCTCACTACTTTGTACGCTTGTCGAGTGTTGCTAGCCATAAAGTTGTCATTCATGTTATGAAGCATGTTGTCAAAATGCTTTCGTTTCTTACGTCTAATTATTCTATTAGCTACTCTCCGAAGATCGCCATATTTTTCTTTCTTGGCTCTAGTCGGTCGTTCAATGTGGATTTTGTAGGCCGCATTCTTTTCGTCCAACGCGGCTTGACATTCCTCATCGAACCATTCATTTCTGCGTTGCCCGGCTGTATATCCCACTACATTTTCAGCTGCTGCATTCACTGCGCTTTTGATGGTAGTCCAAACTTCGTTGATAGACGTGGTGTTAGGCGTGGAAGCTAGTTCCATTTCCAGAGCAGATCTAGACTCGGCTTCCATCGTCTTGTTTCGAAGCTTGTCGACATCGAACTTGCGTCTTGAACTTGGTTTGGCTTCATACGACAGTGATATTCGACATCGATATCGAATCTTGACTAAATAGTGGTCGGAGTCGCAGTTGGCCCCACGGAAAGTTCGCACATCTAAAATACTGGAGGCCCACCTTTTCTGAATCAGAATATGATCAATCTGATTAAAGGTGCGGCCATCCGAGGATGCCCATGTCCTTTTGTGAATGTCGCGATGCGGGAAACACGTGGAGCTTACGATGAGATTTCTGCTGCTCGCAAAGTCGACAAGTCGGTGTCCATTGTCGTTGCATAGGTCATGAAGACTTTGCGTTGAAGTCGCCCACAGGATTTTCACATCATTTGATGGCAGTGAATCATATAGCCTTTCCAAAAGGTTATAAAAATTATCTTTCACTCCTCATCCTTATCTTCAGTAGGGGCGTGAACGTTAATGAGCCAAAAGTTAAAAAACTTTGCACGAATGCGGATCGCACACAATCTTTCATTGACAAGCTTGAAGTCGATTATTTGCGGTTTAATTTTTTTGTCCACGATAAAGGCCACTCCAAATTCGTGACTTCCCGATGACTTTCCGCTTTTGAAGATTGCGTACGATCTCATGTCCATAATCTCAGCACCAAACAGTTTCGTTTCCTGGACAGCGAGATTGTTTATTTTGTAGTGAGTGACCTGTTCCAGGAGGGCTTTGATGGCCCGCGGTCTGTACAGGGTTCGCACGTTCCAGGTTCCAATAGAGTAGTCTATATTTCGTTTGCGTAGCCGTTTCCGTTGATTCAATCCAAGTATCCGAAGCGAAGTATCAGCTTCCTGAATAAGTAAAGTTTTACGGGAACGGGTTATTGGCCCATTGTCCAACCCCCAGCCTGGAGGGCCAGTCTGTTTAAGTTCCGGATTTAAGGCGCGGGAAACTCACCCTCACCCTCCTTCGTTGACAACATTCATGATCTGCAATTTCATGAAGGCTCCCGGCAGCCACCCGATGTGAAATTGTAAAATCACATCTTCGGGGAGGTCGAAGGTAGGATTCAGTAGCAGAGCTGTAGATGTTGTTTCCAGCAGGCATTTCTCGGAATTTCAATTGCTTCGTCGGTAACCAACGCCCGATGACGCCCCCGTGGCCTATGCTACCATTTGACTGCCATTTGAGAAATGGGACTCACCAATTAATAGCCAAGCCATGCATAGGCTGAAAAATCAGAGATTATCTCTTGTCCAACAATTTCACATGGATTCTTATGGTTGCCGGAATAAATTACCTCATTTTTTTACAATTACTTTTAATGCAAAATCTCTTTCATTCGAAAAACCACAAAAATGATGCTCTAAGCCAGCATCTTTGAAATGATATCAGCGATGCAACCTATGTATTATTTACGAGAATATCAGTTCAAGTTCTAACCAGAAATGGTATTCGTATCTACCGCATTCCACTGGCCCGGTTTGCTGAGCATGTTTATGGCCATCGATTTACTTGAAATATGCTTATCAGCCCGCGTACACCTTAGTGAAATTCCTTAACGGCGAGAGTAAACCAGGTGATGTTCTGAATGTGGTACAGGTTTTATTGGTTGCCATTCAAGAGCGCAACGCCTCAATCGATTACAGTGTGATCGTATGTAGTTGATTTCCTCAAGAAAACACCGGCCTACATACAAACGAATGCGAGCCATCGGATGTTCCGCCAAAGATCATCGAGAAATGAGGCGAAATATGAACGATGTAAACGTATTTTTCAACGCAAAGGGAAATTTTTTTCTCGATATTTTCAACTATTGTCTAGGGAAAGATACTTTTATCGGAATGTGTGTTGGACCCGTGGCATGCCTTTCAAACTTTTAATTGCCTTTTTTGAATTGCCGAGCTGGCAAAACGTCAAAAAACTAACATTTACATTATTTTGAATAATAACCAGTTTCAAAATTGATATCAGCCTGGGTAGAAATATATGAAAGAGCTCAAGATATAATTCTAGAGCCCTACTCAAATTCACAGCCGTTATGCTTCCTAACTGGAGATTCAAGTTTTGAAATTCCCATCATAAGTGAAATTGTTTGGTGATTTCAAGCAGCGTGGCGTAGGTATTAAAAGATCATTTTCAAATTTACAACCTAAGCGCGTTAACCTGGTTTACATTCGTTGAGATCATAGTTGAAAGTGAAGTAGTAATTGCCTAGTGTTTCGATCGAAGTTTATAGGAGTTTTCGAATTGTATTATTTTTTTAAGTTATTGTTAATAGCCGTGTTGAGGGCGGCTCATACAGTTTTAGAAATATTATTATTTTTTTTCTTGGAAAACTCAATAAACTTCCGTTTGATAATTGAAGCTTTAATCGTTTGTTATTTTAACTGGGGACTAAAATATATATGATGTGGCTGTGGTGTGTTCTAGCTTTCTCTGAAAAGTTGTGGTCGACGATCGAAAACGTGAAAACGAACTATTATCATGGAAAATAAAGGGGTTTGAAATTGCTAGCAGCTGAACTGTTAAAAATTTGAATTTCGTGATACTTCTTCATTTCTAATGAAAAGCTACTGAGAATGATAGAGTATTTTTTTTGCACATTTATTTATGCTGGACTATAGATTTTATCTATATAATTTTATATTTTGCATAAAAGCTTTTTCATCATAAAAAAATATTGTTATCACTCTCCTCTCATTGTAGCATATTTCTTCCAACCACTCGTTCGCCCTATTTTATGATTTACAATTTTTGCTCCCAGTATAAACATCCGAGAGCATAGATAACGGTCTGCTAAGCTTTTGACATTGAATATGATTGAATCGATAATAGTGAATCATAGCTACGCCAGGTTAATATTGCACCTACTGTTATTATATTGTCAGTGTTACAGTTGATGCCAGATGTTGGTCGTGAATCATTTTTGATAAGAGTGAGTTGGTTGTTTGGACTTGCCAGCAGTTTGTTTGTCTTGATTATCTTTAATGCATATGACGTAGAAAAAATTAAGATTTTTTCTCAACCTGAAAATCGATTGAAAAACAGATTTTAACAATTATTAACACTTTACCGACTGATAGCCTATTAATCGGCCTTTTCTCGCCAACGCCTTCTGACCGATAGCCTATTAATCGGCTTAAACAATTGCCATTTGTTATATCATCTGTATTTTATTATTAGTATTGAGATACATTGCTCATTTGCGTTAATTGCGTTGCTTCCTAAACTCGCAAATTTTCACACCATTTTTAAAAAAATTACCGCTCAAGATGTGCAAAAAAAATGGCCGGTCGGACGTGCGTATGCTATTGAACCACTAGCGGTCGGTAATGTGTTAATAGGTATGATACAATCAGTTTAGGGTATTTTTAATAAGTTGTGATATTTTTCATCACCAAAAATCTGATTTTTCTTAGCTTTTCATTTATTTACTCGTACGATCTTGAATAAATGAATATTCGTGCTCTTTCAGTGTTGCAAACCTTTCTGCAGTCTATGATTTTCATTTGGATCATTCGCGAAAATATTTTTTTAATTGTATTTCACTGTTGAAAATCGATTATTTATTTATTTATTTGGTGCGTATACAATTCAACTAGTAAACTGCCTAATTACGGATTGGATACAATGAAAAAATAAAAAAAAAAAACAAGGAGAAAGTAGGTAAATATATATGTATAAGTATATAAAAATTAAGTAGGGTAGGAATTAAATAAATAAAATTAAGTGAAACAAAAAAGTTTAGTAATTAGTCAAATATAGATAATATGCAGTTATAAAATAATAAAAATCCAATTAAAAATAAAATTAATTAGAAACAAATCTTTTACAACGAATCATATTTTTAAAGATGGCAATAGAATGTGGAAGAAAACCAAGTTGAAGACTATTATGAGTGCGTAAGAGTCGCAAAACATGAGAGTGGAAAAAAGTATCTGTATGAGGATAAGGTACTTCAAATACAATGGAGGACCTGATTAAACTTATGGGTTGCCGTTAATTGATCAAAGATGGTAAAGAGGAAGATAGGTAACCACGGCAGATTTTGAAGAGAAAACTCTCACCCATGTAAACTCTGCGCTGCGCATGGAGACGAATGCTATGCCGAAATTATACACAAGACGAACGTTTCGTCGAGTGCCTTGTAAAATTACTTCCTTCCATGTTTTGGCATGTGAAAAAACAGGTGTGAATATACGAGGTGGCCATTTACACTCTCAGCTCGCCAACATTTGTCTGTGTGTAAATTCTTCATTAAGAAAAAGAGACAAATGTTCAAGGTAGGGTCTATATGGAAGATTATATTTAAAAAGTAAGGTGCGTGTAAATCAGTATCTGAGATGTATATGAAGCGAGGACACCACATTTGACTACAATATTCAAGTATCGAACGGACTAGTGTAGTAAACAGATGGAGAAATACACAAGAAATACTTAATTGTTGCAGGAACGAATCACAAAACCAGCAATCTAAGAAAAAAATTTTAGTATTAGGACATGAATATCGAATTTCAGCTAACGTTCAAAGGGGACTCTAAGATCAGAGAAATGTTCGATAGAAGAGAGGATAGTACCACAAATAACATAAGGAAAGACATGAGTCTGAAGCTTTAGGGAAAAAAACATCGGAAAACATTTGGAGACATTAACGGACAAACAGTTCAAGTTACACCAACCAAAGAGAGCATTCAAATCGTCCTGAGCAGAAGAGAGTCAGCAGTATTTTTGATCATCCCGAATATTTTTAAATCATCTGCATAGAGAAGACAAGATGACTTAAAAGCACTGGGAAGATCTTGATAAACAGATTGAACAAAAGTGGTCCTAAGATGAAGCCTTGAGATACACCAGAAAAAGGGGAGAAAGGTGAGGACGACAAGCCGAAGAGGGAGACAACACAATTGTGTGATTAGTTAAAATAGTGGCGATCCAGGAAACCAAATGTTGGACAAGAAGCAGCGCATGATTAACAGTGTCAAAAGCTTTGGCAAAGTCAGTAAAAATGTCATCAAATTGATTGTTGCTGTCAATTGCCGAATTGAGTAAACTCAACAAGGTTCGTAACAATGTAGCGGTATTTTTATAAAGCCATGTAGTTGCGCTGCAAAAACAAAGTTGACAAAGTTACGATTGAAAACGAGGCTTTCCAAAATTTTTGAAAGGCGAAGATGAATAGAGATAAGACGATAGTTAGAAGTAAGATAACATTCAACCGATTTGAAAATGGGAATAATATTAGAGAGCTTCCAGGAGGACGGAAATTAAGTTTTTTCACGAAAAAATTGAGTATGCCATCCCGACCAGGGGAATGATTGAAGTCAAGTGAGGACAAAAGCAATTCAACCTCAACAGGGTTACTCACAATAGAGAGGCAAGCAGGGAAATAAAAATAAAAGCAGTCAGAAGCAGGCGTTAACGGGCTGGTGTAAACAGAAGAAAAAACATAGAAAAGAGATTGCAAATGTCAAGGGGGTTGGAAGCAGTAAAGGCATTAAATACTAGGGAGTAAAGAAGAGAAGAAGAGACTTTTAAGAATTGGACAAAAAACCAGAAACTTTAAGGATTATTAGAGTTCAAAGAAGATTTAACTGACGAGGAGTAGTTGGATAATGCTAGTCTTATTTCCTTCTTGGCAGAGGAACGTAAATGAGGGAAGGTAGCATAATGTTGGCCAGATCGAGAATTCAAAAATATCAAACGCGCAGAATTTTTATCTTTAAGGGCACTCTTTATTCTCGTAATAAACCAAGGAGGATTACGGGAGTTGCAAGAACAGAAAATAGGAGTATATGCCGATATCAATTTCACAAGAATAACGTAAAATTTCGAAACAGCAGAGTCAACATCAAGACCCTGGAAGTAATTAAACGAATTAATGGAGTTCATATCAGCAGAGAGGAGGTCAAAATTAGTTTTTTTTTTAAATAAACCAACGCACAGTGGATTAATTAATGCGATTCGAGAAGTTGATAAGCACATTAATAGAAAGAGGATGATGGATGGGGGTCACTGAAACAACTGATAGCAAAAAGGAAGAAGGCTCAATGTTAGAAAGGATGAAGCCAAAAATCTTGTTATTAGCTTCAGGGAAACAGTTTAATTGAGAAAGTGAGCAAGAAGAAAGAAAATAATATAAGGCAATAGAAAGGTTGTTGGTAGATCCCATTGTGCAGAAGGCATATTAAAGTCTCCACAGATGATGAAAGTCGACGAGGGAAAGTTGCTGTTAATATATTGTGAAAGTGCAGAAAAGAACTGATCATAAGTCGACAAGGGCGTGTTACAAGGGATATATAAGGTTGCAACAAACAGTGAAGATTTAGGAGACAACGAGATACAGACATCAAAACATTAAAGGGGCGGACTGGGGATAAAATCAGCGCAAAATTTGCTGTTGAGAGTCTTTAGCACATCAGATTTATTAGTTGTCGAACGATTACGGTCAGAACGGTAAACATAATACGTAGGAAAAAATTCGGAACGAAAGATGTCATCAGTCAGTCAAGTTTCCAACAAGCAAATCAGGTGATCATTTAGTAGTAAAGCTTCAGTTTTCAAGTTTGATCCTCATACCACAAACATTCTGATAATACACCGAAATGTAAATACATCACACGTCACATTAAAATTCTTAACTGGTTCTGACAGGGTGACTTCTGCCCATTTTTCGCTTAGCTTTTCGCTCGGAAGAGTATGAAAATAGGAGCGTGCGAAAATGAGAGAAATTTGATTCTAAAATTTTCGAATTCACGCGTACGCTACGAGTCGACAGTTGCAGATGAAGTTGAATCAACGTCTCAGCGTGGCGATGGTGGCGGCGCGTTGTGAGAATGTTTGTTACCATCATCACGCTCATAGTGGCCAGCACTGCAATCTCTAAACAGCTTATGTTGAAAAGATAAGATTTCTACTCGTCCAGCGGTTTGGGCGGCCTCTGAATGTTTCTGAGCTGAAACTTGGTTCCATAACTTTCCAAGAATCAAGACACCACATTATATGCAAGGATCGTCGCGGACATCGTACAGGCAAGCAAGTAAAGTTTTTCTTTCGAGTGTTTTTTCCCTATTTCTCTAATCAACATCAGCTTATCACTTTTTGATTTTGAATCCTTTGTTTTGACTAACTCGGTACCGAATAGTGAAAGTGTTTACTTTATGTCAATATTGATTTATCAACTAGAATATTAGTTAACATGTCGACTACCAATTGTGATTCTTGCAATAGCAATTTTAATTTCATCAGAAAAAATAAACTGTACAGCATGTGTTCGAGTGTACCACTGTTTGTGTGTTGAGATCACTGCTGAACATTTTAGAAAACAGTCGCATTTGACGAAAGCATCGCGGAAATACCCTTAGTGCCAAATTGCGTGATCGAAAAGAGGTGATAAAGCAAATACACTCAATAGAAGCGGCCGCTGTCAGCCATCTGAAAAAGTATCGCTTTCACTTGACGATGGCTTATTAACAACTCTAAAAAGACAGATACACAAGAGTATAACAAATTCGTTGGAATTATTAACCGATCCAGTCGTAAAGACATACAAGTTTCGATAGCATTCATTTCCGAACAATTTGATGAGTTGAAGAAGGGACTTGACAAAGCGATCAACCTAAAAAACTAAAAAATGAAAAAAAAAACTGATATGAAAAACGCCATCTTTAGGTCTCAGTGATCGACTTCGACTCTTGGAGTGTCATGCTCGTGAGGCAAGTATTGAACTGCACTGTATGCCCGAAAAAATCTGAAAACCTGTTGAAATATACTGGAATACTAGTGAAAATGAACTACGAACAAACCAAGAACAAGCGGAAACCGAGAAATATTATCAGAAAAGATGTTGCAACATGTTACAATTGCAAAAATTGCAATAACTGAATTTTGAGATATTAGACGACTCTACCTACAGTTTATATGCAGTTTCTTCCGTGACTAAGCAAACATATTTTCCTTGCGAATAATTGGGTCAGGGAGATACGGAAAGTCTTAATTATTAAATACTTGAAAAATATACACACAAAAATTACTCCTCCAAAAAAATGCGCCCAATGTGACATTAAGAACAACTATTCACATGAACTGTGACAAGCGAAATCTTGATTTCCGTGTAATATTAGGGTTAACGAAAATTAGCAGTTGTGAATAACTAGTAATTAGTATGCTGGATATGTGAAATAGGCATTCAACGCCTAAACACATTACATTTTTCGTATGATATAGTGGACGATATGATATAGTGGCCTGTTTTGAGTTTGGGGATCAAAGAATATCTGACACTTTTGTTTTTTTTAGGACAGATTATCAAGACTAGCTCTCATTGCCCTGATTTCTTGTTTCTGGAGACATATCAATCCTTCTCTGCACGTGTCCACAGAATGGAAGTATCCAAACGTGTCATTCACATCTAGGGTTGCCAACTCTCCCGGAATTCCGGGATTCTCCCGGAAAAATAAAGTTCACTTAAAAAATCTCCCGGCTCCCGGAATGCAGCTAAATTCTCCCGGAAATTAAAAAAAAAATGCCCTCACGGTATTTTTATATTTTTATTTATATTTTATGCTCGCTTTTATATGCTTGTAAATAATACAATATTAATGATTAAAAATCGTAAATTGCACTAAATTTGTACAATTGATTAAATAAAAGATCTGAGTGTTTCTCTAAATGACCCAATAAATGAGGATAAATTGTACGACGATTACTATTTGCTGCGAGAAGTGCATGACCTTGTCGCAAGTAAAACAAAGAGGGAAGACTTGTGTAGGGTTAATTTTTTTTGAAAAATGTAAAGAAGAATCGGGCAAATAAATAAAAAAAACGTTACATTCGCTCTATCGATCCCTATGGCAAATGTTGCTGCTGATCGTCTTTTCAGCGTAGTAAACGAACTATGGTCAGTATATATAATACTAGTTCTGGCGCACCTAAGAGGAGCAAAAGGGGAGCAAATAAGAGTAACAACAAGGACATGGTGCTTTGGATTATCGGCCCGCGCATGACGTAAGCGATGATCTTTGAGCCAATAAGCAACTCAACTGGTGTTTTAGCTTAACAGGGTTGTTTATCAGTTCAACTACCCTATTTATCAGCCCATCAGGGCTTTTTATTAGCTGAACAGGGTTGTTTATCAGTTCAGCTAGGCTGTTTATCAGCTCAACTGGGCTGTTTATCAGTTCGAGATCATCGCTTACGCCATGCGTGGGATGCGTGGGATACGCGTGCCGATAATGGCAGGCACCATGTCCTTATTGCTCCTCTTTGCTCCTCTTATTTACTCTTCTTTGGCACATCTTCAGTGCGCCAGAACTGGTATTATATATATATTGTGGTCAAAAAATCGTAATCGGCTTAATGAAACATCTGTAAAATCAGAAATTCAGGTCTGCACAAATTTTAATTACACATGTAAAGAATTCTATAGCTTTATCCTTGTAAATCAAAAGACATTACAAGCAACTCGATGTGTAAAGAACTGTCATTTTAAATAAATAAAATTGTTTTTCATTTATTTTTTTTATTTTTCTCCCGGATTTCCGATCCACTAAGTTGGCAGCCCTATTCACATCGTCAACATCTTTTCATATTGTATTAATTTTCTGAAATACAAATAAAATATAAACCATAGTCATTAACGCAACCAGGTTCGATTGAATTTTACCATCAGTTTCTATTTTTATGCCTATAGAAAATTTTAAAATACCTACATGAAGCGTATATAGTTATAAATGGTGTACATAACATGTCATAACAGCTTATTTTTCATTCCATTGAAACTATGTATGTATATGCACCATATAAACATACTGAAACTGTTGTGATCACAAACTACATTCTCTAGAAAACGTTTCAAGTTCATCGTAACTTCAAGCAGGTTTCAGTTTGCAAAACCTTTGAATTGAGATGAAAAACTGAATCAACAAGATCTGGCATAGCTTTTATTCGAGCAAAACAGAATAATGTTTAGATATAAATGGAAACCTGTCGTTCAATATACGGAGAACATATATAGGGGTAGGTATGCCATCGCCTCAGTTTTTCATAGCGAATTTCTAGCGTTTTGGAATGCGAACACTTTTCAGCAGTTATTTTGTATCTTTATTGTTTTGCGAGAGAAGTATTGATTTTGTAAGGTAGTCATGTAATTATCGAGTTTTTCGTGCAAAAAAATGGATTTATAATTTGAATCGATTATGACCTTAATCTGCACTTTTCCGGTAAAAGGTTTGAATTTATTATGCTTTGATGCAATAATTACATGCGAAAGTATATTTTTAAATGAATGATCGTATCGAAGAAGCCTCGTATGATTAGAGTAGTCTTAAGCTTCCATTCAAAAAAATATTTGATAGATTCATGAATTTATCATTCCATATTTTATGCAAATCACTATCATCCACTACACATGGAACAGTTACAGCTGAATTATGGCCGTTTCAGCGTTATAACACTCTTCGCGAATTCCGCTCTAGGCGGTTGTTGTATCTAATCCGCTCATCATGACATCATTTGTTTTCCTCGAAGTTTACTTATGTTAGATGATACTCAACGTCTTCCACTGTGTAAGTGAATTCCCAATTATTTTTCAGCGATCGTGCGGTCTTCTTCATGGCAGACATAATCAGTCATTACTTTTTCCTCGTCCCTTTTCCCGTTTGTACTTAACACTAGCACGATGTTTACTGTATTCGCATGCGGAAAGCATATCAAACGCAATGCGAACCGTCGAACACGGCAATTTGTACGTCTTGCAAACATTTATCATCCGACGCGGTCAGGCCTAGTTTTCTTAAGCTCACGAGCTTCAAATGCTATTTGCATAAACACAGGTATTGTTTCAAGCAATGCTTAGTACTCGTACTGTAAGCACTATTAAGCTATTGAAAAGAGGCGACTGTGACTCGCCACGATAACAGTCAGTGTAAATACAAAAAGCAAACGAAAACGTAGCGTAATCAGGCGAGGAAAGTCAGCGCACTGCATAACCGTATCTATGGATTCGAGATCGTTACGAAATTTTTAAGATTCCACATTACTAACAGGGTGACTCTAGTGCATATCAATCGATTGATAAGGGAATTAGAGATTCAATGAGATATTGCAACGGATTTACGTGCGGCTGCGACGAATCGAAAGTGAAACTGGGACCAGGTTGTATAACGGCAATGCAAGTGTCTGGCTTAATAATGCAAAAATGCCGATTTCGTATGGTACTCAAAGCGTGCAAATGAGGAAGTAACGAATTGTAGTTTAGATTTCGAACGTGTACCACTCGCAATTCTCGTTGGCTAACAATTGAAGATTCCACTCAGAGGAACTGATTATGGCACCGTAATTTAGCAGACGTTTAATTGCTGCGGTACTTCGACGTCTGTTAAGAAATATTTGCAGACCTGACCAGATAGCTGATGATTTCGATGCAAGTCAGTTTTCACGAAGTGCTACATTCGAACTAGGCAATCAATTTAAATTTTTTCATTCACAAGCTTCATTTTGATTACTTTCATTCACTATAAATGGATTATATTTGGATAATACCAAAACCAAAGCTAAAATTTTCGCCCAACCATAAACGCACAACGCCTAGTGCATCAAAAATATGAAATTTGATTGTGGCACAATAAAGACTGTTCATCATAGGTTTTGCACATCCGCGAAATAAATCATTCTGTTTCAGTTGATTTTTGCATGAAGCACTAGAAACACATATGAATTATTCATTTTAAATTTACCAAAAAAAAAAATATTTCATTCTCTCAGCTCCGAAAGAGAGCATTTCCTCATTACATGCATTTCTATACCAGAGATACATTTCGACATTGCTAAAGCTTCACTCTACCTACATTTTAATCGAGTTTCGGTGTGTGTTTTACAAATAGCTGCAACTACACTTATCTACTCGCAGATAGTGTTAGAGCATGACCGACTAACGGCATCTATTTATTGACCGTGAAAAAAATTTAATGAAAATGCTTTGCAGCCCGGAAAATCACGCGAGGAAAAAATTCAAGAAAAGATGCATGATGAATAAGTATGAAACGGAGATGTAGACATGTAGCAGGAGTATTTCGAAACTGCAACAAGTGGAAGCTGATTCTTTCGAAACGGTCATCAACACGGCCAGACGAAAACGATGCTCAGCTTAATTAATTCGTTGTTGAAGAGGCAAGCGCGAAACATAAACATGTTGAGAAAGTGAATCTCACACAAGAGTATCAGTCCAGTGAAATAGTAAATGAGATATTTTAGCATATCCGGTGATACAAGTTAAGACAATAAATGATTAGGATGTTGCGGTCATTATGCAAACATGCATATGAGTTGGTTTGAAATGTGTCGCAAGAGAAAACAAGGAATTTTGTTTATGTTTTTAAAAGGTTGTTTACAAGGCACCGTAAATTTGTGCCGATTGTTAACCTTACGGGGACATAGCACCTACAAATTTTTCATAACTGAATATGTTAGAATGAAGCTTTAATAATATAAAATTGAAATAATAAAAAAAAATGTATGACCATTTATAGCGAAGCGCGCCAAGGTTATTTTTTCTATGATTTTCGTTCACTTCGCTACACCGCTACATCGACTTATGCTAAAGCGTAGAGAAAGACAAGTGAGTCAACTCCTTAAAAAGAAACAAAAAAAAAGTTAGCCTCGCCAAAAAAAAAATGCTTCTAAAAAAAGTGTTGAAACTCCAAAAAAAAGGTCCGAAAAAAGTTCAACTGACACTAAAATTAATGAAAAATTTATCAACATATTATGGCTTACCTATACGACGAAATTTTAATTCGGTTGAAAACATGCGCAAGGAAATTTGGGCAGCATATTCCCGAAAGATTTCAACTGGTGAGAACCCTCAACACTCTTATTGTCCTGTTGGAGAAAAGACTTGGTGTAACTGGCTCGAGGCGGAGGCAGCTGGTGGTAATGCTTTAAAAAATTTCAACCATCCTCCACTTTTAGATGATGAGGTACAAGAAGTTTTAGAGCCTATTTATCAAGACTTATCATCAAAAGATTTATTAAAGCGTTGTTTAGGCAATTTTACGTAGAATAATAACGAAAGCTATAATTCTTGTATTTGGAATTTGGCCCCTAAACATACTTTTTGTGGAAAAAATATCATGCTTATGGCTGCAAATATTTCTGCATGTGGATTTATGAAGGATTTGTGGCTATTTCAAAAATAATGCAAGTCATGAGAATTACAATTGGCCAATGTGCGCTGGAACATGCAGAAAATAGAGATGCTGCAAGAATCAGCCAGGCGGAAAAACTCTCGATTGAGGCATCTAAAGAGGCCCGAACTGCTCGAAGAAGGTAAGAAGAAGGTATATTGTATGGTGCAGGCAATGCAGATTAAATTTCGGTAAGATTTATTACAAAAAATATTGAATTTTAATTTTAAACGCGATTTTCTCTAAACAACCTTTTTCAAGTTGAAGAAAAATGTTTCTATCCAATCGATCTGAAATTTTAACACGTTAATCTGCGCATGTTAAAACTCAGAATTAATTACGGATGAAAAAACCGACAGCAGAGTTTTTTTTTATTTATAACCGGTTTTTGGGGGAAAAAACCTCGATTTTCGAAAAAAACGTCGCCATTTTGTTATTTTTCAACCAACATTTTTTTTTAGCTCATTCTACGGCCGCTTTGAAGTTGATGAAAACCCCGTTTTTGTTTTTTTTTCTCAGCCTCTTCTGAGGGCAGTTATAAAAAATTGTAGTAGACAACAGGGGGCCACAAACACAATTTTTTTTTAACAATTTTTTTTTGTAGTATAAAGCAAGTAAAGTATGTATACAAAGTCTCATTAAGATACGTTTTTTTAGTCGATTAAAAACTAACCTTTGAAAAAAACATTTTTTTTTCAATTTGAAGGTGCTATGTCCCCTTAAGTAAAATAAACAAGTGATTTTGCGAATCGAACAGATTACCTAGATATGAGCAATACTTTATACAAAAAAATACATTTTTCTCCAAAAAAAATAATTCTGCAGCATAAGAATAATGATATACAAGATAGGTCATTTTGAAGAATTTCATGAGTAATATTTAGGTTTGGCCCAAAGATTTGGAAACCTATATGCCATATTTACAACTTCAGCAATGTTTTAGGTTACTTTCTTAGCGATCAAACAATTCGTGCAATCTTGAAAAGTACAAATAAAGCTAGCTAACAATTTATTATGTCCTTGCAAATAAGATGAAAGTCGACGTTTTTATGTAAAATAATCAGGGCTGTGAGGTCGGGATGAAAAACTTGCGACTCCGACTCCAATGATAAGCCTTCTAACATTTGCAACTTTGACATACCTTCATACAATAAAGATGTCTGCTTCACTCGAAAGAGAAAAGTCACTTGGTTTGAACGACCTATGTGACTAAGCGTCGGTACTGCGGGGGCAGGTGCAGCCCCTAACTGTACAAGTTAGATCCTGTCGCTGGGAGAGGCCCCCTTAGTGGGAGTTCCGCAGTGGCTGTGGTTTATAGGCTATCTGCTATAGAATTGTTAGGCTAGTTGACGGTCAATCATTTCTGGATGCAGCGCTTGCTTACGAGTGATGTGAGCAAAGCACACACTCCGCCTGGACCCGGTTAAATGGGCTATAAAAGTCATATGAAGATGGGTATGCTATCTTACCATTGGTAAGTCATTCTCCATAGGTTTGATTGTAGTGCACAATACGGTGTTGGTTATGCAAATTCATAACTACTATCCTAATGTTGGATCGTAGGATTAAGCCCTTACGGCAAGTGCCAACGCAAAACATTTCGATTAAATGTCCCATACATAAAAAGGGAGATAAACTGCGGTGTGAGAATTACAGAGGCATCTAGTAAGTCTGTACGTCCTACAAAATTCTGTCAAAAATCCTGGAGTATAGGATTAAACCGTTCGCGGAAGAAATCATTGGCGAGTATCAAGGCGGTTTGAGATCTGGTCGCTCCACAATCGACCAGCTCTTCACGGTCAAGTTAATTTTGCAAAAGTGCTGAGAATGCAACGTCGACGTATACCAAATCTTTGTCGACTTTAAACAAGCATATGACAGCATAGACCGAGGAGCACTATATAGCATCATGCTGCAATTTGGCATACCGGCCAAATTAGTGAGACTTATAAAGATGACGATGACCAACTCCGTCTCGCAAGTCCGGATCCAGAACAGATTGACGGATCCTTTTCAAACTCTGAGTGGCCTGAAGCAGGGCGATGGAATATTGCCTACGCTCTTCAACCTGACACTTGAATTTGCTATTCGGGCAATGCACCTGAACATCAGCGGCACGCTACTTTTTAAGTCGACACAATTGGCAGCGTACGCGGATGACATTAACATCATGGCCCGAAAACTGACCAATGCAGAAGAACTTCTGCTTAGACTTGACACCGCAGCAAATGAAGTTGGACTACGAATCAACGAGGGCAAAATGAAAATTATGATGCAATCTAGGACAAGGACGCCAGCGCACACGACCATCAACGTAGGGGACCTTTGCATCAAATTCGTGGA
This sequence comes from Nemotelus nigrinus, assembly GCA_947369275.1. Lineage (NCBI taxonomy): Eukaryota > Metazoa > Arthropoda > Insecta > Diptera > Stratiomyidae > Nemotelus > Nemotelus nigrinus. The sequence goes on along the minus strand of OX376373.1, from coordinate 15,526,824 downwards.
CAACTTAGTTTACCTGGGTAGCAACCTATCGAGTGACGCCAACGAAACTGATGAAATCAAGCGACGGATACAACTAGCAAATAAGACATTCTTCTCGGTCCTCCCTTTATGAAATCGAAATATGTGCACAGAAAGCCTAAGCTCCGCGTTTATAAAACTATCATAAGACCTGTGCTGTGCTATGGTTGCGAAACATGGACCCTGACCGAAGCCTCCGAAAATATGATCGACACCTTCGAACGGAAAGTCCTGCGCGGATTTTCGGGGCTGTTCGCGACCGATATGGATGGCGCATCCGGTACATCAATGAGTAGTACGAACTGTACGATGAGCTGGAGGTCTCCAAAATTGTCAAATTACAACGGATACAGTGGGTTGGGCATGTGCAACGCATGGATGACGATCGCATGCCAAAACGTGTCATGAACGCAAGACGAGTCGACAGAGCGAGGCCAAGAGAAAGACCAAGAGGTCGTATGTGCGGACACCGAGCAACTATTGGGGTTCCAAGACTGGAAGACGCGGTCACGTGACCGAGACAATTGGAGGAGATCGATCCAGGCAGCCAAGGCCCGACGTCGGGCTGTTGTGCCACGTTGATGATGATAAAGCATGAAAAAAGTTGCTTGAAATGCTTTTGAATGGCTCTTAAAGAGCAACTCTTTAAAATGAGTGAGATTTACGGAGCTGGCTCACTTCAAAGAGCCATTTTTTCCATCACTACGTCTACTCAACTAGAGGGACGAGCAGCTCCTGCGTATTGTTCCCAAGCGATGTAAATAATTTGTGCCTTAGTGATTTATTAACCAAAATGTGTTTTGGTCCTTGTGGCGAGTAACTGACAGATCAATATAGAAGTCTGTGGCACTGGTTTTTATATGTATTTCTTGAACTAAGAATTTTTTTTTTAGAAATCTTCGCTTTTGTGGCAAAACTAAACCAACTAAGCTTTTTTAAAAATATGTGCAAAACACTTTTAACAGAAACGGAGACAAGAATATGTGATGCCTTCAAACTAGATTAACTCTGCTCATAAAATACTTCTCGATTACTATTTATCTTTCTTGCAACGCAAACTTTAATCTAAAAACAAACATCAAGAGAAAGTGAAAATTATACAGATACAGCAGTTAAAACACTGTCGTCTCATTAACATTTTCAATCCACAAGTAAATAACAACTCGAACTCGTCGATTGCAATTAAACAATCTTCGACCTTGCACATTAGATAACGTTAACAGTAATGACTATAGCGAGCTAATTGCACCGGTTTCAATCTTCTAGCACACATAGTACTATCTCGTTGACTTTCCTCTGTTCGAAAAGAAAGGAGAAAATTACAGTTGTTTTTCATACAAATAGCGTCGTCTCATTTGTGGGGCGGTCCGGCTGCATCAAAATGAATAATTATAGGATTTTACTGTAACAGTGCAACAAAACATCAAATAGAAATTATCGATTCGAGGAGAAATTATTCATAGCTTGGCTTGTCGCGGTGATTAATTCAGTCGACTTGTCGTTGAACTGTTGAACGTGACGACATTGCAATGAGGTGGCCGAATGGACGCATACCTTGATGGCATGGTTGCATGGTGCATTTTGATGGAATTTTCATTGATACGACGACACGAGCAATATGTCAACATGCAGCAATGGTCAAGATGGATTTCAGGTGTTTTCTAAACGTTGCATTCGTCGATTTTCTCGCGTGTTTTGTTGAAATCATTTGTTCATACTGATGCAGTGCTGTATGTTCATACTGATTAAACTTTCCATGGGTGGCAATAGAAAACGACACCTTATTGGTAAAACCCAACGATTTGTATTGGCGAAGTGTAACTCGATAATTTCTTTATCTTTTTGCTAATGGTTTATTGCGATTTCAGGGTTATCTTTATTTCAATGATATATCGTTCGTACTTGAGAACTCGAACTTGTATAAAAGGTGCCATACATATATAAATCCTAACCCAATAAATTGAATTGAAAAATATAAATTTGGATATTCATCATACTTAACAATATCACTTTGGTTAGCCTTGCTTTTACTTGTGCTATCTTTTAATTATTTACACTTTTTGACACTAATACTTTATTTTATTAAATCATTTAAAGTTGACTCTTAGTCAAAACAGAGTATCTTTTAAACTTGATTGTGATCTTTGTAATATGAGTCAAGGTTAATTATTCCTTATTTGGATATATGTACATACATGTGCAGTTTTTTTAACGAAATTTTCGTAGAATTTCGTTCAGAAATAATAAAATTGCATTGGAATTGTGGCACTAGGTGAAAAGTATGTAATTTAAGACTGCACACCTCTCCAGTTTATAGTGAGCCAATTGGCCGCATACCAAAAGGCAATATATCAGCCGTCATTGAAATTTCATATTTGACCCACATTAATTGCGATATCAAACATGAATACAAAGAATTGGATGCAAGTAGAATATTGAATTTTACGACATATTGGCACTGTTATGATGACAACTGCCATGGAGGTTATGTTTATTGTGGATTTCGTGAAACTATCTGCTATTTGGCGCATTAGTGTATATTTTGTTTTACATAAAAATATGAGAAACTTAATACAATAAAAATTACTGGCAGTAGCAGACAATTTTGCTAGTGTTTGAATCCAGCATGCCTTTCTAAAGGAAATATGTTTATTGTTAAAAATATGAATATGCTTTTAACCTGATACTTAGATTGATCATTAAAATTACCAATAATAGTTGGATTTCGAATAAAAGTGATTTTTATTAAAAAATTAATTACTAAAAATTTAATTTAATATTTCTTAGGGTTTTTTTTCGGAGGGTCTTTACTTTAAGGTTGAATGCAAACCCTATCTGAACAAATCGGACGCTAACCATATTCTCCTTAAAAGCCTATTTGTATCTGCAGAGACACGTATTTTTGGTTTAACGTTTGAACAGTTTCGGTTGGTTATTCGATTTTGCATCACGTCACAGTTGTAATTCTTGTGGTATTACTGTTGTGATCTGCTACGCCGTTCGACCGATTCCAACAAAATTTTAGAAAGTCGTTGTTTAGGTGCTTTGAAAGATTTATAACTAGTGGATTATTGTAAATAAAAGAAGAGAAAAGGATCAATCTAGCTTTCCCCTTGGTTCCTGATATCTTAGGTGCTATGTTCATTCTCCTCAACAAATAAAGAAAGAGTTAGTTTGGTTCAAGGAGGTTCAAAGAAGGCGTGGCAGTGTCACCTCCAATTAGCATACCTGTGTAACAGTATGCCAAAGCGAGTTTAAGTTTCAAACGCACGAGCTAAAATAAAAACAACAGCTGGTTTGCGGTCCTGTGAATTGGTGTGCAAAAGGGGGACAGGAACGAGGTAGCTACTGTGGTGGTCTGAATATATTGGGGAAGAAAGCTGCTACAAACTTCACATTTAATATTTGGCTTTTCCTCAAAATATTATTAAGCACGTGTTCACGCGTTTTAGGAAGGTGATCTTAGAAATTACTCGGGAGACGTAAAAAGTGGCCTGTGGCTACATATTTTATTTATTTTTTTTGCGAAGGCAGGTGAAAATCTCTATAGATACTAGTAGTTTGGAACTTCAAACCACTAAAGCGATCACGCTGCGAACTATTGCAATCTAATAAGCGATTTTTAATATTGATTTTGATATCAGGCTCTAAGAAGTTATCCATCGATTCCTTCTAGCCATTGTATTTTAGTTAATTGTGTTTAAATGTTATTTAAATCAGCTCAGAAAGTTTCACCCTTTTAAGTCTCCGTGCTACGGTCGGTGATGTCTAGAAGTTGCTAGTCTGAACATTCACGTGTTGTCGAAGTCTTTCTTGTTTCATTTTTTACAACTACTTTCTCTACAGTGTCTTTTTCTAGATCCGTGTGCAAGTTTGCATTTTTTACGTACCATGGTGCATCAACGATGTTTCTTAGTACTTTGTTCTGGCGCTGTTGCATTATATTCAAATTAGTGTTTCTAGTGCAACCCCAGAGCTGGACGGTTCGAAATTTTCGGATAAATTTGATAAATTTTGGAATATATATAGGTCACAGGTCGCTAAGTGTACGGTAATTACCGTATTTCTGCAGTAATTTCAAACACCGTACGAATAAAGGTAATCAACTATTACCGCACGGTAATTTTGGGTTTTTCTATAAATGGCCGACTTTATGTATGCTTGTGCCATTTTATGTTACCTGATGTTATTGAAAATTCCGCCAAGTAATATTATTTTAAAATTTATTTCGAAAATGTTACGTACTTGCAGTTTGGTTTGCTTCGTATAGTTACATCCTTAGCAACGAATTGTGCCTTACTTTGCTAACAGCTGTAACGAAAACATTCCGTCAGGTTATTCCCCGAAAAAATTTATCTACTCTTCAGGGGTTTCAACAGAGATTTTATAAGATTGCTTGCGTAGAAATGAAAAAGCGATTTGATTGTTGCAGCCCAGTTTTGCCTGGAATACATATTTTAAAGCCGATGCTGGCAGTAGACGTTTCACAAAGAGACGAATATCCCTCCTTGAAATACTCATGCATCTTTTGTCCCAGAGTATGTAATGGAATAGATATTCAAGACTTAGATGATGAGTGGAAAAAAACTTCAAATTTTCCCACGATTGCCGAATGACGATGAAATTGGTTGCTTTTGTTATAATCTCTCCGCAACGTCCTTAGCTCATTGGTTTTTTACAAAGTCTAGTACTGTGTTTCCCAGTACATTAAACACATTTAGGCTCTTTTGAGCAGTGCTTTTGCGTATGGTTGTATCTTTGGCAGTTTTTGTACTGTGGTATTAGTTTAGTCTTTTTCCGTAGCTGTTTATTAACTGTCATTTTAAATATTGAACTGATGTTGTAGATATTTTCAATTTTTACTTTGTTATCAAAAGTAAATATAAATAAGGAAAGTCCTCTTTCATTTGTGACTTCATATCCTTCTTTAGTTTCCTTTTTTTCTCTTTTAATGATAACTGCTTCACTTATTTTTAGTCCTTTTTGCCGTAGATCCGATATAATATCCTCAATTTCGGAGGTTGGATGAACACTTCTAGCCATTATTCTGATGGGTCACTCAGTTTTATTTTCGTATGTGAACCATTAAATTGCGTAATCTTGCAATTTTTTCACATCAGCTCTATAGCTTTCGTGATCTGATGTATTCATTTTCCATTCATCATTGTTAAGGGCAGTAATCTTATAATCATTGTTTGCCTGCTTTCTCTCATTACTTGTTGTAGAGTTGTTAATATCTGGTGATGATTCAGCTATTCTCTTTTTACTGGGTCTTTTTTTCTTCTCTATGATCCAGTCTGTTTCTTTTGCTAACTTATCTTCATCGGTTGAATAATGCTTAGGTTTCGCTGTATCAACAATATCTCTAGAATTTTTTTTTACCATTATGAAATGTAAGCAATAAATAGCCTTCCCCAGAATCCGTAGGACCGACCTCATTCGAGGGTGGATTTTGAAGTGTCAGTGATCTGCCACCTGGGGTATTAATTCCTTTCGTATTTTTCATTGCCTTTTTTCATTCTGCGCTAGTTTATTGCCATACTGCAGTTGATCCTATTCCCGACGAGAACCGAAGGTCCATTTCATGCCCGCACTATCCCAATTGTTGACCACTTAGCTATTGCGCTAAGCTTTCACATTCACCCTCTCTCGTTAGCCTTACTAAGTAAGTCACCAGGAGGCACCAGACAGATAACTATACTGCCTACCTTCTAGGAGGTGAGAGTAAGATTTGTTGGCAGATCTGTAGGTGTTAATTCAAAAGGCTTTACCTAGATCTTACCAGAGCATACGTTAGCAATATACTCAGTCTAAGGCCAATACAAACCTTTGTCTCCTATTAGCTATCTAAGAAACGCAATCAGTAATAACTTTGAAATTTTGAAGCTGCTTGGTGATTTTTCTCGGCCAACAAAATTGAAATTGTCTAAACAGCGTCCAAGCTGTGATAAATTATTTGTTTTTACACAAGGCAATAAAAAAAAATTACTGAAAATATTTGCTGAGATCAGCCTCATCAGTTGGTTTTTATTTTCAATGGGGTGGAATATGGCAAAATTGCATGCCTTCTGTTCAAATCTCATCTTTTGATTTAGCAGCTCTGCAGCTCTGTATCAAAGATTCAAGACCACAATAGGATTAAGTTCCAAATTAAGTGGAACTGACATTGCCATTATCCAGCCATCTTGTGTACCATTTGAAGCTAACCCCAACATGATTGCTGATTTAGTTTTAACTGCCAACCAAATCCAATTCTCTGAACAAAGGAACTGTTTTACAATATGCAATTCAACAAATAACAGACGTGGTTTCACTTAGAAATTGACAATACCCTGGTGGCATGAACGTTTTTCGTGCAAAAATACATAAAAATCTCAGCTATCTCAAAGTATGATTTTATTGAAGGTGTCCGTCTTAATAATATTATTTAAAATTTATGAACACTTGGCTACAATTTTTTTATAATAGATTTTTTGTTGACCAAAATTACTCTATTTAGATTCAAAATTGCATATCGACTTCCACATTCCATACAAATTTTCTCATGGTTATTTCTTTCCTTCATTTCAGGTCACGTTCGAGTCGATTGACCTCGGCCTTCGAGGCCGACAACCCAGTCGCAACCGCCGAAGATGTTAAGCAACGCGGACGGTACTCCGCTCGAGTCCACAACTAAGTGGTACGATTGCGGAGACGATGATAGCACATTGTCTAATGAACAGCAACTCTCATTTCTCAAGTGGATCAATCCATTTAGTAGTAACAACTCCTCACCGAAAACGCGCAGCAAAGAAAGCAGCTGTCGATCGAGTGACACCTTTGTATCCGACTCGTATCGAGGTGTGCAAGGTTTAAAACAGTTCTGGAATAACCAAATCACCACCGCTACCAAAGACAACAAATCGCAAAAAGCCGCCACTTTAAGTGGCCCATACACGAACAGATCGCTCCTGCATAGCCACCATAGTTTTGATATTGCGTGCAGCGAAAACCATGAAACTGATAACAGTACAACTCCGAAAAGATCCCAAAGCCTCTATGATAGTTACGAAACCCTAAATAAGTCAGATCACCACATAAGTGATGACAATTTTTACAAATACAAAACAGCTTCATCGAAAAAGTCGACAACTCTTAGATCGCTAAGCGATTTGAAAAGTGTCCAGTCGTTCGGAGTGAATTTCCCTCTAGTTGTGGGCGCTGCCAAAGGCGAGAAAATTCACTGGGCGAAGAGAGAAGATATTTTCACGAATCGAAAGCGCACAGACAGCAGAGATTCGGATCAAAACGACAGACAATCGACGAGTCCCTCTCCCGCGAAAATATCAGCGAAATCAAACATAGACCTGGAAACTACTACCACTGCCGCAACGAGCACAACAAGCGAAAACGCTTGCATTATCAGCCCAGATAACGTCGTCGAAGAGATAAAATCCTCGAGTGCTATCGCAAATACAGAAAACGACGCAAACTACACTTGCGGCGATATGGCGATAAAAAGCTCGGCAGGTGATAAGCGTGATAGCGGCGGAGTCGGCTGTGGAGGTCGCAGCCCAAGTGGAGGCTCTTCTAATTCGCTTAGTAGTGAATCGCCCGTGCGTAAAGCGAACGTCGCGTCGCGAAAGTGCAGTTTCAAAACGCATTCGAAAAACTATTACGCGCCGCGGAAAATGACGAGCGGTAGCAAAGTGGCAGCCCTAACGTATCGTTTCAACCAGTTGATTCAGCAGGATGCCGCCCTCTTGGAGGAGGTGAAGCGCAACAATGGAATTCTGATTGCGACATCCGGGCACATTTACAAGATCAAGGAAAGTGTCGAGGAGTCAGCGAGCAAAAGAAAGAGTGGCAAGGGCAGCGGAACGGACGATGAGATCTCGTCAATTAAAAGCGGTGGCCGCAAGAAGCTTAGTTTCAAGAAACGGGCTGGAACTCCAACCAGGCCGAACAGGTCACCAAAAGACTCACCAGCTAAATCGCCAAGAGACTTGAAGAGCTCTCCTGGGACTATGACAGTGAGAGAGACCATTCAGAAATTTGAAACCAGCAACAAGAGTGTTCAATTGCCTAGAAGCAAAGTGCCGCAGAAGGTGACCTTGCATCCGAATCAAACCCTCCCAAAGCCAAAAGTGCCTACAAAAAGTGAAGTGGTTTTGCAACGGACGAAGGAAGTTGCACTTCGGAATAGTTTGCGTAAAGGTAAGATGCACATAGCCACAGCTGAGATTCGAGTGGCAAGTGCAAGTACAGTTTTAGCTGAAATTCAAGAGGAAGAGAAGACGACTCTCAACGAGCCTACCACTGCCAAGACTGAGGGCACTACTGATGCACCATTGCTAGAAAATCAACAGATTGAAGAAGCGATTGTGATCGAATCAAATGAAAACAATATAGAACCTTCTGTTGCGGATGCTACGGATACAATATCAGCTGACATCAGCAACCCTCCAGAAAACTTAAGCTATTCCCCTGACATTGTTAACTTAGATTATTCACAAAGAAGCAATGAACCAGAAGACGCTCAAACGAAAAAGAGCAAATATGCACGTTTGTACGAGAAATTCCGATTCAAATCACCTTTCGTTTCGAAGAAATCGCTTGCGCCCGCCCTATCTCCCATTGCTCAGCCACCGGAGCTCACTGAAGTGGCGCCAGATCAGAAGATTGTGGATGCACTAGAGACAGTAAATAAGAAATTGGAGCACCTCTCGAAAAGTACGAACGACATTAGTCACATAAGCGAAGAAGAACGTCTGTATCAGCAATTGACGGCAAACATGAAGCCGAATGAGTCATTTCTCTTCCGTCACAATTTGAAAACAAACGCTTTCACAGATGCAAGTAGAGATGGCGATATTGAACGGCTAGTGGAGGCTGTTAACACTCGGCTGATTAATAAGACGCAATCGATGGACGAAAGTCGATTCCCCAGCCTGAGGATCAGACAGATCTCGATCGAGGAGAGAGACTGTAGGACGATATTCCAGGCGACAGATGAACTGATTTCCACAATGAAGACATGTGATGGTTCGGTGGACGAATTGTATGAGCCCATAGGATTACCAGACCACTCAGAGAACGAAGAAGTCAGTTGTGCAGCTGTCGAAAATGTTAAGGCCTGCATGGAGGAGAGTAATGACGAAAACATCTATCAGACGCTGGCCGAAGTTCAGGCCAGCATTATGCGAAAGGACTGTGAAAGCATGCACAGCTACGAGTCCTACGCCAATTATGAATCTGTGGAGGATACAAACAAGCCTCCGATTTCGGAGCACAGCTACGAAGTATGCGATCCGCCTGACCCTCCACCTCCTAGGAAAGTGGAACCAGACATTAGAGTCATCGAACCCGCCGACCAACCCCCTGCCATTCCACTGCCTAAACGTGTCATTCCGAATGGAGCGCTTCCAAATCCTGAAGCAAGCTATTCAACAGTGCCACCTCGCCCACCAAAGTCTCCTCGAAGCGAGCATTCTCCACTACCCCAGCCACCTGCCAAACAATATCGCAGCCCAGATGTTCCGCTGTGTTTGCAAGCGAGTTTCGACTCGGAAGATGAGCTGGCTCGCGTCGAGGACGACGATGACGCAGACGAGAATATTTACGATACCATCAAACATTCAGAAATAACTTCACATTGCTACGAGAGTATAACTTCCTCGTCACCCACGTCATCGAATAAAATGCGTGGTCTGAAATCGCTCGATACTTTGTCAATTGTTTCGAATTGTTACGAGAGTATAAATTCGTTGCGTCGTGTACCTGCCACATTGCATCATTCTGATTCGATTTCAACCCTGTCATCGGATGTGAAAACGAACAGTTTGTACGGCATGACCTTGGGTCAAGCCATCACCCCGCCCAGCGAAGGTGCCAGCGATAATAGTGACGATTGGGTAACCGATGTGTCCGAAGGCGAAGAAGTACACCAGGAAAATGGATACCGTGGTGGAAAAGTCAAACATCAGTTTATTGTGTAAGTATTTTGTAGTTATCTAGAATTAGTATCATAAATGAAAATAGGGCAAGTTAAAGTGATGCACCGAAGTTTGTGGATAGTGGTTTTTGTTTGGCTTTTGGGAGAAAATTTGTTGATGATAACGGGATGAGAATTCGCAGCATGGTTTTCCGGAATCCAATTATATTAAGGTTTTTCTTTAGTTGGAATGACCGCAAGCTCTTTGACGCCAAAAACACCTTACGTTGCATAGGAAAGTTAGAAATATTTGGAAAAATTAACCCTTTCGATACAGTCTTTCTAAAATTTAGTGGGTAAATCAACGGAGTTTCTTGTAGTTTTGTAGTACAGTTTTGTCACCTCTTTGTTAATGAGCATATGCTGATTTTTGAACGGGCATTTTGATTCTATTGATGTTTGATTTCCAGTATTTCTACAAAAGAATGTAAACCATTGTTTGTCCAGCTCAGAAGCCTCCGCGGTGTTGATAAATAATTCGGGTATGAAAAGATTAGTTCTCTATGAAAACTTATTTCTAGTTTCGCCTGTGCACTCTCTCCAGAATTTTTTTGATTAAAGCAGTAATTCGCTTCAGATCTCATCGTTTTTTTTTTAGAGATTGCAATAAATGTTTCGTGTTACCTCTTGACAAATTTCTCTGGCACAATTCATTTGCATAGAAATTTTTTTAGTATAATTTGGAAGGTTTCTACACCTAACTAGTATAGTAACTCGAAAGTTTTTCCTCCGCTTTTGACAGGCAATTTCATCAAAATCGTAAACAATAGTACCAAATTATTCAGTAGATTACTTATTTTTTGCACAGTGATTTAAAGTTAACTTCATCACTAGTATTTTTATCGTAATTTTGAAAACGAACCATATGAAGTTTAAGCACATTAAAGCTTTCCAGCAATAATTCAATCAAATTTAATTTAATTATTTAGTCCTTGCACTTACAAAAACAAGAATCCTTCAATGTTATTGTGGAAAAGCAAAGGTCCGCCACAAGAAATGGTATCTCGTTGTTAGTCCTAAAATAATTCGTTGGGTAGACTCGGCGCGAATTCTTTTATTTGTACTACTCACTAGAACAATTTTCCTAGAATGGGACTTGCATTTTTCGATTGAAAGCCAAAAGGTGTATTCAAATTTTCTGAAATTGACCAAGACTTCGGCTTTGTCCAATGTGTTTGAAAACATCGCAAAATTTCTAAAATATCTAATTACTGCTGTCACAACTTTGCTGAGTTCCCCTTTGCGTTTGATTTTTCTAAAGAATTAAATAGATTTTCTTTGGATTCCATCGTATCAGCTGAACTTTTTTTTTATCTCATTCAAATAGATTTTTTATCTCATTCAAATAGATTAAAAGGATTTTTAAAAACCCTTTTGTTTTGTGTGTATCCAATATCCATCAGCTTGGCACTGGCGTTCCGCAATGTTCACTAATTGCTCCTCTTCTATTTCTTAAGGGGAGATATACACCTAGGAGCCGAAATATAGGTCATTTTTGTGCATTTTTTTTTTAACTATTTGAAATATCGGATTGGGAGTTGAACTATCTAAAAGTGTGCGCATTCAATAGTATGTTTAATTTTCTTTATTTAAAAATATAAAAGACATACAAGGATATTGTATGATCATTGGAGCGCTGTTTCGTCAAAAATTATCTAAAAAAAAAATCGAAAAAGATTATTAAATTAGATACTATAATCTAGTACTTGTTATAGCCGATTTTGAAAATATAGATTAATGACAAAATGGCGGACGTTTGAACATGAATAGTGATTTTTGGACCAAAAATTATATGTTATTTTGCCTATAAAACAAAAACTAAGTAACAAAAAATAAAAATCCTATGACAAGTACTAGATAAATCTATATGGAATAATCACAAAAAGAATTAAGGCAATCGGTTAATTGGTTTTCGAGAAATTTTGGGTACCGATTTGAAAAATATATTTTTAAGAAAAACGCGTTTGAAAATCTGGGACTGAATAAATCATTAAATTTGTCAACTTACATGGAATCATCGCTACCAGGCCGATAGTGTAAGTCTTCTACGATCTGCGGAATATTCATAGCTTCATTCGTCAGTTCTTACGCTTGCAGCTCGGCTTTCGCTATGCGAGTTTCGTCTTCTTGCGCTGCGGACAAGTACGCTCCCCATCCGACGAATATTCCTAACACATTTATGACTTCCAACAATGAGGTGAAACCATTGTTGAATGTGTATGTTACAAGAAATACTGCAATGTTAACGATTTTGGCCCCGCTGTTCATCGTTTTTGGAGCTATCTTCTAAATAAGTTGGTTGAAGCTCTCATTGCAGTTTTGGGTATATCCACCAACATAGCGTTCCAACCATTTTTCATTGCTGATTTTGCATTCGTATACTGTTTTCATGACATTTAACACCATTTTTGGCAATGCTGAATAATCGTGACGAAAATTTTCCAGTTCTCCTTTAGCCTTCGCTTGTTGCCACCGGCACCAAGATTCGGGGCCTTCGGGACAGAAATGATGTTGAGGCTTGCTGTCTGTTGAGCCGTAAGGCACAGTTTCCGCGAATAGCTAAGCCATAGTAAATGTTCAGTTTATCTATAAAGGCAAAGTCAATTTGTTTTTGTCGCCGATTCCAGGATTTGTTTTCTTGCATTCGCAAAGACGGGTTCCCATTCGCTCACAACGTGTGCCACGCATTCTTTTTTTGTAATTTCTATCTCGTCACCATACGGTTTCGCATTCACTAATCCCGTGTATGTCTTAGAGTTGCCATCCCCGATGTAACTAGCATACATAACTCCATACTTTTCGACCGATTGTGAAAACAATTCTTTCATGGCGTCAACTTCCATTTTACCTGCCGATTCGTCATGACTGACCTGGCAATTTCCATCGTTATTCGATTTCCATTCCTCATATTGCTCAGTATTTTTGTGTTTATTCCAATACTAACATTCAGCACAATAAGAAGACTTTACAAGAAAATCAATAACTTTTTTGGCACAGAAACTAATATTCTCGTAGCTAACTTTTGCGGCAGATTATCGATTTTTCGGTGATATTTTCTTCTTGTTCCGATCTTTGCGAATAGGACCGGATCGATGAGGTTCTCGAGAACGTTTATTTATTATGTCCATTTTCCTCAGAATATATTTTCACAAACGAAAATTCACTGTAACGCACAGTTGTACCACAAACCACTGACAAAACGTATATATTTATGGTAAAGAATCACAGCTGCATGGCATTTACGTTACATTTGGAGCCAAGCATGCCCAAAAACACAATAGAATCATAAAATAGGTCTATACTTCGTTCACAATATAAAAAGACACGTATTGTTGGAAGAGTCATTTGCTACCTACCTGTCGGCTCGGCGCCGCAAAACACGTTTCACTCTCTCTGCTGTAACTAGCTTATTTACAGAAATATGAACTTGGTGTTTTCACCAGATATTTTTGAGACCTGAATCTTGAAGAAACTGCAGTAAAAAATAAATTGATTTTTTCGACCATTCTAGGTGTATATCTCTCCTTAAGCATTCATTTTTAAGTATCTGCCTTGGTTTATCCTTAGCCTGGTCTCAAGTAAATATAGAATCAACTGGATGTGAAACGAATCACAGTAGTAAATAACAGCCGATGCTTATTTACAGCACAGGATCCTCCTTTGTTCCCGTGAAAAATGCACATACAATTTTTTAATTATACTCGCTGAAGTTTTTTTGATTTTTGTATAATTAGTTCTTTTAGTTGTATTTATTTATTTACTTATTATTGTCTAAATCAACTAGACAAAGAATAAACTTATAAATATAAAAGATAAAAACACAAAAAAAGAATGAAAATAAGATAAGGTACAAAACTTCAGAAACAAAAGAATAAAAAAAGAAAAGAAGAAAATAAATTCAAATTAAGGCGGTAAATAAAAACTTATCATAAATTCAATGCAGAAATTTAATTTGAAATTCAGCAACTTAATTAATTTCTTTCGTAAGAAAAAACGCTTGTTCTGAGTTTTTCTTGAAAAGTGCGTAACGAAGGCGGAAGAGGACCAATATTCTAGCAATTATGTTGCCTATATAACCTGCCTATATAATATGTAACCATTACACTCTCGTATCTAGTGCTAATTATCAACACACATATAGCTTTTGTCCATTCTTTTCCGCACATCAATTCCCTCATCGTAATCTTCCGTTATAGGTCCTCTTAATTTTCAGTATTAATTCGATAGCACTTTTCAAGTTTGATTTTCAGTTGGCTCTCAAAGTTACAATAAGATGCGTTCGACAAAGCAAAAACTTAGTGAAGTGCTGGCGCAAAAAGTTCAGCTGTTGCCTAGAAGATTGCAAGTTTATTTATTTCAACAAAACAAGGCGTACAAAAAAACACTTACAATTAATATTTAACAATTTATATAAATTTGTAAAATATACAATAATAAAAGAATTTTAAAAATATAAGCATCTTTGGTAGGGAATTGGATAGCGCATTCATGACGTGAGCACCTTAGTCAGAGCAGTTTTAAACCTAGATCGGGAAATGGTTGGGAAATAGTGTCTTGAGAAGCTATTGAATATTTTGCAACATCTATTGATTGGCTCATTGTTGGCGTAAACTGTGTGGTGTCGGTATTCATTCAGTAACCGTGTGTGCCTCGTCTGCCTTACTGATTCGTTGAAGGTGATCTTATTGGACAGGAACACAACATTGATCGAGCCCCTAATAACATCAAAAGTAAAGCAGGAGCATATGACTATCCTCTGCGAAAATAGATTTGATAGATTTAAGAGACTTAGCCTCTATCTGTATGAAGGTAGATTATCAGATTCGTAAGGATTATACAGATCTCTCAACGCAAATAGCAAGAACTGCTTCTGCACCGATTCGAGCCTATCGCTATGGACATCAAAGGTAGGGTGCCGGACAATACATGGATATTCGAGCAATAGCCAAACTAGAGCTATGTGTAAAGACTTCGTGACCCATAGGTTTTTGAATTCTTTCGCACGTCTTTTGATGAATTCAAGCTGCTTATTAGCCTTGCTTAAGACTTTGTCATAGTGTAAATTAAAACGCAGCTTTTTATCCAAAGTAAAACCGAAGTCGATGTCGACATTGTCAACATTATTGATTGCAAAATTATTGAGGCGGTAATCAAAATTTATATTACTGGTTTTGCGGGAAAAACTAATGACTTGACATTTACTGACATTAATGTCGAGATTATTTTGTTTGCACCACTACTCAAGAGAAAGCAGTTTCGATTGAAGGAAAACTGAGTCTGGTTGCGGTTTAATTGTGTGGTACACTTTCAGATCATCTGCATAAAAAAGGTGAGGGATGTCTGCTAAAACTTCAGAAAGATCCGATACGAAAATATTGAATAAAAGAGACCCCAAGTGACTACCTTGTGGTACACCTGATAAAACTTCATTTTTTGTTTGGATAGGATACCCTGAAACTTAACGTACTGTGTCCTATTTTGAAGATAAAAGTCTAACCAGTTTAATAAGAGACCCGAGATACCAATTTTCTGTAGTTTGATTCGAAGAATATCATTATCAACACGATCAAAGGCCTTGCTGAAGTCTGTGTAGATGGTATCAATTTGATGCTCTATTTCCATGCCACAGAAAACATCTGAGACGAGAATCACGAGGTTGGTAGAAGTTGACCTGCCTTTTCTAAAACCATGGGCTCATTAGTAATTTGCTAGGTGTACTAAAATTATATGACAATTTTTGCATTGACATCCTTAAAAATTAATTTCAGCGAAAGTTCTGAGCAATCTCTCAATATTATCCTTCCGATGAAATCGGTACATAGGTTTTTATTATTTCAGTAAAATGTTACTGTTACGAACTTATAAGATTCCATACACATTAGCTTGTGAAATTATTTTTATTATATTTTGTATATTATCTTCTATCGATGACTGTATTCAGCTTCTAATCGTAAAGAACTCACAGTTAAGTTTGATCAGGAAAGCGAACAGATTCCTACCCGAAGAAGATCTTAACCTGGTGCGAAAAAGCAATGCATTCTTTTTTAAACAGGCAAAAAGGCATATATTGCTAGTTTCAAAACTTAACGTTAATCTCGTAATCAAAAGTTCAAGAACATCATAATCAAATTTCGACAAAACCAAGCAAAATTTGCAATTTCGGAAAATCTAAATAATAATCTGGTCTTTAATACATCATCAGATACTTTGAATTTTAGCTTACTTAGCAACATAGTGCTGTAAACTTAGAAAATAATTTTGCAACCGTCAGATTACTTATGAGTTTCATTAGGGTCTTCAAAGTTAATGAATTACGTAGAGGAAAATTTACCGTTCCAAAGATACTCACAGTTTATTTAAGTTTGTGGAATCACACCTGGCTCGGAGAAACCAAAATTCAAAGTAATCAACAATAAACCAAGGTGTTATTATATTCAATTTATAGAAATCTTAATGCATCCCATATAGCAGACATTCGATTAAGATGCAGTGAGAGTGGAAGCAATTTTTTTTCCAAATTTCTCATCAGTTTTTTCACACGTTTTTCACACAAAAACTTCCACGCATCACTGTCTTACACCGCCTATTTAATTGTTGATTTCTAGCTTAAAAAATGATGGTGCGTTATCTTATCATTTGCCCAGAAATGTGCGATAGACAATGATAAGTTGCGTGTACTTACCTGCTCACTATCGAGTTTGTTTTTGTTTTTTTTTTGAATGCGTACTATTTACTATAGTTAAACCGCACGATTTTTATTTTTTCTTCTAGGGTTCGAGAGCGTGCTAAATACCATCGAAGTCCAGACTGGAGCAAAAAAGTACGAGATCAACGAACGCATCGTGTGTCAGTTGAAATTGATGGTAAGTACAGACTTGTATTATTAATTTCATGCAAGAGTCAAAACAAAAGTCAATTAGGAACAAATTTAAGTTTCGAGAAACACGCAAGTATCTTAATTGAGATATTTTTTTTTTCGTTTCTTTTACGATTTATGATAGAATTCAAAATCAGTTTTTCTCAAGATCGTTCAATGGTAGTGTTTGAAAAATTGACTGTTTTAGCACCTAAATAAAAAATTAAATTCTTCCTCAATTAGCACATTCAACCGAAACAACATTTACACATTTCATGACAGACAATCAGCAAAATCATATGACTTCTATTACATTTTCCATTTCCTGCTACCCGAAATGTGGAATTCTGCAGTTTTACATAAATTTCGTGTAAAACTTGCTGCCGCAGCCACACTACAGCCAATATGACCATAAAAGCACTCAACACCTACGCATTGATAAATATATTGTCTGTCCGTCGAATTTCACTACTCCCGACATTTATTCTATTAGCAAGATATAATTTGCATAGTGGTCATCGCCAATAAATGGCGAACAGAGAGCAGGTCTTTGGCCACAAGTCATGCCATGCAATTTTGATACTCTAATCGTGTATTTTTTGTGTGCTGGAGTGTACTTTTTCTTTAAGCGAATGACGATTTATTGAAATTGTTGCTAATATTCAATGATGTTCAGAAAACAGCTACAACAGCTTACGTGATGGTATTTCGATTTGTTTAGTGATTTGCACTTCGGAATTGGGTCAGATACGATTTGATTGATTGTTTGTATCTTTAGTGGATTTTCTTAAGAATTATGTTGTGGTTTATCAGTCGGAAAACATTTAATTTGTTCCCATATTTTTATACATACGTGTATTTTGGCCCACAAACCATTACTTATTGTGGTTTTCTCTTCTGAATTCTTGTCTGGGGTTTTTTTTTATTATTTTGTTAGATTTGCAAATTATTTTTTTATATGTTTATTTATTTTTATGTTGTTTATTTATTTATTTGCAAAATATATCGTAACAGAATACAAATTCCAATTATGGCAGTGAAATTAGAAAAAGATATAAATAAAGATTAATATTTACAAAAAGATAAAAGAAAATAATGCTTCAACGCTTAGGTCGAGTATAAAGACTTTTAAAAGTTTTTTAAAGGCAAAGAACGATTTTGACAGAGATCCAAGCCCCAATTCGTGATGACGTCTAGGAATTCTGACAAACGGAGAAGAGAAGTGCATATTTGTACGCGCGAACGGAACATTGAAGACTTCCTGAGACCCGTTCCACGCAAAAAGCTGCGAGATCGGAATGAATCGGTGAAGCCAGATAAAATACATCGCTGCGAATTGAACAGGAAACACTTGTCAACCAAAAAATGTCGGCGTGACTCCGGGGAAGATTAGATTAGGTTTAACTGGCTAGCACAGGGCCACGCATAGACCCATTTGGTCCGTAACGATACCAGATAAATGGACCCGGTGAAAGAAAGTTCAGTCCAAACGGCCATCGAAGGCCCCGGACTTTTTTGAGAACTGAAGTATGTCCTTCAGTTTCTGCTCCACTACATGTGAGAGGTCCACCAGCCAGGTTCACCGAAGTAGCGCTGCCTGGTTTTCCCCAGCGTCGGGCAGTGACACATAAGGTGTTGGATTGTTTCTGAGACTCCTGGCTCTTGACATTTCCTACAGTTGTCGCTGGTTAAGAGTCCCAAGAGTCCCATCGTTACTGGCCACAAACAGTGGCCAGTAACGATGCCGGCCAGCCGCTTGCAATCAGTCCGCGTTAAGGTACTTAGTTGATACGAGATTGTATGACCCCTACATGATTTTGGTTACCTTGCAGGTCTGAGTTGTACGCCATCTGCACACCGCACCTTGCATCATATTGGAGTCGATTGAGTATTTGATTGTTTGGATTGAAGTTGGGATGTCAACCGATCCTGACAGGAGAAGGGTAGCCCCGTGCTTGGCTAACATGTCCGTCCTCCGGTTCTGTAATCTGTAATTAGGCAGTCTTGCCTGTTGTATTGAATACGTACCAAATAAATAAATAAATAAATAAATAAATAAATGCCCTTGTGACCAGAAACCCAGAAAATGCTGACCCTTCTGTTGTTGCCCAATCTATTCAGGGCCTGAATGCAGTCAAGTAAACACTTCGATTTATATGTGTAAGACATCAGAGCTTTATCTGCAGCTGGACTATCTGTAAAGATGTTGATTCCCTCACTGGTGATATCTCTGGCGTGTGCTAGGTCTGCAGCTTTACGAATCGCGAAAACCTCCACCTGAAAAATACTACAGTGATTAGGAAACCTGAAAGCTGCTTCTATAGTTGCATCTGCAGAAAATGCTGCAGCACTCACTCCACTCACTTCACTCGCGGTGGCTGCGATCGGGGCCCGAGTTCACGCGCGGCTTGCAAAGGCGTTACTGAGGATTTCGGCGTCTCCTCTTGAATGTTTTTCGAAGCATCACTAGTTGCCATTTTTAAAGTTCGATTTCAATGGTCTTTCAACAATGTTCTTTTAAACGCGGGGTCACCACTTGTAGAGGTTTCTACTACACACAAATTAAACACGTCTGTCTTCGTTTGGTTCACAACAAGGAGTAATTTTATTCACATCAAATTTATAACAAAAAGTCGCTAACTAACTTAATTCTAATGTTGATTCACAGATGGCAGCTCGATAGCTTGGTGGTCTCTATACTTTTGTAGTGTATAAGTCGTGGAACTTATCTACTTAATTGAAATTGATAACAAACACAAATGTTTTACTTAGATACTTATTTATTGTATGAATATGACTGCACTGGTTGACGGCTCAAGCCAAAGAGAGGTTGTAATGTGTCTCCCCACCCGATGATGGTGGCGCCACGGTCTGTGCGTTGCTTGCTGTCTGTCGATGCTAGCGCTCCCTATGGGACTCTCTAGAGTCCCTACACTTTTTTCTATCAGCACATTCTATAGTTCAGCACTCTGTACTAGTGAATTCCCTGGCACAAGAGGTTTGTTGTTTCCAATGCGTCTGTTCTGTTCTGCAAGAGGAGCAAAAAAATAAACTCACCTAATAATGAATTGTTAAACTGAGAACTATTGTCCTGATAATTGGGTGTTGCTCCTGGAAAACTATCCTTTTCAGGTTTCGTTTAGGCTAGCTAGTGTATTATTAGGGAGGGACTTCCGGATTTGTTTGCGTGGCCGGAGTCACAGGGCGGCGTAGGCCCTCACATTATCTGGGGCCAGAGGATGTCTACCTTCAATTAGGTATGTCTCGTAAGTGGAGAAATTTTTCAGCGTGTGTGTTTGTGTTTATGTTTTTACCATCGTTAAAAGTAAATGCATTTTGTCGCGTTTTCACCAGCTCATGCTTGCGAGCTGTTTGGTCCTTTATGACCAGAGCCTCTTCTTCTGTGTTCAATTTTATATTGCGGCTATTCGACGGACGAATAATTCTTAGTGTCCCTTTTATGGTCTAGGAGCAAGTCGCCTCCCTTTTTCTGGCATATTACTAGCAAAGTGGCACACTAGCATCTGTCGGCTGTGGACTCGAATGTGCTCCACTAATGCGCACTAGGGGTCTTCGCGGCCATTTTTGGAGCACTCTGTTCAAGGGGAGTTAAATTCTTCTTTGATTTTTGCCTCATTGATAGATGACTATCACTTTTTGGCTGGCTTTTCTCTGCACTCTGGTTTAGTTGAGATGCGCTGCCACCTTTCCAATTATTAAAATCGTTGTAATACATTGCAATTGCACGTAGGTCAATATTGTATCAACTTGGTGATTGTTATGATTAGTAAATACCTTCCAATATGTATAAAGTGATAACCCGATTTAACTATGTACATGTTTGCTGAGAAATTTTCCTGCTTTGCGCTGCATCCACTTAACTGCAGAGCGCATATCAAAACTAATAAAATATCAAGTGACATTATAAACAGTACGCGAATTCTATAGCTGTGAAGTATTACGAGGCTATTGCCCTGTTGCAGGCTTAGAGTGAAGCATTTCATTACATATATCGTTTGCTAGTACAATCTAACTTCTTATTTTTTCCATCGACCAACAAACAAGTAAAATGGAAATCGCATCATGTGTGTCTTGTGTATACATATTTCTGTATTGTTCTTAGGCACATGTATTATGATGTTCCAAAAACCAGTGTTGCAGTGATTATAATTAAGAAGTGAACATTTTTGCAAGGATCCATTTCTTGAATAGGAGGACTACAAATTTTTTGCAAATCCTCGAAATAATGTTTACCTCACTGAAAACAATATTTTTATCGGTGCATGGAAAATTTCTCAATTTTCCAAAACAAATAAATGAAAGTGATATCAAATCCCGGCAACTCTTTCGTCGTTAATTGTTTTCCCAGATCATTCGACGTTCCCTCGGGTTACATGCCTCTATAGTGTTGCTACGTAAATTGAAACTTGCGGTATATAATCAAACACTTCCACAAGGGATAAGATCGCAACATCAGCACCAGCAGTACAGCTCCCACCAGTGTTATGGTTATGGGTGCTGTAAAGATTGGATTACTAGAAATAATCTCGATATGTTTGCAGTGCTTTGTTGAAATTGAAATCCATCGCTTCCTTTTCGCCGTGCCGGGCATTGTATTGAGATTAATTAACTTGGAAGCAAGAGCGCACTGCAATTGTTGGTTAGAAGCCGCTAAAGCGCCTAGGCCCTTCTTAATCCATTGCAGCGTACGCGAACTCTTGATGTGCCCATGTTCAATGAACTTCGTCAAGATCACGTTAGTGTTGTTTGGATATTTTGCATATTAGCACAGACGAGTAATAAAAGTAGATGAACACCACGTATATGAAGAAGAAGAGAACATGTGTATGATTGTTTGTTTACTGGGCTGGATGTATGCAAAGATCTTCGAATGGAGACTGTAATGAGATCTGAGATGGAAAACAGACGGACAATAATTTACAATGAGTTGTTTTCCTGTACGTTGAAACCGTAGAATTGCTAGCAAATGTGTTTAAATGTTTAATTGTGCACATATTATGGCGTAAAGAGATCGTGAGTGCAAATTATATGTTTTATTATATATTGTAACGTTGTACAAAAAAACGTAACAATATGCAAAAATTTATTCAACATATCGTTGTAGAAAAATTTTAGTTGCTTAGTATGAAATATAAAAACAATTTTATATTGATTTCGTTTATTTATATAAAAAGGAATTTGATTTTTAAGGCTTCCAACTAATACAAGCTAGAAAACTGCCCTAGAACTGGTCGCAAAGCTACGGATTATTTAAGCTTGTATTTAAACAACAGCAAACTAGCAATGGTAGCCTAGGAACTTGAGTAGCCCAATGGATAAAGCACTGGGTTCTTGTGTGTGGAGTCCCTGGTTTAAATCCAAGTTCGGGCAAGGGACCGCGCACGGAGCTTCGAGTTCACCTAGCTCTGAATAGGTACCTGAGTTAATCAAAGGTCAAGTGAATCGTGGAACTAATCACTCCACACTCGTAGTCACATTGATTCTAAATTTGTGAATGAAGCTTTCAATCAGTTTCAACCCCTAGACCAAATAAAGGTTTTTTTTACTTTCCAATTAGGAGGGATTACTTTTTGAAACCCAATCTTAAATTTCTAATATTTTTGCGCCCAACGTGGTTTAACTAGAATTTGCTATCGATTACTGGGGCTTGCAATAACGAAATAGTCAACAACGCTTAAGGGTACATAGCACCTTCAAATTGAAAAAAACTTGTTATTTTCAAAGGTTAGTTTTTAATTGAATAAAAAGACATATCTTAATGAAACTTTGTACATATACTTTATTTGCCTTTTACTACATAAAAAAAATTGTTTAAATTTTTTTGTGGCCCCCTGTCGTCTGCTACTATATTTTTGAAAAAACTCCAAAAAAAACCTGGCGTGCACGATAAGAAAAGGCTGGGAAAAAACCGGGTGTTTATCAGCATCAAAGCGGTCTTGGAATGAACTAAAAAAAAAAATTTGGTTGAAAAATAACAAAATGGCGGTGTTTTTTTCGAAAATCGAGGTTTTTTTCCCCAAAAACTGGTTATAACTAAAAAAATGTAATGCCGATTTTATCATCCGTAGTTCATTCTGAGCATTAACATGTGCAGAGTAACGTGTTAAAATTTCAGAACGATTGGATAAATAAATTTTTCTTAATCATGTACGCCAACTTGAAAAAGGTTGTTTCGAGAAAATCGCGTTTAAAGTTAAAATTCAATATTTTTTGCAATAAATCTTACCGAAATTTAATTTGGGTTGTCTGGGCCATACAATATACCTTCCTCTTGCTCATTTTCCTCCTCTTTCAAAGATTTTTGCTCCCTTCGAGCAGTTCTGGCCTCTTTAGATGCCTCAGTCGAGTGTTTTTCGTTGGCCAATTGTAGTTCCCATGACTTACATTATTTTCAAGATAGCCATAAATCCTTCATTGAATGTACATGCAGAAATATTTGCAGCCATATTTGTGACATTTTTCCCACAAAAAGTATGTTTGGGGGCCAAAATCCAAACATAAGAATTAAAGATTTCGTTATTATTCTGCGTAAAATTGCCCAAGCAGCGCTTTAATAAATCTTCTGATGATAAATCTTCATAAATAGGCTTTAAAATTTCTTGTACCTTATCATCTAAAATTTTTTAAAGCATTACCACCAGCTGCCTCCGCCTTGCGCCAGTTACACCAAGTCTTTTCTCCAACAGGGCAATAAGAGTGTTGAGGGTTCTCATCAGTTGAAATTTTTTGGTAATTTGCTGCCTAAATTTCCTTGCGCATGTTTTCAACCGAATTAGAATTTCATCGTATAGCTAGGCCATAATATGTTGATAAATTTCTCATTCATTTTAGTGTCAGTGGAACTTTTTTCGGACCTTTTCTTGGAGTTTCAACACTTTTTTTTAGAAGCATTATTTTCAGCTAATTTTTTGTTGTTTTTTTTTGCCATGGCTAACTTTTTTTGCTGTTATTGAAGGAGTTGACTCACGTATCTTTCTCTACACTTTGGCCTAAGTCGATGTAGCGGTATAGCGAAGTGAACGAAAATCATAGAAAAAAATACCTAGGCGCGCTTCGCTATATATACTCATAATTTTTTTTTTAGAATTTCAATTTTATATTAGTAAAATCATGTTTTTCAAGCTTCATTCTAAAATATCCAATCAGAAAAAAATCGATTTACTAAAAATTTAAAGGTGCCCCTTAATAATCCAGTGAAATTCGACATAAAAAAGGCGAAGCTTCGGAAAAATTAGGGGAAAGCTGAATTTTTATGTGAACTTCGATACTTGTGTGTTGAACAAAATGTCAAAAGTC
Organism: Nemotelus nigrinus; assembly: GCA_947369275.1. Taxonomy (NCBI): domain Eukaryota; kingdom Metazoa; phylum Arthropoda; class Insecta; order Diptera; family Stratiomyidae; genus Nemotelus; species Nemotelus nigrinus. Next base: position 15,502,660 of record OX376373.1, on the reverse strand, counting down.
CCCATCGATCCGAGTGCTGCGTTACTTTTTATACGGGGTCAAAGGTCACCAAAAGTTACCTTTCGCAAATATCTCAGTAATGGTCACGTCTTCAGAAAAATAATTTATGACGAACTTGAAGCTTAGAAAATTTCCTACAAAAAAGATGAACCATAACCGTTTTTGAGATATATTGATATAAACATTTGTAGCTAACAGGATCATCTTTCTCAACAGCATGCTTATATTATCCGATTTTGATTCCGACTTGCAATATTTGTGAGTTTGTTCCTCTATGTTTAAGAGGCCCATAAAAAACATGTACACAAACTTATCTACCAGACTACAGGGCAGGGGGAAAATTGTGGTAGATATGTTTTTTTTTCATGTTTTTTCCGAAGCATCAGGTTAATTTTCGCTGGACTATAATATCATGAGTGTCACTTTGCACATTTCCCCTAATCAGACCACTAAGCCACATTATTGAAAATCTCGTGAAAAACGATACAATGAATTCTTTTCATTTCCAACTGTACCGTTTATCTGTATTTATTTTCCAAGTGTACAAATGCAGCACACTCTTAACTTGTGCTAGTTCAAATAATTGCGAACTTTATCGGTTCTGCGAAAGGCAAATCATAAATAAGATTAAAGACAAGGGAAGGTGATAAGGCAATCAATAGAGCAAATTAATTTTTTCGTTTTGTTTTCAAATGCTGGGTAGATGGGAATGTTGGTTGGATGAATGTTTAAATGCAAATTTAAAACGTGTTAAGATACATAGATTCGCGTGTATGTCAGTATTCTCTAGTCACAGCAGGTAGGTACTATTAATTTTCAAGTGCTAATCATGCTTTTATTTATTTATTTATTTATTTATTTATTTAGTGTCTTAATCCACAGAACAAATCCAATTATTGATTAGACAAGAAGAAAAAAATAAAAATAAATACAAGTATATGAAAAAAATAAAAAATTAATACAAGTACATAAAATATGTAAGAAAAAGAAAATAATATGAAAACCAAGAAAATCAATAAGAAAATAACATGAAAACCAAGAAAATTAATAAATTCAGAATGGAATAACAATACAAAAAAGAATAAAAAGCAAATCGATCGGAATAGAAACAAACAAAATGAGTAAATTAGGATATATTACGATTATAAGAGATAACGTTATTTTTTAAAGTATTTTTAAACACAGATAACGTTTGAGGCAGAGGACCAAGGTTAAGGCTATTGTGCTGACGAGGCAAACGCAAGAGGGGGGAAAAGAAATAGGTGTCCGTACGGGCAAATGCAACATTAAAGGCAAATAATGTTCTATTGAGACGGCCCAGTTCCCTAACTGAAAGTTGAATGCTGGGGTCAACCAATATACTGCCTTTAAAAAGTTTAAAAAGGAGGCACTCGTCGAGGAACACTCTGCGTGACTCAAGGGAAGGAATTTGAAGGATGGATAGGCGCATACTGTAATCACAATACGGAATACTGTACTTATAGAACAACGAGCGGGTGAATCGGCGTTGCACGGATTCAACCGCATCGATCAAGTATCCATAATGTGGACACCAAATTTGGCAACAGTATTCAAGAACACTACGGACAAAAGAAAAAAACAGATTAAGAGAGGTGGAAAGATTAACAAAACGTTTAGAGGATCTGATGATGAAGCCGGAAAGACGAGAAGCCCTGGCAGTGACGTGAAGAATATGCAAGTCGAACTTTAATTTGCAGTCAAAAATCACGCCAAGGTCTTTGATATTAGAAACAGCATTGAGAGGAGAGCCAAGGACACAATATGAGAAGAGCAAAGGAGATATTTTATGGGTGAAAGACATTTGATGACACTTCGCAACATTCAAAGTGAGGGAATTAGCAGAGCACCAGTTAGCCAAAGTATCCAAATCACACTGCAATATGGTGCAGTCACTAGCGGATTCAATCACTCTGAAAATTTTGAGATCATCAGCGTACAAAAGGCAGGGTGAATTAAAGAGGGAAGGAAGATCATTAATAAACAAAAGGAACAATAAAGGGCCAAGAATGGATCCTTGTGGAACTCCTGAGGTAGGAAAAAAAGGTGTAGAAGAACAAGAGTTAACAGTAACGATACAAGAGCGATCACAAACGTAGGAAGAGAACCAACAAAAGAATCGTCTTGCGCATAATTTTTTGCCTGGTATCATTCATGATAGTTCATTATTCGGCGGGCTTTTTTTATAGGAATTAAAATTAGTTATTGTTAGGAAGATTGAAACACGTAACCTTGAAATGATGATCGAATCATCTTCAATTTGTCTTTGATTGTTTGTGTGAAGTTGTGTTTGAATCAAAACATTCCATTATCTTGGCACATGTGTTGAGTGGTTCACTGACTAAGAGCATTATAGATCTAATTTATTCTAGGCTCCAGATGAGCAATTGCATTTTATCGCCGTTTTATTTCAATAGTTTACGAAAGAAATTTTCAATGCAACTGGCTACATCCGATGATTTTAGTCAAAGATGCTGAGTGTAAATCTGGTAAATTTTTTATTCTCCGCCTATGTCAAATAATTAATATTTTCAATTAAACAGGTTTTTTTCTAGCTATTTAATAATATTTTATTTGCTAAAATGATTAGTACGGTATTGATTGCAAAAGTATCTAGATTAACAAAAACCTTTGCAGCTTTGGTTAGTAGTTATGTCTTTTCATGGCCTCCATAAGAATTTGCGGCTTATCAACTAGCAAATATTTGGCATTAGCAATGTTTAAAGCTTTCCCACATTATTGTTTCTTGGAGAAGCATATCTTAAAATGAAATTATTCTTCACGGTTGTCAACTTTTGATTGTCAAATTTTAGGGATCAATTGCATTTAGTGGCTGCCGATCGACAGATACCTGTTGACCTACAAAGTGTTGTCCGCAGATGCACATATGCAAAATGATGCCCGTTGTGATGCCGCTGTAAAAGAGTCTCTCTTAGTCACTAAAATCAGGAAATTATCTGCTTCATTTGATACCATTGAGTCAACCAGGAACAGGTCAGTAAGATGTGAGAGGAATGGTGCACCAATTGCTGCCAATTTTCTCCTCATCAAAGCAGGATACTGACATATGAGATGGAGCATGGTTGCCGGATTGGGCGATTTATCGCCAATTGGGCTATCTTTTCTATCATTTTGCGACATTTTATTTGGGCGAGTCGCTTGCTACTTTGGGCTATATTTTGCATTGGCTTCATTGCAAAAAAAAAAACAAATATCCATTCCTCAGACTAAAATGTGATCAAACTTTTGCCGATTTGCTTTTTCCCCCCACCAAAATAACAACTACAAATGGAACTGTTAAACTGCAATTTTTTCTCAGCTCGAGGCCGAAACCGTCAAAAATAATTGTTCCTTATTTTGCCGCTTTACGTTGAAAGAATTAATCAAAAGAATGCCGTCTCATTTATTCATTTTCAGAATAGCATACATGTTTTCACCAACAATTTTTTTAGAAAATACTTCACTAAAATTTTCGGAGCTACCTCTGCATTTCAATCTAAGTAATGAGAAAGAGTTCGAATTTCAATTTGAAAAATTAAGATCAACATCCATGACTGAAATATTTTCGAACGAAGTTCCAGATGATCCAACAGTTTCCTGGTTAAAAATTTATGCTCTGAAATCTGCTTCAGGTGTGTTTTTATTTAAAGATTTGTGTGAAATGGTATTGTCTATAATGACACTTCCGGCATCAAACGCCTTTGTTGAGCGGTGCTTTTCTTGCATGAATATAATCAAAAATAAACTTAGAAACAGATTAAATCTAAAAACACTTTCTGCTTTGATGCGTATACGGTTGCACTTACATGCCAATGATAATGTAATAGCTTTCCCATATCTGATAAATTAATAAAGAAGCTTAATTCAAATATCTAAAATAATGATATCGAAGGTGAAGAAGATAATGATAATGAAATGTACCAATACAGTAATTTACTGTTTTCTGATGAATTATAAGTAATATAATTTAGTTTTTTAAGTATGTTTCTAGCGAAGAGTGCCTTACGAATTTGAATAAATGTGCATATTGTATTGTTCAGTGTATTTTTATCCTGGTTTTAAGTAAAAATTAAACCAACTTATGTGTAAATGAGGTGTATCAACCTAACGGATCATCTTTTGTATTGAATATTTACCTTAGGTCGTCATTTGAATCACTGTTCGATGATTCTCGTCATACGTTTGATTACAATCAACAAATATTTAATTTACGTCATAATCAATTTCCCAGCACATCTTGACGATTTTTCGTACTGAAAATAATTGGCTTAAAGATGATTTTCCTTGTTCGAAACCCTTCTTAGTATTCCCTCATTGTATGTTCTCCATATAGCCGTTGTCGTTATTCTAACACAGTGGCCAAAAGTTTGTATGATTTACGCATTGACAGATTCCGCGATAGTTCTTGCAGCAAAGTTTGTCATCTTTTTTGAATATTGAGCAAATAATGCTTATAAGACACTTCTCTGGGATTTTTTGCCTCCAGATATCTAAAGCATCGTCCCTGCATTTAGAAGTTCGGAAGAAATTTCATCAATATCCGTAGCTTTACGATTATTCTCACTTTTCCAGCTCGAATTCTCTGCGTAGTGGTCTGATTACTGTTGGTTAGGGCGTTAAAGAGTTAACTGTTGAATATGATTAAAAAGCATCTCAAAATATTGTTTGTGTCGTTTTTGTTAAAGGTGCGTTTGGGGTTTGTAATGAACCAAGCCAAATAATTTTATTGTGAAAATAAACTTATAAAGCGACTAAAGCAAGACAAAGTATTAAATATCCGTGGTCTATAAATAAAATGTAATGCATTACATAGCACAATTAAGGATATTTGTTTGTTTGAACCACCCTTCACTGATCGCTGTGCAGCGACGGTTAGATGTTTTGAAAATTGAAATTTATGACGCGTTAAAGATGCATACTCCTATATTAACACAAATTTTTAGCGAATCTTGAAACTGGACTGCATAGTAACGGCTTATTTTCATAACTGGATTCAACAAAATTAAGCCATCAACAGTATTATTTTGTTCCTCAGATCTGACTTCAAGCTTTCAATAACATTTAATTTTGTAATTTGCATACCTTCGGGAATTCAATTAACGTGCAACAAAAAGCTTTAAGTTTTCCGATAAACTTTTCCATGTATCTTTTATAGCATGAAATATCTTTTCCAAGCTTGGGTCAATAAATTTTCCTCCTATAAAGCTTTTCATGATATCTGGCAATGCAAGCTTTTTGAAATATATATCAATATAGATGTAAAGCAAATAAGCTGAAGATAGATATATTTTTAAAACAGAATCCATTTTTTTTTTAAAAAAAAGCTTAAGCTAGATTTGCTCATATGTTTTCCTTAGACATAGGGTATGTACATATGTATCTGAATGACAATTAGACAATTAAAGCTGAGGTAAATTAGTTGACAGAATCATTGGAAATCGGTAGAATCTTTGATGGAAAATAATAAGTAATAAAAAAAAAATAGTAAAAATATGGAGGTCTATTCATCTTGACAAATTAACCTACTGTACAACGATTAAAAGGAAATAAATTCAGAATCTAATGTTTGATGAATGAGCTCTGGGCTAAGGTTGAGTGATTATTTGAAATAAAAACTGAAGTTTTGAATTTTTTTTTCCATAATTAACCTCAGTTTAATCTAGATGCATTTATAAATTTCGGTTTTTCTGAGGCAGGGTCTTTTTCGATCCTTGAGCTATGTTATATACCTATTTTCATTTGATATCTGAATTACTGTTGATATTGCTTTTTTTTTCTTAGTATTTTATAGAATTTTTTTTCCCTATTTGTGATATTCTCGCTTACCTGTTGCTTTTATAGATATTGTGACGTTTCATAGTTTGACTCTTAAGTTACACCAGCATTTAAGGCAAAAATACGGATTGTTTAAAATAGAAATTTTTCAGGTTTTTATGGAAGGAGCAGGAGCAAAATTCAGGCTTTTTTCTAAAGCAAAAAGAGATCATTTGCTATTCTCTTAAATCTTAAAGGTGAAACACCATTGACTTTCTGTCCTTCCTTTTTTCGTAGCTTTCCTTTTTTGTACAAGACCGTCTTCGTGAAGTATGAGCTATTTCCTGTTACTCATCTTTCTTTCATCGAATGCCTGAAGGGAGTTACAGAAAACCCCTACTCTTTTTAATTTTTACTGCCATTGATTTGTGTACTTATGACTGCAAATTGCTCAGGAGTACAATAATTAACTTGCAAGGAAGTATCGAATAGCGGCCAAAGAAAAGATGAAAAAGCTGCGCTTGCAACTAATTCTGTCATTCTGGGTGTCCCAAAGTGTTGTACCGGTGTCTTATACGGTTTCTTCAGGCGGAATATGCCTACAAAAAATTTGATATTGATCATGGTTGGTGGTTTTTCTTTGAATGTTGCTTTCTTGTGGATGTCCTTAATTACATAGATCTCTTAGTTTTTAAGTCAAAAGTAGGCTCTCTCGTTGTTTATTCTTTGAAATTATTTCTGCTGATTTTGTTTTAGTAGAAGTACAGTGCAGAGAATTTCTAGATGAATGTTGTCCTTTTAAACTTCATCATCGGGACTGTAATCTGGTCTCTGCTCCCCAGTTTCTGTTCGTGATTCAGATGACTTGTTTTTAACGTCTCTTCTTGCACGTGGAGATACATACTTTAACACACTCTAAATGCAAGTAAGTGTTGTTAACAGTTCAGTTTTTTCTTCTTTTCTAATAGAGTCTCTTGTCTATTCTGCAGTCGTTCCATGTCGCTTCATTTACGGAACATTTAGAATAAACATTCGTAGTAATAAAAGAATGAAATTTTTTTTTTATAGATAATTTAATAATTTACTAACGACTTTTATGGTAATACATACTGCTTATATAAATGTAAATTTTTTTGACATTTGGCCATGGATAAAATTTTTAGCCTAAGCAGGATTGATGGGGTATTTTGACATTTCATTTAAAATGATGTGTTTAAGGTATGGACCAATTTTCAGCTCTATGCGAATTATTCCGATGCTTGAGCTTTTTTCCTTTATTTAGAGTGGGCTATTAACATGATTCAATAAATGAATGTATTTTACGATTACTGTTTTTCAAGAACATCGATTAAAGACTTAAGGCGGTATTCTTGTCTAGAGGCTCGATTTGGTGGTGATTTTACGGACGCAATAAAAAAAAATAATTATAAATTTTAGTATATATTTTTTTCATTAGTTTTTGATTAACATTACAAAAGTCTATGTTCAACAAACAAAAAATGCAAAATTGAACTAGGTAGAGGCCGACGAAGTGGAGACTCAAACAAAAAAGTAGTCTCCTAGTTGACATGATTCTAACCTTCCTGGTGATCTGAAACATAAATTTTTGGTCAATTCTGAAAAAAATGTAGAATTAGTCTGACGTAGGCGATTTGAAAAAAAATGTTTTATTGCTAAATGGCGTCCATGCAAAAGAAAATATAACTTTTTTGCCTAATTTTATCCAATTTGGGAATTTTTTCTAAAAATCCCTACGTCAGACGAATCCTAATAGTGTTGTGAGGGTCTGTGTAAAATTTTAAGTAAATCGGTTTCTTACAACTAGAGATATCATGTCAACCGTATCGAAAAAAGTAGTATCGAGAAAAACGCATTTAAAGTTTGGAGTCTCGTTCCGGGCAGTCTAAATCGTTAATTGTTCCACTTACTTTTTTAACCAGCGATCACTGAATCATGCAATGTTCCTTGTTTCACTTCAAAAGCGAGATTTTCTGGAGCTTTTTCAGCCATACGAGCAGTTTGAACTTCTTCAGAAGCGTGATAAGCTCGTAGCTCGCGTATGCTGGTTTAGTTGGCGTGTCACAAAGATAACTGTAACTCCGAAAATAATTCGAATTTCCAAAAATCCTCTTAAAAGCTCATTCTTAAAGATCTCAACTTTGAAAATATGCAAACAAAAAAAAAAATCGATTTCATCAAATTTCTAGACCAGAATACCTCCTTGAATCTATTTCACTTTTGCTGTTTTTTTGTCTGTTTATTTCTTGCAGAGTCTCATTTAAGCATTTTTCCGTATTTTCACCAAATGCCTATATCATTAAGATCTTGAAGTTTGAAAAATACGTTCCAGTTGCGGCTTCGTTATTCAAAAACAGTTTTTATCTAGAATTGTTCCTATTTTATTTTCAAAAAATATATCAAAAATATTTACAACTTAAAACATGTATAATATAAATAAGCAACATTTAGGAAAATACATAATATTGAAAAAAAAGGACACATTTTCGGCCAGAAAAACTACATTTATAATTTTGCTACGTCATAAAGCTGCTTATAGAGATTTAAAGCTTGCGAAAAGATATATATTTCCACAACGAATAGATAGCGCCCATTGTGGGCTAAAATATAAATTGAGGACCCTTTTGTACCTTAATCCCTAAATGAAACATTTGTCGTATATAATAATGTAGTCTTGATATGATGATTAAGACGTGAAAATTTTATTGAAATACGTTAGGATTCACTTGTTTGTCTTATGCAAAAATAATTAACAATATTCATATAGAAGTTTTTTTTCCAAACTTTATTTTGCCTCATATAGATTATACCAAAAAAATTTTAATTTTATATAAATAAACGATTTTTCCTTTATATTTTTCAGGTAAGTGAAAGAAACGACTAGAAAACTACACAGATTTCATTGTCAAGGTCTATCTTAGTAAGTAAAATATATTAAAAGATAAGATCTAAAATTCCGCTGATTAAATTTTGCTAAGCTTTCAAGAATAAACCGTTCGTTGAAAGTCCACAGCTCACCTTAACAAGTTAAATGCATTTTAATTTATTGAGCAATGTTGGCCTTCGCGGGCACATAGAAATATATTTAGATAAAAATGCGGATCTTAGTGAATATGGTCGGTCATGAGCAATATTTCGTGTTTCCTAAAGTTTTTTGAAAATCTCAATTAAAATAAAAAATGGTGCTACTAAAATAAACTAAGTTACAACTTTGATTAAATTGCCCATATCATCTAAAGAAAATCTTTTAAATTACCACCTAGCTATCACAATGACCGATTAAGCAACGAGACCAGCTATGAATTCTTCTTATTATTCCAGGCATTTGATAAAGCGGCTTAACACAATAATTGCTTTATTACTTCGCCGCTAATAAGCCAAACTCCTATTCATGTTTGCGATGATCACGACTGGTATTGTTCAGTGGCATGCAATGAGTTACACTTTTGTGCACTTTGGTAGCTATTTCGATATTCGTGCGTGCTGTTTACGTTTCCTTGCCATTACTTCTAGTCATTGCTCCGTGAAGCAAAGAAAAAGAAAACTCCGAAAGATCAAACCATATCAGAAAATTCCACTATACATGGATTTCCGTCTTTCACAGGCCTATGCACTTAAAAGTTATATTATTGCTCAAAATCTGACTTTTCTTCGGTCGGTCTGGTCGATTTTCATCACACGGCGCTGTGATCTTCAATGTGACCAGGTATTTGATGATGCAGACATAGTCATGTACTTATGGTATACATGCTAGCCGCTTGGATCTTGTTTTCATTAATGTCTTCCCACACCTCATCATAAACCGGCTCGTTGATGATGGTGGTCTTCACGGCATTATTTTTAATATATCTCAGGCTTGGAATATTTGAATAAGACATTAAGCAAATACGTACATTATTACGCACTGGAGTACTGTATTCTGCACTTACTTAAATTTAAAATTAGTGCGAGTAACTTTAGGCACTTACATGCGTTCTGTTTTTTTTTCTGGATATTTTATCACCGTTCTGAAGTCATATGGCTGTACCAATAAGTATCAAGTTGCCGTAAAAGGCCTGCTTGGTTGCTGAGTCAGACTGGACAAAGCCCCTTTAAGCTGTTCAACTTGAATTTAAAATAAGTAAATAATAAGTAAATAAGTCTCGGCAACAAAGAAGCAAGTAGCGGCTGGTATTTCTGAAGCATTTGTCACTTTTGGGATGGCAAATAGTTGAAGAAAAAAAAATTGAAGATTGGATCTGATCCTGTTCTCCTTCAGTTTAGGTTATAGGAATATGCACAATGGCAGAGCACATTTCTCAAAGACAGTATATTATTTAAATTTTCATGCTCGAGGACATGGAGCTGTGAAATGTCGTTTCAACGTTTTTCTTTTCTTTTAAAAACAACAAACCCCAATAATGCAGGAACATTGCAGATATTTTATAAAATAGCTATGAGACTTACGTGTGCGTCCAATAAACTTTTGAAATTTTTGAAAAGTATCAAAGGCTCGTAAAACATGATACTTTTCATATTTTACAAGCGTTTGATACGCTTCTAAAATTTAATTTTACTTAATTTTAAATTATTAAAATTAATTATATTCCCTATTGAAAAAATTTGGATGAATTCTTCCCATTCATACGTATTTTTTTGAACATAGGATAATATTATATTCGCTTCCACAAATTCTACTAATGTCCATACATTCCTGAGCATGTCTGTATTAAAATACTTCGTTAAAAAAATAACCTTCTATAGTAACTGGCGCTGAATATTTTCACGTTCCGGTAGATACATTTTAATAAAATATACGAAATAAACCGTGCTCTTGCGCGACTGAACTTCGTCGGTAATCGTAATTCGTATAAGTACTTTTTGCGACGATCGTGCATATTCAAATGGTTTGTGCTGAAAGTGAAAAACACGTTCAAAGTGTACCGACAAGCCTACCTCTGATATCTTTTGTAGATGTAGTGTGTCTGTTCATACTATCAACTGTTGTATGCCTGCTTATATGATCATATTCAAGCAGTGGCTGGTAATCGGTTTTCAAGAGCCTGGAACGGAAGTTCATCTTTTTGAGAAGATAGTGATTTGTTGGAATTGGAGTTTATTTTAAATAATTGATGCCAATTAAAGGCTTAAAAATAGCTTGCCTTTGCATGTGTTTTGAGGTTACTTTTGAAAACATCAAAATATTTTTTCAGTGGTTTTAAGTTTGAAGGTTCCAAAAAATTCCAAAACAATACAGATTTTATAAAATTTGAAGGAACTTCTTTTAAGGATTTATGTCTAGTTCATGCACGGTTACATCGAATCATCAATACAGGCCCATATTTGGGCAGATGGTCTTATCAGGCTCTGCAAATTTTGCATCCGAAAGACAGGATGTGCACACAGATGTACAAAAAGTCCTGCAAAGCTGTAAAGCAACGCTGGGGTGGTGTTATGTAGAAATATGTTTCAAGATTTATATCGAGAGGAAATTCAAATAGATTACCTAAAATTATTTTTTAAGGTGATGATAGACTTGCGAGTTGTGCCTGTTTGACTAATGGCTAATTTGGCTGAGTTGAAATGATGTGTTAAGGGAAAAAGATACATTAGTGACACTTAAATATGCTTAGGCTCAAAACCTTTCATTTATTTTACACTACACTCATTTTTTTACAGTACAGTTCATTTTTAACAGTACAGTTCATTTCTTACAGTAGAGTACAGTTCATGCTGCAATGTAAAACAAAAAAAAATTTCAATAACTTGTCCTGCTTGTTATTTGCTATTAAAAACTATTCAGTAGTTTCAAACAATCATTCACATTCTATATTTTCGAAACCAACCTTCGTAATTGTGCTCAAAAAATTAATATTCATTGTGAAAGTTAGCAATCAAAGAACATGAAAAATTACGAAAATCCTTGAATTAGCTTAATTAATATATTTTTCTGCTTATAAAGCAACGCAAAGTTAAAAAAGGAGAAATTTCGATTCATATACATAAGAATAAGGTTGTAATGTACATTTCATCACAGATTTATAGCACAGAATTTCTCGCGCCCAGTGTGGGTCCTACTCTATATATAAAATATTTAAAATATTTCGCTTTGGTTTTTGTAAGCTGAAAACTACCAATATGTATGCGAACATATAAATTTTACAGCTACAGGATACACCATATAACACTAGTCAACTATTTCGAAACTTTTTTTTGGGTCTGAAACTTTATTACTTTATTTTTTTCCTTTATTTACACGATATTGTTTTTTTATATTTTCTATTTTAATGGTAGTTTGGATTATCACCTAAACATGTTCAACAATAGGCGCGTTTTTTTGCTACCCTTATCCATAACAGAACAATGCTAACCAGTGCAGACGCATTGGAAACAACAACAACCTCTGTTATGCATAGGGGGAGTTGCTGTTGTTTCCAACGCGTCTGCAGTTGATAGCATTGTTCTGTTATAGATAGGGGGAGCAAAAAAACACGCTTAATCGTTTACTAACATGCTAGGAATCCATTTTCCTTGATACCGCCTTTCCATGGTCCTTATATCTTGATGAAATCGCTCTCCATGTTCATCAACAATTGGACCTAAATTGGGAGGAAAGAAATCGAAGTGGGAATGCAGATAAGACTGAAAATCAGTCAGAAGATTAGAATATCAGTTAATTACTTGAAAATAAATTTCGCAACTTTAACAAACGAAAACCATGCCCTTTTTCAAACATATTCAGTTTTGTGAGAAAATTTGAATCGTTCATAATTCTTTTTATGTCTGTCTTTTTATGTCCGCACAGAAATTTCAGCTTTGACTTTTAAATCACTAAGTTTTGAACATATATTTTGAAGATATTGAAACTCTTCTCCATTTCTATCCATGGCTTTCAAAACATTTTTCATCCAGCCCAATTTTATATGAAGAGATGGCAATAAAATGTTCCGTGGTCCAACAAGGCGAACATTAGACACACTTCTCAGACTAGGTACGTAGTCAGTTCTTTTTGGCCATTTTTTTGTACTTACTGTTTATCTCGAGCTCTGCTACATGCAGCCTTATAAACTAAAGACAACAATAAAATATTTGTTTTTTTTTTCATTATACTAGACTGCCACTAACTTCTTTCCTTGTTTAACTTTTTATTGCCTTTCTTTCCGAATCTTTGCTTATAATCGATTCTCCTTTAACTGGTTCTTAATCCTGTTTAAAAAATAATTGATTACAAAGAAAGGAGTCGAAAAGAGAGTTTTTTTTTAAAAAAAAGCTAAACAAGGAAAGAAGTAATTAGTCTTCAATAATTTAAAGTAATGAAAGCAACAAATAATGCATTGTAATTTTCTTAAGGATTTTTTGTATTAAAAATCAGCAATGATAAAAATATTGAAAAATTAGAAAAATTAAATATTGAAAAACTACTTTGCTAAACCAAAATAACAACTGTCATAGCTATTACTCAAAATTTGGGTAGATTAACGAAAAATATCCAAGGCACGCATAAATGACAATTAGATACGACCTGCGGGCTACAACTGTAAAATAACTCCATTTTTAAAGTGAAGAGGATTTGCTAACTAATACAATCCAAAATACATAAGTTTCATTTCAGAGCGAAAACTGTGGTTGACTAGTGTAATTAGTATATTCTATTCATTCTGCCCAAATCTTGAACTGGCCATTGATATGTATTTAATAAATAGTACCTATGCTGTGCCTTTTCCTACAAGAAATTGTTCATTCAGTTATTAATATCTGGTGCTTGCCATAGTCTGTATCGCACTACATATTACAATAAATGACATACTGTGTGACGTCACAATTATTTATTTATTTGCCAAACAAGGCATCATACAATATACTTAATGCAAGAAATAAAATAAAATATAAAAGTATTTTAATTTAAGTTGATATTTATTTGTATTTAGGCGAATTAGGATGGGAAATAAATAGGTTTAGAAGTTAATAGGGCCTTTGTCAAGTTATTTTTGAAGATAGATTTGGTGATACCCGAAGAATAGTGGTGACTTACACTATTGAATGATCTACAACACCTATTGATGTGTTCAATATACCAATAGACTACAAGGTGCTGGTATTCATTCCTCAAGGAGGGTTGTATGCCTAGTCCGTCTTATTTGATTGTTAAATGTAATTTTATTAGAGAGAGCTGCTATACTAACTGCTCCATTAATGACGTCAAAAGCTAGGCATGCACTAATTAAGGTTTTTGTTGGTGAAAGAGTCATTAGGTTTAAAAAAAACCAAGTTTGTATTCGTAAGGAGGAAGATTACTGAAGTCTCATGGATTATAGAGGCGACTCGGGGCGAAAAGTAAAAATTGTTTCTGAACCGATTCGAGCCTGTCGCTGTGTAGTTGAAAAGCTGGGCTGCAGACTTTGCAGGCATATTCCAGTCGAGGTCGCACTAGTGATGTATATAGTAGTTTAGTAATCCAAATGTTTTTGAACTTTTTAGCGTGCCTCTTCATGAAACCTAATTGTTTGCTCGCCTTCGACAAGACTTTGTCGAACTGGAAGTTAAAGCACATTTTGGTATCTAGGGTTACACCTACGTCTATGATAAGTTCTACCCTAATTCTACCCTAAAGTTCATTGTTACTGAGATAGTATGAGTTGGCTATGACTTTATTTTTACGGGAGAAACTTATCACTCGACACTTTTCGACGTTGAAATTTAGTTTAATCAGGTGGCACCATTGTTCGAGAGATACAACTTTTGATTGGAAAAAATCATTGTCGGACTGCGTGTTGATAGTTTGGTACAATTTCAAGTCATCAGCGTAGAAGAGGTGTGGGGTATCAAATAAAATTCTAGAGATATCCCAAATGAAAATATTAAAGAGAAGAGGGCCCAAATGACTGCCTTGCGGTACTCCCGACAGCACAAAAACTGTTTTTGAAAATTTTCCTTGGAATTTGACAATCTGAGTTCTGTGACAAAGATAAGATCTAAGCCTGCTAAGTAGGCAGCCAGATATACTAAAATCAAGTAATATGTGTGTCAAAATTTGATGCTCCACTCTGTCGAAGGCCTCAGCATAAATCGCGTCAACTTAGTTTCCCTTTTCAATCTCACAGAGGACGTCCGAAATCAGGATCATGAGATTCGTGGTAGTTGACCTGCCTTTTCGAAACCCATGTTGTTGTTCGTTGAGAAGAGGGTTAATTATGGAAATCGGTTGATCGTAGACGAGCTTTTCGAAGAGTTTGGGGGTTACTGATAGAATAGCGATGCTTCGATAGTTGTCAATAGATCGTTTATGGCCGCTTTTAAAAATAGGTGTTGAAGCAGTTACTGAGTTAATCGTGAACCTAAACTTCGACATGTATCCATTATCTGGATATTCTTTCGAGCGAAACTTTTGGCAATGGAGAAAACCGGAGACGCTTCTCATTCCTGACGTATAAAATGTCAAAAATTCCAATTTTCGATCGATTTTCTTATTGGAAAGACCTTTGCGCAAATCAATTTTCAAATTGAAACACCAAATGTCAGTTTTTAGCTCGAAAGAATGAACTGCACATAGTAAATTGGCGTGAAATGATAGGAGATATGTGTGAATGCCATCTGCATTTCATATCCGAAAGCAACTTTTGACGGAAAGAAGTAACTTTTCACGCTAAGAAGTGAGTAGAACTCTTGCTTATTTTCGAGCTAAATTTTCACGGAAACAATTTTCACGTGAAATCGAAGACAGTACTATACTTAAGATATTTTTGATTTGCACAAAACAATCTGTCAACTTGAAAAGAAAATTCAGTCGTTATTGTCACAGTCCTGTCAGTGAAAGGCAATTGCTAAATGTATGACTGTCAGTTTCATTTATGGTTTGCCGTGAAAAATTCATTTTCTAACAATCATCTGAATGAAATGTACAGGCTATGTTATATATTGAATCTATCAAATTATTTATCATCATTCAATGCACGTAAATTTAACTGATTATAAGTGTAACGATGCGCTGCCTAGTATTTCAATTAATCTTAAACGCTTGTTGCACAAAATAATAGTCTTTCACGCAAATTTCCAATCAGATTTGAAAATTTGATTCGGTTTTAAATTAAATGTAATGCCTCCGTTCAAATTCGACACTCTGCAAAAAAATGCATGACTTCAAATAACTGTTCCTCGCAATCGTTCAAGTTTCGGAAACACTGCCAGCTCTAGCTCAGCAACGAGCTTATATGATCAAACTCAAGTCTCAGCAGCTGAAGCTGAAGCCAATCCATTGAACTGGCTCAGGAACAATGCTGCAAAATGCCGCAAGTTTTCCGCTGTCTCCGGCCGGGAAAACCAACCATGTTTCAGTTGGCTTGAGGATTCGATGCGCTCAACAGATACTTTAGTTCGGTTCGTGGTTTAAAATTATAGTGCCATTTGCGCCGTCGCGTAGCTTCATCTGAGCTTCAGCCAAACAATAACCGACGACAAGTGAGCAGATTCTCAGTGCATTTGTGTAACCGTAGCGCGAAAAATTGGAATATATTATCGCGATGCTAATGCGCAAACAATCACCTGTCGCGGTCGCCAACTTGTAAAATTATGATTCCGTTACATAAAAATAAACCTGTGCGGCATGTGTTTTTATATGTAACTTGTGCAAATTGATGATTTGTGAATTAGTTTGCTTATGATTATGTATCCATCACAATGAAAATGATATAAAAGTGTGTATAAATTAACGAAAAATCTTATATAAAACTCGATAATATTCATGAAACAGTGTTTGCGAAGAAATGTTGATAATGTTCGTGTTTTTCGTGGTGAAGTGTATCTGATTTCATGGATATCGAGTTCTTAGCGGCCTGGCCGGCCTCCTACTCTATTTGGATTAAAATTTGCTGCCAACACTCGTTTTGGTAGTTTCTCGAGCGTGATGACTCGTAACAACATCCATAATTTTAGTGTCGAGTAGCTCTCAATGCCTATGTATTTGGTTCAATCTTAAATCTCTCGATACATTCAACCTTGCTGTAGAATTAGTTACAAACACACCTACAACGCGTACTGGGGTACCTGCGCGTTGATGTAATTTACCGTGCTTGGATTAAATTAAAGCTCCATGAAATGTCGTCATGAAGCTAAAGATCAACTTCATCAACAACAGGTTTGTTGGAAATGCGCGAACAAAAGCAGAGCAAACTTATCTGTCGGCTAAGCCAAGGTCAGAATGAAATACTCGTATGGATACGGCTTTACAGAAAAAAAAATCTGATCATCTAAGCCATGACTATTGACTTTTGCGGTTTTTCTGTATCTCTTGTTTTTTCAATCAACACCATTAATGGATATCATCATCCTGTTAGTTTCGACATGAAAAGTCTAAATGGTATCGAGTATCCGTTGTTTGGGCATGGTTGCGCTGCCTCGATTTCAATCAGCAGTCGACCTTCAGGTTTAATTTCAAAAATTTTTTGAATCTATAGATGCACGAAATCTATAAGATACACACATGTTTTCGTACAATTCTGCATACGCTGCATGATGAATATCATGCAGAACTGCAAGAACTAGTCTTTTGGCAAATATTCGGCAGGCAGTCGAGTGGTATTTTGAAATATGTATGTATCTTGTTGTGGTTCAACAAGTATACGACTGAATTATTTTGAAATGTCACCGTTTATTGCCAACAAGAATATTATTCATGATGATGTAAGACGTTGTATTGAAAATTAGAGCTTGATTTTCACATGCCATAAAATTTAATTTTGCCTGATGCTCACCAAACAGGAAGAAGAATCTATTTTGATTTGAAATTGAACGGGATGTGTGAATGGAATTTTTTTTTGTTTCTATCAGGCATATTTTTTTTATGTTGGAACTCGCCCAAGTATTCTCTCGATAATAGAAAATATCTGTGAATAAATGTTTGTAGTTTTTGGTGCGTTTTCCTAGTTAGGAATATTCCTCCATATTTATTGAGAACTTTTGTGCGGATAGCTTACAAAGTCGATGAACTACTTTAAAAGCATAAAATCTACAACCAAATAGAGAGATTCCATCAGATAAAAAATTCAATGAAGAGGTATTTCCAGATTTGTCCATATAATATATCCATACTTTTCGACAATTTTCAATTGAATAAGCTTGAATATGACAGATCTTCAACGAGATCAGGATCCTATTTTTTCTTTCTTCTTTTTAAATAAGCATCATCTTGGGCCAGATGCGTTTTATTTAAAAGCTGTTTAATGCTTTTTTCAGAAATTGAAATTTTTAATGGTGGAGCTATAATTACACAACTAAGTCATACAGAGAATATTTTTTTACCGATGATGATCTGTTGGTTCAGATGTTATTCTTTGATCACCCAGCCAGGATGGTTGCAATGTAAAATAAAAATGTTGTCCAATGTAAACAAAAATTGAAATAAATTGTCCGCATGACATGTGTTTATTTGGCTTTGAAGCACAAGTATGACGATAGCATCTGATATTTAGAGCTTTATTAATTCAATCGTCAAATGGTCATATTTTCAAAAAAAATACTTTTGAATCAATGTCAGTTGCCAAAATTTGCCAAATTTAAAATCTATTTAAAGAGCCTGCATTAACACAATAATATGTTGTGGCGATTTATTTTAATATTTTAATGCATGAGTTTGTTTTCAAAAAACATTTCCTTTATTGTTCTCATGACGAAACTGAGCTTGCTATCCTGGCTGAGCCTTTAGTCAAGTGTGTACAATCTGTTGAATAAAAGAATAATAAAAATAATCGATAAATATCTAGATGATGGGCCGCAAGTCAAAGAGAAGCAAAAAGGGTTGAAAGTAGTGTGAGTGATCTTGTCCGACATTATGAACAACGAATTTTAATTTTTAAATTTAAAAATACGCCTCCATATTGCCGCCTCAATTTTCTAACAATTTGAAAGGAGTCACCCGACCTCTTTCTTCTCCTCCCACCTCCACACTCCCATATAAGAGACATTTCCATCATTCAGATAACACTGTTTCCTTGAAATACTCCCAATTTGCATTCATAGCCATTCTAGGACATGTTTTGATGTTGCCATAACGGGATTTTTCGATTTACGAATTTTGTGCATTATTCGTCTTTGCTTTTGAACGTTGAAATTATTCAAAATTTAATCGAGATGCCGTTATTTGTTTTATTTTATATCGATTTCGCGTTTTACGGGAAACAGTTTTGTGCCGGGAGTGCAGAAAAAAATGTCCGTGTAAATCGCGACACCTTGGTTTTAAGATGTCCCGGTAAAATTTACAAGCAGGTTTACGCTCTAGACCGCGAAAGTATGAGCGGACGTTTAAATTGTCTTACATGTGGGTTGCATGGTTTTCTGGTACGCACTTAAGTCTGGACTAAATTTGCCGGTTCATTGCTTATGATGTAAATCTCCACTACCAAATGTCATTAAACTTGAGAAATAGTTGATGCTTTCGAAACAAACGTTCATTGTTTGGCTAAATTTTTGTCGCGAAACTTGCAGTCTTTAAGTCAGTTTGAACAAAAAAAACTAAAATCAACGGTCTCAACACTTTTATTTATTTATTTATTTACATATTCAACAGGTAAAATAATTACTGAATTTAGAAATATATAATATACAAAAAATCTACTAATGAAAGAAAGTAATATAGAGAGCATAAAATCATAATAAAGAAAGTAATATAGGTTGCACAAATTAATAATGAAATAATAATGATGAAAAAGAACAAAAATAATAAACAAAATGAAGGTGAAAAAGTACAAATGCAAAATTAAGAAAAATAAGAGAAAAAACAACTACATTGAGTTAGAATTAAGCAAAACATTATTTTTAACAAAAGTTTTGAAGGCATATAATGTCGGCGGTAGAGAACCAAACTGTAGGTCATTGTGTTTCCTCAGTAAACGCAACAGCGGAGAATAAAAATAGGTGTCAGTACGCGCAAATGGCACACTAAACGCAAAGAAGAACTGGTGCCATGTACTGCTACACGGACAGAAACGTGGCTACTGATGTCGAATTTAACCATCCTATGAAATAATTTCAAGAGTAGGCACTCATCCAGGAAAAGTCTCCGTGATTCGAGGGAAGGAAGATGAAGAAACGATAGACGATGGGCCTTTTTCACACTTGTATTCTTGATGCACTCCTCAAACTGGTTTACTGGGCAAGAGACGGAAGAATCAAGGAGAATTCTCTACTTTTTGTAGAGAATTCCCCTTGATTCTTCCGTCTCTTGCCCAATAAACCGGTTTGAGGAGTGCATCAAGAATACAAGTGTGAAAAGGCCCGATCGCTGTAAGGACGGTAAGGAAGCTGAAATTTATAGAATAGGGTGCGAGTAAATCTGCGTTGAACAGACTCTAACGCAGTATTTAAGTAGACATAACGAGGACACCAGGCTTGACAGTAATATTTAAGGACACTACGCACAAAAGAGAAGAAAAGGTGTACACAGGTGAAAATATTAATGAAGGGTTTAGAGGATCTAAGAATAAATCCTGATAATTTAGAGGCCCTGGCGGTAATGCATGATATATGCTTATCAAATTTGAGCTTAGGTTCAAACATTACGGCAAGATCTCTAAAATTATCAACGACATTAAGAGGAGAGCCAAAAAGAGAATAAGAGAACATCAAAGGTGAAATTTTCAAAAAGAAAGACATTTTGTGACATTTCGCGATGTTCAAAGTGAGAGCATTAGCAGCGCACCAAGTCTGTAGGCTATTAAAATCATTTTGTAAAGCCATACAGTAATCTTGTAACTCGATCACTCGGAACATTTTGAAATCGTCGGCATATAAAACACAAGGAGATCGGATTAAAGGTGAGAGATCGTTTATGAACAAAAGAAAGAAGGCCAATGATAGACCCTTGCGGAACACCTGATGCAGGATAAAAGGGAATTGAAGAGGAGGAACTAACAGTTACAATACAAGTATGGCCAAGGATGTAAGAGTTAAACCAGGAAAGAAGAGGACCAGCAATGCCATCGTACCTTAGCTTTTGAAAAAGGAGATCATGGTTGACTGAGTCAAAGGCTTTAGAAAAATCGGTATATAGTACATCAACCTGCTTTTGATGGTCAAGAGCGGATTCGACCGTGTGTCTGAAGGAAGGAAGGTTGGTCAAAGTGGATTTACCTTTGACAAAACCATGCTGCTCTTGAGCGAGAGTAGGCTGGATAAAGGAGTAGACTCGCTTGTAGACCACTTTTTCAAGGATTTTTCTAAAGCAGGCAAGAAGAGAAATGGAACGGTAGTTTGAGAAGATGTATGTTTGAGATGAGGTATCCCGTCGGAACCACTACCGGAATTGGCATCGATATCGTTCAACAGAAGTTCAATCTCAAGAGGGTTCGTTCGAAACGAATGCAATTCAGGAGAAGATGTGGAGAGAAGATTTTGGGAAATAGAAGAGGATTGTTGTAAGAAGAAAGAGGAAAAGTAAGAAGCAAAAAATTCATCTGTATCACCCAAGTGCAATCATTGGGGATACTTGTAGAGATCGACGAAAGTAACCTCGACAAATGCCAAAAATTATTGATGTCAGCTTGTAAATAGGCAATGGGTTTTTGCGGTCCTTACCATGTATTTGTATATCTCGTTGACACATAAGATAAAGAAACGCTAATGAATATTTGTTTAAACAAAATTTGCAGCACAATTCAGCAATTTTCGATAGCTTACGAAACTTCAATCGAAAATTCAAAATATTTGCTCGATTTTTACTGCTACATAGTGTGTTTTATTTTTATTGACATTTCACTGGACTATCTTATCTATTCAAGCTCGTAGGATTTCCACTATTTCTAAACAATAGACAAATCTTTTTGTTGTGGTGAAAAACCTGGTTATCATTTGACATTTTCAAATAATTTTCCAACCAAGCGAACTTGTTTCACAAGTTACGGAAGCCGAATAATCTTCAGGTGACTTCATCGACCGTTGTTTGAAATCACACCAAAAACAAGACATCTTATTTACACCCTTCGAATTAAGTCATCTATGTTTCAACTAAATTAATGGTTCGTTACTCGCTCGTACATCAGCACATAGTTTTACTTCTGAGCCAACATTTTCATGTTCCCTGAAAAAAAAAATCCAATAAAAGTCATTGAAATGCATGTAAATGCCACTATTGTATAGGTTTTCACAATAATTTACACAATTAGATGTATTCGTAGACATTTCCTCGATTCCATTGTTAAGCGCGACCGCAGCGGAATGAAGTGATGACTACACCAGTTGCTTTTGACTTGAGTTGAACTGAGAGCCGGTGGTGGTACAAGGTGAACAAGTTTGTCTGAATGGATGACCAGTCAAACGAACAGAGACTACGACAACCATACCAGGTGTATTACAGATACTCGTAGAGATAATAATTTATGGAAATTTTATGTTGTCAAAGTAACTGCCACAAGTCAACTGTCGACAATGTGGTCCATAAGTTCGTAACACCGATACGATGAGTATCATACTTTTTTTTTTGAAAAAAACTTATATGTATGCATTCGCATATAATTTTAGGCCGTCGATTATGCCATTACGGTTCCTTAGTTCCATGAGCAACCATTGTAGAGGTACATTTATTTTTAATACCTCTTCGACATATGTATGCATGATGTACAGAATAAACGATGGAGAAATCGTTTCAATTATCGAGGTTACAATTTATTACATGAAAACGGCATTTGTAATTTTATTGTCTGTCCGAAATACACAATAATAAGCCTGCGATTATTTTCCTTAGCATATCAAATAAATCTATTTGATAATTGAAATAGATAGTCGTTGCGAATTCGGACTAGATTGATAGATTCGGTTTTCTAACCAACTAGAAAGTACCAGCATTTCTTAACAATCCGATGACATGTTTTGATGCTGTCATTACTCAAATAAGCTGGTAGTGACTATATGTGCTGCGTTTTTTTTAAACAATAATCCGTACTTAAATGCATTTTGAACGCAAATATATGTAGCTCGATAAATTGATTGTATACTTTCACATGATAAAATATTTGGAAAAAAGTAATAAATCACAACGAATGGTTTACACCCTCCAACTTCAATTTCAAAAACATTGACTTTCGTCTAATCTGCAAATAAAAACTTTTCCATCGCCCGTCCAACAACATATTTCCATTATTTTTCCACCGATCGCAATTAACAACAACTTGATTGCCTTGAAAATAGAAACATCACATCGATCAGTTTACGGTCTAAAAAACAAAGAAAATTGAAATCTTCCGGTCTCTTCGAAAACACTTCCACAGCACACATTCACGCATTCGGTGTTAACCATTGATCACTCATCGTATTTTCGGCGTCAAGTGCATATGTTAAATATGCTGAAAATGAATCAGTGTGAATTATTAGCTATTGAAATATTAATTCCCCGTGGCAGACTGTCTATTCGAGCATATTTTTCGTGAGCATATTTATTTTTTCGCAGGCAGTTGATGTATATTTATTTGTATTTATCGGAAATAATGCTCGAATGGGATGGGGAAGTACATCACGGTCGTTCATTAGTTGTTAATTCGAACTATCAAGCTTTCCAAATGGGCTGTATTGAAATATCAATTTAGTTAGTACAGTCAGGGTCAAATATAGATTCATATTTTTAGCATTGTTGAATAATCTAAATGCAATGAAACGATTTTCAAGCGAACACGATATGTTTCAGTTGAGATAGCGAATTGGTCAATTGATTTCTATGTAAGTGAAAAATAGTTTGAACAAGATTATGCGAGGCAAGTGCCCTAAACTATGTTATCAAAAGTGTACAGATTAGGCTATAGCTACCATAATTTTCTTTGCTGGTTTCACAATAAAACTCAAAACAAATCGCACCCACACTGGGCGCGACTTTATATGAACGCAAAACTCAACATAGACTGAGTTTCATATTTCAGTTCGAGAAACGCAATAAATAAAACTTTTATTACAGAATGATAACTGAAAAAGATGTTTTGTTCTTTCAGTTATCCTTCGGTAATAAAACTTCTTTTGTTGTATTTTTTTATTGTCTAGCGTATGATAGTTGCCTAGAAGTATACATCCTTGATCAGGTTAATTTTGTAAGACGTGAAGTGTCATATCAAAATAAAAACTTTTTTAGCATCTACGTGCATCTAGTGCTTAGAATGTCTTTGGTTATATTAAAATAGAAATTATCTACAGAACAAGCCGTCGATTGAACATAGCCTTCGCTGAAAATAAATGAATTATGTGATGATTAGGCAAAGTAAAAATTCGTTTGGAAAGAAAAAAGTCAAAATGACAGCAAGGCGGTGTGTCTTCTTTTGAACTGTTTTAATTTGGAGCTAGTGCTTTCAGCACTTTGACTCACTTCCTCTCAGTGAGCCTTCCTGCGCTCTCCTTTTTCTCTCTGGTTTATGCTAGTCTCTTGGTTGCTCCCTCGTAGATCTACTACTTTAGCTTCCTAATTCTCGTAAGTTTAAGTAGATATCGTTTTCTCTCTGCTCTTGGTATCTTAACATAGCAAGGGTGCTGTTGCAATGTCTGTCGATTGTGTCGAATAGTTTTAGTGCCTTGCCTCGTATGAATTTGTCTATTGTTTCTATTCGTAAGTCCTTGTGTATGTCAGTGTTTCTGATGTACCAGGGTGCCCTTGTTAGTTTCCTCAGGGCCAGGTTTTGGCATGTTTGTAACTGTTTCTTGTTTATCCTGTGTGTTTGGAAAAGGATGGTGCTTCCGTATGTGATGGTTGGTCTGATGATCTGCTTATAGATAAGGGCTCTGTTTTTAATATTAAACTTTTTAGATACTAGTAATGGGTACAGCTGATTCAGTATTTCGCTAGCTTGTATTCGTTTGTTCTGTATGTGCGTATTCCACGAAAGTCTTGTGTCAAAAGTGAGTCCTAGGTATTTGGCTGTCGTTTTCCATTCTATGGGTTCGTTGGCTACTGTGAGTTGGCTTGGGTTTTGCCTTCGTCGTCTTGTCACAAAGATTGCTTGCGTTTTTTCCGCGTTGATACGAATCTTCCATTTCTGGAAGTAATTGATCAGTGTATCTATGTAGTGTTGGAGATTGAAGGTTATAAATTCAGCCTGTCGAGATGTGTAGTAGATGCAGGTGTCGTCTGCAAAAAGGGAGATTTTTGTTGTGGGCATCATCGGGATGTCTGCAGTGTATAAGGTATACAACAGTGGTGAAAGTGGAGAGCCTTGTGGAACTCCTGCTTCTATTAGTCGTGTGCTTGAGAAGTGGTCGTTTATTCGAACCGAAAAGGTTTTGCCTTCGAGGAATGATCCAATCAATTGTATCAGAGGTTTTGGGATATTAAAATCGTACATTTTAACGATGAGACCCGCGTGCCAGACCTTGTCGAACGCCTTGGCAACGTCAAATATGACAAAGACTGTTGATTTCTTTTGATTGAATCCGGTTATTATGTGCTGGGCCAACCTGGCTAGCTGTAGCTGGGTGTAGTGGTCGGCTTTGAAAACGAACTGCTCTTCTGGGATGATGGATTTGTCGGTGACTACTTCCTCAAGTTTTTTCAAGACTAAAGGTGTCGGCTTTTTTGGCGTTGGCAGGACGGGGAACTCTCTTTCAAATTGTTCTCCCGCAGATGTTTCTGCCTCCATTGGTGTACTTTTGTTCTCGAAAGGTTTTATTGCGGTGCTGATCGGTTTCTCTTTCCGTTTTCGCTTTGAAGGTACAGTCGTTGGCGGTGAGCTATTTACTCCCATCTGTTGGTGCATTAGCTCCTCGTTTCGTTGGAAGAGTTCGGCGTTCTGTTTCCTCTGTTCTACCAATTCTTTTTGGCTCTCTTTGAGCTGTTGCAGGATCTCTTCCATCCGTTGATTGATCTGACTTATCTGAGCCGTAAGCTCAGATATGGTCCTGTCTTTACCTCTTTGTGATTCCTCCTCTTCATCCTCACTTGAATCACTCTCCGAGTCTACGTCCGATTCACAAGCCTCGTTGTCAGAGACGTGCTCCGAGTGGTCGCTTCCTTTCATTTTGATAATGATCTCTCTAGTCTGTTTGGACTAAGTAATTAAAATACTAAATCGAAGTCAGAAATTAAGTATAACAGGTCAAAGAAAAATTAAAACAAAATAAAACAAGTAATTATAATTATAAGGGTTTCGTCGTCGGCTCCCACGTGTATCCTCCGGTGTTTCGTAGCCTGCTTACGGGTTTTTCCTCATTAAGTCAATCGATGACTCTCTTGGCGGTGTGTCAAAATCGGCAAGATTTTTTATAGTTAAATCGCTAAAAATTCACGAATCAAGGCCAGTTGCTGGGATAGGAGTTAAGTCAGAACACCAAAGATCACAGGATCTTCGGAACTTCTGTAACTTGTTAAGATAAAATTAGTTAAGAAATAATTAGTTAAGTTAAGTCAGAACATCAAAGATCACAGGATCTTCGGAACTTCTGTAACTTGTTAAGATAAAATTAGCAACGTATTCAACTACTTTGTTAACGTCTCTATGGACATTATTTAGATTTGTTGTTTGTTCTTAAGGTTCACAGTTAAGCAGAAAAGTTGGAAAAAGAAGACCAGTATCGGGAGCTTTATTAGTAATAGCTTCAAAATAACTTTGTGGATATATTCCAAAATAATAGTTTTCCTCAGCAAATATTGTTTGATATACAATATATATAAAGATGGGATAGCGGATGGTGTTCTAAGGTAGTTCTCCCAAACTTCATACAAATTAACGGTAAATAAATCACAAATCTCTTTGGATGAGGATTTTTTTTCAAATATTTTTTAAGAGTCTGTCTTATTTAAAAAAAAGTTTTGTCGTGATTCTGATGTTTATGAAATCAAATTGCACATATTGTATAAGCATAACCAAACTACTACCATTGTTAAAAATTACAAAAATGTAATAGCACTTTTCTGGAGCAATTTTCTCGTTTGAGAAAATTATTCCGTATATTGTTCTCATTAGAGTTTGTCTGCGAAATGCCTGGTTTGTTTTATTTATACATAAGATAAACTGTTATTGCTGTTCTTCCAATAAAATATCATTGTAATGGGAAATAATTTAATCGACTTGATTTTTGACCTTCATGAACATTTCAATATCATTCATCACATTCAAAAAAAAAATGCAACTTGACGCTCGTGAACGTTAAGATAGCAGTTTCATTTCAACTAAATTCACATATTGTCAAAATATGTGTCTCAAAGCCCATTAGCAATTTTTTTCAGCTGGTGACAGGTGTCCATTTGCACAATTCAGTCTTATGCATGCGACCTAGAAATCAACTTCATTTATAAATTAATTTAAATTTTATTCGCAAATATGCACTACCAGCTGCACAAGGCATAAAATTGAAAATGTGCAGTTGATGGATACTGAGTCGTTTATCTAAGTTGACGTACTTTCAAGGTATGAATTTAGCTTTTTTATGTTCACCCTCAAATCGTTATAAGCGAATGTATTTGAATATCATGCGCTCTCCTTTTAACGGAATATTGATATATTACCTGTCGAATTTAAATTGAAGCTTTGATACGTTTATATCAATCACTTCCTCTAACAATTTCACATGCTTCATCAAAAAGACATTGCAACTAATACAAGATGCTTTCCAAAGCAAAGTTGTGTTTGATAACAAGGGTCGGTTTGGTCAAAAACATTAATCACTTCGAAAAGTGTTCGAAAAGTGCTTTAAATTAAAAACGAATCTTACTTGAATTCCACTTTATTATAAAAATTTTATTTTCATATCAAAATTTTTCATCATTGAATGAAAAATAAAACATTAAAACAAACAAGACACACTTTGATACAGCGTCATTGAAATGAGGTCAGATTATTTGAATTAAAAAGAAACGTATATGGCGTCATATTTGAAAATTTTTGATTTGGCGTCATATACGTTTCTTTTTAATTCAAATAATCTGACCAAATTTCAATAGCGCTGCCTCAAAGTGTGTCTTGTTTGTTTTAATGTTTTATTTTTCATTCAATGATGAAAAATTTTGATATGAAAATAAAATTTTTATAATAAAATGGAATTCAAATAAGATTCGTTTTTAATTTAAAAGTGTTTCTACTTTTGATTTAAATTTGATTCTAAAAAATTTTAAGTGGGGAAATTTTTCTGAGTGTTCTAATATGCCTCCGGCAGTCGTGTTGATGATGCCTGCTCCAGTTAAGGTTTTAGTTTGCATTCTGTTGTCATCAGTATTGGTTTTAATTGCTTTACCACACTTTTCCACCAAATGCAGATATAAATACAATATTTCAACATGATTAAAGTTAATGAATATTGTATCTTATTAAACATTTAAAAAAAAATACTGCAAATTCGATTAATTTACTAGTAGTCGATCGCCAATTTACCTCATCGCCCATAACATAGTATAATCATGTGTAACTACAATAACGTGACCAGACTCTTGATTTGATTGAATCATAAGACGCGGTCAATCGATTAACGCGGCTGTACGTACTCGTATTATTATTTGCCAAGCAAATCGCAATGAGCATTGAACTCAAAACTAACAAAGTTACCTTAAGAGCCTTCTTCATCGATTGTCTGGTTACATAAATTCCGTGGTGGGTGAGATGAATTGCACACTCTTTCTTGCGGTTGAGCGAATGCACTAAACACTCGCTGCTGCAGTCATTGCCCATGGAAAACCGTAACGAAAATAAGTAAGCTACATTACAAAAGTTACTTTAACCTGCCTTTCCTAGTCTGTTCAAATCGGTTGCGGTAAATTAGTTTTTAAGGAAAGTGAAAGTCTTAAACAGCGAATTTGTGGATCAAGTATGGATATCTACTTGCTGAGTGTTGCTATCGAAAAAAGAGAATGTCAAGTATGTGTAGAGTACGCGTAGGCAAACAAAGCATGAATATTGTTTGTGAATAGATGACAGCTTTGCATGTGATTTTTCCTAGAAGCGCACGATATATTGCGGCTAATTATGAAATCTAATTAAAATATACAAATTTAATCGACGAATTTTTTTTATTCATTTTGAAGAAACAGATTCGATAATGAAGCAAGCGGAACGTATGTTTTCTATATTAGGATACGCGAACGTGTTCACTTGCAAAAAGCTGCATTAAAGTAAAGTCGAACGCCCGTAGGTGTTTGGTAACTATCCGGTTGACTTAATAAATGTTGAAAATAGATTAATTACCCGTCGGTTGTAGACACGAGTGAAAATTTAACGTATAAACGATAAATTTGTACCTACTTGTGTATACTTTTCGAATAGAATCGTTAAAAAAAATTATTCAGCACTAAGTTGCAGATGCATTAAGTTCCATTTGCAATTATTTCCATGAGTCACTCCTATTACATACGTAAGGTATGAAGTACTAATGTGAGTATGATGCCCTACTAAGCATAAACGTTCTATCTACATGTTAGTTTTCGAATCCGGTGTTAACTCAAAAATGATAAAAATGCGGATAGAACGTTTATGCTTAGCACGGCAGTATGCATCCAACTATATTAGAAAGGTTTTTAATCGAAGATTTCTCAATTGTGTTCGAATACTCATTTTGAACTGGTCGCTGCATCAAAACAAATTAAAGTCTTTTAAAACGAAAGCTCTGCTCAATAAGATCGTTCAATTAAAGTACATACTCACTATGAGCGTCTCTTATATTTTCAAAGTAAAAACGTCTGATTCATCTTTGCTTAAGTAAACACAAGTGCAAACGTTGTCCATTTGATCAAACCATTCAAATAATGCTATTAAAGAGATGATTAATGGACGTTTCGTATAGAAACCAGTTGATGTACAGCCGCATAACTATATGCACGAGTAAAGTACATGCTTGCAGTTATGCACGATAAGTGCATTAGTGTCTGTGCCATTTCCAACTCAATCAAGCCAATCAGATTATGCTTATGCAAGAACGCGCTTAGTTAAATGCACTCAATCGGAGTCTTTTAAAGTAGATCATTCCCAATCGTTACGCACGATCGTGACCATATGCTAATGTGATATATTAAACGTTTATGGTAGCTTCTGCTTCTGGAATTTGATAGCTTCTGTTTTTCGAATTTATGATTTCAAATAGTCATCCTTGACCAAGTTTTTAATGTGCAAAAAAAACTAAAAGTCTATTTTTGAACGTCTAAAAATTAGCGAAAAAAATAAAAAACCAACAAGCACAACTACACTCAGAAAAAAACCACTTTTTTTTAGAATCACTTTAAATCAAAAGTTGATATCACTTTGAAATAAAAAGCGAACCTTGTACGAATTCCACTTTATTATAAAAATTTTCTTTTTCTTTCTCTAAACATTTTTGATTCAAAAATTTTCAAATATGATTTGGCGCCATATACGTTTTCTTTTTAATTCAATGATGAAAAATTTTGATTTGAAAAGAAAATTTTTATAATAAAGTGGAAATTGTACAAGGTTCGTTTTTTATTTCAAAGTGATATCAACTTTTGATTTAAAGTGATTCTAAAAAAAATGACATTTTTCTGAGTGTATGACTAGTATCTATCATGTCTAGCAGTATTTTCCAGAACTCTGGCCAAATCAAGAACGAGTCATAGTATTCCCCTATAATTTTCCATTATTAGCCAAACGTCGATCGCCCACACAACTGCCGTTTCAAAGTAACTTTTTCAAACAAGATATGCACTTATACCTGAACACTATCAACAACCACACCATCTTTCAGAACAACAAGCCTGCTCAGACCCACACACTAAACTTCATAAGTGCCATTCGAAACCGGATTTACTGCTTATCGCGAACTTGAGAAAATCCATTCTTCTCGTATAAGTTTGTACCGTACGTACACAAAAGCGGTAACCATAAAACAATAAACAAGACCATTTAATTTAATTTACAGATTCTATTGTACTCCTTCCATACATTTGCATACTTAAGTCCCGAATCACCGCCAAATTACACATATGCACTCTATCGTGGCATAAGTTGACCTTAACGCGCGAGACTAATTGCACTATTATGGTTCGAGGTCAAATGAGGCTAAACGCACCATCTATTCATATATGGAAAAAAAGTAATCTTCGTCCAGAGGAAAACTGCCTCGTCTTTCGATTTTCTTAATTGCCCGCCATTGCATCTTTATGCTTTTTACTCACACTTGCATGTACGCGTCCACGCTATAGTAATCAGCGTTGCGTGCTTGCAGTTTTTCAACAGAATGCAAAAAAGAAAAATGAAAATCTTTATCGAAACCGAAATCGAAATAAAACAACTGGAAATCTAGTTGAAGAAAACAAAAAAAAATATTATGATTTTAATTCGTTAATAAAACAAATATAATAGTGAAACCGACTAAGTGCATTGTCTGGAAATTACTGTAAATTCGCACTGCTTGCTGTATCATATCTAATTCGATTGAGTTGAAATGTAGTGGATTTTATTGAAGACATAATAATTGAGAGTGAAAATGGGAATATTGCTTAAATGAACTTTCTTCGTAGTTGTGGATAATATGTTCATAATAATAACCGAGCAACGGACTCTACGGCGACATTGATGACGTGCATAGCGCTGAAGTGAAGATTTTTGCATACAATAGAAATCGCAAGTTATTATGATTACTTATTCAAGGAAAGTCCCATACAGTTAATTACCAAGTTCGACAGAGTATACTGGTATTGCCTGCTTGGTGCAAGGTTCCGTTATTATGCTTTAATTTAATGGCAAGCTGACGTGATGATTTTAATAAGAAAATTGGCTCACTGTGAGACAGCCTTTAAATCTAGAAATAAATAAATGATAAACAACACTGGGTAGATATATTTATTCATTTCTATTTACTAATACATTTTTTCTTTCAATAAATTCATCACCCTTTCTTACTTTTTAATACAACTCACAAAACTATCAGCCCCAATATTTTTATGAAAACATTTTGAAACACAAACAAGATATTGAAACAGAAGGAATTAAAATAAAAGTGTTAAAATGAAGAAAAAAAAAATGGAAACAGAGAATAGATAAGAGAGGAAAATTGCTAACCCTGCTGGCTAATGGACGAATATTTACAATATAAAAAGTTTTTAGGCAGCGTGACTATTGTGTGACTGAAAAATCTGAACTATTTTTATTCATATGTAAATGTAGAATAGATAATAAATGCTTATGGGATTGTACCAGCGGACAACGATGGGTTATTGTTGAATACTATATCTCTCTGTACAGTTTCTGTTCGAGAAAATGAATGAATTAATTAATATTGAAGTGAATCTTTTAAGTTGAAAAATACAAAAAAAATAATATTGCTCAAAAATTTGGCTATTTTTTTCTTAGCATTTCTCAATGACAACTGATATGGATAATTAATTGTAATAAAAAAAAATGTGATTAGAATTGCGTCCAAAATCTTATTGTGAAGCTCATAAATACAATGGAAAAATATAAAAGTCATCAAAAGCTGCACTGCCATTCATATCTTGTCTCTGAGATTTGAAAGATTGCCGCCAAATTAGAAGCAAAACTATTTACTACTAAACTCACATTAAGCCAGTCATCATCTTTGCTTGCCCATTTTTATCTTCTTAGGTCCAACCAACCACTAAATATTAATGAACCCACTTCCCTAAAAAGCCCTAATCTCGTGTAGTTTGGCTTCTAGGGTGCAGAATTTCTGGCTCAGATCTAGATTCGGTCTGAATATGTGCCTGAGTTAACCAGGAGTAAAGCGAATCATGGAACTTATCGCTCCCACCCGTGCTCGCATTGATGGTAAATTTGTGAATGAAGTTCTCTACCAGTTTCAATCTCTAGACCGAACAAGGGTTGACATGGGATTACTTTAGTTTACTTCCCTAAAAAATATATACCCAAATCAGGAAAAATTTTCCAATGCACATCGAAAGAATATTTCGCTCCGAAACTCCAAGGATCGCTCAAACCGAAATCATACTCTTAGTATTTACTACCAAAATGTACTCCGTTATATAACTAACCCCAATGAAATACATTTTTTCTATATCTTAGCTCGCGATGACAAAATTTGTCTCGCAAAAACTTCACTATCAAATTTTACGCTTGCATGTACTCTTCCATAAAGCCTGTGATCGTTAACTCCGTTGCAAATCGGATGGTTGAGGGATCTTGATTGGTGCGGAAGGACGCTCATAGGAACGGTCTGCAGTGATTTTTTTGTTTTCGCCTACAATTGAATGTATTGTAGTTTAGATATCATTAAATCCCTAAAACTTCGTAAACGTTAGCTCTGTTTGTATTGCTTTCGCCAGTTCTGCCTGAGTATATGAATACTTCTTTACGGAACTCTTCAGTAACCTCAGCAGTTGTTTTGAAACCGCAACTCTGTTGACATGTCAAGAAGTCAATCTACCTAACGAAGAATAGGATCCTTCTTTTTCCTTCATTTTATCAAGTAATAGCATATCTCTGGTAACTTCATCAATTCTATCTTCATGCTATCTCTCCCATCACAACACCGTCCTCAATGCCATTAAAAAATTATAGATTGCTCTTTTGAACCTCTCTTCTTCAGTTGTATTCGTTATATCCTCACGTATCCTCACTGGATATGTTTGCCAATTCTCATTACGCCCCACATTCAATTGAAATGTTTCTCGTTCAATATTCTTCGAAGAAGAATTTCTGTCTCTGCTGTTTCAATGTCCTTAAAGCAAATTTCCCAGGTATGTCTTCTCAGGTACACTCAGCCAAGTGGTTTTCTTTTCTTTCGAAGACTGGACGCTGTTAATCCCACTTCTAAATACCACGGATTTCTCCCTGATGTCATGTCACTGTTCATACTCACTTATCGTCCAAATTAGTGTAACGATGCCTTTGGTTTAACTCTGAGCTGCACTTGCATTGAATTTGAAAGATACAGTAAGATAAAGATATAAGACTTGGTCGAATGCAAGAGATTGCGATATGAGGTGATTAGTTTAAAAAATCCAGCTAATAATATAGCCGCTTTCTCAAGAGCTGTCCCAACATTCCTCGTAATATGTTCCTTGATGAAACAACGCTTTCTTGTGTGCGAGAAGTATTTAATTTTTTTCCTTACTATTTTTTAACCTATCGATTCCAGTCTTCATCAGCTGCCTCAAATAACATTCTCTTTACCTTACCTTGCATTTAATTCTAACTTACCACCAATAAGAAGCTTTATTCCCACGCCAAATCTTTCCTAGCTCAACAGTAGCATAGCTTTGCTACGGGAAATCATACTCTTTCTAATTTGATGTCGTTCGATAATACTGCCACTTCTACTTTGGATCAACAAAAGACAGTAGATGTTTTATACACTGAATTTTTTTAAAAGCTTTAGTTTTTGTTGACTAAAAACTACTGCTATTGAAGCTAGCAGGCTATAGACTCTTTAACTTCCTTCTTTCCAGGTAGTCACTGCCAATTCCTATTCTTCATCTCCCTTTCACCCAATTTCTAGAGTTCCACAAGGTTCCATTTTTGGCCCATTCTGTTTTTACTTTTTGTTAATTGCCTTGTTAATTAGTTCATCTTGCTTTTTGTATGCCGATGACTTCAAGATGTTTGTTTTCCAACAAACTATGAGCTATTTTGATGAGACGACTAAGACGACCAAAGAAGTTCTGTACGGAAACCTTTTGATTTCGTCTGGCGTGATAGACGTACCTTTAAACTTCAACAATTCGCACTTCCCTATTAAGAATCAAATAATAAGAAACTTCTTAGCTAATTATATTTTTTGTATGAATAAATTGTTCTAGTTCCAGTCTACTAGCAATATCCGAAAAATTAGTCCATTAAAGTTTGATCAATTAGCTTATACAGAATTGAAAGTTGTTTGGCTGACCAAACAATACATATTCTATGTAATAAAAAAGCGACAAACTAGCTGCATTCATATCAAGCTGCATATATAATTAAGCTGCATACGGAAATAGGAAAGTCAAATTTGGTAATTTTGCAGGAACCGTCAATTTTGAGGTTTTCTTCAGTTTCTAGGATTTTTTAACAGAAAAATCAGCCTATGTAAGAAATATATTTTGGGTAGATCCTTCGAAAATATCGGCAAGTTCAATATATAACCTGAAAACATCGCGGTATAAAAAAAGTAATGTCATTAGTAGCCTGATCCCACTGTTTTTTATTAGAACCATCATCATCGACGCTACAACCGGGGTCCGGTCCTGGCCTCCGTCAACATTTTTTTTGTTTCCATCGGACCCGATCGCGAGCCGATGTCATCCAATTGGGCACCCCTAGACTCCGAGCGTCTTGGTCAACGCCATCCCTCCAGCGCAGGCAAGGACTCCCACGCTATTGTCTGCCGTAAAATGTGCCGCAAAGGGTTTTCCGAGCCGGATCCTCTTCGCTCATTCGAGCTAAGTGTCCTGCCCACCGGGGTCTATCGAGCTTTATTTTCGTAATTATATCTGCTTCTAGGTATATAGCTTACAACTCATGGCTGTAGCGTCTCCGGAACCGCCCTTCTTCACATATGAAGCCAACGATTCTCCGCAAGATTTTCCTCTCGAACGCGGCTAAGAGGTCAGAGTGCATTTTGCTGAGCACCCAAGTCTCGGATCCATACGTGAGTACTGGCAGGACAATGGTCTTGTTCAGAATTAGCTTTGATGTTCGGGTGAGATTTCGGGATTTGAAGATCCTTGACAGACTGTAGTAGGCTTTGTTGGCTTATTAAAATAATTAAAACCTGTCTTGTCGATGGTCTCGTATGTATTGGTAACGTATCAATTTATTGAAAACCGCGGTAAAGCTTGTCAAGGTAAGCAAATCTGTCAAACGGCACACTGTCTACACTGTTCTTCCAACGTCTAATTCACAGTGATCATCCTCAAAGTTTTTTTTTTACAATAGAGTAATCTTTTCTAGCATGGGGATTAATAATTATGACACTTTTATCCACAAAACCACATGTTGGCTGCTCTGCTCGAACGCTATTATGTCGAGATAATACATACATAGATGTGAAGCCATCAAAATCAATTCTTTTTAGTATGAACAATTTCAAGTTCATTGAAGCATATCAAACTGAAAACCATATCCCATCCATGTGGCTCTTGAAAAATCTGTCAACATCATAACTTCCGTTTCAACTATCGGTCTGACATACCCAGTTACATGCGGGTACATACATATATGAGTATGTATGAATGTATAATATTTCAATTACGCAGCTCGTTCGATGCACTTGACAGACCATCTGGACTGACATCTCGAAATACGAGGAATCATAATTAATAATACCATGAGACATATGCATCCCATTCGTATTTTTTTCAGAATTGGCAAACATGAACTTATCGCTCACATTCAAGCATGCATGAGAAATTTGAGAAGTGTTGCAAGTCTGATGGCTCCTCCTCGACTTAATTTTGCGACATTGGACCAATTTAGAGAATTTCCGGAATTTATTAGCCAGCAGAATCATTGAGAATAAAATGAAACCGAAAATAATATGAATGCCTACTGAAATGTGTTTTCAAATTGCGGTTAGGTTCAATCGAAATAGACTGACTGACCAATGGACTAGCAATGACACTGACACCTAATGTCGGACGATGAAATAATATCTACTTTAATAGCTATTTGGGTTTTGGATGTGAACTTGTAGTGTTTGACCTTGTTTGTAGTTACAGCAATTATGTACGCATTTCGTAAGGTAGTCAGAGAGTCAACATTAGTGTTGTTGCTTTTGGGTAAAAAATATTTTTTCCCGATATTTCCATGTTGAATTTTTGGTTATAAACAACGAAAATACTGATAATTTAATTAATAAAAGTGCTGATAATTTAGTTTTGGTACTAAGTGAAACCAAGGTCGTTTCTGATACTGATATCAATCAGTATCACGTACCTGGTTATCATTTAGTGGCCCGCTTCTCCCCCCATTGCAATTTATGTGCGTAATGATGTGCCATTTATCACTCTTACTGCTAATCCAGAGTTTGATTAGCTCTGGATTAGATTCAAATTTTCTAAGCACATAATCTTCTTTTGCTTTTTATAAATTTTTACCTGTTAAGGCAAGAAAATCGGCTGCATTATGCTTTGATATGTTGAGATTTAAAGAAATTCGCTCTTGACTGAGCGAACTTTAGGATATTGATTCTAAAATTCCGAAAAAAATATTTTTCGCACGAAATAATTATCCTTTTTCGAAAAATTTTCCTCAGTGCTCAAGTTGGTACTACTACGCGGCTGCAAGTCGAGTTTGCGTAATTTAAGTACAGCCCCATTGCCATAAAAAACGATTATTCATTATGAGATATTTGTCGAAATCGCGAAAAAAGCTATCTTCAAGAGAGGTTCGCTGAGAACCTACCAGTGCAGAAGCAGATGATTCTTCTTTCGAATATCTCCGCATCGGTCATGACAGTCTTTGTACAGGTAATCCAGGATAGCAATGCATAAGTCAGGATAGGCTGGATCAGGGTCTGATAGCAAATCGATATAGCTTTGGTGGCCATGCCCATCTTTTCGACGAAAAGATGTATGATGCGTTGAAATGGGGATCTGACAGCTTTGATTTTACGCTGCATGTAAGAATTAAACTTAAGAAATTCGTGAAAATCAACACCGAGTTACTTTAGAGGTGAAATAAGAATAATCCTAGAAGTTCCGAACAAGGCAGGGAGTTTTTTGGTCTTGCTGTGAATAGTTGGGGAACCCCGATACTTCGAAGGATTGCGAAATACACAAAGCTGTGTCTTACTGCTATTTGGTTTGATGCCCCATCCGTCAAAGTAAAGACTGAGTTCTGCCAAGTAGTATTCCAGGCTCTTCGCTGCTTTGAGCGGATTTTGATTCGACGCGAATAAGATCGTGTCATCGGCGTATTGAAAGACTTAAGGACTGGGATGAGGAGGTCAGCGGTAAATATGGTATAAAGAATTAATCCATTTACAGAGCCTTGTGGAACTCGTGATGTCACAGGTCGTTTTGGAGAATCTGCTCCATTGACGCTGACATAGTATTGTCTGTTAGTAAGAAAGCTTGCTGCGAGTCTTATCACCTCTTCGAGGAATCAATTTAAACAGAAAACCCTCGTGCCATACGGAATTGAAAACCTTCAAAAATCGAATGGGTTCACCTGTAGATTCATATGATTGCTTCAGTCTACAAGCATTTGAAGATTAGCAGTCATTTAAGCCGTCAAGTCCCTAGGTCTGATTCAAAGTTTTGCCAATGTGTAGCATCAAAAGTGCTGATTTTCAAAATCAATTATAGGTATCCAGATATAAGCCTACATGTGTGACAGTAGCAAGCCTGTAAGAGATGAAACGCAAAACCTGTGGTATTCCCGAAATGCTAATTGTTACAAAAACTTACAGATCGAAAATAATATTGAGCAAATTCAAAACCGCAGCGGTAAATATATTGCGAATCCTGTCAAGAATCCTGTTCAGAAAAAGTTTCTCGCGAACAATGAAAAAGCAGAGATAATTCCACCATCACCTTTTTCTACAATCGAACCTTGCACTTTGTGCAGGCTGCATCTTTGATCCCAAGTATTATTATACTTATTAAAAGGGAATTTGCAGACGTGAAATATTGCTGCTATAACGGTGAAAATTTCAAACTCCCACATAACAAGGTAGCGACTGATAAGCGGTTGTTGAGTCAGCTCGTGTGCCCTGCAAAATGGTGTTAACGTATCGCAGACGAGGTGGAGATTAAGGCTTTTGTGAGAAATCAATGATATACGAACTTTCGGTACATACGGATATGGGGCAATATACAGGATACAAAAAATATCATACCAGTGAAGCTTTGAAAAATAGAAATTTTTTGAAAATTCATTCGTCGACAACAACTGAATATTTACAATAGTCTAGGCTTTTAACTCACTATTTAAGTTCACATTTTACGTGAAATTTTGTGAGCAATTAGTAAAGAGCTCATTTAAATTACTGTACAACTTTTGTCCGTGTTAGATGAAATAATTAAAACTAAAGCGCCAGGAGTGTATACAATAGTGAAATGTTTTCAAAATATCTAACCCCATTTTATATTTTTCAGTACTAATTTAGTTGTTTTATCTTATGTTTATCTGATTTTATCAAAACTTCATTTTTTCCGAAAAAGAGATTTCAAAAAAACCTTAATTTTAGGAAAACTTTAGCTATTTTATTCAATGCGAATTCATTAATTTCACTATTTAACACAAAAAGTTCCCACTATACTGTTTCCATTAGTAAATGTCTCCAGGAAGTTGTTATGCATATCTGCATATGTGTATATCTGTAACGGTGAACACCTCTTATATCAGAATCCAACCTTGTCGCTTTTAATCCACATGAAATCTCTGTAATTTCCATAATCTACTGTCAATATGCAAAACAAAATTGTAACTTGTATGTAAATGCCAAATAGTTTTGTTATCTCAGAAGCCATGAAGTAAAATTTCAGCAGTTGATGAACCAAAACAAAAACAAATTAAAAACTCAATTCCATTATATATGGGCCAATAGTTATCGTTTCAATACACTGTCATGTAAATTTAATAAAATAAACGGCAACGAGTTATAAAAAGTATGAAATCAGATGCATCTCAAAGTCTTACAAATTATCAACATTTC
Organism: Nemotelus nigrinus; assembly: GCA_947369275.1. Lineage (NCBI taxonomy): Eukaryota > Metazoa > Arthropoda > Insecta > Diptera > Stratiomyidae > Nemotelus > Nemotelus nigrinus. The sequence continues at coordinate 15,463,381 of OX376373.1, read as the reverse complement.
TTCGAAAGCTCGGTTTTTTTCATAAAACCTCAAATATATTCAAAAATTCTGTGTTTCATAGTTTCAACTAAAATCTTATCTGCTATAATGACAACTTCCCACGATCTTAACTTTTACCTTGACCTCTATCAAAAAATCAAAAATGGATCCAGGACAAATAGCAACAGTTCCGCGAAAACGACGTCCACGTGCCGCTGGTGAAGTATCGATCACTTCCAGTTCCGGGGTATATTTGCGAGATCCTCAAGATCCCGTAACTCAGGACGGCAGTGCCGGTAACGAATTCAGTGAACATTTATATCAAAATACCGAACAGGTGTTTGACAACAAAGAAAAACCGACAGTAGTGCCGCGCAGCAAGAGGAAAATTGCAAAAGGCGGTGAAGTGAAAGTGCGTCCCAGTACGTTGTGTACGCTGCGACAGAAATGTGATGATCGTGAAGACGATGTGGAAAATCAACTAGTCTCCGTATTTATTGGTGAGATTTTTATTTAAACTGTGTATCTAGTATGTAATTATGATTACGTGTGATGGTTGCTTGCTGCTGATGATGCTGTCTGTAATTAGATGGTTACTTTGTTGATTTCTGGCTGCTGTTGATGGACCACGTAGAGCTAAAGAGGAAAGGTTCTGTCATTTGCAATTTGAGCTCAATGGTTGCATGTGAAAATGAATTATATTTTCCGATGCAGTCATTTTTGTATCATGGTGTATCTACCGGAAATTGGAAACAATGTCGACTTATATTTTCTCTTGGTAGCTCACGCGAAAAGTATTGTGGCTGTTGACAATTTATTTTGGGAGTTTAATGATTATTAAGCAACAAACATATTTAATTTCTCAATAATTTGCTTGCAGATAAATATTTATTTTCAAAAGCGAAACAGATTATAAAACGAAAAATTGTCTTTTTAAATACTTTTAAATACAAACATATTTCAGATTTAAATTTTATTCAAAAAAATATTTTAGTGCAAAATATACCGGCAATAGTTTAAACATTTTTTTAATCTGAGTTACTGATCAGAACAATCAATTAGAACTTACTTGATTCTTTAAATTTCAGCACCATCAAATGTATTAAAGGGCAAAAAATCTATTTTACAGTTAGCGATTGAATTTTGATGCTATTAGTATGTTTTCGCGGTGATTTTTTTTTTCAATCGTTTCCTTTGCAATATTTGAACTCCTTCCAACAATTTTTCAAGTTATCTATCTTTTTAGGAATATTTTGTGGTCCTATTAAACAAAGAAAAAACAAAGTAACTAAGTATCCCACCAGACTCCATTTCGAGTCTTGGAGTTGGCAGTTAGTGGAGCTCCATTTTTATAATAAGTAGAGGGCATATGAGTGTGAAATGATTAGTTTCACGCCTCACTTTGTCCCTAATTCTACTCATGTATCTACTCAGTGCTAGATTAACGTAAAACCTGGTATGCGACCCCCTTGCAGACCTGTAGATTAACGGCGGTATATTTGATAAGACGTTTGATAGGTCAGATAAGAGTATATTGAAAAGAAGAGGACCTAAGTTACTACTCTGTGCTACTCCAGTGCTCTGTGAAATGGTTAGTTCTCTCGAAAGCTTAACTAGACTGATGTAGACTGCGTCAATTTTTGGTATACATTCTTTATTTTACCCAAAACGTCCGAGGCTAGCACTGTAAAATTTGTAGTAGTTGAGCGACCTTTGTTGAAACCATACTCTTGCTCATTTAGACGCGAGTCAACTAGAAAAAAAAAACAAGATTTTCAAAAAGTTTCGGAATGTTCGCCACTACACACACCTATCGCCACTTTCGAATATGGGTGGTACAAACGAAAACTTCCAACATGATGAGAAAACCCTTGATGATAGTCATATATTAAACAAAATTATTAGGGGGTTATTAACTGATTCACAAGATGGTGGAAGAAAATCTGATGCAGGATCCTTTTTGCAGTCAAGTTCCATTATAGCAAATTCATTTAATATTGATATATGGCTAACAAAAACTGTTAGAACAGTGTCAGAGGAAGAAAGGCATGTGTTTGTTGAATCACGTGGGCAAAATAGACTTGAAATTATTCAGGTACATCGACGATAGACAACCGTTTGTTTTACGCTTCAAACTTACAAAATCAAAGAATATTTTGGGGCTGCGAATTATATTTATGCCGGTAATCTTATAAAAATTGTCATAAACCGCTAATTGTTTTTCCGAAAATTGCCTTGCATTTACGTTATATTCTTCCTGCAACGAAAGAATGATGCCACCTTTTATTTTTATGAGCTTATATAGTTTGTTCCTACGGTTTTTGCATGTGCAAGCCAAAGTCTTCATCTTAGGAACGTACAAACTTGAACAAAAAGTTTCAGGAATTTATTCAAAAAATTAAAAACACAAGTTTATTCATCAAAATTGGTTTTGTCCCTTTCAAAGTACTCTCCATCGACTGCAACGCACTTATGCCAGCGCTTGATCCATTCCTCGAAACATTTTTTATACTCGATTTTCGGTATGGCCATCAGAGCTGTCTTCGATTTTTCCATTGTTTTCTCTCGGCTGCTAAAACGCGTTCCCGGAGCGGCTTCTTGAGTTGACCGAACAGGAAGAAGTCGCAGGAAGCCAAATCAGGCGAATTTGGTGGCTGTTGGGTGGTATTCGTTCTTTTCTTGGCCAAAAAATCACAGATAACGATGGCATTGTGCGACACTGCGATATCGCGGTGCAAAATCTACGAGCTGTTTGCCCACAAATTGGGGTTTTTGGTCGAATTGCATCACGCAAACGTCTCATAACGCCCAAATAATAATCATTGTTGACGGTCTGATGTTCTGGCAAGAATTCATGGTGCATTACACCGTTGTAATCCATAAGAACCGTGAGCATCGCCTTCTTTTTCGACTGAAAACGATTTGGTTTTTTTCGGTCTTGGCTCATTCGATGTACGCCATTCACTCGCTTGATGTCTGGATTGCGTGTCATAATCATACACCCACACTTCTTCGTCTCCAGCAATGATGCGTCTGATGAATGTTAGGTCGGATTCAGCCACATCAACGCGGTCCCTTTTTTGCATGAAATTCAGGTCTTTCGGCACCAGCTTTGCAGCGACACGTCTCAAGCCAAAATCATTAACCAAAATGTTTTGGACGGATCCATAAGCGAGGTTCAAGTCCTCTGCCAGCTCTCTGATGGTCAATTTGCGGTGTTCGGTCAACATTTCTTTGGTTTTATCGAATTTTTCGTTGGCTTTCGATGTCGACGGCCTGCCGCTGCGTTCGTCATCCTCGACGGACTTACGACCACTTCTGAAGCGTTCGTGCCACACATAAACGTTTTCGATAGAATATCGTTGCCGAAACAATTCACAAACACTTCCAAGGTGTTCGCTCCGTTGAATTCGTCTTTAACACAAAATTTAATGCAAAGTCGTTGATGCAAAGTTGATTCCATTTTTGAAATTGTAAAAAATCGAAAACACGTACAGAAGGAGGTGTACTCAACACGGCGTCACTTTTACATATGTCAAGCTGTGACGCTGAAATTTGGCGGAAATATCAATGTTAGATGTTGGGAACTTAACAAAAAAAAAGAACTCAAATCGGGTGACTGAGAGCGCCACACGGTGGTCGTTCATGAAACTTCTTGATCAAGGTGATATCTCACAACAGCGTTAAATATTATTTGGTAAAAGAAAGAAAGGGCTTCTTCAAGATCTATTGCCGAAAGAGTACTTGGCTAATCGATAGTGTTAAAAACGTGGTGAAAATAATGAGCATTATGGAATAATCAGCATTACAACTGAGTTACTATAAGTTTTAAAGTAAGTAAAATCTGCACGGGAATGTCAAATTGAGAGTGCTGTATGGTGTAAACTATTGCAAGAAAGATGCCTTGCGTCAAAGGTTGGACTTAATAACCAAGCTTTCCAGCAGCGACGTTTCCTTTGTAACTATCTTAAAGTTCGAGCTTTGGCAATAAATCAACCTAACACTCCAACGCCAAATAGTAATAAATGAGCCTGAACGTGTTTAACACTCTAAAAGGAAACTATAACGACAACTCGGAGGCCCCTGTATGACAGATATATTATGTGATCCAACAATATTTTTTCAGCAAAGAAATAATCACGGTCAAAAAATTCTATAATAAAGCTATACATAATATTAAACATTCCGAAAAAACATAATTATTATGAAATTTTATAAAAAGAGCAGATTTTGAAAAAAAGAATGCACTTCGGTTATTTTTCTCGTGAAAAAATGAAGTAATTCGTAGAATTATTTGCGTTGAAAATTATATTTTCATTTAAAATTATATTGTAATATTATTGAGATTAATATTATTAATATTATTGAGAATTTATAAATATGGATGTATTTTTTGTTGTTGTTTTTTGCTTATTTTTAATTTCTCATACGATATCCGAAAGACTTCTATTTTGAATTTTTTCAACCATGATTAAAATAATTGTATATATTTCATGGGTTTATCAAATACTTCTGTGGAATGATTTCATTTTCAGAATTTTTCCACATTCAGGTATTATTATCTTTGGTATTTCAAAAAGAATAGTGTCGTATCTTCTATTTTATGAGCAGGCTTCATATCAATCAAAAATGTTAGGCACTATTACCACATTGGGCGCTATTATTTTTGGCTTTTATTTCAGCTTAATTACTCTATTTTAAAACGCAATTTAAAGAGAAACACAGCTTTACACTTCAATAAAGCGAAAACTCAATTTACAGTTTTGGAATGAATTATTTTATTTCTCTAATTGTTCGACTAACTAAAAAACGTATTTGAACAACAAATATGTACATATCTGCTTATCGCTCTTTCATTGTATCGACGTGATCGGTTAAATTAAATTCCACTTGACTCAGTCGATCGGGTCTATTTGAGAGTCGATAATACCTCAAAAATAATCCGTTGTAGATGTTACCTAGATCGTGATGCATCGCAAAGCATGAATATAATCTGGCCACAGCATTTATCATCAAACTGCAACTTATACTGCATTCCAGTACAAAATGCAAATCACTTACGACACATTCGATTGTTTTTGCCACGGCTGCTTGTAGACACACCCTCTGCATTGAAAAGTTTTTCCGCTGCGTTGCAGATAAACTGAAATTTTTCGTAATAAACCTATCTAACTACTTTAAATCGTTCAATTTTTAACGGTACGGAACCCATTCAAAACTGCATATGACTACAGATGCAGATACGCAAAAATATCTCCAGCTGAATAATTTTCAAGCAATAATCACGACTTTACCCCGATTTTCTAAAAGCCACAGCTATTTCCAATTGGCTGAACTTTTAACAACTTTCTCGACAAACGTGTGCTTCATTGCAGTCCAATCAAGTAGACTGCATCTGGTTAAAAAAAAATATAAAACCTTACATAAACATTTAGCCTTAGGCGCAGTATTGATTAATTTTTAATTTTCACTTACTCACGACTCGTATTGCCGTTTTCGTATTTCCAACAAGTAACTTATCGACGTTTTTCCTAATTTTTTTCTTTCAGATGATTCGGATCACCTCTATGAACCTCTCTACCACATAGGGCATGACGACGTCAAGCCAACGATGGAGTTGCATCAGAATGGCGGCATAGCAACTGCCGCCGTAACTAAGACAACAGTACCGCATACTACAATACTGGCGGAGAACAATCATGCCGGCAATTGTTATTCAGATGAGTACGACGACTCCTTCAGCGATGAAGATTCCGACGAAGAAGTGAAGAAGGTAAATATCTTCGAGTGATGTAAGCATGCAATTGCGATTTCATAATAGGGAGTCATAGTTTGCGATTTGACGCAATTCGAAAATTTAACTGACCATGACCTAGTGTAGTTAATGTTCTTGCTGCTATTGCAAGGTCTATTTTTTGGAATACTTTTGCAAATTACTATTCCACATCATAAGCAAAGAAGTAGTTAGAGTTACTTTTCACAATTTCAAAGCTAAGTCACTAACGTGGACAGGTGTAATTGATCAGGTTTGATATGATTTGTCATATTTATATGCCAAGCACTTGCTAAAATTCCAAGTGAAACAATCGAATTATAAAAAGTCACAATTTATTGTTAATGATTATTTGTATCATAACGTTCATCGGATTCAAATTTCTACATTTTTCCCTTTAATTGTATTTTACACAACAACATCTTTGAAATCCCATTCTGAATTGTCTTAAAGTTTGAAATCTATTTTCAATCTAATCAGTTTATGATATTTACAAGTTTAAATTATCTTGATCGAAATTACAAAATTATGTGAATTTAGTTTAAAGTGTAATTTTGAAGAAAAATAATATTTCTTTGAAGAAAGATAATATTTTCTATCAAATAAGCACCGTTTTCTACGATACTCATATCTCAGAGATAATTTATACAATTTTTTTGCTCTGCTAGCAGTTTTATAAGATCGATATTATCACACATCGAAATCGATCCAAAAAGTATAAAATACCACTATGTACTATCATCCTGTCACCAAAATATAAGCCTAATCTCCTATCTGATTTTATTTTTGCAGAACGACAGTGGAGTGGACATAAGTAATGCTCGTCTTCCCGACCCGCCATCAACAACCAATCAAGTCTATGCTTTCGTCAAGAAAATCAAAAACTTCGGCTCACTCTCGAAAAGCCTTAGTAAAATTTCCATGCGTAAAGCTAGCAGTCCGAAAATCGTCGAACACACACCGAATAACAAATATGAGAATACTCAATTCTACCTGGATCACGACTACCAGAACACAAACTTCGATCAAAACCAACCGAAAACGTCGAAACAGAAAACTCCAAAGACACTAAAGAAGGGAATCAAACTTCCGAAGCCACCAAATGACGATCCTTACGAGAACACCGAATTCCATACCCCACGCACGCCCAAAATCGTCACTTCTCCATCAACTCCTGATGCTCAATCTAGTCCTCTGATCACAGCACCGGTGCCGCTCAGCCAGTCCGATAAGTCACTATCGGCAACGGTCAATTCGTCGACCGATACACTGGCGCTGAGCCGTAAGAAGTCGAAATCCGGCAAGAGCTTTAAATCGAAATTCCGCAAGAGTCTGGCAGGACCAACTGAATCTAGTCTAACGGTTCCCAATGCATTCAATGCGACGCGGAGCACCTTCTACATTTCGGACTCGGTCGACGTCGACTCGGGCATCTTCGAGAAAGCCAGTCCCAACAGCGAGCCGAACCTCACCTCGACGAATGAGGAGAAGCCTCTCGTAGAGAAAAATCAGACAGTTGTTCGGAAAGCGAAAAAATCACTGAGCAGCCCGGAACTTCATCGAAGACGAACTACAATTGGAATCAGGCCATCGATTCCACCGCCTCCACCACCTGTTGAAAAGCGTCTACCAAAACAGAAAACCGCATCAACAACATCCTGGTACACCGAGTGCGGAGTTTTCAAACCACCAGCGGCGGGCGAAGACATTTTGCTGAAAGATGCCAAGGTCGATCGTAATAGCAATACATCATGGTATGCTGATGCTGGTCTGTATCATACAAGTGGAGCCTCGGTGGCAAGTTCGAGTGGAAGTTCGGGTGTATCGACGGGAGGAGAAGGTGGACCAGGTGATGATCATTCGCACAGCATGTTCCTGAATGAACCATTGTACCAAATCTATTCGGCAGCTAAGCTTCAGGTGAGTGATTTTTATGTTTGGAAGTTTAGTAATTTGTTTTGTTTTTCGTGACGTTTCCCCTATAGAATCCCTATAATATCAGATAATCACCACAATTCCCTGCAAAGATTCAGAAATGTAATTATCATATCCCAAAGGATGAAAACTGGCGATCTTTCATTTAAATTTTATATTTTATTTGATCAATACAATCCCTACCATCACCGACATCTATTCAATTGACCCTTGAATTATTAAGTCCGTGGTCTTACAAAAAAACACAGGAAAATCTGTGAATCTGAAAAAATAAATGGTATTGAACTGAACACATAAAACGTTAAGAGAAATTGTGAATATAACGTGAAATCTCGTCCTCGAAATACAAAATCTTATTTCCGAGAAGGGAATTCAATTGAATAATTTCAAATTGTTTTCCATCCCATCTTTGGAGCACTGACAAGCTTGCTGGGCATTCTGATGTTGCGGTTATTCCAATTTTACAGCTCTTTCGAAACAAGTAGGGAGTATCACAGAGCTGGTCTTTGAATTTAACAACAAGAAAGTAGATAAAGCGTCTTTAGTTTTTTTAATTGATACGAGTTTTTTTTGTTATCAAGCTTTCAAAATTAAAGATTCTAATTTAAAATCAAATATCGATATTTTGATACTAAAATACCGAAGTAGCGCAGTCTGGTTTTCCTCCAGTAATATATCCTACAGGTGTCACTGGTTAGGAGTCCCATTTTCATAGCATGTGCTGCTACAAGACAATGGCCAGTAATGATGCCAACCAGTCGTTTGCAGTCAGTCCGCGTTAACTGGAGTCCATGCGAGATTGTATGCCCCCTACATGATTTTAGTTACCCTGCAGGTCTAAGTTTCACCCCATCTGCACGTTGCACCTTGCATCATTTTGGAGTCGATTGAACATTTAATCGTTTGGATAGGAGTTGGGATGTCTATTGAACCTGATAGGGGAAGACTAACCCCATACTTGGCTAACGCATCCGCCCTCTCTTTTCCATCAATGCCCTTGTGACCGGGAACCCAGAAGATTCTGACTCTTCTGCTGTTACCCAGTCTGTTCAGGGTCTGAATGCAATCGAGGACACATTTCGATCTGTGTGTGTGAGACATCAGTGCTTTTACCGCCGCTTGACTGTTCGTAAAGATATTTATTTCCTCACTTGTAGTATCTTTGGCATATACCAAATCTGCGGCTTTACGTGTCGCAAAAACCTCCGTCTGGAAAATACTACAGTGATTCGCAAGCCTGAAAGCTGCTTCCATAGCTGCATCTGCAGAATATGCTGCAGCACTCACTCCTACAGGTGTTTTAGAGCCACCAACCGCTGAACTCTGCTCGTCATGCTAGCAAAGGTGGTTCTACTCACTGCTGGCCACCAGACCAAGCATACGTGAACAAGGATTGGCCAAACTGTCGCCAAATAGATCCAGTGCGTTGAAGCAGTGCTTAGACCCCATGTATGACCCAGCACTCTCTTGCTGGCGTAGATCGCTTTGCTTACCCGCTTAACTCTTTCCTCTAAATTCGCCTTCCATGTGAGCTTGCTGTCCAGAATAAGACCCAAGTACTTAGTTTGTTACTTGAGACTTAACCTGGAGCTGCCCAACATAATTGGGTCTAAATCAGGAGTTTTGTACTTCCTAGCGAAGAGCACAAGATCCGTATTATTGGGATTGATGCCACTCTGATGCTCACTCCTCAACCAGCTCCAGAGAGTACTCGATGAGCTGGCCAAGGAAGAGACTAAAATAGCAATGTCTTCAGCATAGGCCACAACCGTGAGCCCCTTTCTTTCTAGCCTTTCCGGAATTGAGTTTGTAACAAAGTTCCACAAGAAAGGGGATAGAACCCCTTCCTTATGGTTTGCGCATCTGCCCACTCCGCTAATATGAGCCTTTGGTTAAGCATGTTGTTTATCCAGCTACAAATAGCGGGATGAGTGTTATATGCGTGGAGGCTCTCCATAATGGCTGTTGTGTGCACATTATTGAATGTGCCTTCAATATCTAGAAAGGCTCCCAAAGCGTATTCTTTGTAATGAAATGCTCTTTCTATTTTGAGGACTACCCTATGGAGAGCCGTTTCAACAGATTTCCCTTTTATATACGCAATTTGGGCTCTCGATAGAGTTTGAGTACCAAGTCTTTGTTTGATATGTAGATCTAGTAATCTTTCGAAAACTTTGCGGAAGAAGGAAGTCAGGCTAATTGGCCTGTAATCCTTCGGATACGCATGGTTGACTTTACCCGCTTCGGTAACGGCAAGTATACCTGTCTTTTGGAGCATGACCGGCAGAATTCCATCCGGACCTGGGGACTCGAAAGGCTTGAAGGTTTCAATTGCCCAGACTAGCCTCTGCTTGGTGACAACGTCGCAAATGACATCGATGTCCTGCAGGTTAGGCGCCTGCTCACCAATGAAAGGGGTGGAGTCATCCAAACAGCCCGGGAAGTTGATAATATACTAATTGTAGTTTGAGTGATGCTATTTCTAAACTATCAATATAAAATTCTTCGAATTTTTCCATTTATCTGTTAAATTAAGTTCTAATGAAGTTCACTTAGAATTTCCTGACATGAGAGAGCACCGATTTTATTTTTGTTTTAGTATGTTTGTTTACTTTAATCTACTTGCAATATGCAGTATCATTCATTTTGTCTACAAAAACTGAAACTAGCATAGCTTCATTATTTATTATTATACTATTTATTGCTCCCCTAATTTATATTTACGATAAAAGTAGAACTTTAAATAGATTCAAATTTTATTGGTAAACTAATTATACTACATACATATTCATGCTCGAAAAAGTCTGCGTTCACCTGTGTCGATCTGTTTGTAACTTTAAAAAATCAAAAACAGACAAACATTTTCCAGATTTGGTTTCATATATTTATTAAGTATTTCTTAAAAAGTCGAGACATGTAAGATCATTTGTTTCACTTTTATCGTTTTTGAGATAAAGGGTTTTTTCAGAAAAACATACAAAAGCGAGGCAGAAAAAGTCTGCGTTCACTTGATGAAGTGGAAGGAATAAACCGTTTCAAATACATTCTTCTAGTGTTTATTGTATTTATTATTCATTATTTGCTATTCTGGCAAGTGGTTAAATAGTTTCCTGCAGAGTTTGTGTTGTGAATAATTTTTTTTCGTAATGGAAGATAAAAGAAAAGAAATCAGTTGGGGTGAAAGAAAAATCATCATAAAATTATGGAAAGATAGGAACAGCTACAGAGAAACAGCAAAAATAGTGGGAAGACAATATTCGTCAGTCCAAAGAGACATAAATAATTTCAAATCGACAGGAGAACTCACATCCAAACCTTGATGGACGACCAAATCGGTCGTCTATCAAAGTTGTCCTTCAGGAAAAACGACATATCGTGTCACTTGTAAAAAAAAATCCACGGCTGACTGCATTTCAAATAGCAACCAAAACTAAAGAATAATTCTAGAAAAATATTTGTCCCGATACTACTATAAAAATCCTCAAAAGGGCCTGGATACTACGGACGGGTTGCTCGGAAGAAACCGTACATTTCACCGGTCAACCGACAAAAGCGCATTGCATTTGCCAAGCGATAGATGAGCCAATAGAGTTTTGGACGAATGTAATACTCTCTGATGAAAGTAAATTTTGCATTTTTGGCATAAAAGGACGCAAGTTAGTATGGAGGAAGCCTAAAAAAGCATTCCAAAAAGAAAACCTCCTACCCACAGCAAAACATGGTGGTGGTGGAGTAATGGTGTGGGGGTGTATGGTGGGTACTAGCATTGGGAAGTTTGAGTTTATCGAATCGACGATGGATAGATTTGAATATCTCAACATTTTGAAATATAATTTGAGGCAGAGTGCCATTAAACACGGATTAGGTTCAGATTTTTGCTTCCAACATGATCGTGATGCGAAGCATACAGCCGAGATAGTGAGGCTCTGGTTACTCTATCATGCCCCGAAACAGCTATATACACCCCCACAATCACCAGACCTAAACCCCATCGTACACCTATGGGATTCACTAGAAAAGAAAATTTGACAACACTCACTAACTAGCAAGGAAATGTTGAAAACTGTTTTCACAGAGGAGTGGGAGAAAATAAGTGCTGAAGAGACAGCGAAGCTCGTCACTTCGATGCCAAAAAGGCTCTGTGAGATAATAAAGAACCGGAGATACCCCCCCAGTTACTAACTAATTTAAATATGTTTTACAATTTTCTATTTTATTATTTTTATTACATGTGAACGCAGACTTTTTCTGACTCGCTTTTATATATTTATTCCGAAAAAAAGCCGTTATTTCAAAAACAATAAAAGCAAAATAAATGAACTAACATGTGTCAACTAAATAAGAAACACTAAATAAATATGTGAAACAAAATCTGGAAAATATTTATTTGTTTTTGATTTTTTAAAGTTGCAAACTGATTGACAGTAGGTGAACGCAGACTTTTTCTAGTATGTGTATACAGTCAGCGACAAAAGTCATGGCACCTTTAATTGTGGAGAAAAACAATAAGTAACATTCAGTATGGTTTTTAATTTTAAAAAGTAAAATACTCGAAATATAATCTTTATAATAGCAGCTATATTTTTCCATTCACGGGATTTCAATATTGCTTTGCGTTTGTCCATAGAGCGTTAAATTTGTTGCGTAGTACACAAATGCCGCGACAAAAATCATGGCACTCAGTGGGTGGCTTATTCAATAAAAATAATTTCCAGGAACTGTGTAGCCTGTTGGAATTAAATATTAATTTGGTGGTCTATTTATTTTAGTTTGAGAAAGTTTTACGTTGATTCAGTCAATTTTTAAAGTGTTTCGTGATTCAAAAAGATGTCAAGGAAAGAAACAACGTGTGAAGAATGGAAAATTGTGTTAAATATGAGGAAAGATCGGAAAACTTATGAGGAAATAGGAGAATATATACAAAGGAGTAAGTCAACAGTAAGAAATATAATAAAACGAAAGGAAATAGAAAACAAAATTAAAAACAAGACAAGAACGGGCCGGCCCCAAGTTTTAACCGACAACGATAAACGGATTATAATGCGCAGTCAAGGTTAATCTAAAAATATTTTGAAGTCAACTAAGCCAGGCAGCTTCAGTTGAATTTGGAAAGAAAATATCTCCAAGGAGTATTCGAAGAGTCATACGAAGTAATGGATTTAAAAGCTGTGTCGTTCGCAAAAAATCGTTCATAAGCAAGGAAAATAAAACAAAACGTCTAGAATTCGCCAAAAAGTGCTTAAATGCACCAGCTGACTTCTGGAACAAGGTAATTTTTTTCCGATGAATCGAAATTCAATAATTTTGGAAGTGGTGGTCGCATAAGAGTGCGGCGTCGATAAGGCGAAAGGTTACTGCCGAAACATTTACATCCTACAGTGGAACATGGTGGCGGTGGCGTTATGATATGGGGATGCATGTCTGCAAACGGTGTGGGAAATATGGAGTTTATAGAAAGCACAATGGATTGTTTCGGATATTTAGCCATTTTGAAGAAACGTTTGCAAAATAGTGCGGAAAAATTGGGTTTGAGTGGTGATTATTATTTTCAACAAGATAATGATCCCAAGTATACAGCATACATTATGAAACAATGCATAATCTATAACACTCCTCATATGCTGGCTACACCTCCTCAGTCACCAGACCTCAATCCGATTGAGAATCTTTGGAAAGAATTAGAAAAAACTTAAGGAAACATGACATAACATCGAAAGCACAACTGAAGGACATCATACGGCAAGAATTGGCTTATATCAACAATTCATATACGCTAAAATTAGTCCAATCAACGCAAAGGCGCTTGAAAGCGGTAAATCAATCTAAAGGATATCCAACTAAATATTAATTTCAATATACTGCTATTAAAAGATTCAATTTTCTAATCAAGTGCCATAACTTTTGTCGCGGCAAAAGTAGAATTTTTGTATAAACGAAGTGGTTTTGCTTTATTAATTTTGTGAAATTTGATTTGTTTTTACATATTCATAATCTTTATTAATAAATATTTATTATTTCTTAAACACAACTGAATGGCTTTAATGTTTTAGAAGATATGTATCTGCAAAACGATAAGTGCACTCAGGTGCCATGACTTTTGTCGCTGACTGTATATCAGCTAGCTCCCCGATAGTATATGTTTTTACACGTTTTTAAAGTAAATTAAAGTAAGCAAGTTATTAATATTTACACATTTTGAACCCGAAACGCTCAACCAATTTGAAATTTTGGCTACAAGAACGAATTCCAGTGCTGCAACTAGTCTACATCACATTCTGAGTACATTTGTATGGCGGATACATACTAGTAATGCGTTATCTTTTTATAAGCAGCAGCCAACTTCACACGCTTTAGAGCACATTCAGTTGACTGAAGTTCCCAGAAATGTGGAGCGATAAAACATAATTTAAGTCTGCTCCGTTCCAAGTAAATGGTGTATTTACTTTGTGCTAATCTATGACAATTTCTTTTGACGATTTTATTGATCGAAACGTTTTGCTGTTAATAAAAAAGAGAGTAAAAATACTTTTGAAAGGTTTAAATATCTTGCTTGCCGTTGTATTGAAATACTGTGCTTCCGATTCGTCAATTTTCCTCTTATTAGTACATCATTATTTAGTCCCTAATTTGATCAACTGTAAATCATAGCTCTTGTAAAACTACTCCGACATTAGCAGCAATAAATACTTACATACTATAAATTATCGTGAATATGATACGGTCGATGAAGATATACAAGTGAGTATATTATCAAAACACAGCTTTTAAAATTGAAATCCGCGGCAAAACAAAGAAATTTAAGTTATTATCAAGTATTCCCATTCTAAAATATGCTCCTAAGCTCCTGTACTACCATCAACTTATGTATATTATGTAGGCAAACTCTAGCCATACAATTAAAATTGATCTCGAAGTTCTATTTGATACACGCAGCTCGCATTCATCTAAAAGTTTTCGCATTCTGTAAGACCCGTTAGATAAAACTTCGTAAAACTTATTCATTGCTTGAATTCATAAATACATACTTACTTGCATTTCTCATCTTATTGCCTCAAATACTAACGACACATAGTGATCGCAAATCTCTGAGCACGCATTACAATAACAAGAGTCACGGTACGTACGGGTAATATTAATAAGCTTAAAATGTGCTTTTATCATACAATCCTATCAATTTTTACTTGTTGCTTTAGTGTACAACATAAATATGAATCTATTCCAGGAAGTGTGAGTATTTAATTTTGTATTATTTTCGAATTTTAAAGTAAATCGAATGGCCAATTCTAATGATTCTTTTCAAACCGCGTTTCAGTCCATAACCGACATTGAAGACCAAGATTCAACGGATGGCTACGAAGAAATCGGACCGCACCGATCGTCGATGGAGGAGCGAAAATCAAAAAGACCGTCTGCTTTTCAACTAATCAGCCCACGACAGGGTCCTTCACGGACACTCTGGAGTGAGATTGCCGAAGTTCAAAACAGTGGCATTCTATGTAAGTCCCAACATGCAATCTGTCATTTCTCACTAATCATGAGTCATTTGTTTCAGCTACTCTGACGCCGCTCGAGAAACGTTTACAAGAAGCTAAATTCGAAATCCTTACGTCCGAGGCAAGTTACCTGAAATCCTTGAATCTCCTGAAGAAACACTTCATGGGACATCCAGCATTCCGTGACACAGCGATTATGAGCAACAGTGATCGAAAAACACTCTTCCATAGTATTCTTCCGGTTCAGGAGTGCTCCGATCGACTGTTATGCGATTTAGAGAACTGCTGGCAGGATAATATCATGTTGTTAGGTCTAAGCAAAAGTATTTATAAACACGCCGAGAAGTATTTCCATGTCTACGTTTCATACTGTGAAAACCAAGGTAAAATGGATAGAACGTTGAGACGTCTGAAAGAGGAGAAGGGCCCGTTCAATCAGCATTTGGAAGTGCTGGAAAGCGAACCGGAGTGCTGTAGTAAGTTACTAATAATTGTGATGGTGTCGATCGACAATTCTAAATATTTTATGAATTCCAGGTTTGAACCTGCATTCGTTTCTTATGTTGCCAATGCAGCGAATAACACGTCTCCCGCTCCTCATTGACGCCGTCTTCAGTAAACTGCAACCTGACAATGAAGAGTTCGAGGAATGGAAGCTTACGCTAGGAATTTTGAATAAAATTGTAGCTCAATGCAATGATGCGGCGAATCGCTGTGAGCAGGCCTACGAAATCGAAAGGATATCAAGGCAAATAGAGTTCCCGTCGAACATCCGGTCATTAGCTATTGTACCCGTCGGAATAACAGCGCCGGGAGCAAAGCCACGATCGCTGGTCAAAAAGGGCGAACTAGTGCAATTAATCTGGCGCGGTGATGATGGGAAACTAACGTTTGGGAAGAAATTCGTGAAATGCAATATCTTCGCGTTTCTCTTCACGGATCTGCTGGTGCTGACCAA
This sequence comes from Nemotelus nigrinus, assembly GCA_947369275.1. Taxonomy (NCBI): domain Eukaryota; kingdom Metazoa; phylum Arthropoda; class Insecta; order Diptera; family Stratiomyidae; genus Nemotelus; species Nemotelus nigrinus. Next base: position 15,447,243 of record OX376373.1, on the reverse strand, counting down.
ACGGAAAGGCGAACAACAGTTTGTTGTGTTTGACTATTGTCTGCGATCGATGCTGACTGTTTCGTCGGGTGATGTGATTCCTCAGCTACCAACCAAAGAAGTGGCACAAGCCGGAAAGAATTTGATGCTGATGACTCTGTTGGAGAACCACGAGGGCAAAACTGTGGAATTGGTAATGTCAAAAGATTGATTATCATATTAATTCTTGAGTTGTTTTTCCGCTTGGTTATTTTAGATATTATCATGCCCATCAGTATCAGATCGACAGCGATGGCTTGAAGCGACGAAACCATTGGAATCCGAAGACCCGAACGAAACGCTCTACGAACAATGGGACTGTCCGCAAGTTATGGTGAAGCATGAGTTCTCAGCATCGGAGCCGGACATGCTCAGTCTACAGCCCGGTGATGTGATCAATGTAAACCGTAAAATGGCCGACGGTAATATCCTAATTGAAACTGGTCTCTGATTGCAACTATCTAGATCTAAAAACTCTTCAATTTTGAAAACTACATTGCACAGCGCCTGGGTGGGTTTCGTTCTCGAGACCAAACATCCTCGTAAGTCAACAAAAGCTTGACGAAACTCTAGCCTACTTTCAACCATCCAGGTTTGTCCAAACGAATATTGTGTACCCTCTCAGATATCAAACATTACAAAATCATCTGGCGCCCGAAAACGCAAACGCTTAGCGTGCCATGGCGAACATTTGCTAATCCGTCCATTTTACGTTTTAAGCCGACCGAAAACTTTATTTTATTCGCTATTATGCCTCTCATTGCTAAATCGGGCTCGAATATTTTCAGCGCAACAGTCATAATTTGCATAGTTAGCCTTGCATTCCAGCTTTTTGCGCTTCTCATACACATGCATATCATGCTCCATGTGGTTATTCATAACGAAAACAATTTGTAAAATTTAAGTAACGATTTCAATTTTTTTTTACTAATCTAGCGATAATACGGTTAACGCTTCCGATTCAAGTTAGTGGAATCATCAGCTTATATTGATTTATTCGCACATCATGACCAAACTAGTGTTCTAGCAATTTTTGAAATCGAAAAATCAGTTGCTCTATGGAGTAATTGGATTTGTTTTGAAAATAACATTGTTAATGAATAATAGAAATTGCAGACGGAATATGTGAGTACTACGAAAAACTTAGTGTGTTCAATGGATAGATGTGTACTTTACTGGCCCTTTGTTTATTTTGTCTCTAGGGTATTTTTTCGTTTCGTAACCATAATTTAGTGAATCGGTCAAGTTCTGAAGTACTTTTTACACCGTTTATAAAAACAATTACGGTAAAATCAAAGAGCCGAAAATAAACTAAATAAGTAATCTTATGGTAAACCTCTTCTCTGCGGCATTTTAGAATCAAGACCCTAAGGAGGTATTGCGCCAGAGCCTTTTGCTAATTTTATGATTTAATGTAGCATAGTAGAAATAACAGCTTGTTAGGTACTGTACGAGCTGAGAAAAATCAAAGTAATTTGAAACCCAAATAGGCGCTTCTTATGTTGTTGAATTCTGAGGGCTTCGAGTAACAGATTACTCAGCCGTAATAAATCAAGAATACATGCTACCAACTCGATTTTCGAATATATATTTTCTCTAATTGCATTGATTTCAAAATTGAAATATTTTCCTAATTCATTGCATATCTTGTGTAATTTGAACAGGTTGGTACCAGGGCGAAAGGATACGGGATGGTGCGACCGGTTGGTTCCCAGGCAATTTCACTGAAGAAATCAATTCGGCCCACGTACGAGCTAGAAATCTCAAGCAGCGCTACCGACTGTTAACACTGACGGCATGCTATCTAGAATCACAACGAAAGAAAACGTAGACTAAGGCAGAAACTACAGAAAATTCTACAAAGGAACATTCCTAGCAATAAAATCTATTCAATTGTCCATCGGCTTGGCAAGGAGCAATGCAAAATAAATTCACAAGCAAAGTGAATCAAAATAAAAGAGAAGAACAAAAGAGATCGAATTGCAATAAGTTTCAGTTTGTGATATGAATTCGGAATATTAGGAAAATAATATTGTGTTTGTCTGGTGCGCGAAATATCAAGCAAAGCAAAATTATTGTTAAAGTCAGTGAATCGGAACTCGGGATATTACCGTAAAATCGTTTCAAATACTACTTAGTTGTGCTTGAATGTAAATTATACAGCAAATCCATTTATTCTCTCTCATTTTATCGTCAAATATTTTGTGTATATTTCAGTTTTTAACAGTAAATATAATAGAATGTACGTTTTTCTTGTAAATTCAGTAAACAAATACTTAAAAACCTTATGTTGATAGTTCGTAGCATTGTTATCCGTAATTAGTTTCTTTGTTATTTATACAGCCTTAAAGTTATGATAAAATACAATTATGGTTAAAATATAATTAAAAGAAATATTGATTGAAAGAGAAAAGTAAAATGAATATCGTATATGTTTATTTTTGCCTCTGTGAAAATCAATGATGTGTATGTACATTAATATTAATATAGAACCTATTATGGGATTAAAGAAAATTAATAAAAAAAATTTAAATGTTTATTTGCATGCATAAAAGTGATGAATTGCTCCACAAAAAAATATCGTGAACCGAGCATATTTGGCCGTCGATTAATTTCACAGTTCTCTTAATTATCCTGAATTGAAGGAAACTTGATGAAACCGACCGAAAAGTACATTATGCTGCCCTGATTCGCATAAACGTTCTATCTACATTTTATTACTTTGGAGATATTCAATGATTTATGTTTTGATTTGTACTGGAGGTATATGAAGAGTACGTTTTTCAATATTGATTTTAGCATACTTTCATAGAAGATAATAGAGTATAAAGTTTTTGAATCCGTTGTTAACTCAAAAATGACAAAAATATAGATAGAACTTTTATGCGAATCAGAGCAGTATGGGTAAGCTAATTAATAGACCGAACATTTACTTAAGTCAATTTAAGCTCACTTAATACCATTATGAATCAGCCTTATGTGTTTCCGAGAAAGCGTATACTATTTACATCAAATCAATTTATGAAAACTGCACGAATTAATTTCACTAGTACTGAAAAGGATTTCTTCTAAAACATCAGCTTTACAATTCATCAACATCTTACAATTTTATGTATTTCAATAATAAAAGGACGCATCTCCAAATCAATCCAGTAATACACATTTCGGCAAATATAATTTAATGTATTTATTTTTAAAAATTATCACAGTGTCGTTTACAATTGGCAAAACAATACCTTATAAACAGTTCTATGATTGCTTCGAACCAAATAGCATATTAAAATACTGTACAAATTCTAGACACTGTTCCCCTGGAATATCGATTCGAATTAAATATATTCTATTTGTTCAACTCTGAAAATTACCTCTTATAAATTCCGGTGAACCACGTAATCGATAATTTCTCTGTTGAAAATACATATAAACTGAATAGAAAATCGTCGGATTTCCTGTTTTCTTTGCTGCTTCTAAATATTTCCTAGCCGATAACAAATCACCATCCGGGAGTTGTTTCGCAACGCGCAGAGCATCGATCACTTTGCCTTGGCCAAGTAAAATTTCAAGGATAAGCTGTGGATGGAAATTTTGAATGCAAATGGGAAAGATTGAATGCAAGCAAAATGAATACTTCATAAGATTTCAGCCTATCTAAAATGTCCATAGCAGTTTGTGTAACGGTTGCATTGATTTGCGAATGCGATAGAAGGAAGCACGCTAGCAGTTTCGAGTCTTTCAGTAGACCGTAGTCGGCTAGTTTTTGTAAGGTATCGAAGTTTCCGTTGCGAATTAGCTCGGATGCTATCATTTTGCTTAAATCTGGCTGAGCATCGATATTATTGGTGTTTAGAGATTGCAAGTACACAATTAAAATCTGAAAAATAGAAAGAATTGGTTTTTAATCAGGAAAATAGTTTTTAGTACGCAATGCCGCAATTATCGACTTTAGTACGTAGGGCTACTAGAACTCAACACGTACAGGCCATTTCTACCTCACATCTTTACATCTATAATAAAGCAATTGCCCATCAGGTTAAGACTATAATACCTACAGCGCACTTAAAAACTAAAGATTTATTAAAGGAACGGAAAATATAATGATGATGATCCGTTTAATAACTGTTCTAAAAGGTACTAAAATTTGCCAACTACTTCGGAGACATATTTGATCACGCCGGATGCACAATTGCATATGCACCTCTATAGAGCTAGGCTAACTCAAAGCTCTGTGTGCGATCCCTCGTCTAGACCTTGATACGACCCACTAGGATTCGAGCTTCTTGGATTCTTTTACTTTACTGAACTTGTGTAACATAAATTTAGAAATGAGTTTACCTTCTCGGTGTATGGTCGTTCTGCAATTGGTGTGAAAACTTCTGTTAACATGTCAGCCTGCTCAATGAGCACTTTCGGAGCTGGTGGTAGCTTAGGAAAAACTTTCACGGACGAAGGTTGAGCCGTTTGTGATTGTAACTGAATCGATAACCAGTTTCTGTCAACAAAAAAAAAGGTACAGTCCTTTTGAAATACTCCCATCAGTAGTTCATACTCACGCATATACTACATTTAGTTTATCGAAAACATTTTCAATTATAGGCAAAATTGTTCCATTGTACTGGCTATCGACTAATTCGCGTAGCACGTCTAATAATAAAGTTTTTCCATTCGATCGGTTCAGTAGGAACTCGACTAGGAGAATACGGTCCGTAATCAGCGTTCGTAGCGGCTCCATTCGCAAATGCAGATACCACATTCGGCCCACCGACGCATCGATCACTACATTTGGTTGGAAGAGGACCCAGTGCTTAGAATCTAAATTGAATTTTCAAGAAAATTATGCTGTTGCAAGGTATCAGGAAAATATTACATAATTCACAGTATTTAGTCTGTTCTCCCAACGAGGGCACTTTCAGCAGGAATGGTTTTATTGTGCGTCCGGGAGTGATTGGTGTATGATAGATTACACCAGATGAATGTGTTTCTCCACTCAAAGCTACATCGAATAACAATGAGGTCGCTGTGGCTTGGTGATGCACAACTATTAGATTGTCTACAATGTTCATTGCGAACCGACCATTGTGGCCCAGTCGCAAGATATGTTGCTTTTGTGGTGCTAGGCCTGGTCCGTTGAGCATATAAACCACAATTTCACCTAAGCCGTTGGGGTTTTGCAAGAGTATTAGTACTGCAAACGTCCCATAAATTTGACCTAAAGTTACATCACGTTCAGGTACAGGATCTTCTCGGGAATTTAGTACTGTAACGAGAGAGGAATTTTATAAGTGATACATAAGTTTGCGAAAATTAACTGCGCTGTAGCCATTTTATTCATGGATATTGGTTTAAAAATTGATATCGAACTTACAATCTAATTTTGGTAGCCTTGTGATTGTCTTCTGCTTCAATATCACCGGGTTCAGCGTCATTCCATTGTTTGTCGCCAGTACTGCGAAATTACCTTCTGCGCACCATGCGAACCATTTTATCGTCAGCGTCATAGACTTCATCGATTTCACCTGCTTCTTATCCATAGCTACCAAAAAAATTTCAACGCCACTGCTCGAAATAATTGCAATTTCCTTGTCATGCACCCACACAAAGCCAAAAATCGTTAGGCCTTTGGCTGTGTAGATAACCATTTCATTCAGCAGCGGTTGATTATCTTTGAACGGAATAAATTCGACAGCATTTTCGACTCTTTGTACGGCTAGGATTTTATTGTCAGAGGAGAATTTTATAGATCGTATAGCTTCCTTGTCTTTGTTGTCCATGCAGAATGATATGACTTTGTCGTTTGTCGGTCCTTTGACGACGATGCCTGTTGCACCGCCCGATCGGACAGCAAATATCTACAAGAATTTCAGTTCGATTGGAAAAGTTTCAAGTGCATTTTGATTTGTGCTTATTGTCAACTTACTTGCTTATTGGAATCATCGAAAAAGACATTGGTTAGCTGGCTGACGCAGTCGAAAGTAATTGGTTCTTGCGATAGTTCTATGTAGTGTAAATCGTTTGCCATTTTTTCAGTTCCATAAGTTAGTCTAATGGAAATATGTAATAAATTTATCAATCAGCTGGAATAATTTGATTGTTCTTTTAATCTAAGGTAATAATAGTTGAGTGTTCAAAACATGTTAAGTAGCGAGGTTTTAAGATTTTAAAAGTATTGCGGAGTTGTTCAAAGTTTATGAATCGTCATAAGCACCTATAGTGGCAAAAAATGAACTTATTTGTAGGTAACTGTATTACCTTTCATATTTTTTAGTCTGAAAGAACTACTTAAATGCAACATTTACAAGCTGATAAACAAATAGCGTCTGACTTCGATCATTCAAGAAAATACCTACAGGTTTGACTCATGAAAAGTCTGAGAAGTCGCTTGATTAGATTAGGTCTGTTTCCGTACTTGAATCTATTATAATATATTAAAATAGATTCGCAGCAAGTCGTTTCCGTACTTTTGCTGCAAGCCAAATGCAAGCCAAATTTTGCAGCAAAAAGAAGCCGGCTGCCAAATTCTGTTACTGCTGCATTTTGCTGAAAGTACGGAAACAGACCTATTATTGAATATTTATGTAAGACCTAATGTAAACAATTGCGTATGCAATACAAAAGATAGGCTTGGAGTATGAAAATACAAATAAAATTTTCAACTAGTACGTCTTGAACTGTTTTAAATAACAGAGCGTAAGTCGCTCTATTTGTCGAATTTTAGCTAACATGTAACAATTCAGTTCATAGATGACAATGGAAGTTTATAGAATTACTTGGAATGCGGAACTAATAAGAGCAACAAGAAAAGCAGATACACACTTACCCACCAAAAATTAATCTTTTCGGATGTTGAGTACTAATGTAATATGTACATGACCTATATCCGCAATATGTACCACAAATCTTACTGAGTAGAAGTGCCGATATATCGAAGTTTTAAAATTTTCACGTGTTAGAGATATTAACTTGCGAAAAGGCTAATTAGATTTGGTGTTTACAACCTATTCATGGCGTTTATTTCCGACGAAAATCCTATTTCCGTAGGTGGATAATTATCAGAATGGCTTTTGACGGAACACATATGGTATTAATAGCTAGAAATGTCATACTTTTTGTTTGGTCGAATAATATGGCCGTTTGCATTTAGTCGAATAGCCCAGGGATGGCTACGGCCATGCTATGATGTAGAAAATGTAGTATACTCCGAGCGGTTAGATTTTAAAAATTAAATCGTGGCAGTTAAACTAGTCCCCATAGCCGCTAGACAATTTTATCGATTGTATTTTTGTGGTTCTGTGTTTGTTTTTGGAGATGTGTTTTGTTTGTTTATTTATCATCATGGTGTTGTCTTTTCGTCTATTTTCTCTGTTTTGGAGTATTTTTCATCAAATTTTTGCCACAGAGGACAGGCAGGGATCAAAAATTGAAGAATAATGAACAAAAACGTACAAAAAGTACACGGGAGTGTCCTGAAGATACGCAAACAAACAAAAAAAAAAACCCCATAAACAAACACTCAACACAAAAAAAAAACAAGAAAATAAAAAATTCAAAAATTCTTTTTCAAAATTTTTTTTTTATTTTAATATTTGTGTTTTCGTGGATTAGTTCAACACTTCCATTGCACTTTGGAAATTGTATAAAATTTAGGAGTTTTCAACATACAGCTGCAGAAACCATTAAAATTTTCCTAACATATTTAAAACGTATCACATATTTCCGACTTTTGACGCCCATTAATTTATGCTGCCACTATTTTCAAATTTATTCCTCATCTCCTGTGTCACAAAAGTGCAAAAACTTCTTTTCATTTTAATTTCCAATTGAAAATGACGTTTGAACTGCATGTCAGCTGTGTACGCACCGCCATTTTGCCTTAGCTACTTTCTTGCTATCCTCCAGACTGCGAGCAGCAAATAGCTGCTACCTTAGCAGCTATGCCGGAACCTTGGACAGCCCGACTGTCAAATAGCAAGCATCAGAAAGTAGCTATTTTGTGACATTGGACAGCCAGAGCTGCTAAAATAGCAGCTAATAGCTGCTATAGCATGCACATTGAATACACCCCAGGTAACCCCAGTACTTGTACAAGCTGGGTAGGATTATTAGTGTGTAAGATAAAAACTGTTAAAGAAAAAAATATTTATGTAAAAAAAACCATAAGAGCCACCAGGCCAAAATAGTATAGTTATCATTGCTAATTGTACTTTAAGCTAGGTTAAGAATGTACAACTAAAATGAAATAAAAATCTTCTTCAATTGGTTGTGTTTAATAAACTTCCTCTTTGTAATGACTCCACAAGAAAAAAATCAGGTATAGTAAAAGCCTTAGGGGCCAACAGAATGCGGAGTTTCTGGAAAACGTTTAATTGGCGAATTCCCACCGCTATTCTGTCAGAATAGTCTCGGTTATGCGAGGCGTTGCACCATTTTGTTGAAACCACACAGAGTTGAAACGGATACTCTTTCGGCGTAACTCTTTCAGCATCTTTAACTAAAGGTCTCCATCGACTGTGACTGTAAGACCATTTTCTTCGAATGAGTATGACCCGGCAATGCAGCTTGGTGAAACTGCATACCACACAGTGACTCGAAGTGGATGCAATTTCGTCTCATGGAGCGTCTGTGGGTTGGAGTCACTCCATATTCGACAATTTTATTTGTTAATATTACCGTTTAGGTCCGAATAGGACTCGTCAGACATGCAAATGCAGTTCGAAATGTTTGCACCCTCTTCTCCAATTTGAATGATCTTCAGTTTGCTTTTTAGTTGAATTTCGTAAGGAAAGAAGTGTAAATCTTTATGCAGAACTGCCTGCAGTGACCGTCTGCTGACACCCATTTGAGTAAATAAGCTCCTCGTCAAAACTATAGGATTGGCTTTCATGGCAGCAGCATCCCAACTGAGAAATCTCGATTCTAGGGCTTTTTTGTGGTTGTCCCACGCTCGGCAAAATTGTTTACAAGCTTCATTACAGTACATCTGCTCGAAGGAGTGCCGCCAAACGTGCCCCTGAATTCCCTTCCGACGGAAACGTGTGATAGCGGCGCACAATCCTTATTCTTGTTTCATTATCCCATTCGCCCATTTTCGATCAATTTAATAACCAATCTGTAAAATCAAAAAATGAAACCGATTAATTGCATAAAAAAAAATTATTACATTTTTTGATAGCGTCTTTTATCAGCATTTATCAGCCATTTATTTTGTCTTGTTCTTGCTTTTGAGAGTTCTGGGTCACAGTTTGTCTTTGGGTCACGTTTTGTTGCGTATTGACATTTTGCATGTTTGAAGGCTTCCAATCGTCGTCTCATCGTGACTTCCGAAAGTTACTGGACTCAATACTGATTTTGTTGTCGGTATCTTTGGAACCGTTGGTTTCTTTTTCGTTTGTCTTTTCGTCTTAAGGATCGTGCCTGGCTCAAAAGATTATTATTTCTTTATCGAGGGTTTTGTCGGTGCACGAGAGGTGAATCAATTAACCTTAAAAAGACAATTTTACTAACGGTACTCCGATATTTCGCTGCGCCATTTTTTCAGCGTTCTTAGACTCATTACCGATGCCACATCAAATTTCATAGTTTTATTTCAAATGAACTGAATACTTAAACGGCTTGACTGCATTTATTAAATTGCAAACAATTCAGATCGAAAAGCCATAAACTCTATTTTCACAGAATCTTAAATGGAAACCATAGAATATCAAATCATCCATACAAATTTCTAGTTTTTCATTTTCCAGCTCAAAATTTATGTAAATGCATAAAGCTTTCTGTTTGAGTGCGGACATGTATCCATAAAATATTGTTCTACAACAGTCAGTCATGTATGACACGAGCGAGTCAAAAGCGAATACGTTTCAAACGGCTTCTTCCAACGGTCCTTGCCGGGCTTGCGAAAACAGTCAATTTGCATCTATCAACTTCATTCCGCCAGATTCCTCGCTGGATCGCATAACTTTTCAAGTACAAACCGTGAGTGGAGGAAATGGATTCGTGTTTTAAGGAGTTTCGATTTTATTTTCATATTGCACGTGATCTGATTTGCAATTCAAAGGCATGTATCTACCTCTTGACAAGGACATCCACATGAGGTAGATGTGCGTGTGACTCCTGCAGTATCTATATGGACGCTAGCTGTGGTTGATGTACCTCTTCCGTGTGGCTTGTTGCGAAAGAAATTACATTAGGCTTCCCGCCCATTCGGCTTCCCGCTCCCCGATAGCGGTAATATATTCAGGCAAGTGTCACTGAAACGAAGTGTTCGAATCGGAAAACAGATTCACCGGAATCCGTTCGAAATGCCCTCGAACATATTTCTTTCGGAATGGCAGAAAGCAACGAGCGGTAAATATCCCTTAAATATTCCTCGAATATCTACTTATACGTTTTCGCAGGCCGCTTATTCGGTTAAACTCGTTTATTCGTCTTGGAGCAATCGTAATTTATGTAGGTTCAAAATAAAATGATCGGATCGGATATTGCCGAGATAGTGAATCCTAATGCCAGGCCTGGCATCAGGATGTGATGAGTGGCATGGGAAAGGATCTTAATACACCGTTACACCTGTATGAGAAAAAGTCAAGCATTCTTCATTCCAAGATAAATATCCTTCATGAAGTCTATTCTCTCGGTGAGGTCGCTGGTCGGGGGTGGCTTGGGGGTATGACAGAGTTCAAGGATAGATTGGAATTCGATTTCAGTTATGTGATGCGATGTTGGTTCGTCGGAGTCATCATCATCGAGAAGAGTTCCTTGCACAATAAGTATGTACCTAGTCCTCGTATACGAGTACCTCTACGTACGTATTCATGATGGCAGTGAATGTATGGCGAATGAAATTAAGGTTATCCTTCGCAGAAGAGGAAATCGAAGACGACCGACGACGAAGCGAAATTGAAAGGATCCGGAACTGGAATTACTTTGCGAGGGATAATAAAATTTCCAATTAATTAATTGTTTTGTATTGTCTAGATTGATTGGATACAATGGTGAGGGAGGCGATTGTAGGAGATTAAATCGTATTTAATGTGGTTTGTTGTGCATATGATGTAAGTTACATTAGAAATTAATGTCCTTTCGCTGTTTTCGAGTTACTTCTGTGTTTCTTATTTTTAATCGAAAATTTTACTTGTAACCTGAGTTTGCTAAGCTTGAAAAATTTGCTATTCTTTAAAGTTTCATTCACATAATGTTTATTCAAAAGCAAAGCTGAAATAGGTAAAATAAAATGGGAGTGAATTGAAAAGATAAATAATATTGGTGAAATGTGTATCGGGCTGCTGTATAAGCTTCGTTTCAAGAAATGTGTTTAAATATAAAATTAATTTTCACGTGGGCATAAGTAGCCTGTATCTACAAAATATAAAATTAATATTTACTATTCGTGATGCGCATTTCTATTTTTACTTTCCTTTGCGGCAAATATTGACCAGTTTAATTGATACCATTAAATGATCCTGGATAGTTTGTCTCCAATAGCTTGCGGAAGTATATCAATAATAATGGACTATGGCCGTATTCATCCATATGACTTTCCTAAAGGCCATCAAAGTACTAGTACCATGGACGCGAAATTGCCGTTCAATTCACTTCGATGTTTTCAATTCTAGCACTAGAGAACCACCCCTTAGTTGAAATTCATAGTAGCTATGGTTTCGAGCCTATCCAATATGGATCCCCTTTTTGTTGTAGTTTAAGGAGAATCCGCATTTGGCACTAGATAGGAACTTATGTAAGAAAACATATATTTCGCGGCAGAGATGAAAAGAGTAGCGTTGGCGCTGAAGCTCTAGTGAATGATGCCTGACAGCTTTCAATAGACGCTTTTATTTTCACGGCCGCAAAAACTTTATATTTTGATCATGAAAATTGCCAAAAAGACTGATTTGGCGATAATTGTACAATAGTTAATACAAGCCATGGAATATTTATAGAGAAAACGATGCCATATAGAAGACGAGTAAAGAAAAAGGTTTACGGAAATGTTTAAAGAACGCCTGAGAGAAAAAACGCATTGCTCACTAGAATAATCACGGCGTTACCGCATCAGGCATGAATGTGTTGCTAATAACTGATTAAGATGAGGCAACCCACACAACTGCAACTACCAACCATCAATAAAAACCTTGTGAATAATTCTATACCAGAAAAAAAAAACTCTAGCGCACCTGAACCGCTAGAAATACTAATGTTCGAAGAACAGTAGAAGAATCGTGCAGATTTTGAGTGCATATTCTACCACACGAGCTGCTTATTACAGCCAAACTATTTCAAACGCCACGTTTTACTTTGGTCCCACAATGCATTATAACTCATATGGTAGAAAGGTTTCAGATATTACCACTGGCATGAATTTCAACGTTTATGAGAGCAAAACACTTGTTAATTATATTCGTCATCAGTAGCTTATTTCACAAAACTTTGCAAGCAGCATCTCATATAACATCAATGAAGAAAATGCTCAGTGCTTGCAGCACTATAATTTGGGGCTGCGATCCGAAAAATTTGCAGAACTTTGGGAATTGAAACATTGGTTATTTATTTTCATTGTGAATACTAACTGTAAGCATTTATTGATCCAAAAAAGCACCACCGACTCGTGCTGGGAACCTTTTGCCAGTATCAAAGCTAAAAATGTATCACATTTGCTTCACGTTAAAATTAACCTACCCTGCGGATTTCATCTCTCGATCTCGACCGATTCAAAGTTATAGGAGTATAAAGAAATTTAGGGTTACCAGCCGCAAAATTCTTCAAATAATCGAAAACATTATATTTACTGTTTATTGTCACTACAATACCATTACCATTTGAAAATTTTACGATAAAATCGCTAAATAAAGAAATTGCAAATAAACACAAAACCAACAATAGCTGGCAACCCTATCGTGGCTTTTCAACCAGATTCGGCTTAAATAATGCCTATATAAAGTTCCATTAATTGTATGAAATTCGTATTGATATCATTACTGCACTGGAAGCTATAGGGCAAAAAGCTCTATTTTCCTGAGCGAATTTTCAAAATCAAAGACACAAAAATTATCATAGCTGGCAGCACCAATCGAATTTTTGAACCAAATTTCTACCAACTACGGTTTAAACTAAGGTTCAGCTACTGTGCCAATTTCATGAAATCTGGTAACTGGATCAGAATTCATAGGGCAAAAAGCAGTTTTTTTTCTTTGTAATTTTTCAAGATGGCACCACTGCCCACAATTCAAAATCGCTTCTATCAGATCTGGTCCTACTTAAGTCCAATGTATTCTGTAAATTTCAACTGCATTTGATTATTGGCTCGTGAGTTCCCGTGAACAGAAGTTTTTGATGCTGAAAATATAGGTAAGTTGGGAAAGGGTTACCGTTCTTGTCCGGCAAGAAATTTCCAAAGTTTTACTTTGACTATGTAGACAAAGCATAAGATTTGTGTACAAGTTGGTTTTCATTGTAAGAAACGGTCATTTTTTTAGGAGATTCGATGGTTTGAATGTTTTTACTTTCAGTGCCTGCTGTAGCTACAGGGTTACCAGCACGTTCACCAAAAACTACGCAAAAGTGCAACTTAACCACAATAATATGTATTGTAAGTTTCATATTGATCTGATGATTTTATAAACAGTTATCACAATTCAAAAAATTTCAAATTTTCCCATTCTCATTTTAAGCGCCATGCGCACACATAGGGCTAACAATTTCAAAAGCATTATCATATTCACATTTAAAACACGTTCAGAATTCATTACATAAACGTTATTTTTGCAAAAGTTATTTTTTGATAGAGAAATAGGTATATTTAAAATATCACTAAAATGGCCGCCGGTGCCAAAGTGTTAAAGATTATATTATTTTTGTGAAACCTGGCTCTATTCTGCATATATACAAATGTATCCTGAAAATCTCAGTTCAATCGAATGGCGCACTCCTGAGATTTTTTCACTGAATATATATAATATATAGAAATATGAATTTTTGGCCGAATCGATTTTAATACTAATGTACACCAGTAGCCCCGAGACAACGCAATTCATCATTTAATGTTCAAGCATTTTGTCCGGATCGAACCTGCTTCCACAGTGATTTACGAGCTCCAAGCAGACGTTGTCATAATTTGCAAGCAACATCGAGTCTGACATTGGCGGAATATGAACAAATGTTGGACATCATAGCAATGGAGGTAAAATGGCACAATCCGAAACTCATTGCCGGCAACTTCAACGCCTGGGCTGAGGAGTGGAGATGCAAGAAAACCAACGCTAAGAGGCAAGTGTCATTGGAGTCATTTCGCGGTTAAATATCATCCTAGCAAAGAATGGGAATGCCAACATCTTCAGTAGGCGAGATCTGGGCAACAAAGTAAACCTCACTGTAGTGAGCAACGCTTTAATCAAGGACTTGCAGTAGTTCGTCAGCAAGCACTACACGCACATTGACCATCAGGCCATAATAGCTACGGTTAACTCCGTGCGTAGCAAAAACACAATGTGTGCGAGTTCCCCTAGTAAAAGCATGCTTGGCTGGTCATCATAAAGGCTACAAGAAGAAACGTTCAGTGAAATGCTGCCGCCTGATATGGCACTAGACGGAACTGCTTCGACGAAGGCTGCGCGAAACACCAGCGAGATCCAGCAGTCTGTGATACTTCCATGTCACGTCGTTGTCTGGCAAACTATTGGTGTAATGCGGAAATCCAGGAGCTCCGAAAAAAATGCCTCAAATCTAAACGATGCAGCCAGTGCCGCAGGAATAGCCCAGAGTACGGAGACTTCCAGAGCCAGTATAAATCCGCTTGGAAGAACTTTTAACTTACGAACGCTAAGAGGAAGAGGGATCACTTCAGGAAGCTGTGTAACAAGGCCGATTCCGATCCATGGTGAGGAACGTACAAACCCGTTGTGACTACAATAAAGCAAAGGAGTTCTCGTCAAATCAAGTGTCTCACGATGCTCCAGGGAATAGTCACAATGCTATTCCCACAAAATCGGGGCGAAAGCCTGTCGGTAATAGGGATAAATCCTCAAAATGTGACGGCGTTAAGCAGAGAAGAAGTATTGGTAGCCACATGAAAAATCGGTAACAATAAAGCGCCCAGATTGGATGCGATACCAAATAAAGCACTTAAGCTGCCGGTAAAGGGGATACCAAAAGATTTTGCCGATTTATTTCCAACGTGCCTACGCGAATGTATTCTTCCCAAGCAGTGGAAGCAACAAAAACTGGTTCTGTTGCCCCAGCAGGATAAGCTTATTGGAGAAACATCATCCTATAGGCCAATATGGTTGTTAAATACGATGGGGAAAGTTTTCGAGCAAGTCATATATATGAGTGACTGCTGTTGGAAATTGAAAGCAAAAAGGGACGATAAGACCAGCAAGTTGGTTTTCGAAAAGGACGATCAACTAGAATTAGCTCCTACACTATTCTATATATATGTATATATAAGGATAGGCCCATGACTTGTTAAAATTAGGATATCTTTAACCCTTTTTTTGGCGGCGGGCATTTTAGTGGATTTTTAGGTTATATTGCTATATTGCTATGAACAGTACATTTTTGTTAAAAGTAAGTAATGGGAATGAAAACTTATTATGTTTTATGCGTGTTCATGAGTTCACTGAGTACCTAAAAGTAGGCAATTTACAGGACATGTTGGTATTAACTAGGACCAAGTCTGATAGAAGTGATTTTGAAATGCAAGCAGCCCTGTGGCAATGGTGCCATCTTGAAAATTCACTGCGAAAATAAACTGCTTTTAGCCTATAACTTCCAATTCAGCTAACAAACTTTAACGAAATTCACACAGTACTTGAAGCTTACTTTAAGCCATATTTGGTAGAAATTTATTTGAAAAATTATTATAGAGTTGCTAGCTATGGTAAATTTTGTCACCTAAACCTTGTAAATTTGTTCAGCAAAATAAAGTTTTTTTCCCTATAACTTCCGATCCAATCATGAAATCAAAACTAAATTCATGCAGTAAATGGACCTTATTATACACCAAATGTCGTAGAAATTTCGCAAAAATAATCATGAAAGGGATGCCAGCTATGGACATCATTTGGTATTTCTTTACTAAGCGATGTTGTCATTAAATTTTCAAATGGGAATGATCCTGCAATGACAATTAACAACAAATATTAACGTTTGAAAATTTGAAAAGTTTTGAAGGTGTTAATCCTAAAATTCTTTTCAACCCTACAACTTCCAGCGTAGACATTCAATCGAAACAAAATTCACTGGATGGGTTTAACTTAACCTGAATCAGATTGGCTGATTTTTGGCTATGCTGCTAACACAATGTTTCCGGCACCAGACATTTTTGTTAATATTGCACCAACAGACGCTTCCATTATATATTCATATGCAAAGCATTTACAATAAAAGGAATAAGTGAACCAATGTTTAAATTTTCTGAATTTTGAAAATTTTTCGGATGGCAGCCTCAAACTTTCGATGAAATTCACGGATGAAAATGAAACTCAAAAGATAGGTTGAATTTAGCATGAGCTTGTTATAGTAGCGTATGGTATTGCTGCTTCGTTGGAAAAATGTTGCCGGCACAGAAGATTTCATCATTTATGTTATAGGAGATGCTGTCGAGAAATGGTTTTTGTTGTTTTAGGTAAGATATGGTTGGTATGATACTAAAAAATAGTGTATTACGTCTTTCCACATTTTTTGGTCACTCAAGACAATTTCTTCGAAAATCACTTTTCTAGCGGTACTAATGCGCTAGAGTTATTTTAATTAAACTTAAGAAAAACTATCTTAGAACTTATATGGGGTAAAAACAGCATATCAGAGCTGGCAATTAATTTTTTTTCGGGTTACATTTGCCGGAAAATGTAAGAAAAGTACTTACTTGCCCGCAGAAATTTTTACAAAGATAAGTATTCAGTATGCATTGTGTTTTCCGTTAAATTTAAATAAATTCAAAGTTGATTTCAAATGCGTTAATTTTAAACAAATAAGGGCCATCAAACTATTTTGATGTAAGGTCCACTTAGCTATAACGCTGGATTGACATGAACCTGCAGAGCTATTCAAAGAAAATTCTTGTAATAGAACTTGACGTGGATGTGCAGGAAAAAGGGACAAAACGTCTCTCACCCATTGACTGACTACTTCGCTCATGAGAATATAATAAGTTGTCAAAACTTAAACATTATTTTGTTTTCTTCACAGTCGTGTGATTCGAAGCTAGTCCTGAAGCAAAGAAAGATTTTAGAACTGATCAATTCGATTCTCTAATTGTTTGGTCCACAGACCCTGGCCTTGTTAATTTTCAAGAACTTGCCAGGATCTTTATTTTATCATACGCTTATCGCATTTACATGATTATGATGCCCATCATTATTCAGAATAATCCTAAGCACTTCATCCTATTTCCCTAACGCAAACATGCTTAGCATCTTTTGAAAAACCTCTTCACCCCTTTACAATAATTCGCTCGTAATCAACAATAGGGCAGTATTTCCTTTCTCGCACTCCCACATCTTCAAAATCTTCCGGAACGTAAGTAATCTTCATTCGATTTAGTTTAGTTCATTGGTTGCTTGAATACATTTCAGAACTGGACCGGGAATTCCTCGACATTTTCACTTTCATTTTAATTGAAAATTCAAACGAGTAGAACACGAACTAGAGTGTCTATGGGTAAATGTCCCATGAAAGAATTTACAACGAAGACAAGGATCGAGGTAAGATTGAGGCGGGCGACATGTAATACAAGTCGATAAGATTAGGAATTCGAAATGAGATACTCTGTTGGATGCTCTCATTGCGTTCCATTTGTTCCCGTGCATTTCGCATTGCCTGTGTTAGTTCCGGTTGGGATAGGATTGACGATGAAACTGTCGTCGTGTCTACGGATCGTGTTGGCTCAACCAAAAATGGAATTCCTGACACGTTTTGAAATTATAATTTAAACATGATTAGATGCAAACTTGGTTTTGGCAACAATGTTTGGAATTGAGGTAATGCTATTTCTACGAAAGTGGCAAATTTCTGACTCCCGTTCATCATTCAATTCAAAAACTACGTAAATGCGGCATGACGAAAAGGAGGACGCGACGTGAAAAGTCTCAGATAAAGGTTTCATGACACGCTCTCAACCGGGAGCTTGAGAAATCATTGTGTTTTATTGTTGGTCCCGAAGTTTATGCATGGTGATTACACTTGAACAGCATGTTTGCGCTAATGAATTACTTTTTGACTCCCGGCGTTCATGCTCGCCCAACCCATACAAGTCCTTTCTGATTCGAAGGCGCACGACACCAACCTTTTTTTCATTTTCCACAAATGAGTCGAGCTGTTGAGCGGGTTCGCCCAAGCACGAGTCCTTCGCCTACCAGGATTTTTAGAAACCGTCTATTACACACGACTCTCGCACTCCCGCCCGCTTGAGTGCTCCTTCCGATCGCTCGACTAATTCGGCTTTTGCCAACAATATCCTCTCGCAAGGCCATTGAAAATATTAATGCTAATAAAGCACTTATAAATGCGCAGCGTCTAATGTGCCATCACGTACTGCCGGGGCACTTAACAAGACTCGCGTAATTAATTAATTCTCAAAGGACTTGGCTGACAAGATTGTCGTTTAGAGATGAGATTCCAAAGACAATATTTCTCGGCAATATCGCATCGTGTTCGGCGTGCTATTTGCCGCTCTGCCTTCGAGTTTAAGCTGGAATGCTGATATCCTGCTTGATGGAGGTTCCGAAGACAAATTACTCGAGCTGTGAACAAGCTTGTGGTCAAAACAAGTCGACTGGCTATGCGAAGTGCCTGAAGGCTGCTGGCAAATGTTTAGCATGTTGACGGCTTTTGAATGTTTGGCGAAGGGCTGAAGCAAAGTCTGAGCAGAGGACCTGTTTATGAGATTTATTCTTTTGGTTCGTGCAAAATTAAGACGAAAATAGTGTCGGGAATAATAATAATAATAAATTTTGCTGCGGTGTCTCATTGAGCAGGAGATGAAAGTGTTTTTGGATGAAGGACGTTCATAAATTATAAGTTTCTCTCTATGTAGGCTTTTTTTACTAAAAATGTACCAAATTTTGCAAATAATTTACAAAAAATTGTACAGGGTGTCATGCTGTATTTCGCATTGAGCAGATTTCGGTGCGCATTAACAGTTATAAATCGCAATAAGTTGTGCAATAAATGTAATGCAATAATGCAGATTTCTATTCAAATACAATTCTGATCAGCGTCTTGTTTGACAAGTATTCAAAGACAAATCAGCTCAGTAATATCAGTATCAGTTCTTCAAGGCCAAAAAGGCTTCGATAAAATTGCTGCTTTAGGGCTGGATTTCATCCTTAAACCTCACGTCTACTGTACAGGTATTGCCAATATATCTGCAAAGTGTATCCGGATTGTGATGGTTTATCTCATGGGTATTCACTGGAGTTTGAAATAAAAAAGGCAACCCCGGAATTTGCTGCACATTTTTTTTAATTTTCAGTGAAGTACAGCGAAGGCACAGGAAAGACGCTGTACAGCATGAAGTGGAAAAAAAAGTTTCAAGAGTAAATAAACAGAGATAATGCCACTGGCCAACCTTTATGTCGAAGGCCAGATTTGCGTCGGAGAATTATCCTCTCGAATTCGAATAAGAGCTTTTAGATTCTTTTACTAAGCATTCAGCTGTAGTATATGGGAACTGGCTACGAATATATGTAGTTTCGAAAAATAAGAGCTTGATATTGATAAAATATGCGAGGGGAACTTAATATCGACTGCAAAATGTTTTCACTACAAGAACAAGAGCTGCAAAAACCGTAGTTGTTGTTGAGTCCTGTTTCAACTCCGGATATGTGAATTATTTAACTTCTTCGAGGCCTTATTCAGCTTTTCTTTTCAGAGTATAGGATCTATTTGATATCGTATGCTGCGCTATGTTCTTCGCTGCTATCGACACATATTTGAAGGTGTTTGGTATCGGTTTCGGCACAACCTTTTGTCAGTTTTTCTTTCGTTTATGTGAAACTCTACGTTTGTTACTGGTTGTGCAGAATCACCTGTTATGAGAGCCACCCTTTTTGGTGTACGGTGTTAATGTTGGTTACAAAGATTATTACTTGAGGCGACTAAACCTTTTGAAGCCGTGCGAAATTTGTTAATCCTTGTCAATCAAAGTTGGTTTCGCACGTATAGATGAAAAGTCATACAAACAATACGAGAATGATAGGTCTGTGGATGTGAGACTCCTAAAAACAGCCGCCACTGTAAAAAAGCAACTTTGTCGGAGACTCCAAAGAACACCTTATTGGCGTCACTAAGCTATTTTTTGTTCTCTGTTGGAAGGTGGAAATCTTCAAAAACATGCTTCATGGCTCCTGCCCCAGAACATGCCAAATTTTTCCAAACTTTTCTGACTAAAACCACCTCCTTCTTCTTCCACACCCCCCTCTATACAGCATTACTTCGTGGGAGGGGATGCGCCCTTAGCTGCTTCAAGACATCCTTGCTTCCTGTCCCGTTCCGCGTTACGCAGTTTGCGGTGTATATTTTGTAAACGGCATTTTATGCTGTTTGGGATTCCAGCATACAGTGTACGGTATTTTCCGCAGACATCCTTGTGCCTAGTACCGTCTCTAGGCTACTTCTGTATGCTTCAAAGGGCCGACAACTGAACTTAACGTGTTCCGCATCCTCAGGTACATTTTTACAGACTTGACATTAGCTACCTGCTAAGTAACCATACCCGCTATGTCCACTGGAAAATTGGGCTGGGGCATAGCTCTTATCTCCGCAGCTCCTTGAAACCCATCGCACAACGTTGAGGATCAATTTGTGTGTCTAACGCCGGTTTTGCACCTACTCCCAATACTCTGTCATGAGCGCATTGTCACAAGTCTTTCAACCTCTCGTATGCTTGTTGTCCGTGCTTCGTTTTTGTAGAGACGAAGTAGTTCATCCGCAAGAATTTCAATCCGTAACATATTCACACGTCGTATCATAAAATGTTGTTTGAAAGGTGCAACAGGTTCGAAGTGCAATCAGTCGATAGGTCGCTTGCATTATTCGCCAATTCGATTTTATTTGTAACGCTAGTGCCCACACTGCTACTGAGTGCAGTAAAATAGAGCTCAATACTCTTGAAATCAGTTAGCCTTTGGCTTTGGTTCAGCCGCTAATGTTGGGAACCATTCTATAGAGTACTAAACCAACAGCTGATGCCTTCTTACCAGCTTTCTGCAGATGAGGTTTGAAGTTCAGTTTATTGTCGATAGTTACGCCCAGTATTTTTTAGCAGGCTGCGGGGTAATTATGCAGTCATTAACCTTTATCCGTACTACTGCTAGATTCCTTCACTTCCTGACTATTACCATTTCCATCTTATGGTCGGCTAGTTTAAGCCCAGCGCAACCAAGCCATGGTTTAATGACCAGATTGCTTCGCTTGCAAAAACTTCAACTTCTTTTAGATGACGGGCTGGAACTGCAATGCGAATATTGTTGGCGAAACCTACCACAACCACATTTCTGGGTACACGTAGCCTTAGTATCATATCGTATATTATGTTCGAAAGCAGGGGGCCAAGGACAGATCTCTGTGGTACTTGGACCGTTCACAGATGTAGCCGACGATTATACATGTCAAATAGCGTGCCAATTCGTTATCGACCAGTGCGCGTACAGTATGGTTCCACCTCGCGGAGTTGAAGGCGTTGCTTACGTCTAGTGTGACCACAGCGCAGCAGTTTCCTCTATCTGTGGCGTCAATTGCTAACTCCTCAATATTGAAGAAATATGAATTTCAGAAATATGAGTTTACTGCGAAAAGAGTCAAATACTAATCAAATAAAAAGGATATTTTGATCGTAGCCGAGAGCGTCAAAACTAGTAATCATACCAATCGCGATTGGCAAGTTTAAACACTCTTTAATACGAATTCTTATGATAATACTGTTACTTGTGAATTTGTAATTACACACAATTTTCAATGCAATTAGATAATGAAAGAGAACAATCTTAAAATAATTTCTGTATTAGCTAATTAGTTTTCCTGGTTTTTTTGTTGCTACTTTTGAAAAGAATGCTAGTTTATAAATGAAAAATAAAGTCGTCCTACCGAAAACTTCTTTGAATCTTCAAACTCAATCAATTCAAACGAGTATGGAGTAATGAGTTCCACGACTTAATTTACCCTTGAATTAATTTAGACACCTATTCAGAGCGAATTGATTCAAAAATCTGTGGTTAATTTTGGTCGAATTTGAGCCAAAGACCACCAATTTGCGATTGGTGCAATAGTGTTTTCAAGCGGTACAATTCAATCAGGCAGAAAGGGTCTAAGCACAGAATAATATATATTTAAGTACGATTATGGATTCACAATTATCTTATCTTCTGATAGCTAATAAAAAAACGTTTTGTTATATATTTGAAGTGTGGTATTATATACTCATTGGCTAGACCTCTGGACCCGTTTAGCTGTTCAAAATTCAATCAACCGACGATGATTGAAGATGATATATTTGTTAGCCGGACAACGACCGTGAATTTATGGCATGCCATCTGATACATGGGCAATTCCATGGCATGCGATATCTTTGCGAAAATGCCTCTGAACGGCTAGGACCTGTGCTTCATCTGACCGTTGAATGCTCTTAAACAGTTATTTGAAGTGGAAAGCGAAGGAATTCTGCGGTTGATGAAAACTCCGCCTGTCAGATAAATCCCATTTTTGTTAAGCGGGTGATATTTCAGATGAAGGTGAAACTATTATATGATTTGCTGGGTACGAAGAGGGGGTACAGAAATCCGCCGATCATCAATAAGCAGTTCCATTTAGTTGCTCATCCTTCAGAATTCATATAATTTCTGTTTGAAAAATTTAATTTTATAATTCAAAATTTCCGCATCATAATTATACTTTTTCGCAATTTCCCACCATATTTCCCACCATTCTATAAACTACTTTGATTACTCAACGAGATCTTAAAATTCCGGTAAACTCAGAGTTCCTACATTTTCTTATAAGAATCGGAGCATGACATGCATACTATATGGCCTGCCATTTATGGCATGCCATCAAATATAGCATGCTGTAGGCAACATCCACTAGCCCATGAAACAATGAAAACAAGGTAATTAGAGTTGGGTCGCACTCGGATTTTTACATACTAGGTATTCCGAATACGAGTACAAAAAAATACCTGTTCCAAATACCTGTTCCAAAAATACTAGCTAGTATTTTTTGAAGTATGTACATATATACACACAAGTACATGCGTTTTGCAGTGATGTAATGAAACGGTATGATATTCCCTCCCCCATCCACCAGAGACAAAGTTCTCAGGCTAGAATGGCGATGGTGCAGTTGACCGTGAAAAGATATGAGCCATTAGTCCGTGCAGCTTGTCCGTAACTATCCAATGGTCGGTCACTTATTTGGCAAGTGTTTCTCCAATCTAGGAGCCATCTAAGGGAAAACAAGCAAATTCAATCAATTTAATTTGATTTTCATTTTAATATATGCACAAAACACCTCCTGTATTCCTTCAAACTACCAGTGTCGAAAAATGTACTATGATAGGATCAACTAATCCTGTCCTCTATATGACTTTTCATCGATCGATGCCTGATACCAAACTTTTCCTGGCTAATCTAAAACAGTCGGTTTTCCACTTCGCCTCACTGAAGCATGAATTTGTCGGAAATTTTATTAAGAAATGATAAAATGTCTATTAAACATGAACCCACTAGGGGTCAACCTTTTCTGTAAAGCTGGACATGAGTCACAACCCCGGTAGGGTTGGAGTGCAGTCACGAGGAGAGCTTCAGCACAGCCGGAGAAGCCAACTTGCTAACCAAAAAGGATCTAAACATTTTTAGTGTTATTTTCAGTTTTCCCGACTGATTTCATTCTACCATATCTTAGAAACTAGGCCGCTTTTTCCCATATTTGCATGGGAACAACTCAGAAAGATCCTCAAATTCATGCTAGACCAAAAAAATTTTTTTTGGAAAAAATGGACGTTTTTGCCTAATTTCCCCTATAAAAAAATTTGTTCTTCCTTAAAATATCACTATTGAACTCCCCGATCACTTTCAATCATCAAAAGCGCTGTAAAGGCAGTTTTTGCCAAACTATGGCCAAAAAACCCCTTACTCCCCTACAAAACCGAAATTTTTGTATCACAGCAATAGGTGTTGGCTCGTTATGTCCCAAACCACACTAACCCAAAATTAGCCGATTTTGTCCGATTTCAGCTACTTTTGCCCTAAAAACTTTTTGAATAATTGAATAAAATACTTTCCCAATTTCTCCTATCAAAAATTTTTTCGTCCTTAAAATATCACTAATATACTTCCCGACCACATTCAATCATCGAAAGCGCTGTAAAGGCAGTTTTTGCCAAACTATTGCCAAAAACCCCGTTTCTCCCTTACAAAACCTAAACTTTTGTATCACAGCAATAGGTCTTGGCCAGTTATGCCCCAAACCACTCTGACCCAAAATTGGCCGATTTTGCCCGATTTCAGCTACTTTTGCCCTAAAACCTTTTTGAATAATTGAATAAAATACTTTCCCAATTTCTCCTATCAAAAATTTTTTCATCCTTAAAATATCACTAACATACTTCCCGACCACTTTAAAAAAAAAAACCCTTACTCCCCCACAAAACGTAAATTTTTGTAGCACAGCAATAGGTCTTGGCCCGTTATGTCCCAAACAACTCTAACTCAAACTTGGCCGATTTCAGCTACTTTTGCCCTAAAAACCTAAACCTAAAGTCCCAAAATACTCGCAAGCACGAAAATACTCTATACAAAAATATGCGATACAAAAATACTTGCAAAGTTCTAAAATACTCGATACGAGTATATACTCGTATAGTTCCAAAATACTTGCAAGTATTTAAAAATACCTGTTCCAAAAATACCTGTTCCAAAAATACTTGCAAGTATTTAAAAATACCTGTTTCAAAAATACCTGTTCCAAAAATACTTGCAAGTATTTTGGAACGATACGTTATTTTCGTATTCGAATATTTTGGAAAAATACCTGTTCCAAAAATACCTGTTCCAAAATACTTGCAAGTATTTTGGAACGATACGTTATTTTCGTATTCGAATATTTTGGAACGTTACGTTATTTTCGTATTCGAGTATTTTGGAACGATACGTTATTTTCGTATTCGAGTATTTTGGAACGATATGAGTATAAACTCGTATCGAGTATTTTCGTACTTGCAAGTATTTTCGTCTCGCGTACGAGATACTCGTGAGTATGAAAGCACTTGCAAGTATGAAATACGAGTTTATATTAATATTAGGATACTATTACGTCACTGTTTGATTGAAATGAATTAAATGGACGAAATTTATTGTGTAAATTCTTGATTACATGTATAGTCCACAAAAATACTCGTACCTAGTATTTTTGAATTTCGTACTAGGTACTGGCTGTTCCAAAAAAATACCTGTTCCATATACCTGTTCCAGTATATACGCCTCATCTCTAAAGGTAATCCATTGAGCATGTCGCTCAGTATCCCACTCTCGCGCTGGTGACAACTGTGACTGATTTGCCTTTAAGCCAATGTAAAATTGGGCATCTTCAAGGAGGACGTTGGGGGTGTTCCTGGAGCGATATTTCGATTTTGATGAATAATTCGCAGTGCGAATATTCGCAGCGCGAAATTTCCGCAGTGCAAAATTTCGCAGTGTGAATTTCCGCAGTGCGAAATTTCGCAGAGCGAATATTCGCAGTGCGAAATTTAGCAGTGTGAATTTCCGCAGTGCGAAATTTCGCAGAGCGAATATTCGCTGTGCGAAATTTGAAATTTCGAATTGAAATTCCTCAATACGAAATTTCGCAGTGCTTAATGCAGCAATTAATTAAAGCTATGTAGGCTTAAGAAAAATTAAAAAGGGTCTCAAAATGTTTAATTCTCGTTTTTCCCAATAATTTGGGTTGAGTTTTCATGTCGAAGGCTAGATTATTTTGTGCCATCCTGTAAGCAGGGATCAAATACTTTCAGTGATTTATTAGGATTAACTCATCTTTCTCTGACAACATCTCGGTAGAGTTACTTTGGATATAAAGCGGTCGAATTTCACGCTTTTAAGTGAAAAAATGAAACCGTTGTTGGTAACACGCCTTGAAATATATTTATTTTAAATATACATAAAGAAATTATTACATGTAAATTACTTACTACCAAAATATGATTTGCTGCATTATTTGCTCCAGAGGTCTGGGTTCAGCGTTCAAACATTAATTTCGATTGGGTTAAAAAAAATACAAACACAAACTTTCAATGGGGTAGTTTATCAGACCTCCCAAAGTGCACGGCAAAATAAAAGACTGATCAAGAGCGCAGAGTAGTAAATCAAAAAACTATAAAACACAAACATCCTCCCGTCCCTTCAAAGCAAAACTGTCCACGCGAAGCGACCAGCTCATAAGAAACCATTGCATTTAATGAACAATACGAGGCGAATTTACTCTTCTTGCATAGTTTCAATTCGAACCATGTCGGTGCTCTCGTCGTCGCCATACCTCGCGTTTGGAATAGAAGTACTCGTATTTGTCCAATCGCAACTTTCCACATTTTCCCCGGCCATAATTCCCGAACATTATGCATTCCGCATCTGAACCTGAATTCAATGTCCGCTCTATTGCTGCAAGAAGGCTTAGCAGACTTAAAACAAAAAATATCGTCATTACTGCTTTTATGTACAGCTGCGACCAACAACCAACCATCTTTACTTCAATTTAAGTCCTTTTGAGTTTTACAATTAACGGAGAGCGCTTGATTTTTATTTAAAACTTGAAAGGAGCTTTGTACGTGTGTATCCAAGGATACCATATAGTAGTCCGCTTCCGCTGCCACGAGCTACATAGCCATCATGCCGTGATGGCTTTTTATTCGTGGCTCGAATTAAAGGTTCTTTTCTTTCGCAACAAAAGAAATGAAAAATTGGAAGCATCAAGTATAAACTCAGCAGATGACGAGGATGCTTTCTTCAACGGAAGCGATAAACGAGTAAACTTGCAAGGCGCGTACTGTACGTAATCAGCGCTGAATTATAAAGTGCACATTCTGTAAATTACGATTAAGTAAGGAGAGAACAGAGTAAGAGTGCTGCAAACAGGTACAAAGCGACATCGGCAACTAAAAGCAGTATCAAATATTTCACAAACTGTAATTAACTGGTCAGGAGTGTTGTCCTGTTCGCAGTAAGCAATGGCTCTTCTAGGAGTAAAACGCCGGCTGGTAATACAGAATGATGATGAAAGGATTTGAGTGGAAATGGGAAAAATGCACTTGACTAAGCTGTTTGCTTGTAGAATTTATCGTAATTATTTCTACCGGTATGTACTTTGCCTCTTACTGCATGTACTCCTAGTGTATCTTTCGGAAGATATATTTGTAACGATGAACGGTGGGAAAGTTACCAAAATTTTATTTTGCATAAAATAAATAGTATGAAATAAACAGTTAAGTGAAGCACAGAAGCTAATTTTAGGTAGATCTGTGTGTCAAGTAATCCTGATCAACTGTTACGAGGGTAAAGTTTTACAGCTCGGTTCGTTCTGAATCATCCTCAGGTTCATATTCCTGGCTAAATCGCTGATTGAATTTTGCTCGAAATTGATCGGAAGATACCACACGGTTGAAGCCTGGACTGTATTCACTAGGTTATGGTTAGGTTTAACTGGCTGGCACAGGGCCACACATAGACCCATTTGGTCCATAGCGATACCAGATAAATGGACCTGGAGAAGGAAAGTTCAGTTCAAATGGCCCCGGACTTTTTTGCGAACTGAAGTATGTCCTTCAAACGCTGCTCCGCTAGATGTGAGAGATCCACCAGCCAGGGCTCACCGAAGCAGCGCCGCCTGGTTTTCCCCAGTGCCGGGCAATGGCAGAGAAGGTGTTAGATTGTTTCTGAGACTCCTGGCTCTTAACACTTAATACTTAGGAGTCCCATTTTCATGACATGAGCTGCTACAAGACAGTGGCCAGTAAAGATGCCGACCAGCCGCTTGCAGTCAGTCAGCTTTAATTCGAGCAGGTACTTAGTCAATACGAGATTGTATCATTCACTAGGCTAGGGTTTTCTTCTTCCATTTTTTTGTCGTAATTTTATTTTGATTTGCTATGAGTAGTTGAAAACTTAAAAAACATTTTCGAGGTATACCAAATATAACGAATATTATACATGTGCACATATGTCCAGACCACACTTCGTATTTTTGGTTCTCACAGCTACCCTTCAAAAATTAGGAATTGTAAGAGGGACCCTACACAATCGTGATATTTGGATCGCGATACAAAGTATTGACCGTGTAGGGTGCTGTATTGATGGATCACGATATGAATCGCGAAAATATCCGGATATTTTGAAATCCATCAATCAATGTAGTTGGATTGCGATAAATATTGAACATGTAGTCAACCGGTCAATAAATTTTCGTCAGTATTCAGTTAATTGGCAATGGAGGAAGACAATTTAACCGGCACCGGTATATTTTTTCACATTTTAACCGCCACCCCAACATACTCTTTTGAACAATATTCACCATGCGCATCCATTATAAATATCAATAACCCAACAGCTTCTAGTGAATTTATCATGAACAGTTATCCAACATCCCTTTGTGACGATTCTGGGACCTCAACAGCTCTCTGATCTCTGATCACCAGATAATCGGATCACTTTCCAGATCTCGTGAGTAGATAGAGAATGGCGGTTCGAAATCCTCATCCTCATCCTCCTCCTCTGAGGAGGGTGACGTTGATGTGGAGGATGACGTTGATGTGAAGGATGACGTCACCGAGGAGGATGACGTTGATGTGGGTGGTGACGTCACAGGTCGAGGATGACGTAAGCGAGTATCGGTGCGCGCATGACGTAAACGATCATCTTTGAACTGAAAAGCTAAAACGGGCTGTTTATTAGCTCAACAGGGCTGTTTATCAGCTCAACTGGGTTGTTTATCAGCTCAACTGGGCTGTTTATCAGCTTAACTAAGCTGTTTATCAGCCATTCTCTATCTACTCTCGTGAAATGCACTAGTCGATCGTTTTTAAGTTGGAGCATCCTCACCAAAAGTTTCAGCATGATGAACGATTCTAAGTACAGAAATTGAACAATTGATTTCAAAATAGGAAGGGTAACCTTATAGTTAGAGTGAAGTTTATTGAATTTTTGATGATTTGCGAAATATAGTTTTTTAAGGGGACATAGTACCTTCAAATTGAAAAACAAAAATTTTCCAAAGGTTAATTTTTCATTGAATTAAAAGACATGTTTTAATGTAACTTTGTCCATACACTTTATTTGCTCATATACTAAAAAAAAATTTTTTTAAAAATATGCTGTACAATTTTTTTGAAAAAAATCCCAAAAAATCACGGCGTGCACAATAACTGCCCTCAGAAAAGTCAGGAAAAGAAAAAACAAAGTGGTTTTAATCAATCCTGCCATTTATTTTTTTTGGAATAATGCTAGATTCACTTTTATTTAATGCTAAATAATGCTAGATCTTGTAAAATTATAATGATAAATAACGCTTTCTTATTAATTGAGATAAACATGGTTCAATATAAAAACAATATGTATATTTATATGAGGGTTGATCAATAAGTAATGATAATTGGTTATTTCTAGTTCGCAAAAAATACAAAAAATTAAAATTTTTTTTACTACTACATTTACTAACAAAGTCAGCATGAAAAAAAAATATAAATAGGCCACGATTCCAGGGATTCAAAGTGCTGAAAGCACTAGCTCCAGTATAACACAGTTCTTAGAGAAGCTACATTCATTTGAATACGAACAGACGAAGAGAGAACATCAAAATGGGGACAAACGAAATTTGTTTGAAAATCTGTTTGAAAAAATTGTCTAGCAGAGGCATACACGGGACATAGTGGAAACATTAGGGGACTCTGCTCCTCCATATTCCACCGTTGCACTCTAAGCTGGGAAAAACATACACTGAAGATGAGCACCGCGAAGGACGTCCGTCCACATTCCTAAAAAAGCCGATAAGCGATAAACGAGTAAACTTGCAAGGCGCGTACTGTACGTAATCAGCGCTGAATTATAAAGTGCACATTCTGTAAATTACGATTAAGTAAGGAGAGAACAGAGTAAGAGTGCTGCAAACAGGTACAAAGCGACATCGGCAACTAAAAGCAGTATCAAATATTTCACAAACTGTAATTAACTGGTCAGGAGTGTTGTCCTGTTCGCAGTAAGCAATGGCTCTTCTAGGAGTAAAACGCCGGCTGGTAATACAGAATGATGATGAAAGGATTTGAGTGGAAATGGGAAAAATGCACTTGACTAAGCTGTTTGCTTGTAGAATTTATCGTAATTATTTCTACCGGTATGTACTTTGCCTCTTACTGCATGTACTCCTAGTGTATCTTTCGGAAGATATATTTGTAACGATGAACGGTGGGAAAGTTACCAAAATTTTATTTTGCATAAAATAAATAGTATGAAATAAACAGTTAAGTGAAGCACAGAAGCTAATTTTAGGTAGATCTGTGTGTCAAGTAATCCTGATCAACTGTTACGAGGGTAAAGTTTTACAGCTCGGTTCGTTCTGAATCATCCTCAGGTTCATATTCCTGGCTAAATCGCTGATTGAATTTTGCTCGAAATTGATCGGAAGATACCACACGGTTGAAGCCTGGACTGTATTCACTAGGTTATGGTTAGGTTTAACTGGCTGGCACAGGGCCACACATAGACCCATTTGGTCCATAGCGATACCAGATAAATGGACCTGGAGAAGGAAAGTTCAGTTCAAATGGCCCCGGACTTTTTTGCGAACTGAAGTATGTCCTTCAAACGCTGCTCCGCTAGATGTGAGAGATCCACCAGCCAGGGCTCACCGAAGCAGCGCCGCCTGGTTTTCCCCAGTGCCGGGCAATGGCAGAGAAGGTGTTAGATTGTTTCTGAGACTCCTGGCTCTTAACACTTAATACTTAGGAGTCCCATTTTCATGACATGAGCTGCTACAAGACAGTGGCCAGTAAAGATGCCGACCAGCCGCTTGCAGTCAGTCAGCTTTAATTCGAGCAGGTACTTAGTCAATACGAGATTGTATCATTCACTAGGCTAGGGTTTTCTTCTTCCATTTTTTTGTCGTAATTTTATTTTGATTTGCTATGAGTAGTTGAAAACTTAAAAAACATTTTCGAGGTATACCAAATATAACGAATATTATACATGTGCACATATGTCCAGACCACACTTCGTATTTTTGGTTCTCACAGCTACCCTTCAAAAATTAGGAATTGTAAGAGGGACCCTACACAATCGTGATATTTGGATCGCGATACAAAGTATTGACCGTGTAGGGTGCTGTATTGATGGATCACGATATGAATCGCGAAAATATCCGGATATTTTGAAATCCATCAATCAATGTAGTTGGATTGCGATAAATATTGAACATGTAGTCAACCGGTCAATAAATTTTCGTCAGTATTCAGTTAATTGGCAATGGAGGAAGACAATTTAACCGGCACCGGTATATTTTTTCACATTTTAACCGCCACCCCAACATACTCTTTTGAACAATATTCACCATGCCCATCCATTATAAATATCAATAGCCCAACAACTTCTAGTGAATTTATCATGAACAGTTATCCAACATCCCTTTGTGACGATTCTGGGACCTCAACAGCTCTCTGATCTCTGATCACCAGATAATCGGACCACTTTCCAGATCTCGTGAGTAGATAGAGAATGGCGGTTCGAAATCCTCATCCTCATCCTCCTCCTCTGAGGAGGGTGACGTTGATGTGGAGGATGACGTTGATGTGAAGGATGACGTCACCGAGGAGGATGACGTTGATGTGGGGGGTGACGTCACAGGTCGAGGATGACGTAAGCGAGTATCGGTGCGCGCATGACGTAAACGATCATCTTTGAACTGAAAAGCTAAAACGGGCTGTTTATTAGCTCAACAGGGCTGTTTATCAGCTCAACTGGGTTGTTTATCAGCTCAACTGGGCTGTTTATCAGCTTAACTAAGCTGTTTATCAGTTCAAAGATGATCGTTTACGTCATGGACCGATACTCGCTTACGTCATCCTCGACCTGTGACGTCACCCCCCACATCAACGTCATCCTCCTCGGTGACGTCATCCTTCACATCAACGTCATCCTCCACATCAACGTCACCCTCCTCAGAGGAGGAGGATGAGGATGAGGATTTCGAACCGCCATTCTCTATCTACTCTCGTGAAATGCACTAGTCGATCGTTTTTAAGTTGGAGCATCCTCACCAAAAGTTTCAGCATGATGAACGATTCTAAGTACAGAAATTGAACAATTGATTTCAAAATAGGAAGGGTAACCTTATAGTTAGAGTGAAGTTTATTGAATTTTTGATGATTTGCGAAATATAGTTTTTTAAGGGGACATAGTACCTTCAAATTGAAAAACAAAAATTTTCCAAAGGTTCATTTTTCATTGAATTAAAAGACATGTTTTAATGTAACTTTGTCCATACACTTTATTTGCTCATATACTAAAAAAAAAAATTTTTTTAAATATGCTGTACAATTTTTTTGAAAAAAATCCCAAAAAATCACGGCGTGCACAATAACTGCCCTCAGAAAAGTCAGGAAAAGAAAAAACAAAGTGGTTTTAATCAATCCTGCCATTTATTTTTTTTGGAATAATGCTAGATTCACTTTTATTTAATGCTAAATAATGCTAGATCTTGTAAAATTATAATGCTAAATTATGCTTTCTTATTTAATTGAGATAAACATGGTTCAATATAAAAACAATATGTATATTTATATGAGGGTTGATCAATAAGTAATGATAATTGGTTATTTCTTGTTCGCAAAAAATTCAAAAAAACATTTTTTTTACTACTACATTTACTCACAAAGTCAGCATGAAAAAAAAATATAAATAGCCCACGATTCCAGGGATTCAAAGTGCTGAAAGCACTAGCTCTAGTATAACACAGTTCTTAGAGAAGCTACATTCATTTGAATACGAACAGACGAAGAGAGAACATCAAAATGGGGACAAGCGAAATTTGTTTGAAAATCTGTTTGAAAAAATTGTCTAGCAGAGGCATACACGCGACATAGTGGAAACATTAGGGGACTCTGCTTCTCCATATTCCACCGTTGCACTCTAGGCCAAGGAGTTTAAGCTGGGAAGAACATACACTGAAGATGAGCACCGCGAAGGACGTCCGTCCACATCCCTAAAAAAAGCCGAAGTTGTCGTGTTGGCAGATCAAAGAGTGACCCTCAGGCATGTAGCTGAGGTCACAGGGATCTCATATGGTAGTGTTTGAAAGATCTTTGCCAACAAAATACATATGAAAAAGGTATCTGTACGAGAATGTTAACGGGCGAGCATAAGAAGAAACGAATCGACAATTCAAGGATGAATCTCAAAAAGTTCAAGGCAGATCAGGAGAATTTGTTGTCACATTTCGTGACCATGGACGAGACCTAGATCCACCATTTTGATCCAGAAACCAAAATGAAATCTATAACCTGGAAGCGACCCTCTACATCGACGCCGAAGAAAATCAAAGTGTCAAGTTCGGCAGGAAAGGTTATGACATCAGTTTTTTGGGACGCTGAAGAAATTATTGTGATGGAATATTTAAAAAAGGGAGCCACTATATCAAGCTCTTACTAAGCTGACCAAATAAGAAGACTGCGAGAGGCAATGAAGGAGAAAACATACGGCAAACTGCGAGCTGAAGCTCTGTTTCTTCAAAATAACGCACCGGCTCACAAGGCTGCAGTTGGGATGGATACAATTAAAGAAACAGTTTTCGAACTGATTGAACACCCACCCTATTTGCCAGCTCTAGCTTTGAGTGACTTTTACCTCTTTCCTCGGCTCAAACAACACCTGCGGAGTAAGAAATTTGAATATGATAGGGAAGTGATGGCCGCTGTTGAGCCATTTTGGGAGAGTCCAGATATAGAATTTTTTTTAAAGGGTATCCTGGGTTTGGGAAAAAGGTGGACTAAATGTATTAACATATAAGAAGACTATGCTGAAAAATAAATATATCTTTTAAGTTTAATCACCTTGGTTTATATTCATTATCATAGCTTATTGATCAACCCTCGTATGTATAACAAAAACAAGTTAGAAGTTTAAAATTTACATCTCAAAATGATTTTATATCTATTACAGACATATCAGTTATATCTAAATCTTCTTCTCTTGTGTAAAGCTCATTTCTATCAATATTTTTCAAAACATCGTTCCGAATATCTCAATCAAAACAGCAACAATTATTTATTTTGATGTGAAGAAAAAGTATTAGTGTCGGATAACGAAGATTTTTCTCCAGCGTTATGCGTACGATTGCTTGCATTTGAAGCCCTAACAAAACAATTAATTCACATTGTTCAGGAAAAAATATCTAATTAGAATGCACCTACTTTCGTAAACTTGAACTTGTAGATACCCGAGGCTCCTGGGAGTCTGAAGTGGATGGGACCCCATAATTGATTTTTAGCATTATAACGATTAAATTGAACGTTACTATTTCAAAGCAATATAGATGACTTTATAATCTTTATATTTTGGACTTTGAAATTAAAATTTGATGGGTGCGATAGTAAATAGATGAGTGCCAGTTTATTCCGAAATCTAAATTTAAATGCTAAAAATAATGCTAGATGCTAACTACGAATTTCGAATGCCGTTTTGGAAAAAATAATGCTAGATCTAGGATTCAAAATGCTAAAATGGCAGCACTGGTTTTAATCAGCATCAAACCGGCCTTGGAATGAACTGACAGAAAAAAATTTGGTTGACAAAATCAAACCTTATAATGAATCAATCTGTATAACAGGTAATACTAGTATTCCAAAATGTCCCCCTCTACCTTTACAGCTGCTATGTGAGAGAATAACGTATTGTACTATATATATATGAAATATTAAGCAGAAGTGAACGAAAATCATAGAAAAAATGACTTTGGCACGCTTCGCTATACATGCTCATAAAAAATTTTTTTTTTTAGAATTTCAATTTTATATTATTAAAATCATGTTTTTAAAGCCTCATTCTAACATATTCTATCAAAACAAAAAAATCAATTTATTTGTAAATTTGAAGGTGCTATGTCACTATATACATTTTTAAAAAGTTCCATGATATAGTTACTTAAAGATTCTATGCAAATATAAATAAATGACAGCAAACAAATACTGAAAAGTAAATTTTTGTTTGTGCATTTTTCCCCAATACCAAATAAATTTTAATATACACAGAAGACACATTAAGCTCCTGCTTGATTCTCTATCATGAACTCTTTTTCAATTCAAGCATCGAACAAAAGTCTTCAAGCTATTCGTCAATTTTGATTATTTTCCGTTATGTTTCTGGACTCTAATTTTTGACGCTATATATTTTTTCATACAAAAAACATACAATTTCAATTTTATAAATTTATATATAAATTATACGATTGTACAATTGTCTGGGAAGAAATATACTTATATCTTGAGGAATCTTGTTGCACACCGAGCGAGCAATTTAATTGAGTCATGGAGAGAGTGGAAGGAAGGAACAAAGAAAAAAACTAACTGACTTTAATTGTTTCGATAATGATGTAAGAGTGATACTGTTGATAAGTTCTGTGAATTCCGAGCACTTTATTTTATTTTCATACTGGACGATTGCGGTAGCTATCGATTCTATCTTAACGGTGGTAATATTATTGTTGCTCTTTAGTTTATGTATGAAAAGCTTCATTGGCTCTAAAAATAAACGAATTCGTATTTTGAACTTGTTTGGATTTTAATATTATACGTACTCTGAAGCACCGTCATCTACCAGCTCCACGTTAAATTTTCGTTTTAAAAGTCAACTTCAGGAACGATCCTATCATCCTATCTATCACTGTTTACCTTCGTACTCGTAAATATTCAAATTTACTTCAAACTTCCATTCTGATATAGTCAAATAACACAAAAACTAACTGAAATTAAACAAGAGTCAGGTTTTCCATGCACCTCTCATAGTTTTCGCACAAAATCATCTAACCTCCGGCATAACCGTCAAAAATTCAATGCATCGCAAAGTTTTCACCTATGCGTTTCGACTCGTCTTAATGCTTTCCAGTCGTACATCAGCCAACCCAAAACTAAGTATGCATTACCGTTACCAACAACAGCCTACGGCAGTTCATTAAAGTTATCAAGTCAAATCCAGTGTTCCCTTTTGAGATTTAGTAATGCGATCTGCTTCTTTCTGCCAGAGCGCAAACAAGAAATCCTCTCGAAAACGCCGGATACTGAAAACTTTTAAGTTGAGAACTTTTAATGAACATCATTATTTGGTAATAGCGAGCCGCCGAGCATCGGGGCCAGCTGTGACGGAGGCGTTGGCGGCGGTAGCTGCGACCGGAACGACGAAAACGGTGACGACAAAGTCCTTGCACAAGCAGAACACTCTCGTACATGTAGCACATCCTTGCACTCGGTCGTCGTTCAGTGCCTTAGCACGGCGTCGTGTTTTCCTGCCGAGTGAATTGCGAAAGCGTGCACTACTGAACCAAAGGAAAGGCACATCCAAGCACATACACGAAATACACTCTGAACGACGATCAGGACGACGGCCAGGTACTAGGAGCAAGTTTCGTATGCGCTTTATTATTTTTCTTATTTCCGCTGTGGGAAATACAATTTTTATAAAGAAGCAAATTTAGTGAAGTCCGAAAACTGTATGAGTACAGAGAAGACCGACTCCAATGATGTTTATGTGCGTATTTGAAAGTTTTGAGTTTCATAAAGAATCCCCGGGAAATTGGGAAGCGTTGGTGCGCCAGTTGATTTGGCGACAACTTTTTCGATTACTCGGCAATTTGTTTTTGTGCTTGTTTGTTTCGCCATTTCGACGGCTCATTTATAGTTTGGAGTATTTTGTGGACGAACGGCAATTCAATTTTCGGATGAGAAATTGCAGTGAAGTGAACGAGCATAATAATTTTAATAGAGTTGGAAAATTTAAATGGTTTTCAGTAGAGGTTCTGAGATGGAAAACGACACCAAAAAGTCACGATTTACGGGGGAAAATCGCACTCAAAAGACCAGTTTATATGACAGTTATATATACTATGCTAAACTATGACAGTTTATTTATTTTGTCTTTTTTTAATATGGTTTTTTTTAGAATCATTGGAAAACAAAATAGAAAAAGTATCGAAGCAGAACAAATGAACTAAAGATGTCAAAGCCGCTTGCCTGGACCGTCCCCACGCTCAAGCTCGCCAGCTTTGGCCTGGTTTTGCCCAATATTGATTTGCTACTAGAAAATTCTTCGAGTGCTTTGACAAGTAACTTGACAAATGCCTTGTTGAAACGTTCGTTGCGTGTTGTGGCCTTAAGCTGTTGGATGGTTTTCTGCTTGAGCAAACTTTCAGGCTCACGAATATAGTCAACAACAAAAACTGCATGCAAGTCCCAATGTATAATACATGTCTGCTTTAACTAAAGACAACCAAAAATTAAAACCAATGTACATTGGAAACAAAGAACAATCAATTTATAGCACTATTTTGGAAAACTTCAATCCCCCCAGCGAAAACTCAGCATCGTCCAAAATAAAATAAATTGCCTAATAAATCGAACAATTCTTCAACAAGTAGCAAGAAAAATTCTTCGTCGCACCACATTGCATGATAAATGTCCAACATAACTGCGACTAATGCTTCAGTGATGTATCAAATCGACAAAATTAATATCAGTACAATTGAAAATTCTCATCACTTCGGTCGCTTACTGACTACATAATGACCACATCACGAAAATACCAATTTATTCCTGAATTCCTTCAGGAGCTTAATAATCCCTCTGATCCTTTTGTCTTCGGGCTGCGGATGGACATGCATGGTTAGATATGTAGTCAAGCCGTAAAAGCAAAGTAAAACGAAAGCGAAAAGAAAAACAGTAAAAATGGAAGTGGAAGTGGAACTGGAGTTGGAACTCTACTGGACCGTATCGACTGGTACTATCAAACCGTCTCGACCACTTCAAGAACATACGACCGACGCTGTGTTTGGATTCGTTGCAGTCAACAACTGGTTCGCAGACTTTTGGTTTGGATGTGGAAAGTGATGGCAGAAATTATTTGGATTTGATTGCTACTGAAATTTTTCTCGAGATTCGTGTTAACGTGTTTTTGCTCCATTTTCACTAAACGCTTTTGCAAATAATCTTTCGCTTTATTAACGAAATTCTTCAAAGGATTTATTGAAAACGGAACTCAAATTTCGGTAGCTTCGTAAAATAGATACTTACATGGAAAAATAACCCGTGTGTTTCTCGAATAAATATTTGCTTATAAGCCTACGATTCAGCCATCAAAACAAGCCTGAGCGATTTTCAACGAAAGGATAAAAATAATTTTGTTTCATCTGTGTCTTTCGATCTCATACTTTTGGCTATACAATGCAAACTGTGCTATATGCGTGTATATTTTTGAAAGTAAACAGTCAGAGACCGGGAAGAAGCTTGCAAGCAAACACAAGAATTTAATCTTCGATGGTATGCAACGGCCCGGAGAATCACTGATGATGGCAATACTTTGGGCGAGACGAAAAGGCGAAGAGAAGCTGAGAAGGAACAGATAGATTAGAAATTTCCAAAGCCTGGGAAGCTGCGGACGGTGGCATTGACTATATTACGAGTAGGCACATTGAGATATGGTGGTACGATGACAACGATGACTACTGCTACTTCTTCTACAGGCTGAACAATAGCGTCTGGTCTATTAATTGCTACCACGAATGAATAAGCCAAGAGAAAATCCTTTATGCGCCTTCAAATGAGATTCCACTTGACGGTCTGTTTGCATGGAAACCGAAGCCAGTTACTTTCAGGAGACGTTCGACGTCAAGATTGCAAAAGTTTTTTTTCCATTCTTCGTTCTTTTCGTTTCCTAAATACAAGAGGGATAGAAGTGAGAGTAGAGAGACCTTTTTCTTGAAACCAAAGAGTTTTTTTTCTGGACTTGCCTTCTTGGCAGTCGAATTCTTCCGAGGACTTTATTTTGTTGCATGTAAGTAGACTCTGTCTACTGTCTAGAAATGGAATAGAAATTGCAACAAAAACTATCGCAGTTAGTTTTGGATTGAGCCATTGAGGAAACAGAACCTTGTTTTTTGAAAATGTTTTAGTGTTCGATGCAAGATTGATTTAAATTTTGTGTTGTTTGTTTTGTTTAAAGCATTGTTCGATGTTTTTAGCCTGCATATTTCGTTTAAATAAAACCAAATTGAAAAATCTCTTCCAAATTGTTTCTTCGCCTACCTATGGCATAGCTTCATACAGCTCTTTTAAAATTTTTTTTTTAATATAAGTTACATTATTTTAAATGTCAATTATTTTTCACGAAAATATCACTTTTAGTTTGTCAATAATGAACACTTTGCGCAATTGCTGCATGGTATGAATAACAAGAGGTTTGCACGTTTATTGGTTCAGTTTTATTGTTGAGCACTTTTCATTCTCGATATTCAACATTCTGCTTGTTATTTTCAATGATACCTTGAACTTGTGCTATTTTACGCAATAATAGTTATTGTGCAGCTTATGCTTTTTTAATAGGATTTTTCAATAGGACCTTTACGATAAGTCTGTCAGAAGGATAATGAATATGCTGGCAACCATATGGCGGTGTTACCATCTTGAAAATTCGCTCAGCAAATAAAAGCCTTTGACTTTATAGCTTCCGATGCAGTTATCAGGAAAAAAGGAAACTCACATATAGATGTACAGTAATTTAAGCCAAGTTTGATAGCAATTTGAAATTAAATTAATGATTTGTACGTCACTTCTTCAGTATCAAATTTCGACATAATTGGCTTTACCGAAACCTGTCTGTTGAACTATTCAACAGTAAGTTTGCTGTTTTTCGTCGTGATCGCCATTTTGATTGGCCGGATGCTCATGTCAGTGGTAGTGTTCTACTTGCTGTACGTAAAGAACTTCCAGTACCTCGACTTGATATACCTGACACTAGTGACCTGGAATACTAAAACTTCATCAAAGAAGAATACTCGTCGCAATACTGTATATCCCACCGTCCGCACCAAACTCCACATATGGCTTGCGTATAGCCTCACCGGATATATGTGCCACATATTGGAACCGACCACGATTTCATTCTATGGGAGATTTCAATTTACCGCATCTAGTGTGGTGACTCTCTGACGATAGTGAACACTATCTCCCTTAGTCCAATAACCGACGAGAAAGCTACTTCATTGAAGCCATTCTTTCAACTGGACTAAAGCGGATCAACTGTATCCCGAGCCCAAACGGACGACTTTTAGATCTGATTTTTTCGACGAATTTTTATGTCTCGATTCAACGATGCTCACTTCTTTTACTTGGGGTATCTAAACACCATCCAGCTCATCATATCAATTTTCAATTTAATGACGATATACTAACTGATAGTCCAGTCAAAATAGACTAAATTATGATCCAAGTTTGCATTAATTCCCAACAAGCTGAATTTTTGTGTGGGCCTTGGTACTGGCGTGTTGAACAAAATGTCAAAAGTCCCCATCGATCCGAGTGCTGCGTCGCTTTTTATACGGGGTCAAAGGTCACCAAAAGTGACCTTTCCCAAATATCTCAGTAACGGTTACGTCTTCAGAAAAACAATGTATGATGAATTTGTAGCTTAGCAAATTTCCAACAAAAAAGATTATATAGCTTTTTCCTGTAACTATAACCGTTTTTGAGATATATTGATCTAAACATTTGTTACTAACAGCACCCTCATTCTCAAAGGCATGTTGATATTATCCGATTTTGATTACGACTTGGCATGTTTGTGAGTTTGTTTTTCTATATTTAAGAGGCGCATGAAAAAAACATGTACACAAACTTAGCTACCAGACTGCAGGGTAGGTGGAAAAGTGTACT
This sequence comes from Nemotelus nigrinus, assembly GCA_947369275.1. NCBI lineage: Eukaryota > Metazoa > Arthropoda > Insecta > Diptera > Stratiomyidae > Nemotelus > Nemotelus nigrinus. The sequence goes on along the minus strand of OX376373.1, from coordinate 15,406,301 downwards.
CCGAAAAGTTACCACCATCCCCCCGCCCCCCTTTGCCATAAAACTTGTAGGGACATCTGTTCGCTACTCTCTTCTCCGAAAAAAACTATATTGCGGCATCATTTATGGGATATTCCACGAAAGAGCAGGACAAAACAACCAAATTGCAGGTGAAAATAGGTTTTGTGACATATCATTGGCCTAGGAGCATGAAAAAGCAAGATAATATCATGGCATAATTCTGTAAACACTCATTCCTGACATTATAGGAGCTCAATCCGATGCAGATTATCCCCGAATAATCAGTTTTTTTTGCCAATCCTGTGATGGCTGCATAAAGCCAAAGGGATATGACACGTCTTGAAACCAATTTGCACGTGAAGTTACGTGAGCTTGCCCTAATCGTTCATGGGATAAGACAGTATGGAAAAATAAACTAAAAAAACCGGGTATTTCGGGGTGGTTCGTTTGCAGGGGTGGGTATGGTGTGGGAAGGGTTCGGATGTAGGGCTGGTCGTGCGGTGTCAAGAATAGGCAATTAATAGGATAAAAAGTGATCCTACCTTGTTTAACAGTGGGCAAAGAGTAGGCAACGAGATCATTTCTGAAGATTTGGGATGGATGCTCAGGATACCGTTTTATGGCAAAGGGGGAGGGGGGAACTTTTCGGAGCACACTTTTCCACCTACCCTGGAGTCTGGTAGATAAGTTTGTTTACATGTTTTTTCTATGCGCCTCTTAAATATAGAAAAACAAACTCACAAACATGCCAAGTCGTAATCAAAATCGGATAATATCAACATGCCTTTGAGAATGAGGGTGCTGTTAGTAACAAATGTTTAGATCAATATATCTCAAAAACGGTTATAGTTACAGGAAAAAGCTATATAATCTTTTTTGTTGGAAATTTGCTAAGCTACAAATTCATCATACATTGTTTTTCTGAAGACGTAACCGTTACTGAGATATTTGGGAAAGGTCACTTTTTATGACCTTTGACCCCGTATTAAAAGCGACGCAGCACTCGGATCGATGGGGACTTTTGACATTTTGTTCAACACGCCAGTACCAAGGCCCACACAAAAATTCAGTTTGTTGGGAATTAATGCAAACTGGAATGTCTATTTTGACTGGACTATGAGTCTAACTGTGTTAATCCTTTTACATTTAACTTCAAGAAAGTTGACTTTGATACAGTGGGTGAAGTGCTGACGGAATGCGACTGGTCTTCGGTTGTGAATGAATCTAACGTAAACGTTGCAGCCATAAACTTTCATTCTATGTTATTCGGTCGCTTTGCTTACTGTGTGCCTTTGAGAAATTTTGTACCATTGAAACGTTTTCCATGGATCAAATCAGATTTAATCAGTCTCAAGAATTTGATGCGTGGAAGGTGTACAGAGGATGATTATAAAGTTTATGAGGAATTACGAAATAGATTCGTATCTGCAACCTTATCTGCCTACTCTAATTATATGAACGAGCTTAGGCAGTCTTTCATAAGCCATTCCAAATGTTTTTGGAACTTTGGAACTATCTTAAGTCATATATCTCATCTTGGGAATAGATTTCACACCTGTCCTGATGGATTACCGATCATAGTACTTAAACGTTGCGCCAATTATTTCTCACCACTACTGGTTTATCTTTTTAACCTATCGTTTTCCTCTGGTATTTCCTCAAGCTTATGGAAATATTCTTCATTAGCTCCGGTCCACAAAAAAGGCAGCAGAGAATTCATGCACAGCTATAGGTCAATCGCTAAATTACCATGTGTCGCCAAGCTTTTTGAAGCTATAGCTACCGATGTGTTATCTTTTCACTCTAAGTCTTTAATCTCGCCTTGACAGCATGTTTTTATTAAAGGTAAATCTACCATCACTAACCTGTAAGAACTTGCGAAGCTAGTCATCCTTGCAATAGAAGAAGGTAAATTTACACCGACCTCATCGAGGCTTTCGATAAGCTGGATCATGACAGTCTTATAAGTAATTTGCATCTTCTTGAATTTCCTAATAAGTATATTGATTGGGTTAAATCTTATCTCTCAAATTGCAAGCATAACGTCCGATTTCGTGGCATTTTATCCACTGACATAATTGCCACATCAGGTGTTCCACAAGGCAGCTACCTTGATCCCATTCTTTTTGCTATTTATATTAATGACCTGATTATTTTTGCTCCAGGATCCTCCATTTTACTCTACGTTTACGCAAAAATTTTAATACAATATCATCACTTGATGATTGGAAGATTCTGCAACGCAATGTGTCAAGCTTCGCTAATTGGTGCGCTCTAAGCCGACTCTCACTAAATGTTGACAAATGCTCAGCTATTTTTCTTCCACAAATCATTTACGATTAATTTCAACTACACTTTAAATGATACTCTTTTAACTCGTTCCAATAAATTTCGTGACTTTGGAGTACTATTAAACTCTGCTTTTACTTTCAATGACCAAATTAACTCAATAATAATAAAAGCCAAATTGGCACTTGGCTTTTGAAAAAGACGATCTAAAGAATTCAATGACAATCTTATGACAAAAAACCTGTTCTGCTCTCTGGTTTGCCTTATCCTAGAGTACGGGTGCTTGATGTGGTCTCCATATTATAAGGAGCACATAGATCGTATTGAGTCTGTCCAAAAGAGATTTTTAATTTTTGTTCTTAGGTATTTCCGCTGATCTGATCCTTTTCGCTTACCACCTTATGAAAACCGTCTCATGGATTAAATGAACCAACCTGCGCACGCAGTAGCCCGAAGCTCTAATAATTTCATAAATGTATTTTCTGTATTAATCATTTCGTTAAAAAATCTTTCAATAAATAATGTAAAATAAAAAATAAATAAGATGGAGGTGCTAGCTATAGTAATTAAAAGATGGTACCTCTACATTTTCATATGACATTGATATTGTAGAGAAAACTGCGGGCGATATAAGGCAAATTTTGTGTAGTAAGACTACTAGATTAGATTACTACTAAACTAGACTTAATGACTACTAAAAGAAATTCATTGGAAATCAAGCAAAACAGGAAAAACAATGTGCACGCCCATTGCAACTACATGAAGATCAATATTTAGTATTTGAAAGCAAAGATTAACTTATATTTCAATTGACAGAGCAGACGGAAGTTTCATCAAGATCCTTCACTTGTTTTTTTTTATTTTATAAATTCCTTCATATCGAAAAACCCACACTGGGCGCTCTAATAAACACATTCTTTTAGTCCACATACCGCTTTCTTCGCTACAGAGTTGCTCTTAGTTATAAATCTACTATCTAAACTTACAAAATTCTTTGCCTACAACACCCCTCAAACGAGCAAAATGACTGAGTTCAAAATAGCTACACAAAACTACAAACATTTCAATACAATGTTTATCCTGAATTTTTCTACCGAGTCAATTTTCAGACGTTTACTCTATCCCGCTAAGTTTGGAATTTTCCGGCTACTCCATTGCGAGATTTCCATTATAAACTCGATCACAAGTCTTCATTCGAAGCAACTTCGGCGCCCATGGTCGTACAAAGTAATGCTAGTTCGTTTATTAGCGAGATGATGGTCGAATTTCCTCGTGTTTGAAATGCGAACAACAAAAACAGCCTTGAATTGGATATTATCTGCATACAGACGAAAAACAAGCTACCCGACGTCACCCGATTGTTTTCCCAGCCACAGAGAGAATGGGCAAATGCTACAACTTTAATTATTGGTAAAGTTTGCCGTAATACTGCATGAAACTTTTATTGCATTTCGAAGTGGGTTAAACGAAAACCTGACCATATGCACTTAGGATCTTTAAAGCAGTTTAACCCCTTTCCTAAATACTGTGATGCAAATACGAGCGCAAATACAAATGCGAACACATTTGTCGGAAACTATTACTTGCAATGCTTTGTAACTTCCAATAGTCCTTAGCTCGCATTGTGTTGTGTTGCAAGGCAAAACTTTAACTTACAGCTCTACGGGCTACTCTTATTGATGCCACACCTTGTGTGCCAGTGCACAGGAGCGTTCTGGCTTAACTTCAAACACAAGCACTCATTAGGGCCTATGCGTCGCGTAAGAACTTTACAAGTTAATCTGGGAGGATATTGCTGACTTACAATGTCGACAGCTAGCAAAGAGTGCTATGAGCAAGCGGATAGACGCTCCCATACGTGATGCGACGTGTGCGGAGAGCCACGGGGATATGCACGGGCGTAGGCGTATTTACTCAGGATTATGATGATAATGGCGAGCTAAAGAGCTTTTACCGGGACAAGAAATGATGAACAATAATAATAAGCAGAGTAAGTGAGAGTAAATGGCAATGTACTTACCTGGCGAGCCCATTATCCCTTTTGTTGTCAAATCCTTGAATCCGTGGATCCTTTGAATGATGCCAAATATGCACACTGGCACCCAATAAAAAGCGTCGTCTGCTCAACAGCCAAAGTCTGCGGTGAATGCCGGAGGAGGCTGAGACGAGAGAAGAGAGGCGTCCTTATTATTAGTAATTCTTATAGGCAGACTATAAAATAATGTTGAGCAAATGGATTTCAGCCGATAGCAACGTGTAAAGATAACTTAATGCAATCAGGTTTCATTCTGTGCAAATGGCTCAAGGAACTCGGGACGGATAATGCCACCATCACATCGTCCCGTGTGAACAATAGCAGAACGATATCGACACACGTAATATTGTGACATAATGCCTGGAACTCAAGATGAATAAAGGATACATTTCATCGATAGTTTTTTTTCATCGAATGATAGCTCTTCCCGGAAACTTGTCCTTGTTGTGTAACGATATTGTCATTGTTTGCTATGGTCGCTAAACAGTGGCCATGGTACTACGTCCATGGGCCCGCTGGGTTTGTGACACTATGACCTCGGGTATAATGTGAACAATAATGTAATTTTTAATGGATGCAATCGGATCCGATCGAGTCTGTTTTTGCAGGCAATGAGCTGGAATTAGGCATCTCAACAAAAGAAATTGGATTTCATTGTTTCATGTGGTGTTTGTTTGACTTTGTTGGCTTATTATATTTCGTATTAACTAAAAACGACAAGCTGTGAGGTTTCAGACAAAAGGTATTATTCGAGTGTGAAAAGTTTTTGGTGGTGAATTTTTCTTTGAGAATGTGTTATTGTTTCATAAACGTGCAACTGATACCTTTGCCATCGAATTGGATAATCCAAAGGATGATTGTTTATGATATTGATTACGTATAGAAGACAATTTCCTCAAACTGCCCTGGAGCAAGAAATCGATATCTCCGTTTCACAATATTTCATTATTATCAGTCCAATTTCATTCACCACTTTAGCCAACTAACAGCATACCAACAGTCTCAGAATAATTCAACAGAATCTTGATACTGTGACTCAAAACCTGTTACGAGTTTTCCCATCTTGTTGGTCATTATTCTTCTACACTCACCTGCTCATCTTCCGATTCTCTCCCATTTCGATTCTAGTCGAGTCCTTTCCACTCGCATTCTTGTCAATTTACAGGATCATAAAGCACAAAGAATCGTCTAAGTGCAGAGAAGCTTATCGTGATGACGACAGCAATTGAATGTGAGAGGTGTCCTTGCACTGCCCACTGCCTACATACGTAATAACGGTAACCTCTAAATGAAATGATAGAAATCGGCTCATGGTAGTAGTCGCCCTAAATATATCCATAAAGGAACTTACGATTATTAGGGGTGCCTTGATTTCTGAACGGGATCGACACAGGACAAAAATCAACGTGAAAAATCAAATGGATAGCAAGTAACCTACATCCACTCCCTGCCAAGTACTAGCTCTACGATTTCTGAACCAATATTTGTTCAGCGAGATTGTATTTACTCCTGATGACAGACCATGAGATAATTTTTTATGTTTTTCTGTTTCTTTCAGGTGGCTGTGGCAGCTAGCTTATCGGCAACGAGGCAATAAATGAGCTTCGTTCCGACTGCAGAGAAATATAGGCGGAGTGCACTGGAAATATTACTTTGCAAGTGTTCATAGGATTCATCGAATATTTATTAGGCTGAATCGTTTGAAGGCTTCTTGTCGTGCGAATGAAAGAAGATTTATTACTATGGTGCAGGTAGAGTGGTGAAGAAGAAGAAGAAGGAGCAGAATATCGTTGGAGTAGGCGGTGAATAATGCATACCGTATTCAGTACGAAAGGATTTTCTGTAAGGGCTGTGCAATATGGGTGGGATAAAATGTGAGTAGCTTGAAGTTTTCAATTTGCAGCAGTATTATTTATAGATTTGAATTTCTCTCAGTTTAGTGACTGACCAATATTAATTAAGACATTCAGGAACTACTCTAGAAATATATCTTTGATTTGATCATAAATGGGGCAAATGTACAAATCATTCAATTACTCGAGACCTAGGTTTCTCATAAATACAAAGAAAATATAGGGCTATCCATTTCATGCTTGAAAAAGTAAACATAAAAAAAAACTCACAAAATATTCGGAAAGTTACAACTACTGGTGGAAGGCTTGGATAAAAAATGTTAAAAAAGTTTTGCAGCGTACAGTTAAAGATCTGGCAAAGTTGCATGTTTATGGCTGCTTATCAAAAAAGTGATTCGGAGAGTTAATTGTTTTCACTTGGAACTTGGATGCTCAATTCATGCTCGCTTCGTATAAAAAAGGACTAATGAAGTCTGCAGAGAAATTATATGGAGTTGAAAACGATGACTAGATTCTTCAAGAGGATATTGATCCGAAGCATCGAAGTCGCCACTTCACATCTTGGAAGGTGGAAAATGGAATACAAACTTTGGATTGGCCACCACAGAGTCCTGATACGAATCCCATTGAAAATGTGTGATCGCTGATGAAGCTTAAACTAAAAGGGAGAATAACATCCAGTACACGGCAATTTATCCGCACCTTGAAACATATTTGGCGACATATTAGCGTGGATTATGCTCAAAAATTGAGCCAAAGTTGTCGCAGAAGATGCGAAGCAATTATAAATAATAACAACAATTGGACTCGGTATTGAGATAATTTACGAAACTTGTAATAATATATATTTTAAGAAAATAAACTGGAAAACAATTAATTATTGGGTTTTTAATGCCTATTTTAAAACACGTTTCTTGGTACATACTGTACAATATTGTTCACATTTTCTCCATGGGATTTCTTACAGGACTCAATCCTTTTGATGTAATTTTCAATCACTTTCCGGCACATTTCGGGCAATATATTGGCCATGACTTCACGAATATTGGCTTTCAGTTCGTCCAGAGTTTGGGGATTGTTCGCATAAATACGATCTTTCGCGTACCTCCACAAAAAGAAATCCAGAGGCATTAAATCGCAAGATGTTGGAGGCCAATTCATATCAGTCAATCGCGAAATTACAGGTCCTGGAAATTTTTCTTGCAAAAGAGCTCAATTTGCCTGTGTTACGTGACTTGTTGCCCCACCCTGCTGAAACCACATATCGTAAAGATCATAATTTTCGGTTTCCGTCCAAAAACAACCGGTTAATCCTTGATCTTTCTCAAAAGAATACGGCCCAATCACTCCGCTACCAGACCATAATTCGCACCACATAGTGACTTTTTCCGGGTGTAGTGGCCTCTCTACGATCACTTGTGGATTTTCTGAGCCCCATATTCTACAGTTCTGCTTATTACTTTTAATGGTTCCATTTCCTTGATTGTTTTTAATGTGTACCAATTTTTTCCTAGCTTGTAAAAAAAATATTTTAATAAAAAAACCGATTTTTCCTTTCGAAGCTAGATATATTGAATTTTGTGACAAATATCGATATTTCGAGGGTAATCTGCGCTCTTCTTCAGTGTTTATCGGTCTAATAGACACTGAAAAAGAGGACAGATTACCCTCGAAATATCGATATTTGTCACAAAATTCAATATATCCAGCTTCGAAAGGAAAAATCGGTTTTTTGATTAAAATATTTTTTCAATTTCCTTTCCTATATTTCCCACATCCGGAGTTCTTCAAGGTTCTATCCTCGGTCCCTTACTTTTTATCTTGTTTGTCAATGACCTTCCTTCTGTTATCGATTCTCCCTGTCTTTTATATGCGGATGACCTAAAATTATACAGAGCAATCAAGTCTGCGAACGATTTTCATCAATTGCAAGCTGACTTGTTTGCTCTTAATCTCTGGTGTCAAGACAACTTCTTGCCACTGAACATTTTGAAATGCCATCAGATGACTTTCGCATATAAAAATACTCCACATGTGTTTTCTTATTCTTTGTCTGGTATTTCCCTGCCAGTTATCCAGCATTTTAGAGACCTGGGTGTGGTATTTGACTCAAAATGAAGATTTGATGTTCATGTCATGAATATGACGTCCAGAGCCTCTAGGATTGCTGGATTTGTCTTGCGTTCTTCGTATATGTTTACCAACAATTCCTCCTGTATTATTTAGTACGCAGTATTCTAAAATATGCGTCCCAAATCTGGTCTCCGCGCTTTCAGTATTTATCTGACGCCATTGAATCTGTTCAGCGCAGATTCACTCGCTCGCTACTTTTTAAATTCAATATCCCCTATTGTCCCTACTCCTCTCGTCTTTCCCTCCTTCGTATGTCCTCGTTGCAATCTCAGAGATTGTTCCTCAGTGAGTGTTATCTCTTTAAGCTTAGCCAAGGCATTTTCTTGACAGATCTCGGTTCACAGATAACCAGACGTGAATCTAGTCGCCCAAGTCGTTCTTCTGAGGTTTTCTCTGTTCCGTTTGCTTGCACGGAAGTCTATTCACCTTTGCTGCGTCTACCCAGAACGCATAATGCCCTTAAGCTTGGTCCTCTCCCGCAATCTTTTTCACAATTCAAGCATGTATTGAAAATGTTAACTTGAATTGCTATTTACCTTAGTCCTAATTTTAGTTTTCAAATTATTCAATTATTTTTGTTATTTCTTTTCCTTTTTTATGTTTCATTCTTTTATTTTTGCTTTCTTGACGCTGTAATTGGAATTGTATCTGCGGCGCAAGCGATTAATAAATAAATAAATAAATAAATAAAGACTTAACGTATCCACAAAGCAAGAAACGGGCGTCATCACTGAAGAATTTTTTTAGCTAATTTATTATTTTTATTTTTAAATGATTTTGACATATTGTTCAACTATTAAACGATGCATATTCTAAAATGGTAACTAAATAAATGACAGCGTGGTTGAAGAGTATCTTTGACAAATGTCGGTATGCCGGGTTTTACTTTTTCAAGCACGATATGGTTAACCCATTATGGGATTTCTGAAAATTAAGTGAATCTAAGTTAAAAGCCTTTTCCTGTAAGGGAAAAGTAGAAATATTTGGACCAAAATACTATGGTAGTTTTTAGAAGTTATTAAAAATAAGAAGAAATTAAATGAATTTGTTAGCTACTAGAATTCAAAAAGAATTGGACAGTTTTTTGGTGATTAACAGATAGGCAGATAATATGTAATAGACCAGCAGCACCAAGGGGAGAGTGATAACAGCAAAATATCTGTCCAAATGGCCAAAGAGAGCAAAATATCAACGAATACGTGCTTTAATTTTGAAATTCTCTGAGAAAAACAACAAGTTCGAAGTTCAAGAACGAGAGCATAAAATCCATTATTGTTCACATTCAAATAACTTTTTCCGTTCATTTCATTTGAACGTCAACTTTTGACCCCGACTGAACATTCATTCGGCATGTCATTCAACACGCGACTTGATTGGCTTGTGTGTGGACATCAGGTGCCACGATGCTATTGTCGCTAACTGGAAATGGGTTAGCGGACTGATGCTAAAGATGACATTTCTTTCGGGTTTGTTTATGCAAAAGCATATATTTTTGTTATCCTTAATCAATGATCAGATAAATGTAAATAAAGTGAAATTTCGAATAAGTTTCGAAATTGAATTGTGAAGTCCACCAAGCGCACTCCAGATACGAATCCAGCAAATTGATGTAATTTTTGATTTTGAAAAACTGTTGCGTGATCCGCAGGGGCCTAGTGGATCAAAGCGGACTAAATACATGCAGTGGTAGCACCAATTTCCACGCGACTTGGGCTTCATAGTGAGCATTTAGCTGAGTCCAAATGTTAAACGTGCCAAAATCAACCTTTCCTTTGAATTACATTTTCATCCAATTACTGCATTGGAAGTTACCGGGATAGAAAGTTTTTTGGGGCTGCTATCCGCGAAAATTCCAAAACTAAGTAAATATATGATGACAATTAGTGTGGATTTAATTTAAATTTATATGAGTTGTAATTTAAATAAACTCTCAATGTTCTATTATGGTTAGCCTACTAACTTCTTCTGACCGTGCTATCAATACGAATTGTTAGGCAAATTAGTCTGTATTCATTAATGAAATATACTCCTATTCAATTTGATTTCTGCGTTTTCTTAGCGGAGCTAGTGTAACACTAATAATAAGCTAGCTACTCCTACGTTATAAAATTTTGACGTTGTGTTCAATAGAAAAACATGTCCCGGAAAAAAACGTCAGTAGAAGTTCAGCGAAAGGAAATACTTTGTTGCTCTATTATATTCTGTGAAGTAAAGTTTGAATTTTTCAATCGTTAAGTTTCCTTTTACTTTCTTATTTGGATATTCAAGAAAAGCTTCAAGATAAACAATTTGAAATATTCACTTCATTGACCATAGCTTGCCAATCAAGAAATATTCAAAGTTTTTGATGTGTGAAGAGTACATCTATTAATTAGCATAAAAATATGCGTCTAATTTGCTCGATATTTTCTCGAATGACTGGCTTGTTGTTTCTTTAGCTGCACTATCTACTTTCATAAGTCGGTAGCTCATTATACGCGAAATCGGAAAGTTCATCAAAGAAAGAAAAACTCTTGCAAACTTCAACATCGAATAACAATAGACAGAGTTTCACAATAATTCGAAAGTGCATGGTTCCTTGAAGTTAATCAGACGACGGTAAAAGCTCACAGAACGAATCAAAGGGGAGCAAAATAACTGGCTGGTAATATCTCCGCTGGCTGATATTAGTGTAAAAACAACAGTGCGTATCTAACATCTTTTGTTTTCCGTTCTTAATTACAGCGAATTTCTGACTCTCGTGTTTTCCATTCAACCTCTCTCTACTGTTAATAGTCTCATCGTCAGCATTATCATTTTTGTCTCAATCTTCCACTCTTTGATTTTCAAAACAAATTTCGCTTTTCAAACGAAAACAAACTGCAATTCGAATCTCCTCTCCAGTAGATACCCGCTGTCATCAGGTGAATTGGAAGGAGTCAGAGCTGTTCTGCCCTACTAAGCATAAACGGATTCGAAAACTACATACCCTATTACGCCATTCTACAAAATATGAAAAACCTATATTTTGTGGAAGTACATTGTTTCAGTCATGACATATGTTAAAATCAATAATGGAAAATCCCCCGATCTACAAAAAATGTCGCACTGCTAAGCATAAACGTTCTACCTACCGTAGATAGAGCATTTATGCTTAGTAATGGGGTCAGTTTTTCATTGCATGTTACTACAATAAAGTCCTACCTGCTTAAAACCTATCTTCCACAACTTTTTTCAACATGAAAGCTTTTACTTCAGATGTATCTCATATAAACGTATGTGTATCTATGTTTAAAAAAATGTCAGCAGCATTTCGAGAAACACAAATCATTGGATATCTCGAAAGTACTAAAATGCAGATATAACGTTTATGCTTAGTAGGGCAGTGTTGATAAAAAACTACTCGAGTCGTTTTCCCCCCGATATTTTTGTTAGCTCCTCGAGTCCATTTATTTTTTGTGTTCGAAAGGATGTGCCGCGAGGGGCGGCAAAAGTGCACAGGGAAATCATAAAGGAGACTTCCAACGGCAATGGTAATGGCGAAAACGACAAAAGTCAGCTGACGAGGCTGCAACTAAGCAACGGCTCTGAATAGAAAAGTCAACCAACCAAGTGGGACTTCGTATTCACGAAATGCTTTTGATGAAGACCGCACTAGTAGCACTCCGCTCCACGATGAAATGAAAAGAACGCTCTCAGGGTGCTGCTAGTAACGCTAGTAAAACGGCCAGGAAGGAATAATAGATCGAGATCTTGTATCGCTGCAGCCGCACAAGTCAAGTCAACAACCGAGCCGCCCTTACTCGGAACGAGTTTCAGTTCAGTAGCGTCAGCCCCGGCCCGAACCCTCAATTCCAAAGGTGCAAAAGTCCATTTGCCTGATAATTTCTTTATATGAATACTGGCTGCTGCTTTGATGCCAGCATTTTGTACAATATTGTCGGATATCAAATGGGAAACGGTTGTCGGTTGTGCCTTGAATAGAAACAGACAGGGTTGTTCACCTTTCGCTAATTGTTCTGGTAATTGAACGAGGGAAGGCTGTAAAGTGGTAAATCAGTGGATTACTGTGGTGAAAACGGTGTGTACGATAATTTCGTGGTGTTATTGTTGGAGTCAAAAGCTTAGATACGTGAGTATGTATGGATAATAGAGGAATGTGTTTATTTTCAATATAATCCGACGGTTAGATAAGGGGATGATTAATGGTTATCAGCCAATATGTCTTTGAAAAGAGGAATATTTTCAACTAATTGTTTTATTTAAGATACTTTTGAGATGCTACAAAAATCCAGGAATTAGGAAATAAAAAGTGCTATGGTAATCAACATATGTGAATAATAAACGGATTTCAGTTGAATGTTTATCAATTTATTTTTTCGAAAATACTTGAATAATTAGCTTTAATGTCAGGTATTTTGAAGCCCCATTTTTACTTTTGAGCCTTGATTGAGCCTGAGAATGTTACAAATTTTCCTAGTGTGAATGACTTCATTTATTTGCATGAGTTCCAATAGCATATTGTGCCCTCTAATTACTAAACCATATTCCTAGATTTAAGATTAAAAGGCAATGAAATTTTAGCGCTAGCAGACCAACATCGATAGAATATTCATCTCAAACCGTCAAGACATCAAAGTAAGTATTCATTCCACCCTCCATTGCAAGAAATTCAATCCGGCAGCGAGGGTGTTGGGATCGAAATTATCCTGTGTACTAAACAGACAATTGCGATTTCGAGACACTCCCCATGCATTTCCCGCTACGGGCCCAATAATTGCCCATTCGAGACTTACACTCCCCAGAAGGAGAGAAATGATTTGCAAGTAACGGCCATACTATCCACGTTGACCACCACATGTTGCGGCATAGACACTACGTATTCTCTTCTGCTTCGAGCGATTTCATTCTGTTGTCGTGTCTGCTATAGAGTGAACCTTTCTGGTCCGGCTGCATCTCCAGCGCCCCAGATTGCCATTGGTGTGCCGGCGAATCGTTCCCACTGGAAAGTTCATTTCGCCATAACCCGGCATCGTCAGTGCGACTCACATATCTATAGGCACGCACATATGAAAGTACCAACAGGAGTCCTGATTGTCGAAATGCCTGTGCATGTGCATAGACACGGTGGACAATGAAACCAAAATTTCGGTGTCCATGTGAAGTCCAATGAATCCAAATTCGTCCATTCGAGTAACTCTGACGTACACCCACTACCAAATAAAGGAAGGCCTCTTTGATCACACCATCATTGGGTGAGTTACTACACTGGAATGGGTGCCCGTTTTCGAGTCCTGATCCAACAGCCCACGGTCGAGCAAAAAGGTACAACTTCAAAGCACGCCATTTGACTTGAGTGGAAATTACGAGAAATCGCATTTTGAATCTAAAATTTAATTCAGCCACATACCTACGAACGTGCTCTTACTCTCGGACTAACGGTTTATCATTTTCAAATTAAATACTCCCACACAGAAAGTTTAAATGAAGTTGGAATAGCACTAGACAACGGAGCTAATTGAATGCTAGTTTGTATGCAGTTAATTTAAGTGAAATTAAACTTTATCCATTGTGAAAAGACAACAGAATCCTCTTCGCGCCACACGAAAAGTCTGGGCCAGCCGAGTCTGAGTTGGGATTGGTGCCCACCTCTGTAACCGGGTAGTGATACGGACGAGCTTTTACGTTATGTCAATGTAATCCCTGTGAGTAGTGTAACCGACAGACTCAGTGCAACGGTGAACATGTGGACCTGACTATGTGTGAAGTTCCCATTCATTCACACCAACCGCTCGCTCCAAAGCTCGAACTATAAAACCCAATAAAGGACACCCTTAGCCGAGCTGATGCCTGTTTCCTTGCTAAGCGTATTCGGTGGTTTATTCACAGAGCAGCATGGTGTCGATACTACAAATTGCACCACTATTAGGCACTAGCGTAGTAATATCGACCATGTGACGATGGTGTTTGCATTTCATCCAATAACTTTTCCAGTTATGTACAGCCATGTGAGGAGACATGACGAGCATTATGTGTTTCCTCTTGAGCCATATCAGCTTGCTCGGGGGATTGTGTTGTTGTTTTTTTGATTTGGAATGTGAGTCTGCTGAAAATTTTTGAAAGACTAGCCATTCTGGTTACAAATCGTTACAAAATAATAGTTTTGAGAATAAAAATATTTGATTTACTGATACATAGTTACCTGAGTATCTTCCAGCTTTTATGCACAATGGTCAAGATTTCTTTAAGTACTTATCGTTGCTAATTCTGTACTAAATCATATTTTTAAAAGTCATATTTCAAAATGCGTTTGAAAATCAAAGTTATTTTTAAAAATTTGAAATGTGAGGTTGAAGATTTTTTTATCAGTATGTAGGGAAATTTCTAAGACTAATTCAGGAGTACCAATGAAAGTTGAATAATTTGTAATGAACTGTGCATCGTGTTTGGTACTTAATGTCGAATAAATTTATGTTCCTGTAGTTTTTGTCAAATAGCTAATAATAGCCGACCTTTGTGTAAAACCAAAAAAAATCCAGTAATAACTTCTCACCATGAGGCTTAAGAGATTGATTTATTGGGCAAGGGTATCTTTGAAATTTACAAAATTCTCTGAGGCTCACAGAGCAATAATATATATATTTTGGATTCAGAAAACAATTATATGTTTCCTAATTACATCGTGAAAACTATCATACTTTGTTGATTCATTTACATATGTTCGTTATATTTATAATTATGAAAAAATATTTAAACGTCATTGCCACGTAAGTCCTGCGTTTTCGGATTAAGTTACCCATGTTAAATTAAACTTTTAAGAAATAAGTAAGCTTTCGTTAATTTTTTGCGTTCAGATTCTTTGCGATTAAATTTATTTCTTAAAAGATAATCTTGTTTTTTGATTGCGTTCTATAATAGCTTTCCCATAGCTTACTTCTCAATTAAAGGAACACTATAAGAAACACGACCTAAGTATACAATAACTACATTCTTCTAAACAGAATATGAAATTAATGAAAAATTTTATTTTATCTATTCCACCATCGATGCGAAATACGATCGTAGTAAATGAAGCTTTCTACAGTAAGTGAACTTGCACTTGATCTTTTTCTATTCATCATTTACCTAGTACAATGCTATTTTACCGAAATTGAATCCTCTCAAGGACACAAAGCATCTTAAGATTGTCTTAACCGCAACATAACAGTGCATTTACGATCTACGCTGCTGTTAAACAGTTTTTGAGCAGATTGCGGCTGGCATAAGAGACTTAAGATCCTGTTATGGAAAGGGGGAGTTGTTGTTGTTCCCAATACGTCTGCATTGTTCAGTTATAGATAGGGGGAGCAAAAAAACACGCCTAATATCGATTGGTTCAAACTGCTGGTTCGTTTTCAAAGTAGGCTCTTAATAAACGGAAACCGCCAAGAGTTTCAAAATTTAAACTAGACCTGATTTTGCTGCACATACATATATCCAGCTGCTGAAAAATATATTTTGGGCTCTATCCTTTTTGGTGGGATATTAAGCATGTAATCATATGCCAGTTGTAATAATGAACTCTTAGCACCACCGTTTTTATAAAATGATATTTCTTTTAATTTTAAGTTCGGGTTTGTTTGCTCATGTCGTAATGACGAAACTTTTCTGATTCTCAAAATGAGTTGAATTTAATAAATCCCCAAATCTCGGGGGTCCCGATAAAAAATTCGGGATCCCGAAAATGTCCAAAATGTGTCGAAATCGTGAGATCCCGAAATTTTGGAATTGCATGCCCTAATTCTGATAGTGCGTGAATTATTTTTTTTTCACCATTCTTCTCGCGTCAGAGTGGCGGTAAATTTTACACCAGCTCCAATTTAAAAACGAGTAGTATCTGAAACCTACCCCATTTGCTTTTTTGAGTAAAATGTTGTTTATTTATAACGAATAAAAATCATTTGTTCACTAAACGATTCGCAGACATGTGTGTCGTTTGACGTCAAGAAGAAGATTTAAAACATTTGATCACTCGTTGGGGACTTTCTTCCTTTTACTGATGTTCGAAGACCATTAGTATTTAAATCACTTTGGGCGAAAATTCATATTTCCATATGCATATGTATGTATATATATATATATATATATATATATATATATATATATATATATATATATATATATATATATATATATATATATATATATATATATATACATATATCTATCTTTTGTGCTAGAAAAGGGCTGCCAGCACGAGGCGTCTATGTTTTTTTCGTGTCAATAAATGCTTACATTAAGTATTCACATTTAAAGCTTAGATTAAGTGTTCACATGAAAACAAGTATCTAATGTTTAAATTTTTCTAATTTTTGGAAATTTTTCGGATGGCAGCCCCAAACATCTTTCTGTTCCTGTCACTTTCAATGATATCATTGAATGAAAATGATATTCATATGGTAGGTTGAATTTGATGTGAGGCAGATATAGTAAACTTTTGGTTCCAGTGCTGGTAAAATGTTGCTAGTACGTAGTATTTTCTTCATTTTTGTTACAGCAGATGCTGCTTTCAAAGTTTTGTAAGATAAGCAACCGATAACGAATATAATTATCAAGTATTTGACTTTCCTAAATTTTGGAATAAATGCTCGGTGTAACCCTGAAACCCTTCCAACCTTTGTGTTTAAATCCAGATAAAAGCGGTACATTCCCCTTGAAACAGGATGGAGTACGGATGGTAGAATATGCACTCAAAATTTGCACGATTCTTCTACTCTTCAACGATCATTAGTATGTTTTCCCAGCGGTTCTAGAGTTTCTGTATGGAAGCGCTGTCTCGCAGTTAAAGGGTGTTCATGACCGCCACAGTTATTTAGTTTATCCGATGCAGGTCGAAGGTCTAGGTGAGTGTCTTCTCCTTCTGAGAGCTAGGAATTGTTCAATATTCCATTTTTTTTTGCAAACTTTTCGGTATTCGTGAGAACTTACCTCTCTTGCTCTGTTTGAAGCCATACCAACATTTAAGTAATAACTTTTCGAATTTTAGCGATTCCTTTTTTGAAATATATGTTAAACTCATTTTGAATGAAAACCTGTAAGAACCAATGATAAACGTTGAACAATAGTTATGGCAATATTGAATGCAATTTCTAAACCCTTAAGATCTCCAATCACATTCAATAATACACGACTCTATTTCAAGAAGGAATTCATTTGAAGCCATTACATTTGCCAAAGGATTATTGAAAATGGTAGTTGGACAACCAGTCGAATATTTGAACACAATCCCTATGTTAATTACCATTTACAATTTACATGCGTGCGTACAACCGGCAGCCCAGAGTTAATCGCTCCTTCATCAAAAACGTTGAGATGATTAATATTGATGGATCCATACTAGAAAAACTTTCCTTGATTCAATCACTGCTTTCACAAAAGAAAATTGTGATATTCATATTTAATATTTTTGGAACTAAAAATTTTAATACTATACGTCAAGGAGAGTTACACTGCATATCGAACAATAGGTCTGCAAACAACAGAAACAGCAACTCCAACCCTATTCAATCATATGCGATACTCTCTCATGTAATCTGAATTCCTAATGTAATACTTGCTGGGACTATCATTTCCCTCAACATGGACGAGGCAAAACTCATCCGGTAAGAAACGGCTACGGCACAGGCTCAAGATTTCAGATTATTATTCCAGAAACTGTTGACAATACTGAATCGGTGGGAATGGTACTACTTAAACGAAGACTTTGTGTTTCTCTATTGTTTCGCTTGATGTGGCTTTCAATATTTAATGCGTCAGAAGTGTCAGCTTCGGGAGCTTACTCGTACTGCTTAGTCTCGGCCACCAGTAAGGATGCCAGCTCGTACAGTGTTTGTGGTAGGAATGACAAAAACGATATCAACGACTACATCAATAGCGACATCACAATGATGCATGAAACGCTGCTGGAGAATGAGAGCACATATCACTCAAGAATTCTCAAGAATATTCGGAGATATTAGTTGAGGAGATCTCATTTTAGTGTTTGAAGCGCTGTCATCGTTCAGGGATGAAAACTTATCAGAATATCACATTGTGCTTAATTGATATGGAAAACTTTGAGATTCGGTGGTGTGACGCATGAATTCGTTGGCTCAGCTAGTTGGCTTATCGGCTTGTGGCTGGAGATGGATCTGCGAAAATTTCGAGTGGAAATTTGAAGGGGTTGAATTTAGAGTTACAACCATTATCTTTTCGTACATTTTAGGATGACATTTCCTACTCGTATGCGGTTTGCCAACTTGGCTCTGGTGGAAAAGTTGCTGCTCGTTTTGATTAAATCTACGAATGAGTGAAGTGACTTTTCGTTCTTCAAGTTCACTATCAATTCGAAAACAATGGTAATTTTAATATTTCAAGCAAGTTTCCGGTGAAGGTGAATTCCATCTCAGTTGAATAATTAATAAAACAATTATCAGAAAGCTTTTTCAGTATTCCGTAAGTGTACTTCGGTGAAAACTCGGAGACAGTACGTGATCGCAATTGCAAAATGGAAGAGTAATGAGTACAGATGAAAAATGAGGTCGATTTTTAGAAAAAAAAACGTGTTTCTGACAAGGCATACGGCAGGAAAGAGATATTTACAGATATGAACAAATGAAAACATTCAAATCCGATTGCGTAGGGAGAAGTTTGATTAGCTTAACTTCAATTCAATTTCATGTCGTGTTGGTCGTTTGAGGCTGAGCGATCAGCTAGAACAGCATTTTAACTGCGTTTGAAATTTTACTAGGAGCAAATCGGCCTGTATATCATGATGACGCACAGCAATATTTTTTTTATCGTGGTTTCCAACATAAAGCTCGGCTGATGTTTATTGAACTGAATACAGATAAACCTGTACAGTCAGTCATTTTGCAAAACTCTTAATGCGAAGTCTACTAACCATTTTACTATTTCCGTATTGAAAAGCTACCACTTTGATTTTCCTGAAGTAATTGAAAAGAGAGACGATCTATACAATTTTCGAGTTAAATTCATAGATATTTGTTACAAATTCATAATATATTCGAGTCTAATTCATATTTTTTCAAATCTAATTCGTAAATTTTCGCTACCAATTCATAAGCTCTCGGGCTAAATTTAGAAATTTTTAAGGCAATGTAACACTCGACAAAAAAAAACACACATACTCACAAGCACTTTCGAACGATTATGTTTCACGGTAGACATAGTTCGCCTAGAGCTGCCGTGACGATCACATCGTACAACGTACTGGTAATTAAGATGATTTCCAAAACAGCAATTTTAATTGCTACCGCATAGTCGACCATCATCCGAAGGATCTACGATCAGCGCCGAACAAATAGGACAACGAAGAGAGTCAATGATTGGCTTAATGGGAGAAACCCATAAGCGAGCGACAAAAGACCGGAGGACACATGTAGGAGAGTATTTTCATCTAAAAGCAATTAAGGAATCCTGGCAGCCTATGACGAAACCTTCTTATACTTATTTGTTCTATTGTAATTACTTATTTTGACCTGTTTTCGTTTTGTCCTGTTTTAATTAAACGACTCGATCTACTGTTTTAAGTGTTAAATCCAAACATATTGTAGAGAGAGTTCCTTATCCACTAAGATGAAAGGAAGCGACCGCTCGGAGCAAGTCTCCGACAACGAGGCTTGCGAATCGGAAGTAGACTCCAACAGCGATTCAAGTGAGGAGGCAGAGGAGGAACCGTTAAGAGAAAATGACAAGACCATGTCTGAGCTTACAGGTTAAACAAGTCAAATTAACAAACGGATGGAGCAGATTCTGCAATAGCTCAAAAAGAGCCAGAAAGAATTGGCAGAACAGAGAAAACAGAATGCCGAGATTTTTCGACAAAACCAGGAGCTAATGCACCAACTGTTGGGAGTATATAGCTCACCAACATCGACAGTACCATCAAAACGGAAACAAAAAGAAGAACCGGTCAGCACCGTATCAGAACCCAGTGAAAGGGAAAGCTTCACCAATGGAAGCATAGACTTCTGCGGGTAAACATTTTGAGAGAGAGTTCCCCGTCCTGCCAATACCGGAAAAACCAGCACCTGCGGTCTTGGCAAAGCCAACCTTCCCGCAAAGCAGCAAACAAGCGAGCGAACCGGATGCTCAAGAGAAAAACTCAACAGCCCAGGCAAAAAGGACACAGCTGTGACAAAATCAACTGTACCGGAGAAATGGACTCAGTTAACCAGAACAATTAAAGAAATGAAAATTGAATATGAGACAGCAAAAAGAGTGTACCTGAGAATCTATGTTATCCGAGAAGCCCCACAGAACCACAGAAAACTTACCAGGTTGCTGACGGCAGAAAAAAATAGAATTCCACACCTATCTTCTGCCTGAAGAAAATAATCTAAATATAATCATTACGGGTATGCACGGGCTTACCCTAGCCGAAATAAAGGAAGACCTTGAAAGCAAGGCTTTCACCCAATTGAGGTGTTTTTCCTAAAAATTGAGAAATGGTCCCTCCAGACTTGTTAAATTCTTCTTCCTAGGCGAGAAACGGACATATATAATATTAAAATTCCAAGAACAGAGAGAAAACGATATCTACCTAGACTCCCGAGCATTAGGATCCTAAAATAGTAGATCTACGAGGGAGCGATCAAGAAACTTAAATAAACTAGAGAAGAAAAGCAGAGCGCATGAACGGATACTGAGAGGAAGGCAGTCAAAGTGCAACTGGCACTAGCTCCAAAAATATAACAGTTCTCAGCAGCTCCACGGTAGGTTGTAAGTATTATTATGGCAACTCGCTGCCTAAATAAAGGGGTAGAATTTCAAGCGAAGCATCATTACCGCTTCATTCGCTGGCATCAGAGCATCCACACTTGGAACTCATTGAAGCAGCAAACGAAGTACCGCGTACAGTTTTCTCTTCTTGGCATCAAGTTCATCTTTTGAGGATTTCTTAAAATAAGATGCGAAGATTGTATTGATTGTATTGACGATTTTATTAAAAAAGGTTGTAATTCATAAAAAAAACTTTGTAAGAATAAAAATGGAGTTCATTTAAAATATATGTGTCAAATTGAATCTACAGTTTTACCTGATTAATCAAATACAAAATCATCATTGCCCGGCTATTGAGCCTGGTACAGCAAGTTCACTTTCTGCACATCAAATTCATAAACTATAATCTTGACGTGCAAAAGTTATGAATTCGACTTGAAAAAATTACGCGTTTAACTAAAACAAAAATGAATTTTACTCGATAATTTTACTCGATAGATTTGACTCGGAAACTTATGAATTAGTTCCGAAAATTTACGAGTTTGATTTGAAAAAGTAGGAATTAGACTCGAAAATGGTACATATATATGAAAAGCCAGTTTTCATCTGCAATGCCTCACCTCCCTGAGCTCAAAATTATCCAGACTCGCAGATTACTCTTATATGTGTGAAGAAGAAATAAGTTGGAATGCAGCTAAATGGTGGCACGAGAAATATTATAGATATTCTTCAGAAGATAATCGATTTGATAATTTAACAGATTTTCCATTTCAGGCACATCAAGATTCTTTGCCGTAATACTTATTTCAAGCTCCAAACCACCCCATTGAGTAATTTTAAAAGAAGTTGTTTATTTTCCACCATACTACAAAAACCGAAACTGAACATGTCCTAAGATAGAAAACTGAGGCTTGTAGATTCTGTAAAATTTTTGAAGAGAATTTATTTCCTCTTTGAACACCTTTCAACACCCATAAAACCTGCAATTCAATAATTATAATTTAATATTAATTTCCTGGCATAATATTATTGATTCAGGTATATTTCTTGGAGTATAACATCATTAATGTAATTTCTCGAAAATGAAATAGGATCCGCTGTAAATACGATACATGCTCGTATTGTTTTTTGGAAATTATTAGTTGGAAGAGGACCTTACTCCTACACATTGCACGAAATAATCTACGTATTTCAACTACTTACGCTTGGATTATTTTCCAAATTCAAATTTCGAACAACCTTCTCTAATGGATGCATGATACTATCAACCCACATATACTTGAATAAATGTACCCCGAACAATTATTTTAGCTTGTTTGCTCCCGGGTACCTTTCCATAACACCCTCCCATATCAATGTCATAGCTCTCAAACAAATATTGAATCTGGCTTTTATTTCACAAGTGGATATCGATATCATGCTCTATGTCTTTCACTGCGACTGTTGCTGTCTGTTGAGTTTAAAAGCGGAAATCCTCAAAAGTCCATCAATGATCAGTCGAAATCAGACGCTAGGCAAGCACAAAGTTTCCTCTAAATACCTTTCTGGTTTTACTTCGGAAATCTACTGAAACCATAGAATTCTCCCTTTGACATGTTGCTTTACTGCCATCATCCAAATGCGGTCCATGTGCATCCCCCGTAGCCAGTCCTCCGCGCATACACACGTATTTTGTGGCACGGCGACGACGTACGTTCGTAATGTTCGTCCGTGGGCAGAGAGTCTTTTGTGATTGAGTAATGTACTGAAAACAAATCTGAAAACTGTAATCAATATCTTGCGGTGGTATTGTTCGCACCCGACAAAGAGGATACTTTTGTGCACGCTCGGTTTCTCGGTACCAGCACGACAAGCACAATTCGCCTAAGATACCTATTCCACGAAAATTGGCAATTTGTGGTTTTTTCCAAAGATCGTAGCCAATGATGAGCCTGGGTTTCGTCAGCATTCAGGACTCGGAATGCCAGTGCACTGTGTAGGGAGCCGGGTGGACTGCGGGGCATAAAGGGTGGATTTACTTAAATCCTTCCCACGAGACTGAGCGGTCTATCGAATCGGAAAAACAATTGAACGACTTGAGTTTACTTATTCATTCATTCATTCATTCGCCCTTAAGCGAAAAGCCTTTTCCCGAAAATCAATCCAGTCTGTTCAATATCCCGACTTCCGGTCGTGTGAGTGAGTGCATAGTAGCTCAAATATCGCTTGCGGGAAAAAATCTGGAACTTGTATCCACGTCGATTTCACCACTATGCTCCCCTACGCTCCCCTACGAGAGGCGAGTGGCAGAGCAGAGCAACACATTGCCACTGTGAACGTGTAGTTTCTTGGCGTAATGAAGGATTTACACGCAAAAGCATGATTGGATTTATGCCCGATTTTAAGCCAAAAGATGAGAACAAACGCTACATGGTCGTCTATTCGTTTGGAATCAATGCACGAAATGTTGAATTAGGATAATGGCAGACAGGATGAAATATTTCATAATGTTGTCTTATTGGATTATGTGATATCGCATGTGAATGAAAGCGTTGCGTTTGCGGATCATGGGGAGGTAGTAGGGGGTGACGCGTATGATCAGGAGTAATACACGTGCGTTAAGGAGATATGGTTTGTCAGGAGGTTAGCTACGAATAAATAAGATTTATGTTTGAGATATGCTGAGAATAGAATGGCTAGTTCTCATGATGTGATTTAATCAGCGAAATAATTTGTGGAATATTGGCTTGACGCTTGAATAAATGCTAGCTGAATATATGAATAATTTTCCCGATCAATGTGGTCACACATGCTTCGTAAATCTACTGGATTAATTTTCAGAATTTAAATACTTTTAAGTTAATCGGCCACTTGGAACAGTAAAAACAGTTTGATAAACTGTTCTGGATATAATTTTTTTTGGAAAGGACATAGAGCGGCTTCATCATATCGTAATTCCGTCAATTATTATAGGTGCATGCAGGGGTTGGATGTAGCAACTGCCGTGAGATTTTTTTTTCCTAATTTTTCTACCGAACCTGGTTTATAATTAATTACAATTAATTATAAACCAGGTTCTGTATGAATTTCTTTAAAATCTGATTGCTGCATCAGAGGTTATAGCTTAAAAAACTGATGTTGCTGAGTGGTTGACTTAAGGGGCAAGATGGTTTCCGAGGCCGAAGAAAAGCCAATTTTTGCGATTTTTTTTCTCAGCTTTGAGTGAAAATAATTACTAATTTTTTATAACACATTAAAGAACTATATTTTGAGAGTATTTAGGAATTATTGCAGAAAAAAATATTAATTGTTTATCCCGTGGTGGCAGTAGATCAAAGGCGCTTCGAAAAAAAGGCGTCGTGGTGCGTAAAACCTGGCCTGACAGTGTTATCTGAAATCAAAAAATCGAAGTGATTTACTTACTATATTAATTTTTTTCGCGGATGAACGAAATTATATTCAAAAATATGCGATTTCAGATTTTTAGTACGGTGTTTAGTTTGGAGGTACCATTTTCACATAAAAAATCAGCATATGATTGCCTGTAAAAAATAGTAAAAAATTAAAAAAAAAAAAACGATCGTTCATCCGCGAGTATCTATCATATTAAAGATGTCCGGCAAAGTTCATTGAGATCGATGCATTAATGTTTGAGTTATGTTACGCACCGACTTCAACAATGTAGTTCGGAGTTTCGAGCTAGACTATTTCGGTTTCTCGTGGAAATATAACTGGCAACACGATCATAAAATAACCGTTATCTCTGCGAGTTTTAGTCCGATCGCCTTGAAATTTTCAAAGGATATTCCTGAGATGTTTTACTTTCATATAAAAAAATAACTGAAATATTTTTTTTGTTAAGTTGGAAACCATCCTGCCCCCTTAACCTCATTTGGTTTCTCTAGTTTTCGAAGCAAAGTATTTTATTTTAAAAGACCAATTTTAATTTTAGAAATTAGAATTTTTCAATTTCTTGACATATATCGTTATTTCGAGGGTAATCTATTCATTCCAGCAGTATCTATCTACCTAATTTTCCACGAAACTCTGTGACAATGTCAGAGACAAAATATCAGAAGGACTTTACAGCAGCTGCTTTCGGTACTCATTGGAGCTCTGTAGTGATATACTAAAATCATCATATTCTAGTTTTCATATTATTTAAATTGTCGTAGAGTATTTAATTAAAAGATTATTCTTCAGCCCAGGCCCTGATGATATAGCATTCATAAATGACAACCTTTGTTTTTTATCTAAATGTTTTCTTTTCAAATAGCAAACAACGGCAATCCATCTTATGCTAGAAATAACTTGAACATAGTTCCCAAAAAGATCTTTTTATCTCTCCTCATTCCTTTTTTTTTTGGAAGTTCTACAGATGAAAATGAAACTTTCATGTGTTCCAAGGGTCATCTTATCATTAACAAGCAACACGGCTTCCTAGCAACTCACTCTGCATTGACAAAACTTGCATACTTCGTACGTTCCACAAGTTTGAGTTTTGATCAGATCGATCGCAACCACCTTATTTCTAAATTCAGTCCTATTGATCTGCCATCAAACGGCTATATCTCCATTTTCGCGCTGGATCTTGACGTGCTTATGTCATGTTTCACGCCAAATATTTTGTTCTTCTCCTCCTATTTTTCCACTGGTGGCTTTCAACTGTTATTAAAGATACGAATATTTGAATATAGCACGCTGCTTTAGCCAAATCTGTTAGTCCTTGATTACTGGTGCTAAAAAACAATATTATTCTTAGCACTAAAAATGTCACTCACTAATATCTTCACAGACTGTTAACTTCACTATATCTAAATACTGATCGAGAGCCAATATACTTCACTTAGTTACTTAATCATCCTTTCTCTTTTATGTTCGTATATCCATTGTGTGCTCTCGTAAGCTACCCATTTCCACCTATGGACTACCCATGGCGTCTTGCGATAATTAAATTTATTCCATTATCATTTACCGAATGAGCTAGAACCTTTTTCGTGATCCTATTTGTGGGAGCACGAGACCTTCCAATCTTACTTGGGAACTCAAAGCACTGAACCATTTAAAGCCCCACTTGTTAGATATGTGGATACACTAACACAAATACACACCTTTCCAGATACAACCCACACCTCTCCACAAACACAATACACAAGTAGGCTAAGTATAAAAAGTCTTTGAAGTTTGGTAAAAAAAAAATGATGTTTTGAAGCGATGTAATTGTTACCGTATTTTTACAATTCCAACCAACGGTGGAACTAGTCTTCAAACAAATTTTCATTCGACATTTATTCCAATGATAGCGACGACCACCTACTTAACAACACCGCCAACTCTGTCAAACATCACTAGACTAATATATCAACCGAGAAAATTCAAGTGAAGGAAGAAACAACTTCAGACTTATTTTCTGAGCTTTGTCAGACCTCTTGCCATTGGCTGACAGCCCTGTATCTCTTGGATCGAGTACAAGCAAACTGAACTCGTTATCGACGGTCGCTTCGTCGCCTCAATCGACCATACAGCAGCGCACACTTTTCGCAGAAAAGCGGTGCTCCAAGTAAGGAAGGCAAGGCAAACGATAGTTTAGTAAAAAATGTAAAAAAGTTTATATTATTGTAATTAATATCATATCACATATAAACCTCACAGTTCTCTTATCATTTTGCCACGTTTCCGTTCGTTTCGTCCCGTAAATCCGTTAGTAGATGTCGTTTGACACAGGGGAAGCCATTGAGCCCTCATGCGCGTTGTCCTGCCCTCAGCTAAGTGCGGCATCGTTCAAGAGGGCACTAATTCTGCAGCTATCAGCCAGCGATTTTACAAAAGTTAGGCACCTCTTCAGGAAACTTGCACTAGGATATCGACAGTCTTCCCGTTTGCTTAGAGATATGAAGCAATTGGGGGGCTCGGCAGTTGGGTATGACCTTCTCAGAGCTCTCTCGCTGCAACGGTTTCCAGAGAAAACTCAAGCTATTC
Organism: Nemotelus nigrinus; assembly: GCA_947369275.1. Classification (NCBI taxonomy): domain Eukaryota; kingdom Metazoa; phylum Arthropoda; class Insecta; order Diptera; family Stratiomyidae; genus Nemotelus; species Nemotelus nigrinus. The sequence continues at coordinate 15,379,292 of OX376373.1, read as the reverse complement.
TGGCTTGCTGACAAAACGGCTGATAAAATACCCTCAAGTTAATACAGTCGTTGTTTCCCAACCAGCAGTCAAAGGTAGCGGAGCTAACGAAGCAGGTCGAAACAACATGAAATCTGCTACTTTCACAGAAAATTCGATAATAACGCGCATATATACGTCCCTCCACGTGCTTACAAGGCCGGTTCAACCAAACCAAAAAAATAAGTCGCCGTTATCTTCAGACGGTGGAACAACGCGACTTATCTCCCAACCGTCGTCTTATTATTCACAATAACCAGTCTAAACGACACTCCACAATGGCGTAGATATTTCGGTGCTTCTGGCACGTACAACCGGCAGACTTCCATCTTTTGGTATTCGACTTGCCGCAGCAAATCAGTCGACCATAAACACCTATGGACGAAAGGTGATCAAGCTGGAACTAGGACTCGGTCCGAGGTCTCATGCGACTTTATCATTGCCGATGTCTCTAGACCAATTTCAGGTGCAGACCTCCTCTGACACTATGGGCTAGTCGGCGACTTGGTAAACGCTATCTTTGTGGAACATCCAACTTCGCTTTCTACTAAAGGCAGGTACGCTTCGTACTATCTTCCGAAACTTAGTGTTTTAATTGAGCAATTCTTTGTTCCGCGGATACATGCTCTTCTCCAAAAATACAAAGCTATCACGGTCAACACAGAGTTCTCACAACCCGGTAAACACAAGGTTACACAGAGTTTGTCTATATACTCTATATCTATAAATGTTTTTGAAGTTTGATAAAAAATAATTGATTTATAGTTGCTATTTAACTTGTCATACACTGAGACTACGTTGTAAAAAGTTCCTATTACAATTAAAATTACATCTAAAGATCTATGCTAGATTTCAATTAAGCTCCACTGATTCTTACGACAACTTCCTCAGTTTGGTCCTTTGTCAGAATAAATAGCAAAGACAGAAGATCTTTTGTGAATAGAGAAAATAAGGAAGGGATCTTTAAAGAGGATCTAAATTAGAAAAGAACCAGAATACGAAGTGTAATCTTCTCACTCCCGAGGAGGCCAAAGAATCTGCTACAAATTTGAGATGGAATTTCTATTTAAATGATATAACATATTACCATGAGTTCAAATTTTCTCTCATGAATCGTATGTAAGTTGCTATAAATACTATTCAGTTATATTCACAATTCAAAGTTATTCCAATTCATGGAGAATAAAACGAAACTTTGCAATTGATACCTGTTAATTTTTTTACTTCAATTAATCAACGCCTGAATTAACTAGCTCGCTTTTTTGCATATGGGCGAAATTTTTCAACAACGAGTGTAAAAAGCTCTTGAAAAACACTTAGTCCTGTTTTCGAGTGTATACTGATCATCCTGTAAAATGCTATCTGCCACCCCTGGGCTCATTCATTCTCGATTTGAATTTGAAAACTTTGTGTGTTTGCGTACTCCGTCGTTTTCACTTCCTTTCCGGTGCTGCAACAGTGGAATCCAAGTGCACCAGTCTCATATGCCACGTGTGGGATGCTGATGCACTACGTTGGGGTAGACAACCGTAGGTTTGTAGTACTGGTTGCTGGATGGCGGTTTGAATATTCAACATGAAATCCATCACAACATACCATCTTAGTAAGAGGCAGTATGGGATACACTATCGCGGATGGAAGCTCAATGACGTTGAATAGCGAGGGTTACCGTTGCTAAATGGAGATATGATGGATGAATTAAGTTCATTGGTGGGGCTGTAAAAAATGTATATATATATATATATATATATATATATATATATATATATATATATATATATATATATATATACCTAGCTTTGCCTTCGTTTGAAAATGAAACAATAAAATTTAAAATCTCAGTTCCATAAAGTTTCTTTCTCATATTTGAAGCTGATCGGTCATTTTTGGACTATGACATAAACTTGTTTAGTAATAGTAAATGTTGGCCAATGAGGTCAGTAACAAAATTGTTGTGACAAGTTTATGTTGATAAAACCGAGAAAACAAAAGTAATTCAAAACGTTCAAATTCAGATTATTATGTTATTGATTTTAAAGTATCTTAATCAATTGTAATGTTTCAAACTGCAACATTTGATTCGAGCTAACACATTTTGACTTTTATTTTTTTTTAAAAAAACTGTGCATCGGCTGTCATTACAGGGTAATTCCATGGAAAATCGACAAATTTTCAGATAATTTTGGAACTCAGCTCCTTTAAATTCGTGAAAATGTTCGTATCCAGAAGTGCTGGTGTGCTAATTAACGAAAATGAAATGATTTTGATAAATATGGTATATTTACAAAAATATGGCCTCATGAAGTTTTGAAGAAACGTCAGTTCGTGTTGCACTCAAAATTTTTATAAAATTTTTTACTTAAAGTACAGCCTTTAAATATAACTTGTTGGAAAGGGTAAGGTGTAGGTATCCTAACGAACATAGTGCAAGAAGCATCCTGTCCAAAAAGGATAATAAGTATCATTACAGTGTCCTTTATCCTTCAATATTTGAAAATGCACATCTTTGATTTTCTTATTTTTGTTTTTTAATATTGTAAATAGTTATGTAAGCTACAAGTATGCAAAACTTCAAAGTGGAGCTCGTAAAAGTACATTTGTAAGAAATTTTTAAAGGTGTGGAATACTATAACCGCTAAAGAAACTTTATAGAAAATTGTACATTTACAATGGTACATTACAAACATTTAAATCATATTCTGAGTTTCAAGGCTTCGAAATTTACAACAAAATACGTATGCAATGATTTTCGATTATTGCTTCATCAAAAAGTTTGTATTACTTCTAGACGAAATGCAATTCAAAGAAATATCTCGTGCTGCTGATAAAATTCTGCAAAAGCAGTTACCTTCTTTATTGCCAAGCCTCGTTCGTGATAAATAAGGGCACGAGGCGTAAGGACAAGAATGGTAAACTCTTGTGATACCACACTCGTTCTTAGAGATTACGATATGAATATTGTTGGATAATGATTATATACTACAGTTATGCTTCCTATGACTTTCGCGATTATTATGGGAAAACTATTACAAAAAGCCACACATGTTGGGGAAATTATTTCTTTATGTTTTAATACATGAGATTTTTGTCACCATTCATTGGTCGAAATAGGTATACTTTATGTTGCAAATACAAAACAAATGTTGGTTGCTGAATTTCCGATTTAAAAAGACTTAAAATATCCCTGAAAGCTAATTTACAAATCTGCGCCCAATGTGGGTACAATGGAACTTTATACCATACGAAGATAAAGGAGGCAACATATCTCAAATTGACAATAATATATGGTTTTGAGTTATCTGCATATTCTTCTCCACAAAAAAGTCAAAATAAGCAAAGCCATCGCAAAGGGATGTTTTTACAGGCTCTAAAATAGAACTCCATGAGAATTCTAAAAGAATGCTTAAAAATAGTCTCAAACAAAAATACTATTGGTCGTAATCGAAAAATTAAGTTTACGCATCGAAAAATAAATAAAAAAAACCAGAAACATGTTTCTTTCCAGAGTACAACGCCAAATCCAAATAGCAAAATCAAAAAATCATTCCACTTTATTAATCTTTTTTGTGCTGCTTGTTTGGCACTAGCAGTCCAACAATCAAATCATTTTCGCACATGGCCTCAAATTTTTCTGTTTATTAACAACACCTTTACACAGTTCATTAAGCGTTATTACTCGTAATCGCGGCAACCCTTCATTAGGATGCTCCAAGCTGGACGAATGGATTCAGGATGCAGGATGCTATTGTACACAAGAGCCTATAGAGTCACATGCGCAATGGAGATCTGCTTCACAGAATCGATACTTTCTTTATGCCGACAACGGAGATGGAGAGGACAACAACACCAACGACGTTGGTCTCGAGTCCGTTGCGGCGAGTATTTCGCGACATAGGAGTCTTTGACGCGGTGCCGTAAGGATCAAGCCTCTCGTCTTAGGAGCTCGGCATCTCGGTAGCATCGCAGCATCCTGCTTGGTCCTCTTCTGTTTCCTCTTATCACATTCTGTCCTAGTCGCTGAGCGGATGAACAGTCATGGAGCAGTTTCTCGTTTGAAGTAGTGGCCGAAACGTAGACGAAGCGTGTGTGTCGAGTGTAAGGTGCATAGTACTCGTTTCCGTTCAACCACCCCGTGCCCAAAATCAAAATCGAGTGTATCTTGTGTGCGGCTGGAAGCTGGGTAGTGTGATAAAGTTGCAGATGGACTCAAGTCGGTGTCGAAAAGTCAGTCGTTTCCGGTACAGACGTTCTGTGACTCTTTGGAACTTTGCTCACCGCCGTCGATCACTTTAAGCTCGCCGTCGACCAGCAATCCCATTGAAGATTTGGCAATCACATAACTTACCGGATTACAACGGGGAGTCCCCAACCAATCCACTTACAGACTGGAATGTTTCGATTGTCCATGGACTTCAGTTCCTCGGTGTCGCTGCGACAGTGTGTTAATTTCATAATCGAATTTTCAGTTCAATTTGCGAATGAAAAATGAAAATCGATAAGAAACGACTAGTCGACTGCTCGACATTTCGAATTTAGTGAAGTGCGGTCGGATTTGACTTCAACCTCCTGCTCTCTCATTCCGACAGGAAGAAACCTCTGTGCTCCTGATTTAGTGTGCTCGTTCGGCCCATCTTTGTAGCGCTCCTCCGATTTCAATTCATTGCAGCAGGCTCCAGTTCTGTCCTCCTGCCCGCCGTAGTAGGATCATAACGAGGAAGTGCAACGCTGCACTCCGATCGGGGCAAGGAGCAGTGTCAGGAAGATAGAAAGCATCGGTATCAACTCAATGGAAGGACGATGGCTTCATAAACGGCCCGATGAATCGCGTCATGTGTGTTCTGTACCTACGAAATAATTTGATATCGTGAAGTGGACGTGACGTGCTGTGATTCGTAGTAGTCGCGGTGAAAGGGACGCTACGAAACGTAGTGGGCGATTGTGGGTCGGAGTGCGTAAAGTGTTGCATACAAGCTGGAAAGTCGTCGGTAAATGGCCGCTGCAATTATACTGCATCGAGTGCATTCATCGGAAAAATTGTAGTTTTGGTATGTAAATATGATTCTATTGGAATACTTGCAAGTTTTTGCTAGACATGTGGAACGAAGGTTATGCTATGAAACGAACAAGATAGTTAATTTCTGAAATAGTGCCTGCTTTGCTATTAGTGATAGAAATGTATTAGCATATACTTGCTTAACAACAAAACCATACAGATAATTCGTTGAGTCCTTAATACTAAAAAATACGACAATCTACTCAATATTTCAATCAGAAGTCCCCCAAGATATTTTCTCAGTTCTTATTTTGAATACACCGAAATATGCTTCAATACTTAATTCAATTTAAACTGTGACCTCATTCCTGACGTTCTACTCGACTTCTTTGGAAAGTTCATCATTCATTTTAAGGGAGCTTGAGCTAATTCGTCATCATCACCTGTTAGCGTCAGGTTGCCATTGCTGGCTCCATCGACCTTTGGGACCTACTTCCGGATCATCATCAATTTGATGGTAAAATAGCCTTGTCGACCTTTCATGTACCTGGACTTTTAATTTTCAACAGTTTTGTTATTTCGTTCGTTGGCGATGCGGCAGATAAACCCTTGGGATATTTGAAGGCATTTTTGTGAAGATGCTTTCTCTTTTCAAATTTTCATGGTACTGGTGGTAGTTGCCTTAAAATAGTCTTAAGCCAAGAGGGTAGGAAAGACGTACGTTTTTTATGGGTGTATTATATGTTCACGCTTTTTGCAATTTATGGTGACTTCATGTGGTGAAAGGTCAAAATCATCTGTCCTGAAAATTGTGTGTATTTCTAAGTTGGGTGCTGTGAATATTTATTGCAAAACAGCTAGTGGTGCTGTTAGAAAGACGTTTGTCTTTATTTTGTTTTCGTTTGTGTTTTATTTATTTAATTTAGTGATTTGAACATAGTTTTAATATTTCACTTTGATATAACCATTTTTTTTTTGAAGTTTTCTTTTAGATTCGTATTGTATTTACTTGCGAGAAAAGAAAACTGTAACTGTGATGTTTCCACTTACATAAACAATGAATAAAAATAATATATACCTGGCTTTTGATGTGCAATCAAAATTTGTCTACTTTCTTACTTAGCCGAATAGAATTGGCTAGTGCATCATTAGTATCTAGCATTTTGTTTTGATGTGTACTTGTTGTGAACTAGAAAGCAATCTTTAACCACTTTTTCCACACTTCAACCAAGAAAAAAACAAACCTCTAAAATAGGCGCTATCGAATATTTTGTAGCTAAGCGTTGTCATGCTGCAAATTGCTTTGTGGTGTCTTTCCTCGCATTGCAGTTGTTTTTCTATCATTGCTTGTCTAAAACGGATAATTTGTAGTCGATAGTGACCTTTTGTGATAGTTTTACTGGGTTTGAAAAGCTCATAACAAAACATACCCAGCTAACTCTATTAAATACAGAACATAAGTTTCAAAACATGTCATATAAAGGACTATTCCGATCCTCTGAAATAAGGCTCTCTTGCTTTCATTTACGCTACTCATATCTGGTGAACCTACTCATAATTATTTATTCGAATCAGTATTTGATATAGTTGTAATTGAAATGCAAGTTGAACTAGGAGTTGTCGAACAAAGAAGTTGAACGAAAACTAGTAATAAGTCCAACTAATGATGTAGAACATTTTTTATGGTCTTCAACATAAAGAACTCTTACCTGAAGTCTCAAACTGTGATTTTTAAACAAATTGAAAATTTACAATAACTCGAGTGTAATTGATTCCATGGTTTTGACAACAGAATCATTTAAAATATTTTTGACAGTTTTAAACATGCTAAAATTATAACAGCGTTAAATCGTGAAGACTATTTAAATCATTTCATCAGATTTGACGTTTTAAAAAATATATCCCTAAAAATGACAGAGATCAAAAACAAATTTTCAACACCATATGCATCAAAGGGATGAAAATATACTCTGCTTTGAAATATTTTTCCTAACTCTCAATCCGAGATTCATTACTCATTCTTACACATTAACTAGCATCTTATGGAGCACAATGCTCCATGCAAAAAACTGAATTATGGCTGAACAACAAATGTAAAGAAGCTTTTTACTCCGAATCAATTAAAATCTCCCGCAGAACTGATGCAGTTTTGGCGAGTTCCATGCTGTTCCAAATTTTCGATTGCTATTCACAAAAATCCCGAAAAATTTTATCTCTTGTGAAAACGACCAAAAATATACGAATTGTGTCGTTTGTGCTATCTTTTTCTTGATAATTAGGTTCATATGTAGCAACCGAATGAAATTCAACTCTTGCTGAGTTTTTTCGCAGTAAACTCCACTCTGTCATCATTTCCGTAGTCGGTCGAAAGTTTCTTTCATTCTAATTTGCACTTTTAATTGACAGTTTTTATTTTCCCGACCAATAGAGTTTTTTTTAAATATGCTTGCTGTACCTTGCATCTCCGAATTCGTTAGATCTAACGGTGTCTCGCCCTTCATTATAAAGCCCAGCTCTTCTTCCATGACAAACTACTGTTTCAAACTGTTTCACTTATCATATTTTGAAGGAATACTTTTATCCACATGGATACTTGAACAAACTTACTTATGCTTCTAATAGTCGAACTGGCTTTCCAACTAAATAAAAAAATAGAAAACCTTTACCACTCCATCGATATTAACGACAAGTTTGATGTCGTAAGTAAATATAAGCATCCTTTTCACGATACTCTTTTTGATAATAATTCAGTTTTATCGAGTAGCAATTCGATTCATGGCCAAATTCACCAAAATCAAATGAAAAGAATTGCGATAGATGTTGAGTTCACGTGCTCACTCTCGAATACTAACATGATGACTTTCGTGTACCATTTTCTCCACTTTCCCAATGGTTTCGTCAATACAAGAGGCCAAACGAAGATCGATCAATACGATCGGTGCCTTAAGGGGGTATTTTGGTCTAGAAATTTGATCAAATCGATTTTTTTTCGTTTGCATATTTTCAAAGTTTAGACCTTTAAGAATAAGCTTTCAAAAGGAGCTATTTTTGTGACACACCAACTAACTGCCCGAAACGAGACTCCAAGTTTTAAACGCGTTTTTCTCGGAACTACTTTTCTCGATACGGTTGACATGATATCTCTAGTTGTAATGAACCGATTGACGTGAAATTTTGCACAAATCCTCTTAACATTATTGGTTATCGTCTGACGTAAGAATTTTTCATATTTTTTGTTCTACTATTTATTAAAAATCCCCAAAGTAAAAAAAATGAGGCAAAAAACCAACTTTTTTTTACATGGACGCCATTTTGTGAAAAAAAAAAAGTTTTTTCAAATCGCCTACGTCAGACAAGTTTCACATTCTTTTTATTACAGAATTTACCAAAAATTTATGTTTCAGACCACGAGGAAGGTGGGAATCATGTCAACCATGAGACAAGTTTTTTTTTGAGCCTTCACTTCGCCGGCCTATGTCTACATCAATTTTTATTTTTTTTTATTTTTTTAATACATTTTTGTATTTTCAAAATGTTCATAAAAGGCTGGTAAAAAAATATATAATAAAAATAAAAATATATAATATGTTTCTGGTTTTTTTATGATTGCGTCCGTAAAATCACCTCAAAATCGTGCCTCTAGACCAGAATACTGCCTTAATGGTCTCTCGATCGGAAAAATCAATTTTCCCAGTAAAAACCACGTGGAGGTTTAGAGCACTCTTGCTAGGATGAGACGGTGTGAAGATGATGGTTTGAAGGTGATAAATTAAAAACACTAGAAGAGGCAATGGGAAGTGAATAGATGAAACAACAAAAAGAATAATCATAAAATTAACAAGAGCACATAACATTTACAAGAGCATATAATCTATCTAAAACATAACATTACCACAACAAAAATAAAGACATACAAAAAAAACAAAGATTTTCAAATAATATAACAATAAAAAATTACTCGAAACAAAAACAAATCTGCTGGAAAGATAAGGCAGGCAAATCATTTTAGATCTAAAATGTCAGGCAAAACTGTATGTTGATACCAAAATGAGATTCATATAAAAGAAAAGAGACTAAGTCGCATGCAAAAATATGTACAGTTAGCAAGTAAATTAACTTTAATGCTTGTATTTTATATTTATTTTTTTATCCTTCTCCTGCACAAAGTGACCAATTATTAGCTTGTAGTTTTCTTTTCTAGGAAGATCTTTCAATAATTTTCTTTCCATGGAATAGAGTGCAAACTAAATCAAATTTTCTTGGATATGAATTTTACAAGTTATCAAAAAGGTGATTGAGAAACCTTGTGCCAATATTAGAAAGAAACGAAGTATTAAAGAGCTCTAGAAATTTTATTTGCTCTTAGGATTGAAATCTTTCTGATAGTTTTTGTGCCATATTATCGAAAATTTGAAGAAAATAAAGTTGTCTGTAGCCTTCAACGTTTATTTCACCATCTACAGGTAATTTTGATCTTTTGCGACTAGAAGGTAAGTCGCATTCTTCTACTGTTTGATTCAAAAATGAGATTAATTTCAATCGAATATCTTGAAAACTTTCACTGAAATCATTAATTTTCTTTTACGCAATAAAAGTAAAAATTATGTTTCGTTTGGAGTATTTCAAATCACTAAATGGGAACATAAAGGCAAAAATATTCAAGAGAAAATTAAATTGCAAGTCGAAAAGCGAAGATAATACATATTTTGCCGAATTTAAAGTTTTGCTATCTTAAGTTCCGCTATGGTTTCACTTGGTTCTAAGTAGTCATTATAGTATATTGAAAGGGCAACCTTGGGTAGCTCCTTGTTGCAGCCTCATCGAAAAAGGAACACCTTTTTGTGTAATGGCTAGAAAAGGATGAGAATCCTTGCGAAATTAAAGTAATTATATTTAGTCTGTGATTTTAGTGAGTACAAAGCTGACTGGTTCTTTGAACTTCATATTTATTGTAACTAAAAAGGAAATGTATTGTTATGAGAATATGTGGCTGTTTTATTTTATAACCAATATTATATTGATATTATTAATCTGATTACATATGTTTTTTTTTCTTTGCAGGCGGGTCAATTTTGAGTTTCAGTAATAAATCCTGTTGTATAGGAAGATAATTAAACATTTATGTGCATGTTTATGTACATAGATATGTACTTTGTATACAATTCTATAAAATTATTTTACTATACAACAACTTCTATTAATGGAACTGATCTAATAACTGCTCCGACTGCAAAAAAGGATCGTTGTGTATATCGAGAATGGGCTAAACTCGACTTCGTGCTCCCATAGCCGATACACAATTTTACCGATAGATGTTCCTTTGATATGTTTGTGTTTTTGTGGGTGCGTGTTTGTTTATGAGGTTGTTTTTTACTTGTTTGGTTGTTTATCATGATCATCGTGTTGTCTTCTCGACTAGTTTCTGTATGTTTTTGAGTTCTCTTCGTCAAGTTCTTGTCCCTGCCACCACCAAAGGACGAAGCAGGGATCAAAAATTGCAGAATAACTAACAAAAACGTACAAAAAATACACGAGAAGACAGCACACTGAACACAAACAAACAAACAGAACCATAAAAATACCAGCTGGACATCAACCAGTAAAATTACCCAACAGCTATGGGGAGCACGTAGTCGAGCTTTACCAATTAGCTCTGCCCATGTTATCAGAGTTTCCCACAATTCATTTCTATTTATTTTTCACACTAGGAAAAGTAGTTACAGATAAGACTGATTTTAGTATTAATAATCTGTTTTATTCTAATTTCAATCACATACACATTATATATATTGACCGAATAGCTATAAAACACTTGATTTCCTTCAAGTCAAGTTTTGAGACATTGAAAAACCTCCGTATAAATGGGAACAATCATTCGATAATAATTCTCTTCTCGTGATTTGCAATAGTAATTAGAACATTTACGGGAAATTTGCAAGTATTTACGGCAGAATGATGATTCGCCACCACCAGCAAATATAAAATTCAACAAAACGCGTCCTCCCTTCGGAATTCTATTTGATCTACAAACTGTCAAACTGTAGAGTATTTTTCAAAATTTAACCGCCGACAATTGACACTTCTGGAGTTTTCTTGCAGCAAATTGCGGCAGTCCCTTTTTGTACTTTTCACAATTGTTCCCACATCACAAAAATAACCCAGCTGCCAAATTCTGTTACTGCTGCAGCTAGTTCCAGTACGCGAACAAACCTAATTGTTTCATCTACAATAATTGATACAATATGAGCTTTTTCAATTTTCTTACAATGTAAGATATTGAGCTAGTTAAATTATTTCGAATTTCTTTTGATAGACTTGAAAGTAACTTCGGATCTTCCAAATGATTATTTAAAACGCTACGCAAACGGTCCTGGGAAGATTTTGAGTGATGTTTTATAGGCTTCTGCAAACTGCTAAGATCTACAAGTCCTAAACTTTTTCATACGTTATTTTCACGGGAAAAAAGTAAACATGTTCAAAAAAACAATTTATTCATTTTTTCACAGCCGGTAATCTAATCAACTCTTATATAATTTGCAAAAACTGTGCGTACCATGGTTGCCTCAAATCAATAAGGTCCTTTTTCCGCTCAATCGATATAGATGAAAAAGACTGCCGCAGTGAATCCCCTCCGGACATAATCGCAGCAATTTCGGTTTTTCACTTTAAAATCCATATCAAACAACTTTTTGAAACAGAATCTATTCTATACTCTTTCTCTTTAACGAATTTCATCTTACAATTTACTTTTAAAACTATCCTTTCATCTATTTTGAACCGGCCGTATTAAAACTGACAACAAAAAACATTCAAGTCAAAATAATTATAACATTTTTTTGCGAACAAATGCATAAAAAAGGCACCTGACGTAAACTATAAATGCAAAAGAAAGTGTTCCCGAAATTCAACATAGAAATAACATCAACATAAACGTCTAAAGCAATCAAGTGGTCATATCAGAAGAACTTCACAACACTGCCCTGCTTAGCATAAACGTTCTATCTACATTTTAGTACTTTCGAGATGCTCAACGATTCGTTAGGGAAATATATGGAGAGTGTATTTTTCCATATTGATTTTAATATACTTCCACAAAATATAGGTTTTTCAATTTTAGCAGAATGATGTAATAGAGTATGCAGTTTTTGAATCCGATGTTAACTGAAAAATGACAAAAATCTAGATAGAACGTTTATGCTAAGCAGGGCAGAATAGCCGGCCTTGTACAAACATTGTGCGAACTAAGCATGAAATGCATCAAATCATAAGGGGAATGGCTCGAAAGAAGAGGAGCAGCAGAGATTCGACGGATTCTGTAGCGTAAATTATGAGGGAAAACAGAAATACAACAGAGACGCTGATGACTTTACAGCGTTTTAATTTATTTCATTCATTCACAAAGATTTTTGGGTTGTTTAGCGGGTGGACGGGCAACATTTTTTGTATTTCACCCACCAACACGGTGAAAATTAAGCAGCGTTCGCGATGCTTTTTGTATACAGTCATTGCAGAGTTTTTGTGGGCTTTATTTTGGTAAATCGTCTAGGTAGATCTATATGAGAATCATGATATCGAGCATTAAAGCAAGATCATTATAGTGTTCTGTGTAGTGTATCTCAATGCGCTGCAATGAACTGTATGTTGTGAATCAATTGGTATGCAGTGCTTGAGGTTTTGAGTAAAATGCTTGAGTTTTCATTCCGTTGCTTTAAATTTACCTTCAAAGCTGTTGGACTGTTGGACTGTTATAAAACAAAACCACTTCATGGATAGTGACAATGGAGTTTTGTCTTTTCAATGAAAAAAATTGCTATATTTTTGGATGTTCAAAAATCAAATCTTTTGATTGTTAAATATTGATTATAAAATAAATTTTTTGTTTATGCAAAGTGGTTTAGCAACTGCTTCCTTTGCGTACACTAACGAGCCGCCTCTGATTTTGACACTTGCTAAAGTGATGGAATGGTATGCTTATTGCATAGTGCATAAGGACAGTCATATCAAACTAATAAAATATATTTTTTAAATCACATTGGTGCGGTCAATTTAAATAACAATATCGGAAAAATTTTTGCCACAATGTTTTGTGCCACAATTGCTTTTACTCTTCATTATTTCTATTATTATGGGCAATATTACAACGGATCCAAAAGTCTTTTTAGCGTACAGCTCTCGAAACTCAGATCACTCTAAGCCTGACAAACTTCATGATAAATCCAGTTTCAATGTGAAACTCTACTATATCTTATCTAACACTGTAACAACCTCACATCAATCTGCTCTTATATTAACTTGCGTCCCGTCAAGGCTTTGTTTTAGTGTCGGTTAGGTTAGGTTAGGTTAACGTGGCTGCCGATCTTCAGAGGCCTGACGACCAGCACACATAGGCACAGGAGAGGCCCGTTGTGATACCACAATATTTTAGTGACTCTCTTCTACTCACTAAAGTCAGGAAACCATTTGCTTCCTTTGAGAAACCGGACTATCCCCTTTAGCTCTACCAGGGACAGTTCCGTCAGGTTTGAGAGAAAAGGTGCACCAAGTGCCGCCAGTCTTCTCCTTGCCAAAGCCGGACACTGGCACATGAGGTGAAGGACGGTTTCCTCCTCATCCTCAGAGCCACAGCTCCGACAGAAGTCATTAAACTCTACGCCCAAACGTTGTGCATGCCGTCCTATCAGGCAGTGGCCCGTTAGAACGCCCACAGTGCAACGAAGGGCGCTTCGAGTTAAACCTAAAAGCTGCCTGGTGCGATACGCATCCATGAATACCCAGGACTGCCTTGTTATCACACAGGAAGATTCATCTGCCCAGGACTTCTTAGCGTCCTCAAGATATTTTTGCCTTATGGCCAGTTTGACCGTGTCATCGGTATACCTATTGAAAAGGAGCAAGAGACCTCAGGTAGCGAAGTTCCAAGCCTTGCTAGCTCATCGGCCTCACAGTTGCCCTGAAAACCCCTATGTCCAGGTACCCAAATCAATTGAACAACCGAATGTCTCGACATCTCCCTAAGAGATGCACGGCATTCAGCAACAATCTTGGACATTGTACAAGGACCAGCAAGGGATTTAATAGCCGCTTGGCTATCTGTGAAAATACCAATATTGACCCCGAATATTCGATTACACAGAAGCCAGTCGACTGTCTGATAAATAGCCACCACCTCCGCCTGAAAGACACTACAGTGGTCTGGTAGACGGAGGGACAGCTTGAGATTCAGCTCATCTGAGTATACACCACTCCCAACTCTATTGTTTAGCTTTGAGCCGTCAGTGTACACATGGATAAGCCCATTATCAAGGGTGATACCATCACACCATTCCTCCCTGCATGGAATGCGAGTTGTAAACTCCAAATCCAGTATGCATTGAGGGGCGATGTAGTCAACAACCGCTGGTGCGGGTACTCCCTCGGCCAAGATCCTCGCATGACCGAACTCTGTCCTATTCCATGCTGAGATACAATTTAGTCTCACAGCAGCAAGATTAGCTTGCTGTGAGATCAGTAGGTTGGTTGGCAGCCAATGTAGCAGCACAAACAGTGCCATAGTAGGAGTGGAGCGGAGCGCTCCCGTTACCTGTAGTGCAGCCATTCTTCGCACTTTTTCAAGCTGCCCTTTGCAGGTAGCCTTAAGAGCACCCTGCCACCAGAACGCCACCCCAAACAACAGAATTGGTTCCACCACAGCAGTGTAAAGCCAAGCAACAGTACGAGGCTGCAATCCCCAACTCGCTCCTATGGCCCTTTTGCAACAGTAAAGTGCGTTGAAAGCCTTCCGAGCTCTTTCTGCCACATTGTACGTCCATAGTAACTTCGAGTCAAGGATCAGCCCTAAGTATTTGACCTTCTGGCTCAAGTTAATGGAGACCCCATTTAATTTGGGTAACTCAAAATCAGGAACTTTGTACCTCCTTGTAAACAGCACTAGCTCCGTTTTATTAGGATTCACATTCAAGCCGCACTCACGACTCCAACGCGAAATTATGTCAAGAGAGTGATTGTTTTAGTGTAAAAAAAAAAAAAAAAAAAAAAAACAGTGTAAAAAACAAGAAAACTGCCTTATGCGTTACATGTCTTTCACAATATCTAGAAGGTTGTACATATATAATGTAGTTTTCCTAATTAGGTTAAAATTTGAAGCGAAACAAAACAGCTATGAGCCCTAATGCTCTTGACATACGCACATGCAGGAGAAAATGTAATTTGCCTGGTACATATTAGGTCTGTTCCCATACTACGATTAATTGCGATTAATCGCGATTAATTGCAATGAAGCTGTTCCCGTACTCAGTTTTACCGAAAACTGAAAATTTCTCCTCTTTCAGTAAATTTCAGTAGGGTCTGAGCTACTGAAAAATACTGAAAAGTGTCAAACGGTGTGGCGCGAGTAAATATTTTCAAATGTGCGCGGCAAGCAACATATTTTTTGCCTAATGTTGTTATGAAGGTTGAATATTTTTGTGGCGATAGTTTATCACCACTTACGATGACTTCATAGTCACTATCGCTCTCCCGAAAACCGAAAACTGACACTTTTGGTTGTCGATTTTCAGGAAATGCAATGAGAGCGTTCCCGTACTTTTCATGAATTTCCCCACCACATGATTCAGGAAAATTCAGTAAAATTCAGTGACTGAAAGTACGGGAACAGACCTATTGTGTCGCATTAAACCCTTGTTTTACATTTCATTTTTCTTTTATGTTTGCTCTATAAATGCTTGCGTCAATCGTTAAAAATTTAAATTGTTTCCATTCAATTCATTAACCATTGAGAATTTACTACAATGCCCACACAAGAAGTTCTTAGAGGTACACTCAGCTCTCTCAAAAAAAATGTCAACAGAACAAAACTTCAAGCTTCCTCAATAAGCATTGCCGTTTCTATATTTAGTCAAAAACTGACAACACTCCTGCGGCCATCATTGTGCGGTCGCCCGCCGTGTTGATCTTCTTACGCCAAGTTTCGATTTAACCAACATAACTGTGCCACACTAGTGGAGCAGCATGGCTCGGATAAGGTTGGCTTCCGTGCAACAGTGGCAATGGAAAAACGTGAAGGATGCCAGATAGCAAATAAATTGCAAATGAAACGCGAATCAAAGTGAAAACCTATCTCAATGCACATCAGTTTCGCTCCCTTGAGGCTATGGTTTGGCTTGATCTGTTCTGGTTTAGTCGTGAGAGCGGCAAAGTCAAACATCCTTTCCTGCCTCTCCGGAATGAGTAGAGGTCATGACCTGGTTGAGGCTGTTGAAAATAATATGCTCGAAAGAGGTTTTGCTCGTTGGTCGGGCAATCACGGAGAGTGCTAAGGATGCAAAGCATGACGCGGGCTGCAAATAGTAATGCCTGACCTCTGAGCTGGGGGATTAAAGATGTAGACACTATGCGAAGCTCCACTTTGATCTCGACGAATCGAAATATGTTTTTCTTTTCGGTTTCGGATTAAGGAAAACTATCGATTTACTTGACTTGGCCTGGGATCTCTCTAGCAAGTCATTAGGTCAACTGCAATGTATCCCTTGTATTCTGGAAGAGTAAATCGGGTGATGCTTAAGTACGATGAATATATGAAATTATTTTATAGCTGTGGCCTTTATCGATTGTGACGTGAGCCGAACCACAAGGCTCAGGTCGTATCGAGCAACGAAACAGGCTGGGATGGGCTTGGAACTGGACAAAGATTAAATATACACATTCCACCTTAGATGCAATCAACGTAAGTTGCATTCAACACATCCTGTCTATATTCTGCTCAGGCTACCGCGAACCACTGAGCTGTAATATTTTAACGTTCCGCTCTGTTGGAAAAGCGAAAACAAATTGCATGCATTGCTGTTACTTTCATTTAATACGGGTCTTCCTCCTTTCCTTGACTATGGCTGTCAAGAAGACTTAAACAACATAGAAACATTACCGTTTTGTCCTCTTTGTATTGTGTATCAAGAAAAGTCAATAATCTTGGAACTGAACGTACGTTCAGCATGCAGCTAATGTTTGCTAATATAACATCTATAATAGTAGAAAAAGGATGTGCGTTTGTATTCTGGCAAAGTCGACCTACATATAGGTTCGCTTGTTTGCCGGTTCGAATGTAGGTAGACTCTTACGTTGACAAAAATATGGTTTACATACAGTGCACGTACGTAGTACACCACAGATGTATGTATGCACGTTGTTGCTACATCCTTCATCGACCAAATGCTAACTGATAGACTGACAGATGGTCTCGTTGCCATCTATGCAGCGCAATATTTGTATGCACACTGGAGCTTTGATTCCAGTAAATATGTACAATGTACGAAAGAGTATTTGCAAAAGGAACACAGGACGAATTGTAGAAAAATGATATTCGAGTTTAAAATTCTAGAAATTGAATAAATATGAGTCTCTATTTGTCTAAGATGAGATCGATGACAATTTTCCACTATAATTCTTCGTTGCATGACAGCAGTTGTAGCTACCGTTACTTGCAAAGTGCATTTTTTCTTTTTGTTTGTATATTTCTCCACAGCTTCAAGGGTTTGATGGAGAGCTTTCAAAAACTGAATGTGCAGTATTGTGATAAAATTTATCTGAAGATAAATTTTTTGTAATGTAGGTTTCGTGGGATCTCATATGAACTCATTTCAAAAGGAGTCGTCTAAAAATTTTCAGAACAGACATTTAACTTTGATACTTAATAATATCACTGAAACATTTGAGCTCAGTGTGAGTTGTATAATTGTAGTCGCAAAACACCAGAAAAATTCTTTTGACGCAATCTTACTAGTTTGTCTTATTAATTTAAGCTGAAGAGCCCTGCCAGAAAATATTAGCGTAGTAGAAAAACTGAAGATTTAAGTTGGAGTTGATTACCAAAGAGCAGTCAAAATCCAGAAAAATAAAACCATATTGAAAAATTTTCAGATTGGTTGCCCACATTGGGCGCAATAATTTTGTTTCGGTTTCTATGGATGAAACTAGGTTGATTGCTCATTTTTTCATGCAATACTATGAATTTTAGCTTTTTGTCATTTGATATACCATTCTAGAAGAATAAAAATAATTTTTGACATTGTTTTCATCCTGAGCGCGAATAACGCAATTTGACTAAATTAACTCATCAAAACCAATCATTTTCCGCTAAGTAATTCAACATTTTCCCATTAACGCGAGACAACGTTGAATTTGATGTTATTCATCAGAACCTCATGAGACCGGTTCGACTCACAGAAATTTAATTAGAGCATCTTCATCCATTAATCTCCTGACCCATCTATCACAAACAATTTAAGTAATTATTTATTACAAAATCGCTCGCCTACTAACACTTTATTATGCCGTAATCTACAAGGCTGGCAGCCATCGTTTTGGAAAGTTCTAACAAATTAGAAAAGTCTTTTGTTCTTACCGACTGCCATTGACTACATCACAAAGCCCAATAACAAACTATAGGCCGCATTAAAATCAATATTTCAAAATTATCTTTGACACTGAATTGTTTACTTTAATTGTGTAAAGAAAATAAGAGCAACGAAAAGGAGGCATGGAAACTTTGTGGATTCTATTATTTTTTCGATGGAAAAGCCGAATTATGACAATGACGTCGATGTTCTGAGAAGAAGCGTTGTGGCTTTTTCGGAATTCGATTCCTGAGAACTTTGGGGGCGGTTCGGTCGTGGGCTGAGATTCCGTAGGGTTCGGATTTGTGAAGAATGAAAGCGATAAGAGTTTTAGAGTGTATAGCAAATGACATAATCGAGATTGACTTGTTTAAAGAACTCCCACAATTGCTTTCGGTGTTGCCGACAGCTTGCCGCTACTGTCAAATAATTCTTCGTGGAGGTTTGTAAGATTTCGAATTTTACACGAAACGTAGTACATGTGAATGTGTTTGAAGCTGTTTCGTGTACGTTAAGTGCTAACAGAATATATTTAAAAAAATGTGTTATCCTGAGTCTAACAGGGAACGAAGCAAAACATTCGGGAAAAGTTTCCCAGGCCCGTGAGCTATATTCGCACATTCAATCAAATATCAAAACAATCTGGCAGCACTTTCGCCCTAATGAATGCCCTTCGTATAATGTTTGATCGTGCAACTGGAGTGAAGCGGTACGGCGTCGCATCGCTGCCAAATTCAACTACACTAACTAAACAATCTCATTTCGAAAATCCATGAAATGTACGAATTAAATAGATTATGGTGTGAATGATAAATTGCCAAAGTTGAGTAACTAGACCGGAAGTGGGGTCGGGCGAAATGCGATGAAAAAAGGATGAAGCAAAGCAGTGGCAACAGTCAAAAAGCCACTGAGCTAGTTTGCCTTCAGAGTCATTACGATAAAAATCTATGGTGAAATGGTGGAGAGAATAGTGAAGAAGAGAGTGGGGCAAAGGATGGAAATGGTTGTTAACTCAACGAGGAACTTGCCGGTAAATGAATGAATGGATGCTGGCAAGTAAGCAACACATTTGAGCACATCTACATAATTAAAGAACGGCATTTGTGTGGCACAGATTTACCATAGTGTTTCGCTCCAACAACGAATTGCTAAGTGACTTCTCATTAATCTTTGACGAGGGTCTGCTCCTTGTTAGCGCTCGCTACACCGATTGACTGACATGTTTATTTTCCTACGGGCGTGTAATAAAAGAAACGAAGGACTCAGCTCGCAGTTGGAGCTCAGACTGACATGGCCGTAAACTGAAGCGTGCAGAATAACTGCCAGTTGCTTGAGAGATGATGAACATGGTAAGTTCGTTTGAGAAGTTTAGTTTAAGTTGCGGAGGGGCTGTGAGAGGGACTATTGAATTTCCATTAACCTTGATGCTTATTTGATCTATTTCTACCGTTGGTTGCATGAAACCTGCTGAACGTCAAATTCATAAGTTCCACATAAATAGTACTGATTTTAGTCTTCATCAAAGAAAAGAATTGTTGCAAAATCTCAAGATTGGAAACTTGAATGGTGTTTTTTGTTTGGTACAATACGGGAAATGGCAATAAAATCTCAAGTTTTCATTCAAATTGATGTGAAATGAATGTATCTAGAAGAAAATATATATGCGTCACTGTAAATTAGCACGTATACGTAGGCTAGTATTGTCTTTGTTTGAAAATTGAAATACGTCTCGGCGAAATTTAGCTTGAAATTAAGGAAGAGATGCTCTTACTTCTTAAGTTTAGTACTGTGTTCGATTTTACGTGAAATTTTCACACAAAATTTCACGTGAAATTTGTTGCGGCGAAAATTTAGCTTGAAAATAAGCAAGAGTCGAACCCACTTCTTCACATGAAAAATTGCCTAGAAGTTGCTCTTGTTTTGAAATTGCAGATGTCTTTGGCACATGTCTCCAATCATTTCATTCCAGTTTAGTACGATGGGCATTCAAATATAAACGAAACTTTTGTTCTAGAAGAACTGATAATGAAAGAGAAGCGATAGGAGCGTCATTATGCAGTGGTGAGGATATGATAAGACTTTTTCAAAGAAGTTCTTCTCAATTTGGTGAACAAACTTTGTCAAAAACTCGAGTGTTTGCTTGAGCCAAACAATTTGCTGATGCACGTGAAAGCTGATGATCCACGACCTCGGACTAGCATTACGGAGGACAGTATTCGCACCGTAAGAAAAATCATCGTTGCCGATCGGCATCAAACGGTTCATGAAATCTGTTTAAAAGTTGGAATAAGTGTTGGGAGTACACAAACCATAATCACTGAAGAGCTAAGTTTTCCCAAGATGGGTTTAACGGCTCCTTCAGAAAAGATCAGAAAAACACTCGATCCTAAATTTTATCAAACGCGGTTGTCGGATGGGAAAATTGTTGCGACTGTTTTTTTACTCCGGTGGTGTTTTAGGTCTTGAGTTTCACCAGGATCGAAAAACAATCAATGCTACATACTATTGCCAGCTTTTAGATGAAGTCAAAGCTATCTACCGCAAAAAAAGCCTAGGTCAACCCATCCATGACGTCATTCTTCTTCAAGACAACGGTCGCCCCCATACAGCTGCACTAACGACAGCCGAACTAGCTTAAATCCACTAGAGAACCTTAGAACATCCTCCATACAGTCCCGATCTATCACTTTGCGATTTCCATTTGTGTGGTCCGCCCAAGAACGCACTTGAGGGGCCAACATTTTCAATATGACCAAAAAGTTGAAAATGAAAAACTTACCCAAACGATGGGGAAATGTGTTGAGGTATTGGGAGGTTATGTGGAAAAATAATATACATGTATTATCTATTTTCTTTGAACACATTTTTATTAAAAAATATGTCCGGTTCATTCTTTCCAGCTACAAAGTGACAGTTTACAGTTGAATTTGAAAATTGAGTTGCTCAAATGTATTTTCAATGACAAAGGCCTTGTTTATGCCGTAGCTAAAATAGCGCTGCCAAACTGGCGCTGCTATAGTAGTAGCGTTTACACCGTACAGCTTATTAAGCAAAGTAAATATGGCGTGATATCTGAAAGGAGCTCAATACTAAGAACAAAAACACCCTTGCGCCGATGCTTCCAGATTGCGAATGTCACTCGAAACTAGAAATCCTATTTATGACTGTTATAGTGTTTATACCACTGCTACCTTCACACTTATAACCGCGCTAAATTTTCGCAGCGTTAAAGTAGCGTAGCCAAAATAGCAAGCTCGGCTAATTTATATACCGCTGCTAAATAAGCAGAGCTCACTAATTTGGCTGCGGCATAAACGCACTCAAAGTCGATCGAAAATTGACATTCTTGACATTTAATCCACCAGAAATGAGCAGTGTCTCCGCTTTATTCCATTATCAAAATTTTCGTTCGAAAGAATGAAAATTTAGCTTCACCATTAACTCAGTACCAACCTTATGATTGAAGAAAGACTAGAGTAAGATGGTCGCTTTGATCGAAATAGTACTACTTATTTGCTATTGCGGCTTGTGATTTTAATTTTTGAAAAAATAGAACAACATGTTCAGCTGGTGATCGGAAAACATTAGCACAAGTTGTATTGGGTTGTCAGAGTTTTACATGTTAGGCTACTAGTATTATTTCTCTCAAGTCTTTGAAAATGTGAGCCAATGACCTAGTTTATGCGAGATACCAATTTAATCCCGATTTGGGATTATACCAGTCACAACGTCGTATAAACGGTCAAATTCGGATTCCACCTTAAACCCGAACAGTTGGGTTTGCGCCTATGTATGAGTGCGCATATGAAATGTGTAAATGAAAATGATTTTTCAACATGGCGATTTTTGGTAAACGCTAAAACTTGGTCTGTTATCCATAATCCTTTTTTTGAAATTCATTCGTGATTTGGAACGAAGCCTCAGAAAAAACAAAAACGTGTTAATAAAATGTTCAGCTATCGTTAAATGTTTCTCCATAATCATTCCTGTCTTCTTCGTACGTTAACTGAGATGTTCAACGTAATCTAAACTTCCTACATTGCCACATTTATACAGTACAGTTTCTATTTGGGTTTAAGCTATTCCTCAAAACAAGTTTCTATAGATATACGCAGTTTGAATTCCGGAAAATCCAAATTGGAATTTCGCCCGTTTATACGACGCGATATTTGGGATAATCCCGAATCGGGATTAAATTTTGATGTAGCGTAAACTGGGTAGAAATTGGTTTATTGTTGATGTAGTTGATCCTAACAAACCGTGGTATTTTCTTCCAATTAAAAGTTTATCAAAATCAACCAAAATAACCAGGTAGAATTGATTTTTGTTATCAGCAATCTTTAGCATTTTTTTTCATAAAAACAAAAACTTTTCACGCAAGTCGTTGGTTTGAAGGATCTTCGTCTACGTACTCCAGGGTTGTCCGCGCATGAAAAAGCTTCCAAGCACATTTCTCGCACCTATCAATCTATTCTGCAAAATTGCTAATTATCTGATAATTTCTTATACTCAATAATGCGCTCTGTAAGTCATATGATTATCTGATTTACTATCATTTGTTTGATTATCTGATTTATTATTTGAAATTCCCCAAATTTCCTTGCTTACTTTTATCCACTTTTTACGAAAATTTCGTAAAAATTACAATATCCAAACTAAAATCATGACAAATTTTCATTTTCTCTACTTACTTTTTCTAACTATCTTGTTTCCACAGAAATATAAGAGTACACATAAATGCACTAAAACGTCCGCTGACGCCCTAGCGATAAGATATTATTAATTTTTCGAATTCAAAAAGCCTTACAATTCATACGCATCAATATCTCCTGAAATTTATTTACGTTGATTAAATCGCTTTCTATGTATTTTGTTCAGAAAAGGTTAGCAGAATTCATAGGAAATTATCTGCGATCGACCAGGACTTCCACCAAGACGCAAGCATATCGGTTTTTCTTTCCATTTTTTTTTTCTTGTCTCGTCTAGCTCCAACTGTCTACGGTGACATTAGCATCTTCTTGCAACACTCACCGTAAAATTGTCATCTGATACATCAGACAAACTAGCCCAAGAGTCTGTTCTAGGGCTAGCTCTGTGGAATGCTGCTTTTGGAAGACTGATGACGTAGCAGTTGTCGTCACTTTTTGAAATCTCCATGGCCTCCAGCTGGCTATCAGAAAAACTGAGAATGTCATGCTGAAAAAAATAAAGATACAAACTGGCATGAGCCCGAAGTAGTCGAGTCCAGAAAACTAACTAAGTATCTCTGAGTGACTTACGGCAAGCGCATTCGAAAAGTTTGCGATACAGACTGAGCTCGAGCAAACTAAAAACCTAGTTCGAGTAAATGCAAACTACTTATTAGAAGCTGAAAAGAGAAAAGAATGCGTTACAGACTTTTCCTTATGAAATGGAAGAATAGTTATGCAGGGGGCAATAGGCATGGGAAAGCAGTCCCAGCTCGGATTTCCGTGGTCAGCGGGTGTTGTTTTTTTAGTGAGCTATGCTCTGACATAATTCATAGGAAAAATTATGCAGGTTTTTCGATACCTGCTCGAAAACATCTTCATATTTGCCAAAAGAATGAATTCTACATGCAACATATAATGTGTATGACCAAGAAAGTCGCTTACGTGATCTCGTTTGGTCAACAGAACTGCAATGCGAAAAATATTGTTGAGAAATCGGATTCAATTGATTCCAGGCTCAGAATCAGGCTTAGTAGTGGTGTCGGACGTTTTTTATTTGTAAAATTTCAATGCATCTGCCACTCTTTCGCTTTGTAATTAAAAAACTATTCTCCTGTGATTTTGTAATAACAAGTATTCAGATTTTTGACATTGTTTTGATTTCCATCATGTTTTCCCAAATTGACTTCTTTCACCAGATAGAATGAAAAGATAAGTCTTGCTTTGACGTTGTCTGGTCCCTTGTCTATATCGTCAAATCAGCTTAATACTACGTTTGTAACGTCGGAATATGCAACAAATGTCAAAAATAGCAAAATGTGTTCTTGGTTAAACATATATCAGGCAGATATAGAAGATATAGAAATCTTGTTTACTTTGTTTCATTGAAATTTATTCAAAAAAGTTTCATTGAAATTTATACAAAATTCAAAAACACCACATCAACAAAACAACTGCTTTACAAGGTACTCTTTATGATTATTTGAACTTAGTGGTCCAATGACCAAGCAAAAGATCGGACTCCTGAGCATAAAGCATTTCATTGGTGTTTAAACTGAATGCACATCTTTTGGTATAAAGCTGAAATTTTAAGTCGAAAAGTTTAGGATGACAACAAAGTAGCAAACTATTTGAATTATATTGATAAACGTTTAACTTCACAATGCATATCAGCATTGACAACTAGCGCCCAGTGTGGGCAGCTTCCACAAAATCTGTCACATGTATTTTAAATTTCTGCTCTCTTTCTGCGGCAATCATGCACCGCTCAACTATTCTCAACATCAAAAATCATCTCAAAAGCCAACTGAAAGGCAGCACTATTCCCACAAAACTTTTTCACCGTCTACAAATCACTCCCACTGTCTTCATCATTTTCCCGGCATAGTATTTCATATTAGACTCATCTCTATGAAATCTACGACCGTTGTGCCATCGACTCGAAAAAGTAGGCATTCGTGCGGACCAGAATTTGAGCCAAATCTAGATGTAGGGACTTGCAACAAACAGCCAGCAGCATCCAAGTCGCCAAAGCGATGGCTACAGAAACTGTAGAACGGCAGTCATCGGTTCCTCACTATGTCCATCAGGATTAAATTCAATCCAGCATGATGACAGAAGAAGGATAATGTCGTAGAAAGATGATTTGGGTCGGCGTAGAAGGAAGAGAGAAGAAACTGAAGTACCGAAAGAACAGGAAGCAAAAAGGAAGAGATAGGAAGGAATAAGAGAGATTTGCAGTTCTTTCGACTCGAATTGAATTTAAGTATTCGCCTGCTCTACCTTACCCAATCCCACCGCCCGACCTCATCCTGCATGCACCAGACTACATCCTGTCATCCATTGAAGATTTACGGTCGATTGTTGCTCGGCTTTGTGTTCATGTATTTTCGTTCCATTCAACATTCAAATGATGCACGAGAGCTGTTTTCCTTCCGTAGTAGTGTATCATGGAAAGAATTGCCAGAGTATAGGCAAAATAGTAGTGGAGCACAACGACCAAGGCGGCAGCGAGTGCAATGGACACTATGCGCGTAACTATATCGAGACTGTGGGATAGTTCTGCCGGAATCATGGAGGGAATGGTGGAATTTATAAAAATCGATACACGCTTAAGTAGGACTCTTAGCTGGAAAATGAGAAATGATTTCTAGAGATTGAAAAGCAAAAGCGTATTGTGTATCCAAGGTGATGAAAATTATACGAAATGTGACGATAGTTCTATAACATTTTGTCAACTCAAACTATTTCTCGAATGTTTTGAGCAATATGAGGCTAGTAAATAATTAGGACCTTCATCCAGGTTAAATGAGATATCGAAAAAATGATTGTTTGCAACCTGTGTTCTAATCATATCCAAATGAATGAATCTGTAACAATTTAGAAACAAGGAGATTGCTTTGAGGCACCTCAACTGAACCGAAGCCCAGTCGAAAGCCTGACAAGCTCCGGTGTGATGATGGCTAACCATCAACAAGGTCAGATCAGAAAAAAAGAAATGCCCCGGGAGCAAGGTGCCCTAAAAACGGCCGCAAAGGCCCCTCGTCCACACTAGCGGAGCACCCTTAAGTCCAACCCTGACGGATGCTGGTTTACCGCTTTGCTAGCTCTACGCAGCTGCTGTGGGTCATTGAAAAATGGGGTGAATTTGCTCCCAGAAAGAGGGGGATGTGACAAAGCACGTTGCTAGCTATCTGTTAAAAAGGGATCGAAAATAACGCAAAAATCTAAAAAGAAAAAAGAGAAGACTGCCTCTATTTAGTAGGCCTGAGGATGACTCAGACAGTCTCAGACCCCTGATGTTGGCGGGGCTATGACTCCAGATGTTGCGGGGTAACTCCGCCCTCTGATCTTGGCTGAAAACCAACAATCAAAAACAAAAAAAAAACTAAGTGGCCAAGATCCCTCCGTTGTACGTAATCTGAAATTCAAAAACTAATCAAAATCTAGGCCAGCCAGACCATCGCGAATCCTGAAAAGAAAAGTCTTCCCGGGTTTTCATCCAATAAGGAGGCCGATGATTTGAATGTAAAAAAAACATTATTATTGCCAGATAATCCCTTACTTTAACAGTAATTTATATTTATTTGTAATCATGAAAACGATTTTTTTTCTTTTTAAGATTTACTACCAATTCTCAACGAATAGGTTAGAGTAATAAGAAATGTAACGAAGAAAAAAAACCCTATGCTCTCCAGCTAATCACATCACACGAACCAAAATGAGCTCATTTCATTCCCTCGTCCTATGCATCTAACTCTTAGAAAGTCTTCATCAGAATTCATATTTTGCAAAAAAAATTTCTGCAGATCTTCATTTTTTTGCCAGTTCTTTATTAACATGACGTGAACAGCTTACTGTTAAGTCTACATTTGGCACTTGCGAGCCGTGCAACGCACCTCTTCCTAAAAAGTTACTCTCCTTCTAGTCACTCATTGTGTCGCAAGGTTCAATCTGTCATCTGAACCTTACGACACCAACCTATACAAGCCTTCTGCAACACGAAAATTGGGTTTTGCGTATGTAAAAATTATGTTTTAACTTTAACTGGATGTACGGCTAATTTGTACACACACAGTAAAACTAAATAAGAGTACTGAAAACAAACCTTTGACTAAACTGTTTGATGATAAACTGATCTTTTTCTGAGCAGAATCGGCTACTTATTATGACTCTCTCTCGCTTGGCTCGTTATTATCGCTCGTCGCTTTCGCTATCAGGGCGCATCGAAATTTAGCGTTCAGGAATTTTGCGTGAAATTTCTGAAATGCAACAGATCTTTGACTTGGATCAAGGCTTTGTGTATTTTCGACGAAAATTTTTACTAGAACCACTTTTCCCTAAAAACTTATATTTTCTATAACATGTATTTTTTTTTTTTTAATTTAAAAGAAAATATCTTGAATCTTCTGGCCATAGTCACCGTTTTATTAAAACTATATTTTTCTGTGCAAACAGAATATTTGAAAAAATTAAGTAAAAAAATGAAAGTTTGGTCTATGTCTTGAATATGATGTTTTGAAAATAATTGACACCATTCGGGCGCTAAGAGCCGAAAAGTAGGCAAATAAAATTTGTAAAATTTCAAATTGCGATAACTTCGCACTTTGAAATCAGCTCATTACGAAATTTGCAGGACCTATTAATGGCCGCAAGAAATAAGCTTATAAATGTGAGGCAGCCCGGTGGCCAATTATATTTTAACAAGGCAACATCCTTGATATATAGCAGAGAAACCTCACTACAGGCCCATCAAAAAGTTTTTCATTCACGAGACCACAATACTCATTCATTCAAATGTAAAAATGAATTACTCAAACTCTGATCAAATCAATTTACACGACTTCACCTCATAAATAATTGAAAAATAATTTACATTTTGTTTCACCTAAGTAACCATTTCCATTTTCCTTTTCAGCACTTAAATCTCATCATCCGAACGAATCCGCCAACTGACCACGGCCAGGACGCAGCACATAATAGCTGCTCGAATAGCAGCAATAAATTACTTAGGGAAAAATGAAAATATGAATTTTTTATTGCCGCCATAAAAGCCAGAAAATAATGTGAAAAATGTCCTTCCCAAGAGCTGTGAAATTAGTGTATAAATGTTCCGCGAAACTGCAAAGAGTAAACATTTTCGTGTATACTTGAGAATCGACTCGGTTTCGGAAAGTGAGTTGAAGTGGCGTGGGCGGGCGTGTCAAGTCAGTCAGCATCAGTAAAGTGACGACGAGTCGAAGAAAACGCGAAACGGAAATTCACTTTCCACGCCTGCTAGAGTACTTACTATACGAGCGTCTGGCACGCGGAACGGATCGAACCAGATAGCGTGGAAGTGTGAAGTGAATAAGTGATTATTTATTAACAGGTGGGAAAAATAAAGTATAAAAGCAACCATAAACAATTTCCAAAGTGAAGACATCGTCACTGACTCTCTCGCTCGACAGCTACTCACTCGACGGTTTGTATGTTTGCCGCTTTCGAGCAACGCATCAGGAAAAGCGAAAACGGTTCATACAGGACACGATAACGGTAGCATCGAGCCACGAGCGTTACGACGACAGCTAGAGTGGGAGCATGGACGCACGTTTATCCGTTCGATGGTTGCGTTCTGCGACAACACTGAATATTTCACGAGCAGATAAAATGTAATGGAAAACATTAGATCGCATAAAAAATGGATTTACACAGCCTTTTCAAGGCTGCGCTTATCCTGTATGTTTTTGGCGGTAAGTAGAATGAGAATAATATTCTCTCTTCGCATGAAGTGTGTGTGTTTTCATGGGCAGGGCTGCATGTGGCTGCGAGATAAGGTCACATGTGCAACGGTTTCGAGTGAGTTTGACATGAATGGAAGCATCAATCAATAAGATTATCGTTTATCGAACTGGGAAATGCTGGATGAATGTCGGTAGAATTCCACATCCGGGAGGATATTGTTTTTCTCCCAAAAAATTACCGTACTTTTGAATGGAAATTCGAAGTTATTTTATGTTAAGCTAAAGCTTCTAAATAACATTATTTTGGAAAATTTTGTTCTGCGTTATATAAATTATAGTGATAAATCTTTTTTCAGGCACAAACTCTCAGTAAGAACAAAAAACTTATTTTTAATGCTACTTTCATAATAAATGATGGTGGTTTTGCGTTTAATTAAAAGTTTTGCATGCATACTTTAAGAACAATATCGAAAAAACTGGAAACGAAACAAATTTCACAACATTAACGTAAAATTTTTCACTGATGACCCAAAATAGCGCAAAGAAATTACGATACAACTCAGTTTTATCCGAAATTATTTGTGATTCCTGGAAAAAACAATACCGTTAAATGTACTTAAAATCATGAAAATCTGATATTTCTATTCAGTCTAGTTTGGCAAGTGTTTCGTAAAAGTAATTTTATTGAGGGTGTTATTAAAAATGAGCGTGAAAAGGAATTCGGTAACTGCCAAAATCCGCGAATGTATTTTGCGACGTTGGAAAATATGAATGTCGTATTCTAAGATTGGCACACTAATGGGAAAATTAAGGTATACATTGAGATATATAATAACAAAATATATCAACTAAATCGTTTGAAACAAAGCATCGGTCAGATAGGCCTAAAATCTTAGCTGAGCGCGAAAAAAGTGGATTATCAGAGAAAATAAGAAAAAACCTAAATTAAGTGCCCCAGTTTTACGAATTAAGGTGAAAGACCGAATTGAAAAGGAAGTATCTATGCAAACTATTCAAATTTTATTAAAAAAAAAGCGGGTTTTAAGGGCAGAGTGTGCCGAAATAAACCTTATATTAGTAAAAACAATGAAATTGTGAAATTACTTTTTACTTAAGGTAACGAGGTCCATAATTTTTGTTGATGAAGTAAAAATTAATCTTTTTGGATCTGATGGGCGGCGATATGTTTGGTGAAAGCCTAACACAGAGTTTACGAGGAATCATACTACTCCCACTGTAAAACACAGCGGAGGGAACATTATGCTATGGAACTGTATGGACTGCATCTGATATAGAATTTGTAAACGGTACGATGGATCAAACGTGTAACCTGGACATTCTTAAAAGAAATATAACACAAAGTGCTGAAAAACTAGGCATTTTATACAATGTTGGCCTGTATCAGGACAACGATCCGAAGCACAATTCGGAGCAATGTCGACTTTGGGCTATTTTTAACTGTCCGAATAACATTATAATAATGCAAAATACCATCATTTATTATCAAAGCCGCATTAAAAATAAATCTTTTGTTCTTACTAAGAGTTTGTGCCTTTTTTACCCACTATATGTAATGTGGTGTTTTATGCAATAAAAGACAAATCAGAACTCATTTATTCGGCAATAGGCGCGTTTTTTTGCTCCTCTATCCAGCAGAGAACAGAGTATACGCATTGGAAACAACAACACTCCCGTACCAGTGAATTCACTAGTACAAAAATTCTATTCCTCATTTGTAGTTCATGTGCTGAACTAAAGAATGTGCTGATAGAAAAAAGAAAAAGCTCATGAGAAGTTATCTTTTTTGCTGAGAGGTTGCTTCGGTTTTTTCAAGGTTATGTTGAATGTTTTGGTAGTTAGAAAATTAGAAAAAAAGCCCTCATAATGTGCAGAAAGTTAAAAGAGGTGATTTTCTGTTAGTTCTTTTTCTATTTTCTATCGATTGTGATAGTTTATACTCGTTATTTTCTCCCTTTATTTATTGCTCTACTACAGCGAGTACGATTTGAAATTCCGACGCGGCCTCTGAGGCCTCACGTCGGTACTTACGTACGTTTTTTGTTTTATTTTTTTGTTACAATAAACTTTTATTTTTACAGATTTTATGAAATATAGATGTACCAGGGCCTTCAGCTACTAAAAGAAATAGTTCTGTGACCTATTCACAGCATTCAAAGAGATCTCGGTTTAGTATAAATTAATCAAATTCAAATTTTGAACAAGTGATTTATAGCTGAATCGCGGATGAAAATTCCAGCGGATCCGAGATTGACGACGTGGGCGAAGACTTTTGTCCGGAGCACAGTGAGCATGACACCGACACCAGCACTGATATATCTGATACAGAAGAAATTCAACCTGAACACCTGGACGCACCGTCATCGTCATCAGGTGAAGATGTTCCGTTATCAAGGGTAGGTTTTTTAAGAGGAAAGAATAAATATAAGTGGTTTAAATAACCTCCAAATAGATCATCAGTTAGAAGACCACGACACAATATTATTTTCCGAGTACCCATATGCAATTTGACCGAAAATGATGGTAAGGATCCTTATTCTTTATGGAAACAGTATATAAATGAAAAGATGCTATCGGAGATTTTGCTAAGAACCATCGAGAAGCTAGCTGAACATAGATCCAAATATATGAAGCAAGGTCGACCAGAACTAAAAGATACCGATTTAATTGAGTTACAAGCTTTTATTTGACTATTGATGTACACAGCTGTATTCAAGTCTAACCACGAAGACGCCGATTTAATATTTGCTACTGATGGTACTGGAAGAGATATTTTTAGATGTGTCATGTCAAAAAACAGATTCCTGTGCTTGCTTCACAGTTTACGATTTGACAATGCACTAGAACACAGAGAAAGGAGGATATCGAATGTTTTCAACAAATTTGTATCAAATTGCCAGAGGATATATAATATACGTCAATATGCTAAAGTTGATGAAATGCTAGTTCCATTCAGAGAGCGATAGTTTTTAATGATATATATGCCAAAAAAGCCTGCTATATATGGGCTAAAACTAATGTGCCTATGTGACGCTGAAAACGGGTATTTTTATAATTGTTATGTGTATTGCGAAAAAGGTTCAGATGGAGAAACATTAACAGATGAAGAAAAAAAAACATGTAGTTCCTACACAGGCTGTCATCCGTTTGAGTAAACCATTACATGGCAGTAACAATTATATAACGTGTGATAATTGGTTCACGTCAATACAACTAATTGATGCATTGAAACAGAGAAGGTTGACCTGTGTGGATACGGTAAAAAAAAATACAAGGGAAATCCCTCCAGAGTTCTTGCCTGCTAAAATGAGACCAGAAAAATCAACTTTATATGGTTTTACAAAAGACACAACGCTATTGTCCAATGTGCCCAAGAAGGGCAAAGCAGTCATTTTGGCTTCGGCATCATACTGAAGGAGCAGACACAGACTCAGGGAAACCAGAAATTAATAAAGTTTTATAATTCTACAAAAGGTGCCGTAGATGAAATAGATAAGAATTGTTCTATTTACACTTGCAGCCGCCGATCAAGACGCTGGCCTATGATAATTTTTTTACCGGATTTCGGATGTAAGTTCCGCCAATTCTCATATTTTAGTTGATGTATATGTGGGAAGACAAACTGATAGAGGAGCCTTTATAAAAAAAATTTGCTCGACAGTTGGTATTAGAGCACATGAAGCGAAGATTCTGTAACCTAAAACTGCCCGGTGATCTAAGGATGAGTTTGGCAAGAGTGCTTGGTTGTGATAAGTCAGAGACATCTGAAGATACCGTTGAAGAAGTGAGGACACGAAAAACTTGTCTTTCATGTCAACCTAAACTAAAAAGAAGATCAACTTATCGATGCTATTGGTGCAAAAAACGTGTTTGTTTGCAGTGCGCGAAACAAGTGTGCCCTGACTGCGCCTAGAATTTTAGCTGTAGTTCGACTGTGGACATTTTGTTTTACAAAACGTTTATGTACCTACTACACTACCGTGCAAAAGTATAAGGATATCATCGAAAAAATCGATTTTTTGAGTTTGTGATTGTTTTTTATTGTGTTCAACAACATTTTTTGATTAAATCTGGTATGTAAACTAGAAAACATACGTTTTCATTATGATTTACATACATTAGCATTAAATCAGCTGGTTATTATTAGTAAAAATGATGGAATTATGAAAGAACCTAAAATTCTTATTTTTAAGTAGCATCATTTTTGCGCTGTAATTTCAAATATAATAGCTAATATTTTATTTTAAACTTTTCAAATATGAGTGCTAATTTCTTAAACAGTCATTCTCAATCATTTGAGTGCCTGTCAAAAAAATAACGGTTCTTTGAGCCCTCTGCTGTGCTCTGTGTGCACTACAACTGTCAAATTCATTCCCGTTATTGTTTACACGCGCAAAACCGACTGTGATTGCTGAAAATGTCTCGAAAAAAGGAAATTTCACTTAAACAACGTTCACAAATACTTATTTTGAGAAAAGTGGGTAAAACAATTCATGAAATTGCAAATATTATTGGTGTTTCAAAGTGTGGAGTTGAAACCACGTTGAAGCGGTTCGCCGAAACCAACTCAAATATGAATCAAAAACGCGCTGGTCGACAAAAAAAACTACTCAAGCTGATGATCGACACATTTTATTGATAAGCAAGCAAAATTGGTTCAAAACAGCACCAGATATTCGTGCTGAAATCAACGAAACCCTGATGAACCCAATTTCGGTGGATACTGTCAAATGTCGTTTGCGAGACAAGGGCTATTTTGGTCGCGTTCCTGTGAAGAAACCACTTCTACGACCACAAAACAAGCGGAAAAGACTATTGTTCGCTCGAAAATATAAAGATTGGCCAGTAGATCAGTGGAAATCTGTGTTATGGATCGATGGATCAAAGTTCGAGATTTTTGGATCCAGGCGGCGCCAGTATGTTCGTAGAAATAAAGATGAGCGGTCTAATCCCCAATGTATTGCGCCAACAGTTAAACATGGCGGAGGCTCCGTGATGGTCTAGGGGTGTTTTAGCTACGATGGTGTTGGAGAACTGGTCAAAATCGACGGAATAATGCGGAAGGAACACTATCACAATATTCTTCAACGAAGTGCCATTCCATCCGGCATTCGTTTGATCGGTAACGGATTTATCTTTCAACAAGATAATGATCCCTAGCACATCACCCATCTGTGCGTAACCTATCTACGGTCTAAGGAAGAGAAAGGTGTGCTCAAAATCATGGATTGGCCGCCGCAATCCCCTGACATCAACCCGATCGAATTATTATGGGATGAGCTCGACCGGCAGGTGAAGAACATGCAGGTGACCAGTGAAAAACAGTTGTTCGACAGTCTTAAAGTGACTTGGAACAATCTCGCAACTGAAACACTTCAAAAATTGGTCGAAAGGCTTCCACGAATTTGCGCTGCAATCATCAAAGCACGAGGTGGACACATTGATGAAAAAAACCTGATATGACTTGCCTTGATATTTTCGGTATTTTTAAAAAATTTTATGCAAAATTTGCATTCAATGAACATAAATCATAACAAAATAGTATATTTTCTAGTTTATATACAAGATTTAATCATAAAATGCTGTTAAACATAATAAAATACAATCACAAACTCAAAAAATCGCCTTTTTAGATGATGTCCTTAAACTTTTGCACGGTAGTGTATATTTTTTTTTCTTAAAGTTATATTAGTCTGATGTAAGAAATGCTAGTTTTTATTATTCGAAGAGGCGTAATCTTTATGTTATGATTTTTCTAAGTCTATTAGTGGTATTTTTTCCCTAAATTCAAGCCAAACATTAGTTTAGTCATATATTTGTAAATTTAATAAAGTTCGTTTTTCTTCTACACTTAATCTTTCTTAAATCCCTTTATTTTTCATTGTAATGCAAAGACATATGTTTAAATCATCACCTTCTTTAAAAAAAAAAAACACCAAATAATATACGCGGCCTCTCAGATCTCATGTTGGTGCTAACGTTACAAAAAATGCACGTCGGTACTTAAAGGCTAACGAATGCATTAGCTGTTCTGTAATAGATCGTTTTTTTGTGCCATTATTCTATTTTGTTCTGCACCGGAGGAAAAAAATTCACTTTTTTAAGATCAAATATTTTATCTTTCATAAAAAAAATTAATATACTTTACTATGTACAAAACTGACAATCCCCATGAAACTGCATAATAATATATGGCTTGGAAGTGGACAAATCTGCCGAAGATACATTGCTTCATTCATCTGCGTCAGCTGTGCTAACTCTTATATGAAATAAGTGATTGACGCCAACTATAGCTGTCACTGCAATCTCTTTATAACCTCCACTTATTTTAATGGAAAGTAGTCCGGTTAGTTTAACGTTTGATTTATTCAAAAGCAGTCTAACGAGAAAGAGCAAAAAGTTCTAATAAAAATTATCGTCCATAACGAGATTGGCAATAAAGTTTAGCGGGAAACGGTTCAAATCATTGATTGACTTAAAATCGACATAGTATTCAGCTTGTGTTTGGCACACTTATCAAATAAAAAACAACTTCAACTGAAACGAAAAATTTACATTTCAGATAAACTTTTTCAAGTCTTTTTATGTATAAAGTATTCATTAAATCCAGACTGCAATTATTTAATCTGCTTGTAAATTCTTCAGCATAAAAGTAGGATCATTACCATGACAATTTTACAAATTCAACGACTCACTTGAAGCGAATCGTTGAAAAACTCGGACAATAATTCCACTTGGTCTATAAACTCATTGTGGTTTTTCCCAATTAAAATTCGAGACGGACGACTCTTCGAAGAATTCATGTGGCAGCCAGTCTTGAGGCTTTTCACTTGCCATGTTCAATTTGCTGACTGTAATCTCTCGTAGTTTTCATTCAGCTCATCATTCGGCCATCTAATTAAGAAATGGCAAATTTTATGCATACTTTAACTGGCCATTAAGGCTCAGTCAGACGACTTGACTCAACAAAGTTCCATCTGCACAACCACCGTCAGCTGAGCCTGCATATTTCGGGATGAGATGAAATTATGTTTCACTTTTCACCGCCTGCCGGAACACTTCGAAAAGACACCAGGAGATGCTCAGTGTGTTAAGAATAAGGGGATGGATACTTTTAAAGTTACGTTTGGACACTTTCAAACCGTTTCTTTTCAAACAATATGAGTATATACGCAAAAAAAAGTCCATCAATTTCAGAGCAATGGCTCGTCCTTCTTTTCAAATAGTGTATATTCGCTTCTTTGAAAATGGACGACTTTCTTTAGTAAAAGCTGTAAAAGGGACGGGTTTCATATCACTACCCCGCTCCATCCACAGCCTTGAATATGGTCCGGACTGCTGCCATTAGCAGCAAACGACCTAAAGAGCTATGATGTGATGGCAGGAATCGGTCCAGGATGTGATGACGTTGCAAACTGTCAGTTTAAAACTACCATCTTTATGCTTGCTCCTTCGCTTACTACAATTCAATGACCTGCCACTTTGCCAGGAGCACATTTGAATTTTAACTGCGCGACGATTGCTAGCCCGAACTACCCGCGGCAAATCTTTTTCGTTGACAGAGTCGAGAATAAATTGAGGCTGGTGCTGAACCAGGCAGGAAACGTTGAATGTAATATAGATGTTGGAAGCAGGTTGCCGTTTAAAACTCCGTACTTATTTTTCCATATTGTAGTTCGTCTTTCTATTGAGCGGCGTGCCGTGTATACAGAGCAAAAGATTCTTCTAGCATTCGTTTACCTGTTTTTTAGTCCAGTTCACACGAACCCTTAATGTGGAAAAAGTTCGCATCGCAGGATAAGTTCAACGTCAGTTGAAGCAAAGAGAGAAGTAAGAAATCAGAAAGCATGACGGGAACGACGACGGGCCGGGATAAATTCAATGAATTACTGAATGCACTGCGAAGTGTTTCGGAGCTTGTTGTATATGTTTCTACAATATTTCGCTTTGGTGAGAAAGCAGTTATTTTTTTGCAAGATGTGATGAATGAAATTGAGGTTAGGATTCCATTTGCCCGCATTCGTTATTATTTATTGAGTTTTCAATGTTGTCGATAAAATATTGAAAATGCTTTATGAATTTCAATGCTCTGGAAACACCATCCCTAAAGAAGCGAGTGAAACTCATCAAAAATATGTCTGTTTCAGAAAATCTTTTCACAAAAAAATATCACAAAAATGTTCGCAGTAGTTTACCACTAAGTGCTGCATTTGAATTCAAACGCAGTTTGGAATATTTTGAATTAAATCTTCTTGCTTTTAATTTAAAGATATGCATCTAGACAACCAGGACTCCTTTTTTTGGTCAAACAGTCACCCATCAAACTAATACTGATGCAAACACTCGTCATAATATTTCGTGGAAATTATCACAGTATTTCAAAATTTTATTTTGTGTGTGTCATTTGGTTTTTGTTCATAGATAAGCTAATACATCATTTAAATAACGATAATCTTGGTTATTTATTTATTTATTCAAATAGTTCGTCTAATACAGACTAGGAAAACTGTATAAGGATGAAAAACAGAAAAACAGTTCCCATTATACTATTTTCAACTTCTATCTACAATTCCTATACTACTATTTTTTTCAAATATGGTAAACATATGTTAGAGTCAAATTTATTGTACGCATTATTCAAATTTATTTTTATGGACGAAACGGGCTTATTGAATGTGTAGTTATTCCGACAGACAAGGACAGATAAAATGTTGACGTGTCTCACTCTGCGTCCTTCGGTATTGAGGTCAAATGAACCTAAAAGTTGTTCAGAGGAAATGTTTCTCGGGAGGAGCTTAACAGTAAATGTGGTTTTGAAATTTTCACGACAGTTATTAAGTGTATAAGGAGGCAAGCGCAGAGGACCTGACCAAGCAAATTCACAGAAATAAAACCGTAGAAATTTTTTCTGAATGAACTCGATACGGCCCACGTACACCTGCTGATAAGGCGCCCAAACTATGCACGCATATTCGAGGTTCGGTCTTACTAAAGCGCAAAAAAGAATCTTAGATGTATGTCATGAAACTCTCTAGATCGCCTCCTCACAAATCCCAAAGTAGGTGAAGCTTTTAATAAGATGGCGTTAATATGATCGTCAAAAGTGAAAGCATTATTCAAAAGTACTCCTAAATCCAGAACTTTGTCAGAATACCTTAAGGGAATAATAATCAAAGAGTATTCAAAGCTCAACGGACTAATTTTACGCGTGTATGAATCAACGGTACACTTGTCAATATTAATTACTAATTTGTTAGTATCACGCCAAATCGTGAGGCTATTTAGGTCAGCTTGAAGTCCCAAGCGGTCGTGAGTATAAGATTCCTTTTTAAAAATTTTGGCTTCATCTGCATATAGTGAAATTGACGAATGTTTCAGGAAAATGGAAGGCAATTTGTGTATAAAAGTATTCATTAAATTTGTTTTTGTGTATCCTCCTAAATTGCAATTTGTGTATCCTTGAGGAACACCAGATATGACATCAATTTCTGATGAAAGGACGCCACGGAAGTATACGCATTGGGTACGGCATTCCAAATAAATGGAATGATCTAGCTTGTCAAAAGCCTTCGTGAAGTCAGTGTAAATACAGTCTACCTGAAGTCCTGCCTCGATTGATGGAATAAGAGTATTGGACAACTCAAGCAGGTTGGTAGTTGTGGATTTGCCTTTGATGAAACCATGTTGGAAAGGAGATAATATAGATTTTCTATGAAACACCACAACATTACTGATTATCGCTTCAAATAGTTTAGCAACACATGGAAGTTTTCCAATGGGACGACAGTGGCCTACAACATTTCTATCGCCTTTTTTATGAATAGGTGTGACGGTTGCATATTTCCAACCACTAGGAAAAATACCGAGCGACAAAGAAATATTAAATAGGTAAACAAGAATAGAAGACAGGGAGGAAATACAACATTAAGAATGCTGTCAGGGTCTGGTGTCAAATTATTGTCCAGCTTCCTAAAAAACGAGAAAATGTCACCTTCGTTAATATACAAATTTTTCAATCCCAAAGAAGATGTTGGAATCATGGTCGAGTTGGAATCATGGTCGACAGCTATTAGTTTTAGTAGAAGGTTCCTTATTTCATGCAGTGCGGAAATTATTAGCGAAAATATTGCGAACAGTGAATCGATCGGAAATGGTCATGTCGTCTGAGTTGAAAATGGTGGGATACCCAGCGTTGTATCTCTTGGAATTAAGAAAATTCCAAAACCTTCTTGGCTTCTGTTAAAAAGTAGAGTTAAGATTTCTAAGGTGAATTTGATACGAATTTTAGACCTCAGTCTGGTAAATATTCCTCAACTCTACAGAAACCAAAAAGTCAGAAACAAAATGAGACGAGCAATATCTTATCTAAGCTTTAAATTTTAAATTTTTTAATTGGCGTATTGCTTTCGATTTCCATGGAACCTTTTCGCAATCGTCTGAGACAGAGACTGGTACACAGTGAGCAAAGTATCCGAAGAGAATTAAATGAAAATTGTACACAGCCTAATTAATTTGTTTTACTGACATCACAGGGGACCAATCGCACCTCGCAATGGAATACTTAGAGATGTATTGATTTCGTAGATGATAAAAATTGGTGTATGATGTGTTGAATTGAAAAGAGATTATGCACAGTGCTTGACTTTGGATGAGTAGTCGTTTGAAGTAAAAACTAGATCCAATGATCTTTCGTAGCTGTTGACAATGCTGTTTACTTGGTTTAAGCCGCACGCAAGCATTGCGTTTATAAACTCTTCGGCATACGGGCGATTACGAGGAGAGAAAGTTGGGGCTAAGGTGAAACCGTCGTCAAATAAGTTCCAAGTAATGCAGGGTAAGTTGAAGTCACCCATGAGAATGAGTTCGTCATTTACATTCTACAGTACTTGCCCATAACAAATCCTTGCTGAGTTAGGTGGGATATAAGTATAACACTGCTAAATTGAGTTGCACTATTCCCAGATCCACACGAGCACAGAAAAAATCCAAGCTATCGGTGTTTGGTATGATTACTTCTGATATGCGATCCAAACTGCGCATGGCAAGCAAGACGCCCGCACCTACTGAGGCGTTGAGTAAAACTCCGACGATCTTTACGGAAGACAGAAAACCGCAAATCAAATAATTCTGTATTCAATATCTTTGCGCAAAGTCAAGTTTCAGTTAAAGCTACGACGTTGAAGTCTGAAGAAAGATTGGGTATACAAGTTGTTAGCTTTAGATCGCATGCCACTCTTGTTGGCGCAGAAGATGGACATGCTTTCGAATCTTTTTTTGGCACTGCGATTTCATTGTACAAATTCACGGGCGATTGCATTTAATGGCTAGAAACAGGACTGTGTGCCGGTATTAAAGCAGCAATCTGGAACGATGACCTTAAACGATGACACCCGAGGATATTAACCGATTATTCGGGAGATATAAAGACAACATAATTTAACCAACACACACACCCCCTCACCGCCCCCCCTCCCCCTATACTTTGCTGCCTTAAAAGCATCTCATGTATACTAATAACGCAAGAACTATATATCATGGCTCACAACCTCTCATAAAGATCACTGTGTCACTTGAATGACTTTTTGATTTGATTTTTTCTATCCTTGACAGCTTTCAAGTATTTAGTTTTTCCTTCAATTGTCTGGAAGGCTATTTATTATTTCCCTCAAATGGACGACTTTAAACAATTTCACTGAAGGACTGTTTTCAAATGTCCTCAAATGAACGTGACTCCAAAGACGAAAACAAGATTAAGAAATCATTTATCCTTTCAAACCTGTAAGTTTTTAGATTCATTTTCAATTTCCTTTTCTTTTCTAATAAAATTCTGAGCAGACCAGGTCCTCACCATAACTTATCATCTTCTACAGTTATGTGACCACAATTCGACCACTAGCAACAATTTAATCAAGAAATATCTGGCATAATGCAAAGTTATATGCATGACACCCACGCTGGGCGCTAAACGGTTGTGTGAAAGAATAAGAAAAATTTTAAAAGTCAGCAACTCAAGACTTCAAGACAAAAACTTTCTTTCTATTAAGCAATAATTAAATAGATAATGTGACCTCCTAAGGCCAACAGAATATTACCTAGCATATAAGCAAAGGAAATACTCGCTTCAGTAGCCTATCGCCCATTATGTTTGCTATAATATTTCTGCGTATTCCAGGAAGTCTGGATTCATGTTAGCAATCTGATATGTTGGAGATCTCTAACCGAGACTATGCGGCTTGAGTGGCAATTTTCCAGAAGTAATGCGAATCTTCCTGCTTGGTTGCATACACAAAACCTGCTTGGTTGCATACACATTCATCGCTGCACTGTGATTGATCAGTAACTGAGCACTGTAGGCTGTCAATAGCCTGCATGGACCAAATATTGACTGCCAATAGTTACTAATGTTGCTATAATTAAAAAAAACCACTATGTTTGCAGAATAAATAAATGTTGATGTAAATTGCAAATGTTAGGAATGAAAACTGAAAAAGTTCTAAAAGCCATAAGAGCAAAGTCAAAATCTTGCACCAATGCTGGAGCTCTTGATATTTAAATTATACAGCGAGTTATACTACGGTTGAAATACGCCAAAACTAATCATTTTATTTAAATTCATCTAAAATATTTATATCTCAATTTAGTTCTTATTATCGATAATGCTGCCATTATAAATTCTTTCAATATGCCATTTCGCTTCGAAGGTGTTGAAATGCAAAACTCACAAACCGTATCGTCATAGCCCCGTATAGCTAGCATATTATTGTACGTTTCCAAATTCTACACAATATTTCAGAATTTACAACAAATGCCTGGCAGCCAACTTGTCTTCTTTCACCTCAACGTACGAACTGAGAAGAAGATTAAACACCACTGATACTACTACCCCCAAGCCATCAGCAAAACACATTGTGATTCTACTAAGTTCTAGTGCATCATCTCCCTCTCTCGCTTCAGCCACTTCCTTCTCAAGCAATGCCGCCAGCTAGATATTTTGAATAAACGCGCGGACATAGATGGATGTACTCCGTCGAGGAAAAGTTCTGTTGTTTTAAAAGCTCATAAAAAATTCAGCTCTGCACACAAACTTTTCGAATATCAAGTCGTCCTTCGTATTCTACTTAGTACACGATGAGTCCCTCTGCAGCCATTCAGCTCGTCCTTCGTTCGGCCCGCGTTCTACTAGAATATGTTTCGATGCTGCAAAACTAGGAGCGTTTCTTGTACACCTGAGCCAACGCGAGATGATGGAAAGTGCTCGGAACGACGAGAATATAAACGGCTTATGTTTGTTGAATAGTGCAAAAAGGGTAAAACTCCTTATGCATACACGGTAAGTCGTAGTTCTGCCCTGAGCCTGGGAACTATCTCAAGGTTTGGGTATGGAGTACAATCGCCAAGCGTACACGTAAACATACCATAGGTTGGACCGAAACCAGTTTGAGGTAGAGGGATGCTGTATGAAATCTTAACAAGTGAATAAATAGGCAACCATCAGG
Organism: Nemotelus nigrinus; assembly: GCA_947369275.1. Taxonomy (NCBI): domain Eukaryota; kingdom Metazoa; phylum Arthropoda; class Insecta; order Diptera; family Stratiomyidae; genus Nemotelus; species Nemotelus nigrinus. The sequence continues at coordinate 15,336,968 of OX376373.1, read as the reverse complement.
ATGAGAGAGTTCACAAATCCACCTCAGCACCGTCTTCTTTTCGCTTCCGATAAGTTCCTTGAAGATTACTGCCTGCTTGCTGGGAGGATACGAGGTCTGTCGTCGAATTGAATTACTATGTTGGTCTTATCTAAACAAACAGCTGAATCATGCATCAGTGTATCAGAGTGGAATGTAAGCGGTTGGGTTTTATAGCTGTGACTCTTTGTGGAGCGCGGCCTGAGAGATTCGCATAGATTTATTTTGCTTTCGATGTGATTACGGAGAAATCAGATCACAACAAATGCGGATGTTTTGTATTTACTAGGGGGAAGTGAGTACTCTTGTCGAACTTATTGTTCACATGAGTTTATATGATCCTGTTTGAATGTTATAGGAATTTAATATTCAAACGATATTGCCATGAATTTAATATAAGGGAATGCAGTGGCTGCGACAAGTTCTAAGTCTGCCTTCAAACAAATTCTATTCCCTAATGCGTTTCACCCTCGTCCAATCAACACAAACTGAACTCGTTCGACTCATACAAAACAAACTAGGCTTTGATTTCTCCCTGCGGGACAATCAAATCACAGAAACAGTCCAATCATCACCTGCCACGCATAAAATTCATAAGACCTGCCTGTCTGCCATGCCTGTGAGTCTATTGATATTACCACAGACACAAACGGTACGACACATTGGCAGATGTTTGCAAATTCTTCGGATTCACGTGGCTCTTGAGCGAGGAAAAGGTCAATTCGGGGTCGGCAAAGCCATTGTAGCGGCCACCGAATAACATTAACTTTATAGGTTTGCCGAAGCAAGTAGGCTTCCCAGGGAATATACTTATGGACTGTCAAATTACTGCTTTTTGCTTCCAAAAGAAATCACTTATGTGAGGCTGATGCTAGTAAATATAAATGAAAGAGTGTTTTTGGACATAAAATTTATCTGGCATTTGTGAAAAGCCGCAAGAAAACACCTGAATTTCATAGCGAGGAGAAACAAATGAAATAAATCAAATCCCTGCAAGTGGCGTGTGGTTTATTATATTTTTAGCAATTAATTCGTGTTTTGCTTAATCATCTGTTTTTATCTAGATTCTGCAAGCAATCATGATAATGCAAGTATGAGGGATTGATTAATCAATGAAAGAAGAATCCACCTTACTGAATATTTTCTTGTGCATTCGAGGATTTGAGGTGAAATGCCTTCAAGTCTTAAAACAAAACCTAAGATACCGACGACGTGTAGTATTCGAAAAGTTTTTTTTTTGGGATTAAATTCAATCTACATATATTAAAAATAACAATTTTAAATCAGCTTAAGGCTTGTTTCCATTCGGAGATTCCATCCGAGATTCCATTCGGTTCGGTTCGTTTTCGGTTGTAACCGAAAACAAACCGAACCGAACGAAACCCCTTCACACGTACATGGTTCTCATACGGTTAGGTTTAATTAGGCTTTGTGTTTTCTTCCTTAACTTTGCGCAGTAACGTCAAATTCATAAAAGTCTTCAAAAGTTTCCACACAATCGTTTTTCATGCCTCCTGCGTCTTAAATTTATCTTTATATTTTGCACAAATGTTGTCCCACAGCAGTACTTTAGATTGCACTGCACAAATCAGCCGATTCACATAAACAACTGGCAAACCGCACATTTTATCAGAAAAACTACGACTGATAATTTCAAAAAATTAGAGGTAATAATAAAACTAACTAAAACTGACTAAACTAACTAGGTAAAACGTCTAAATATTTCAAATAAAGAGATCCAAACTGAAAGCTTATTAATTTTAAAGAAATACAAATGATCTAATCTGGTTAAAACTGAAACTAAACCGTGCATGAGTAAATGCCTTGATTGCTTTCTGTTCCCTGGACACGAATTCACAACTTATAGAAACCTGATGAAACCTATTCGTGTCGAGGGAGTATTCGGTGCTATACGATTTCTATTAGGTACCGAATAGAAACCGAAGCATCGTTTCACACTTGTCGGCAGCAACCGAAAACGAACAGAAAATGAACCGAATGGAATGGAACCTCGTGCGTGTGAAACAGGCTTAACGGTTTGGTAAATAGAAAACTCGAAAATTAAGTTTGGCTGACAGCAAAAAGAATTAAAATCACCCGCACAATCTTAGCCACCTCGTTTGGGCCCCATGGTTGGCCGATGTCTATTTTAAGTTTTGTAAATTTATGAGTTGGAACAGCATAAAGAATTTATTTATACGCAAAAATTTCGTCTACTACAGCATAACTCACATATATTTATGCGCTAACTTGGAATCCTTGTCTGTGTTAAAATAAAAACTATTTTCAATACTTTCTCGTACTTTTACTTGGCACTGTGCATCCAATTGTAATGAGACTGCATTTGAGAAACAGAAAATAATTGATATTGTGAAAATAAGTAAATATAAACTAAGGGAAATGATTCAGTGATTGCATGAAGCAGGTGCAAATGACACTGCAACCTCCTGGGTCTATTGTGCCACTTCAGCGCTATGTTCAACAAGATAACCAGACTCCTTATGAGTTTGGATATTTCCCCAGACGGGTATTTTCTTATGCCCCAGATGGAGAGAAAAGCAGACCCAACACTGAAAAAAACACAAAGCGCCAAACGCCATAATTTATAGACTTCTGGCACCATGTACATAGTCGATTTCAGGATTGTGATAAAATATAGCCCTCCACGCCATGTTTGTACTATAGTCCTCCATGCCATGACTATAGTTCATAGCATGGAGGACTATAGTACATGATGTGGAAGGCTATAAGCATATATAAATTATGCCGTCTAGCACTATGTGTTTTGAGAAACAGATAAATTGTTCCAAGGAAAAGTTTGTAAAGTATCAAAACATAAACCCAATGAAATTTCCTTCGACTTGAGCTCCATCATACGAAATAAATCGTACAAAAGCTGATTAGCTTGACTGATAAATGTAAGAGATATCAGAACAACTAATGAAAAATGGCTGATTAATTCTTAGAAATAATGAATTTTTTTAGCAGTGATCTTGGATGCAAAGCTTCAGTAATCCCATTCAACATAAGACCAATTACTATATCACAATCTCAAACGTCACTTGCTGACATATATACGTTCCCTCACACAGTATGGTTGCGAGTTATAATTGGAGTTATCTTACGTATGACAACTGAAGCCATATATACGGTATGGCAACTCAAGCCATATTACATGGCTCATGGCACTATGTAATACAGCGTGTGGGGCCATAATTTCTGCGCCATGTAATTATGGCGCTGGGAGCCATACGGCATATCTCAGGGCACTATGTAATATAGCGTGTGGGGCCATAATTTCTGCGCCACGTTACGTAGGACTACGCGCTATGTAGATTCTGACATTATCGCGCTGGGAGCTATATTGCATAGCTCAGAGTACTATGTACATAGCGTATGGGGCCATAAATAATGCGCTATGTTACATGGCTCTGGGCGCCATGTGGTTTTTTTCAGTGAAGAAACCCTAATCTTCGTTTCACTAGTACTGGACAGTATCCATATCTGGCACTTCTTCGCAGTATATAAAGTAGTCGGATATTGTGAGTAGGCTCTTTTTGGAACGAAGATGGTTTGCTAAGCTCCACAAGTGCCCGTATGCCACTTTTGTGGAGAGTCACTATTTCTTTTGCTCTTTCTATATCCAGTAGCTTTCAATTTTTTCTCAGACTTTGTTTTAGTTTTCCTGTCTTTACCAGCCTTCGCAAAACCCCAGTATGGAGTGGAACCAATGATGGGTGATTGAGTCCTTTTTATGGCATTGGCAGCAGCTTCCTCGTTTCCTTGTCGTCATACATGGTTGGAAACCCACATAAGCTCCAGGCTGTTTTGCACCCATATTTTGACTGGAATGTTTCTAGCTGAGTTTATCTAAGAGAAATTTTTTTTTGAAAAAAACCCTTCAGATCGATGTGTTTTTGACGCTGTTGAACTCTGGTCTCGCAGCGCTTCTGAGCTTTTGTAATTTCTTGTTCTTCCATGGCACTCTCGTTTTGGGGGCACTACACTCAGAAAAATACTTCTATTTTTTGAAGAAAAATGAACACATTATCAAAGAAAATTGGTAATGATTCTGCGCCAAAGAAATATTTGCTCAATCCAAAGAAAGATATTTCTTCATTTCAAATAACTGATTTTGAACTTGCCCTGAGTAAAATTTGATAAAGTTTCAAGAACATCTGGCATCTGGCATAAATCGGTTCACGTACGATCACCGAAGTTAAGCTGTGCTGGGCGCGGTACTACTTAGATGGGGGACCGCTTTGAAAGTATCGCATGCTGTTGGCACGCCGAAACTCTCCCTCCCTTACTTTAAAGGGAGTGAAAAAATAAAAAAATAAGTAGAAAAAAAATAGTAATTATCAATATTTCCATTTTTCCTTTATTTTAAGTGCCACATTTGTTTTCTTATTTTCTGAAGCGCTAGTATTATTTATGCCTAGTCGCCACTTTAAGCTATACTGTGACACTTAATCAATGGAGTTAGGACAACTGAAGACGAACAAAGTCAACCATGAACCCGGCGGAATTCGAACCCACGAGCAGTAGATCGCTGCTTTGGACTGACATGTTAGCGAGCTAAGCTATCGACCCTTTATTTGTGTAGAGGAAAAGTTGATAGAAGTCAGAAAAACTATCAATTTTTTCGTCGAACATTGAAGCGTGGTTGTTGTTGAAACATAGAAAAAATGTTCGTGTTGTAGATATAATTTACTAAATTCATAGACATAATTTACAAGATTTGAGGAAAATTACTTACTTGAAATAAGGTAAAGTAAAAATTGTATAACGTTAAATGTAAGAAGTTTTTACATGATATTTATACAAATTACTGATATCAAGTAAAAAGTTATTTGATTTGTGGAAGATTTCACATCTCGTAAACAAGTAACTATTTTCTTTGATTTTCGGAAACATATTTTTCTGAGTGTATGTTTTTCACGACAATTGTCAATATGGTTTCTCATGGTTTAATCTTCAATTTTAAGTTCATACGAGCTCAATCAGTTTTCAATTTTTTTTTGCATTACAATCTGAATTTCTCATCGTTTCATCGTCCTCATTTTCAAGACCTTTTTCCCTAATGACAATATAAAGTTGATACTAATCCACATGAAGTTCGTTGTTTTTCTGAATTCAAACGATCTCGCAATCCCTGATGAAGCCTTTGAAAACCCCGAGGCCAAGTTTTATTTCACCCCTTAAGCTTTCACTTTTAAATTTCCGCAGAAGAAATGAAACTGGTTTTTTACTTCAACCCTAACAACGATTTATAACATATTATAACTGCTTTGCCATCGCTTACAAAAAACAAGCACACTTCCCGAAAAGTACTAAAATAAATGAACCGGAAAACTCTCGGGCAAGCAATGGAATTTTTAAAAACTCTAAAAAGGATCGTTCCTGGAAACGCGTGTACATCTGCAATCATCCCACCACTCTTCATGATTAAACTTCTATTTTCGCAGGAGTATAGAATCCACCCGGCTCTAAGTAGGGCATCTTCTAGGCCACATCGCCCAACTTTCGTTTCAAGGTGAGCTGCTGCTGCTGCTGCTACTACCGATGCGGCTGGAGAGATGCTTGCTTGCCGCGTATCGGGGCCAATGTCCATCAAGCGCAACACAACGGCCTGGGACGTGGCCTGGTCTGGCGTTGCTAAGCACCGTAATTTCCGAGTTCTTAGCAAATGAAAAGTGAAGCAATTTACCTTGCAGCACAGCGAAAAATGTTTTGTTGAACTAGGCACTGAGAATGCGATGGCGCTAATTTGCCCCGAATAGTTGTTTTCTTGTGTGCAAGGCTAGCGCACACCGGCAGCGCTCTTCACTGCAGCTGCGAGACCAATTACGGAGCAGAACATATTCATGATGTTTCGCTTCTGTTCTTTTATTACAATCAACAAAAGAGGTCGGCGACTGAGCAGGGAATTGGAACGGCGTGACGACATCCATTATTAGTAGTCTCGCACGACTTTTGTCGCACTTGAAACTTAACATTAGAACGAAATTTCACATAAGACTAATTATCGCCGGTGACGAGAGCGACAAACAAGGATGACAAGGACTGGACCCGTTGCCGTTGCGACGTTAATGACGCGGTGGATGTGCATCGTGCAGTCTTTCAAGTGCAATCACACGCATGTGTTGAGGACGGGAATCTTTATAATACCAATTTGATGACTTGTTTGGCTATGTACCTACTCGAAAGAACGAAATGTTAAGTACAACAAATTCGTTACTCGCTCTGCCTGCAATATTTTACATATGCCATCGAATGAACGGGAGAAGCCAGTCATCGCCAACGATGAAGTAGGAGTGGATGAAGATGAATGGGGAGGACGAAGATAATTTCCACTTCACGGAACACTCTCATTTCCCCGGCTCCTCGTACCCTAGCGCCACTCAAAGCCATCATTGGATCCCGCGAATCCTTGCACCACTTCGTGTATTGCGACAGCGTCATGTTCAAGCACCCGGCTTAATGCGTCTTCCTTTCAATATGTGCCACATGCATGCACTCGAAAGCTGAAAGGTGAAAATAGTATTCTTGCACACTGGAGGTGCATGATTGGGGGTTGCTCAGAGTACCTTGCTCTGTTGCTCAGCCGAGTTAAAACTCATTTTGCGAAAATCAGATTTGAACAATTGCCTGAGAAATCATTTAACAGCTTCGGAAGAAAGTTGGCAATATTTTCGGAAATCGATATCTCTGTCTAGTTTTAAAAAGCTTCACCCTCAGTTTTACTCATTTTGATAGTTCAATTGATTTCAACCGCTACATTAATCAAATTTTAAATTAATTAATCAAGTTATAGGGTAAACAGATTTCCACTCACAAAACTGGCGAAATTCAGTATAATACTTTTTACTTATTTTCATTAGAGGATATTTATAATGTAAAAACTGGATCGCAGCATCTATAGTGCAACAATAATGAAAACACTCAGTTACTGCACTGGAACCAAATCTCGAGCACAACTGCTTCGCGTCAAGATCAAACTACATGGCGAATTTCGTTTTCTTCCAATGACAAGTTTTGTGATAGAAAGATTTTGGGGCTGCCATTCATGAAACAGTCAAAACTTCAAGCATTCAAACATTGGCTACTTATTTTATATTGATCCTGCTGTTCAATAGTTTATAAAATAGTTTATAAAATAGTTTATAAAAAAATGATCAAACAACAAACTTAGCTGGTTTGTTAATATGTCTATGAATACTCGACTGCATCTTTCATGACTCAATGTTTGTCAACGCAAATTCACTCTTCACTGTCAGACACGAAACAACACCAAAGTCATCCTGGCACTTTCTCTGAGCATCTCTCAAACAATTTCCACAGTCTATGCATTCGTATTGCGGCACACCGACTCCTGTCGAAAACATGCATTGCATTTCTTCAACTGCGACCTGCATCCTCCACACCCATTTATCTTCCCGCTCTCTGATTTTACCGAGTTCATGACTCTGGCTCCTTTCACTCGTTGCTGTTGTTGTTTTGCAGTTTCAGCTTGCAACTGCACTCCACCCGACGATTGGGCTTGATCCTGACATGTTGGGTGGATTGTATTCACTAATTGGACGATTTTTAATTTTTTATTCAACATACACTCGTACACATTTTTCAGCCCCGTCGTCGTTGAGCGCCCCTTGGAGGTCGTTAAGTCGAGTGAGAGATGGTGCATGGAGAGTGCACATGCAAAGCCTTGCGGGCCCTAATGAATACCAAAATGTGCGAATTCTATTATACTTTGCTCCGAGCGACATGTAGAATGCTCAACCGTGAATTTTTTTACACCGTCCTTGTCAAACCCACTCAATCGCACCCCACCCAGCCACCGCCTGACATCGAGTACTGTGACAACGTTTATTCCTGTCAGCTTGTTTATTTTGGATGCTTTTGCGGTCGTAATGTGTTATTAGGTGGAGGCATCTGAATGGGAATACGGAAACAATAAGCCCCAATGCTTTGGCCTCGGGCCCATTCGAATAGCATGCGGCGGTTACTCTGGCTTCATTGTAAGGTTCACCCTCGGATCCAACTCGCACAGCATGAATTGAACGTCTTTTGTGTTCGCCGCGAGCAGAACATAAATTGCTCGGGTGCTAATGACTGACAAATAATAAACTTCTCAACATTACTTAATGGAGTCCTCGAGTCCTTTTTTAGTGGATTCGCTGGATTCACATTTATTACTTTTTAATTTCTTAACTGACGAACGGTTTCGGATAATCCTAATGCTTATTGCGCCCCGAACGTTTCGAAAAGCTTTGCGTTGATTGAATGGGGCAGTGCGTAAAGGGGATGCAATTAGATGGAGCTCCATAAAAAATCTTCTGGATAAAGCGTGGGTAATTCAAAGCGATTTGGGTCGGCTGGCTGATCTGCGAACAAATGAATAAATAATTAAAATAATTGCAAGCAGTTTTCCAATATCGTAGAGAAAAGGATCATATTTTTTTTTAGAAGGTAATGGATAAGCAAGTCATTTTCTTTTCCTGCTCGGATCTTTTTTATGGTGTCGATTAGCCTTTAGGGGTTTTTTTTGTTAATTTTACCGAAACACTTATCCACCCCCAATTGGGGCTCTCTGTTCAACAAATTAAGTTGAAATGAAGCCAGTAATGAAACCCAGAATGACTTCGAACAATCTCTACTAATTAGATAATTAAAAATAAAATCAATAATACCCAGGCCTTTGGCAGTTGTTTTTAAAAAATATATATTTCCATTAAATATGCATCAATTGAATTACATTTGCATTATTATAATTATTTGCAGCCAATTATTTGAGTAACCCTTTAAAATTGTTCGTTGCAGGTTCGATTGGCTTAGACCTCCAGGGTCCGATTTTTCTAAATGAACCGCCGCACAAAGTGGAGTTTTCGAACAACTCCGGCGGCCACATCGAATGCTCGGGCCATGGAAGTCCTCCGCCAGAGGTGAGTTTCAGCGTCAACACACTTTTTCGCGTTCATTCAACTATGCAATTAATCTGCCTGTAATTGCAAATCATGCCGATTGTATCAAATAACTTTAGTTCGCACACTTGCATTAATGAACCAGACTAATTAAAAAAAAATGGTAGAATTATATCGCTACAAACATCAACTTGATTATTTCAAGAACTCTTTCAATTACAACTGAAACTCTCATTAATGAGAATGGTTTTGTTCGCTTCGAAATTATTGCGTCTGTTGACTAGAATCTATTTCAATATGTTTCGATTTCATTCAATTTCGATATTGTGCTTTTGAATTTCAGGTCGAATGGTCACCGATTGCGCCACAGCAGGATTTAGTTTTTAGTTTACAAAACGGCAGTCTTTTGTTTTACCCTTTTTCAGCCGAGAAATATCGTCATGAGCTTCACTCGACAGTCTACAGGTAAAAACCAAATTGCAATAAAGATAAAGCTGGAAAAAACAGGAAAAATCACAGAATGCTAGTCGAATAGAAATGAAGTAAAAAATAAATCAATTCATTAGAAAACTTACATACATATATCTGTTCAACTAATTTTGTTATTCGGTTTCGCGCAACGTTTTTTCTTGCTGTTCCTGCAGTGCCATTGATTTGATTTTCGGTTTTTCTTCTTCTTTTGCTGCGTGGCTCCTACGAATTCAACGATGGATCGATGCAGGTGTAAATTGAAAAATCTGGTTGGAACGGTGCTGAGCAGAGAAGTTCACGTTCGTGGAGGTGAGTGTGTATTGACTACATATATGTAGAATTGAATTCCTTCAAGAGTTCTTCCCTGTTGATTTTTTCAAATTTTCGAAGAAAAATCATATTTCTTTACGTACTTTTATATATATATATATATATATATATATATATATATATATATATATATATATATATATATATATATATATATATATATATATATATATATATATATATATATATATAATGAAGATATCTTGAACCCTTTGGTGGCGGCGGGCATTTTAGTGGATTTTCAGGTACCCCTATATTTCTATGCAGAGTACATTTGTGTTAAAAGTAAGTAATGGAAATAAAAACTAATTATGTTTTATGCTTGTTTATGATAAAAAATTGGAAATTCTGAGCCTTACATGGGAGATGAGTGCCTAAAAGTAGGCAAGGATTTTTTTTTAAATTTCGATTTGTCATAACTTTTGACAGAAACATTTGATCATAGTGAAGTTTGCTAAGCGTATTGCTGTTGAGATATCTGCTGCCCACATTGCGGCAAAGAGGGAGCTGATCAAGGCCATCACGAGCAGCAAACATGCCAAATGGCAGGCTCTTTGTGAGGAGGTCAACTTAGACCCCTGGGGAGATGGCTACAAATTGGTCACTCGTAGACTTGGCTGCATACGGCCTAGCATTCTCATAGCTGCGATATCCATGGGGCGTATCGTTGATTCGCTGTTCCCAGTGCATCCGTCAAGGACTGATAATCTCATCATCGTGAACTAGACAGATGTTCCTCCTTTTACAGACGAGGTGCTGAACAGTTCAGTGTTCAGGATGAAGAACTGGAAGGCTCCGAGGCCTGATGGTCAAGCGGCTTAAAGATTTGACTTTTTTCGAAAACGCTGTCTTTCTGAACTCGCATCTTATATTTGGTGCCAAAAGGTTAAATAGACGAGGAGCAACAATGCTGTAAAAGCGACTTAAGTGCGATTTATTGCAAATGGGACCTACTACTAAATTTCTAATGTTTACCCGTAGATTAGTGTTTGATAACCTTAGCTCCAAAAGAAAATTCTTAAGACCTTGAAAAAATATAAGTGCCTTAATGGAAGTGTTCCTAGTGCTTGAAATAAATTAAAACTTGGCGTTCTGCGATGAACTTTAAAAATAATTCGAACGGCATGTTTTTGTTTTACCTTCAATGGTTCGAGTTTATTAAAATGTGTACCTCCCCAGCAGCTTAATCCATATTGTAGTTTAGGCAAAAGCAGACCGTTTTAAACTAATTTTAAAACTGAAAGAAACAATATAGGCGTAAGTGATACAATTGTCTGACCAAAGTGTTAAAATATGCTTTCAGATACAAGGTAAGATCTCTTCAATTTAATATGACATACTTAAAACCATCAACTCTTTCAATATCAAAGCAGTATGGAGAACAGCTGGTATTTTGGTCAAAAGAATAAAAAACCTCGTCTTCAGCTCTCATTGGTGAAAAAATATATTTTGAGGCGTAGAAAGTCAGATTCAAGTCAACACAAACTGATCTCACTAGGTTAGATATAGGGATTCCAATCCCGAACCATATTTTCAATCCCGGGATTACGGGATTAAAAATCTCAAATCCCGGGATCCCGGGATCCCGGGATTTGAAATTCATAATACAACACAACAAAATAAGTCAAGTTTCTAGTAAACAGATTATATTATTTGCTATCATTTCAAAACTACAACAATAAGTAAGCTCAAAACTGTATAAAAAATTGCATTATTACTTTTTTATATTATTGATGCAAATAAAAACAATAATTTTAATTATCCAAAACGTTGACAGTATGAAGACAGATATTAAAAATTACATCTATTACAAATTACAACAAAAAATCACGACCAAAAACTACAACAACAAAACACAACTCTTACAATTGAGATACATAATAAAGTAACATATAAAAAATTCGGCCAAAGTTCATTGGGTTTTTCGGAAGTAACATTGAAGCAATAGCAAAGCATCTAAAGTATCGTCTCCAAGCCTGCTTTTAAATTTATTTCCGATGTTGGACACCGCGGAAACGCCTGCTCCAAACTATGCAAGTGCCACCACTTTCAAAAAGATTCATTTCTTTTGCAATGGTTTTAATTAGATTAGTTTCTTGCGGCATTTGATTATTTTCATACTTTTGCAGCTCTTCTTGTAGCGTTAATTGACGACTACCTTGTTTTGATTCAATATGGGTATCTACTGGGTTCTCTTCATTTCTTTGGCTACCAAGCATAGGGTTCAGCATCTAGATCATTGAAGTATTTTTTTTTAATATTTGCGTTGCTTGGTTTCAAAAATAGAGATTTTATTTCACTTGGTAAATTTTTGCTGGTACAATGTGGATTCTGGAGATAGCTTAGCATACCAGATAGCTCGGTACACTGACGCTTTTTTATTCGGTCCAATATTGCAATTTTCATAGCATTCAGAAGAATAGACCGTTTTTCTCCTAACAGCCTAAATACAAATCTTGATGAAATATTAGCAGTGCATAAATTTGCATCTCTGCGATTTAAGGCCTCCACAGCCAATTTTACAGGGAGTAAAACTTCAATAATTTTCTGAATCGAATCAAACTCTGTTGCTTATAATTGCTCTGAATATTGCAGGCCTATTAATGTATACTATTTTTCAAAATGGGAAACTATTCGAGCATTGTCAAGAGACTATTTCATCTTGTTTTACAATCCATTTAAAGGAGACAGTTAAATGCCTTGCTCGGATCCGACATAGTTTTAAAGATCGTTATTATTTTTCGTTGGAGCTTTTTTTAAATATAAAACTACCTAACGAACTTTCTTTATGCATGCGCTGATGTCCTTCGTCTGATCTAGCGTGTCTTGCAGGAGACCGGTTTCAACGTAGTTAGCTGATTCAGGACCATCCAAATCTTCGTGGTCGTCGTTCAGACTATCGGGAAATCACTTTAATCTGGAATGGACCTCATATTAAAGCGAACATCGCAAACTGCCAAGTGGATGCTATGCGCCAAACAAATATGTTGCTCTGTACCAACTAGTCTGCCTACTTTTCGCATTTCCTTTGACCCATCAGTTACGATGGTAGCAATGTCTTTTCCTAGAGAAACATTAAACTCATATCTAGGTAGTTTCCAGCTGTCATTGATATTCTTACTCCCACCAAGCTCCAGTAACAATTTACTAAGTAGATGTTTATATTTATATAGCGGCTATTTGCAGTCAAGGTCCATTCATCAAACGTCAAACTGAACCGTTCACCTGAGATACTAGCCTGTTATATCTAATTTTTTATTATTTTCTTTATCCTGCTTGCATAGCCAACAACCTTTTTTTGATTGTAGTTAAGGATTTTGGTAAATCTGTGTATGCATTCGCTAGTATTAATTTCCTCAAATCATTCGATGTAACGAATGAACTAAATGCGAAACAGTCCATACTTATTTATTTACAAACCCCTTTGTATTCTCTTGTTAACTGTTACATCGGTTTATTTTGCTCTATTCTTTACGCATTTTGATGAGAGCTAATTGTTTTCTCATAAATATGGCTTCTATTTGCACTTTTCGAGTCTTGCTGTAACTTGATTGCCGATAATGCTTGACTCCCGGCCCCGAAATCCCAGCCAATTTCTGATCCCGAAAATCCCGGGATTAGAAGTCATCAATCCCGGGATTTTCGGGACCAGAAATTGGCCGGGATCCCGGGATCCCGGGATCCGGGATCCCGGGATTGGATTCACTAGTTAGATATCACATAGTTTGTCTCGTGACTCAGCCTTAGTTTATGAACACTGAATCAATGTCTTAAAATTTCAAGGTCGTGGCTCATTTTGACATATGTTTCAAAGAAATTGAAGCTAGAATAGGACAGGACAGCATCATCCGCAAAAGCTGTAATTTTCTCATTAAAGTTTTCAGAAAATAGTGAATTTATAAAGATGAGAAATAAAACTGGACACAGGACCGAGCCTTGAGGAACTCCAACATTAAGAGGCGTTCCAGAATTCAAGATGCCATTTATTTTAACTTTGTGCTCGGGATCGCAAAAAAAGGAATGAAACCAATCCAAAATATTATCTCTTATTCTTGCACTATGAAGTTTATGCAGTGAGATGGAATGATCGACCAGATCGGCCAGAAGCTTAAGTGATATCAATAAATAATGCTGCAGGAATTTTGGACTCGTTAATTGCATTGTAAATTTCGTGACAGAATTTTAGCAAGGCACCTTCTATGGATTTTCCTGACATAAAACCAAACTGACAGTCGCTAAAAAAACTTAATTTTATTTAAAAATGTCACTGTCCTACGTTTGACGCCTTTTTCAATAATTTTTCAAGAAAACAGATAGCAGAGAGATGGGCCTATAGTTGCATAAACTAGTTATATCGCCTTTTTTATGTAAATGTATTATAACCGTCAGTTTTAGTGCGTCCTAAAATGCGTACTAAAGCACATAATATCCGTAATTTGAAAAACAATTTGTTTTAAAATTTTATAAAAGTAGATGAAACTGACAAATAAATAAAAGAAGATGAAACTGACGACTTTAGGGACATAAACATTTTGTAGATTTTCGAAGATGAAAAATCCCTCAAAAAATAGGCTACTCGATGAAAAAAATTCCCGGCTGGAGATTACATTAACACAAAATGGACTAAAAACTACAGAATTGTCGAAATTGAAACTATTTGCAAAAGACGAAAAGTAATCGTTAAATAAATTAGCAACATTTAGAGGATCAGAAGCAATGGAATCAACAATTATGCTGGAGATATTGTCTTTTTTGTTTTTACTTCGACTTTCATTTAAAATTGCCCATTCTTTTTTTGCATTCCTTAAATTTAAGACAAGTCTGCTGTTGAAATAATTAGCTTTACAAGATTCATTTCGCGACAAAGTTCTTTATAACATGTTTGAAGCCTGATATTATGTGGATATTTTTCAACCTTAGAGCTTAGTAGGTTTTTTTTTCTTGATTTTCTTAAGAAGTTTACAATTCATCCACGGTTTTAGTGGTTTAAAATATATTAGAACGACTGCTACGGCTGCAGTTTGAAATGTGGCACTCTATGATGCAAAGAAAATGGTCAAAGGCATTAGACGGATTATCAGCCAAATATACTTCCTCCAATAACTCCTGATGTAAAGCTGTTTTCAGAGATTGGAAGTCAATAATTTGACGCGGGATGTAATTATGTCTAACCCGTTCATTTCTGGTACAAGTTAGCTGAATAAAAAACAAACTATGATCCGTAATATGCAGATTATGTACAGCGGTCTTGTAACATATAGTGTTGTTTCTATGCAGCCTCAGATAAATATGGTCTAGACAAGATTTTGAAGCATTTAATTAACGAGTGGGTTCAGTATCTAAAGATTCAGATAAAGTAGTCAGCTTCCGAACTATCAGACAAAATATTGATGTTAAATTCTCCTAGGGATATTGCAGTTTTACTGGTTATTGGTTGAAGAAAATTCGAAAAATCATCGATAAAAACACCAGAGCTAAATTTATGGACTCCGTAAATGAAAAAATGAAAACATACGTGGAACCAGCAATTTCACAGTTTAGTGTTATTCAATTACATCAAGTTAATCTGAAATTGTGAATATCGCACTTTAAGTCATTCTTAAAAAATACAGCTACGCCTCCAGCAGAATACGAATCTTTTCACGTAGCTTAAAAATTATAACCAGCGATGATAGTCAGATATTTTAGAGTTGCAAATCCATATTTCAGGAATATAGTTCAAACTAGCGATATGTGACACAAAAAGATCAAAATGTTTGATGAATCATTGAGAAATTTGAGTTGATATCACCATATGAATAAGTTAGAGTCAGAGAAGGAAGAAAAACCAGTATAATCAAATAATAACATAGTCAATGTATGATTAAATGTTCAAAATATCTTGACGAATCCTTACTATAATTGAAGAATCTCTTTCCTTTTTCCTGGCTTGTATGGTTGAATTTTTAAACCAAAAATATTTGCATCTGTTTTTTTTGCTTTAATAATTTTGCCTCTGTTAGCAGTGATCTGTTATAGCCAGCCAATGAATCGTTTATGTAAACGGAATTGTTTTTATAGATATTACCAAAAATATTAGCTTAACATATAGTTTGATTTTCTCAGCCCGCATCTTGTTCGTTACCTTATTTTTGCACAAAAATGAAAATTTAACCCAAACCATTTTCAACGAATCAGTATGTTTTTTTAATCAAGCAGCTTTGTATTTCATCTGCACTCAAATTTATTTAATTGCTATGCGATTGAAGTAATCATAAGAATTTATTTATCTCCCATGTAATTGACAAATTTAAAAAAGGTATTACAGGTGGTTCATTGACTTTTGTTCTCTTATTATGAGTCATTTAGAATACTAATGCTTTTTTATTCAACGAATATTTAACATTATCTGAAGTGCACATGCATAGGATGTGTCTTAAGTATTCCACCGAATAACGTTTGTTTCTCGCTTGAAATGATGGTGATGTGTTGTTGAGTTTTAACAATGATAGAAAAATAATTAACCAGTAATAGTCTGTGAGCTGGTATCTGATGAGAATCAGTGCGTATCGTCGCTGTTAAATCAAACCGGCATATCTGGAAAAATTGAGTTTTTGAGTTTTTGGTATCAAAAAATTCCTTATTTTCCCATCTATTTTTATGTCGCACTGGCATATCGTATAGTTGAATGAAAACCCGTCTAATGGTGTTGTGCCGCTTTGCATTCACGTGGAAATAGCGCACATGCGAAAACTTTAAAGCGCTCTGGTGAAAAATATGCATTTTGTAGATATGCCGGTTTGATTTCACAGCGACGATATGTACTTTCAAAACCACTTAGTCAAAAAAAATTTCAATTTTAATCATCCCACAAAAACAATTGCACAGTAATAGACTGTTCACAGCTTCATTTCCATGAGTGCTTAAATTTAGCAAGTTTTACTTTATGTATAACAGTGACTCCGTAACATAGTCTGTTTCCATACGTGATAGTAATTTTAAATTATTAAATAAAACGTAGTTTTTTCTGAAAATCATTTCCTCCATCTTTTGAGCTATTTCGGAACAAATCAAAGCCGAATTTTCACATTTTCAGTGAAGAAAATAACAGCGCCCAGTGTGGGTGGACTATGTCCGTAATGCACTAATTCAATTAAAACTTGAAGCAAACTAAGTTAATTATTAACAAGCATGAATTGAAATGGAGTTTTATTGAAAATTCTGTTTGTAAAAAAACCAACAAACGTATAATACAAAGTTTTCATTATTTTCACTCACTTCTACTTCTAAATCGCAGGGACTCGTATATCCTACGCAAGCATCAGAAACATTTCGACCGCTATTGATAAGCTTTTACTCATTTCACTCACGCTGTGACAGCTTCCATCCTATACATTTCATTAAATTTCAATTCGACAACATCCGTGAGTCTTTAAGCCAACCGAACAAATTAAAAAATAACGAGAAAAAAATTGAACTGAAACTGCACAATAAAAATTCAGCATTTCCAGTTCGCAGTAATTCAACGTTAAACCAATGCCGCTCAGCATTCGTTCGTTCTCTTCCGAATAGGCTTTAATTAAGACGAATTGTCTCTCGTAATTGGACTAATTTGTGCCGGCGGCGAAATATTTTTACAATGGTCTCGCGCTCGTGAAACAGCCGGGACTAGGAAAGAATACTTTCATTTTACGCTAGCACGAGCCTCCACAAAACACGGCAACTCCTTCGTGCAGTCTGCCGTGGAATTCAAACAATTTTGCACGGGAGAGACAGAGAAATATTGTCAAACGACTTTTTATTACCTCGCCTGTGACGATAATACATAATTGCACAGCCGATGTAAAAAAATAATTACCATTTAATGTTGATTTAATTTCCCGGTCCCCGTTCTTCCCAGCGCTGAAACTTTTCATTCGAACACGAACGCAAATAATATGAAATGACCGAGAATCCCATTGAAAGGAATTGCCTTCGGTGCAGGTCATGAAGCACTAGGCTTTCGATTGCGAATTGATTGCTTAATCCTTCGAACGAAGGCGTTCTGTTCCGTTATTGCCATTACGATGGATCGACGAAAGCGACGCCGACTGCGATGCGGGGGCGTCTGGATGCCTTCTGCTCTGCTCTACTCCGGATGATGCAAAGACTTAAGTGTCTCTGAGCTGAACGCTTAGATATCCACACATACCACAGACAATGCTACAGGACCATTTCATTCTGGTACATTTGAGCAAATCACGCTGTATAAAATGAGCTATTTCATTAATGTCTGTTTAATGTTTTCAATTAAGCTAAGTCTGTTTGCGTTTGTCGAGCCGGGGAGCGACGGTAGGACGGTTCCGGTGAATATTCTTTATGTTTGAATGAGCATTTAGGGCTAATATTTCGACTTGTGCTGGTTCTTTCCGGAAATCGCTAGGAAGGCACTTCCGCGCACCCAGAACATGACAGTTCAGTGTGAAATCGGAGCGACATCGTCGTCGGTCTTGTGTAATTAGTATTCAAAGAGAAAATACAACTTTTGGGCGGAATATTAATTGCCATCACTTACTGGCGCTTGAGAAGTGCTCCGGACTCAACTGGAGCAGGTTCAAGTGCTTTCATATTTGATGCTGAGTAATTATTTGGAAAGGGTACATTACGGTCCCTATTGAGGCACATTTCCGATTTAAATGACATTTTTTGTCCTCGATCCAAATGTCCTCAATTCACAAAGTTGTATTCAAGTGCTTTAAGATGAGTCCTGCCCGCTATAAAGCATTTAATTACGGAGGGCACTGCTTGTCGCATCAAAGGTGAGCATTAATTGCAAAAACCATCAAGGCAAATCGATAAATCGAAACAAATTCGCTCTCACAACGGTTTTACGTCCGCTGGATTATAGAGCTAGTCTATTACAGTGCCATAAAGTTGCGAAATAAAGCGACAATGGTGATGGCAGTAGCTTTTAATCTAGTGGCGTCCATCTCATTAGGATTACGGTGAAGTGCGAGCTTGAATAGGTAACAGCCCATCACTTGCCCAGGTAAATGAAATGTCGGTCCTATTCAATTTGATGGCAACGTTTCTCCTTGAGCTCGTTTTTGTTGAGAATTGCAGTGATACGGTGGAATTTATGGTTAATGACAAGATATTATTTTCGGTACGATGAATGTGTATTTTGGTAATAGAGCAGCGGAAACTGCAAAAATTGCTCAGTAATGGTCAACCTGAGAAGACCCTATTTTAAGGGATCTATATGAGAAAAATGGTCAGATATTGGGATTTGTTTAAGGTAGATCTGAATAGAAATAAATACAGAGAACAAATTTAAACTCGACTGCTCATGATTTGTAGATTTTCGACAGATAGATTAAGATTTTCTTACGACCAGAGTTGTTTATTGAATTAAATATTTTTTCACTCATCTATCTTCTATATATCTGAAAATCAATTGCCGTGCGTTAGTCTCGCTTAAAATGGCTCGATCGATTTGAATACATTTTTTTTTGTTTTGTTTGCTTCAAGACTGAGATGGTTTAGAACAACCAAAAATTTAAAAAAAAAAACCGAAAAAACAGCTGAACAATAACAAAAATCGAAATTTGTATTTTTGAGAACTCTCCCTTCACATTACTTCAATTAGATGGCGTTTGCAGCGAGCCTATTGTTTGACAGCTGTGCCATGCATAACTGTTATTCATTCCGTACGATTGTGAGACATCGTCATTAAATTTTCATTAATTGATTTCTTGTAAAAAAATACTTTGAGAATAGATTTGGTTAAAGTGAATTTAATTGCATTTTGTGAATATTCATTTTGATCAGCCGTTCTATTAAGGTAAATTGACTTTGCAGGATTAGACACAATCAAAAATTTGGACTTAATTTGAGGATTTCAATGTTGGAAAGTTTGATAGATTAGAGTGACTATGAAAACAATTCCGTGTCGTTTTATATTGTTCATTACAATGCCGAGGAGAAGATAAGCTAACATAGGTCGTCAAAGTCAGTTAAATACCCGGCGAACTACTTCATGTGCGAACCGCTCTGATGACCAGCGAGCAAGGGATAATGAAAATAGTCGTATTAACAAGTCCAAATCAGTGTATTGAGATCGTGGGAAATTTCCTATTTTGTGGGAATTTTCGGCTTCTAAAATTTGAAAAAGGGAAAAGGGAAAAACCGTGGGAGAAATAGTGTCAATGAAATAAAATTCTTTCGTAAAATTTCCATCAAATATATTTGAGAAAGAATTTAAACAACCCAGGCATTACATTTCAGTTAAAATGTGGAATGAAATGAACTAGAACCGCTTCTCAATACATCGGATTAGTTATTTTCAACAAAAAATTTAAGTCAAAACAGCTAAAAGCAAAATATGATTACGAAATATTGCAGAATAATCGTTTAAGGGCATATTTTAAGCTATTTCAATACATTTAATGCACTATTTCAGTCAAAGCAACTACTTATTTTACTACTGTATTTTAAGAAGAATTTGCTTAAATTTTGTGAAACCTGGCTTCATTGACTTACTGGAAAATATTGAACTGAATGAAGAGCATTTAGTTCCAGATATGGATATTTATTTGAGGCCAAAATATGAAGAATACATAGCGTCTTTTGAAGAAACTGTAAAATTAGAGATAAAAAAAATAAGAAAAGAGTTTTACGTTACGACATGTAAAGAGCTCAAAGAGAGATTACCATTTATTAATGTCATCTTTAAAGTAATTGAATTCTTAAGCCCCCCAATTAGCTCTTGATAGTTCAAAACGAACGAATTCGCGAGATAATGTATTAATTTGTTACCCCTTGCGTCGAGGAGATTAATGTTATCTGCCTGCTTCAGCTTCGATGTCATCAGAGACGTGGTTAATGTCGACTACTTGAAAGAAAAGTTTGTACTCAATCAGCCCTTGAGAGTCACTAGATCCCAACGATTGCTTATTGAATACCATCCCAACACAACATATGCAGCAAACGAGCCAATAAATAGGTGCTGCAAGCTATTCAATAGCGTGAGCGAGAACTTTTCCCCTACGATCTCTAAATCAACGTTTAAAAATAACATCATCAAGGCTCTCTCTTTAAAGTCTCCCCCACCCCCCACCATACTAACATATATGTATTGTATATTGTAAATTTAAATTTGGTATTTAATTTGTTAGTCATTCATTTGTCATTTATTTATTACTTTATTTGCTGTCTGTTTATAACTTATTTTATTTATGCACTTTTTATTAGTCTTGTATTTATATATAGTTTGTTTTATTTTTATTTAGTTTCGTAATTTTATGCATGTACTATTTTATTTTATTCTTTTTATACATGTACGCCTTGCTTGGTAAATAAATAACCAAACAACCATAACCATACACAGAAACATATCTCTATCTTGGATTAAGCTGTGTTTTCTTCTAACTGGCCCATAGTTTTGTTGAACAAAAAATAAGCAAAATTCGTAAAAAGTCCCGTTAGGTTAGAACGTACAATACATTAAGCTTCAAAAACCGTCATTGGCTAAATGTTGAGGCTAGTACTTATTCTGGTCACAACATTTTATTTCCTATGATTTTTTAAAACTTTTTCAGGATGGCCAAAAGTTTTGTCAGAGAAAGTACATAATAATTTTGACACTTCACTAGTGCAAACAAAACGCACATGAAGAGGGTCAACTCGAGCGGCGATCACATGCTAATGCACCGAAACTAAGTATATATATGACTTTTGTGTTAATGTAACTTCAAAATTAAGCACTTTCGCCACGAACATTTTAAATTTGACACTATTACCTTCGAATCCGAATGATTCAATTACGAAATCATGCGTGCAAACATTTGGGGGTATTATTGCGCTGTTATAGTTCGCTGAGATACTTATTGACGGATTTCATTTGAAATGATTCGAACAAGCGCTTTAACCCATTAACGCATTTCATGCAAACTAGAGCACCACAATAACACTCTCAAATACTTGCATGCATGCCAAATACCACATATGTATGTCTCCATATGATTTTTGACTTAAGATAACGAACAATATCCAAATTCGCTCACCTATAAATTTGCCGATGAGGCTGCTAAGACCCCACTTCTTCAAACAGCCTTTCACCTTTTGGAACATCACTAAATTATAACAAACAATATGACAACTGAAGCCATATTACATGGCTCCTGGTACTAAGTAATATAGCGTATGGGGCCATAATTTTTGCGCCATATAATTATGGCGCTGGGAGCCATACTGCATAGCTCAGGGTACTACTTACATAGCGTATGGGGCCATCAATAATGCGATATGCTACATAGCTCTGGGTGCCATATGGATTTTTTTCAGTGCATAGGTAAACTTATGCATACGCAGACCATTAACGGCTAGGTGTTTTTTCTCTACACCAATCAGCCCACAATTGAAAGCTTACGACCCAACTTTACTGAAATTCGACTAAACCGTCCACCTCCCAAACCACCGTCAACTATCCAATTTTTCGTTGGCGACAACGGGATCTTATCGCATGTTGTCCCCAGGTCAGCCAATCAAGTCGCATACTGAATGCATGCATCGTCGTTTGTAAAACAATTTATTTTATTGTCAACAATGATGAAAATGTATGGGCAGCAAAGTTTGTTTCTAATTCATCTCGCATACCACATAAGGAAAACAAAATAAAAGAAAATCTGTATGCATTCAAAGTTCGAAGTTTTTGTAACCAACCATCAAGCGTTTTTGAAAGTTCATTTACAAATTGCAAAATAAATTTATTGCAATGCTTAATTTGTTTCTACCATCAAAAAGTTCTAGCGCTAAACAATTAAACGATGCTTCCATTTCCCGCGAAATTTATCTACTTGCAACCAAACCATGCTGTGAATGATAGGATATTAATTTCCTATTTGCCCTTTTATTTCATATTTCGCTTGTTACTTCCACCTTATGTTTCAAAGCGCACCAAACTCATTCTACCCCCCGACAGACACTGAACCATCATTTCAACCTTAGCTTGTATTTTTTTCCAGCATACCGGAACTCCGAAGTTTCAATATTCAATGTTAGTTTTTCAAAATAGCCTCGAACCATTTTAGAGTTTTGTAAAAGTACCAGAAAAATTACTATGACCGCCAGGCCACTAGACTATTGCAGAATTCCATTTCCTCAAAATAATGGCGATCACAACGAAGAATAACTCACCCACGAGATATCACGAAATAAACAGAATTTCACGTTGCCTTTATCTATGAAACAAGCAAAAACTTTTTAATCATCATAGCACATATTTGGCGAGCTCAGCCCCAATGTAAAGTGAATAGTCTGAAGCAATAAAGGAGGAACCAATGAAAAGTTCAAAAACGCTCCAGCTGCAACGGACTTCCACATCGTTCCTTGCGCTTACTAGCTCACCAGCGTGCTAGTGAGTACAGGAATTGTCGAAACCTTTGATTTTCCGTTGTTTGCAAGCGGAAAGGAGAGAGTATTCCCGTTTCCTGGCAATCGCTGATGTAGGACGGCATTGTAGTTTCATTGCACTTGGGCTTATGCCATCGTAGATCCCGAAATGAAACCATCAACTGAATCCTTTAATTAAAAAAGTCTCCTTTTGATGTGGTTACGTGCAAGAAGTCATGCCTTGTGCAACCCCTATGCTAGTATGCCACAAAATATTATAGTTGATTCCATTACGCGGAGAATAGTTTTTCGCTACACTACTAGCCTGAATACTTCAAATTCTCTCCTCCCCTCTAGTTTCAAATCCACCGTTATTACTGCAAGATTGCTTGAGCTTTCTCGGTTAGAACTTTCACAAATCTCACTTGAACGTATGCTAACAAGTCTATTCACCTGAGCTGTGTGCGGCAGTAAAATCATCTTCAAGAAGTAGTTCTTCAGTCCGAAAATCCACTTATGGATTTCGTGACGAAATAGAATAAAAACGCTCGAGCAGCTTCAACGTCACTTAAAAACAAGCTTCCCAGTCGCAGCAACTTGCTCGCCAGGTCCTTTGCCTTACTCTCGTCAGCGTCAGCTGCATTTCAGCCATTAATTAATGGAACACGGCAAAGGTATGTAAATGGGACTGGGTATCACGTCAAACGCTTAAGGAACTTATCAACCGAGAGAGACTTCTTTGAAATAAGCACGACTATAGCTACGGTAGTAGTAGTGGTGGTGATGACAACGGTGATGAAAATAAGACAACAGCTATCAAGAGGAACCTCGCGTGCACCGCGAGTGCCTTAAATTTGTTGTCGTGTTCAAGTCTTCACTCCGTTTCATTCGCGAGCTCCGCCACTATACTTGACCTTAATTCCTAATGCTTGATGGTTTTGAGTTTCGTGATAGGGTGAATAAATATCATGCTGGGGAAAGATGCTAGAAGCAGGATGAGAACTCGAAAAACAATCGTCGCGAAGTTGTCTACGGTGTCGTTTCTAAAAATATATACAACAAAATTAGTGCTACAGCAAACCACTTAAGTTTTGCTAATATTTTTTTCTCTCGTATGTTGGTAAATAGTATCGATTCACTATCATTGTAGCTGGCTTGTTTGAAATCTTCACAGGTCAAGTTTTTTTTACCCTACATGAGGTTCTGAAAAGATAATATGTATGTAAACAATTTGCAAAATGTAAAACACCTTTCATCAATTTTTTATATCATTACAAAATACGCATGTCCCTCAATGAATGCAATGATGCCTAATGATTCCACAAGAATTGCCATTTTTATCTGAGCACAGTCAAATAATTATAGAGTCAGACCAAAGCATTTCGCAAACGCTAATCAGGACATAAGCAAACATATTTTCACTTCAACTGACTGACAAATGAAAATATCATATCTACCTACACGCATCATAAAACACTTGCCACAAATTATCGTCATGCAAGATTTATTAATTAAATGTTGCCTGTCTTTTTTCACTTTTACTTAATGTCTCCTAGATTCATATCAAAAAGGTCGTCCGCCAGAAAGACGCACATTTTAGAAAGAAGATTTATTTGCAATAATACAAATAGCTGTAGGAACAAAGTGAGGGAACATTTCATTTTGCCTGTCGTATTTCATGTCGAGTACTTTGAATTCTTGTGACAGGCATAGCGATACAGACACAAAATAATGGTTTAATGGATCGGAATATTTACTCAACGTCACCCAACATTAGGGCGCATAGTAACAGCTTGACAGTAATAATAGGTATCTTATGGTATTGGGGATTTATATAATTTTGATCTACTCGCTTTAATCTAAAAGTAGACTTTATCAAACGGCCGACGGAAAAGAAAATCTCACTGTGTGTCGTATGCCCACGTTGGGCGCGGAAGCTATTTGCAGAAAAATATTATACTGTTGAGGTTTAGGGAATAAAAGAAACCTATATATGTACGCTCGTATACTTCAATGCCGAATGTGACAACAGCACCTTTCTTGAAAATTATTTGAAGCTTGATATTAAATAGATTAGACAAATTTTCTTGCAAATGTCAGTCTGTGCACTTAAATTCTTATTCAAGAACATGTAGATACATTCGTGGAAAATCTATTTCATCTCAAACGATTAATTCCAAAGATACATAAAAAAAATCGCCAGCCCTTTTTACAATCAACATTCTCATCACCACTATTAAACCGTCACCATCATTCGAATCGAAACCTTATACTGCCACCCACAATCAATTTATTTTGAAAGTGGAAAAATACAGCTATTGTTTGTCCTTGATCCGTCTCTTTCTTTTGCAACTGGACTTTGAAATCACATTTTAAATGGATTATCCAGTGTTCACTGAAGTTACGGTTTCATCGTTGATGTGTTATTTTTTCATGTTTTCGTTTATCTATGTTTGGGAGTGTTATTTATTTGTACTCGTATATGAGACATATGATAGAAAAGTCTCCATTGGGAATCGATAATTTACTAATCAAATATTTCATTTGAATTTTATTTTCTATGCATTACAGTTGTCAACCAAAAATATCAGGTCCAAGTCCATGATGAATACGTTATGTCAGGAAACACTGCTGTCCTTAAATGTCAGGTGAGTGAATTTCAATCAATTTCATATGTGTTGTTTTTACAAAGTTGCCTCTTTATTTTGAATTTGTGTTAAGCTAGTTCGAAAAAACGTTTCGTGCATATAAGATTTTATTTCAGGGGTTATACCCAGTTAGAAGTCCGAAAAAAGACGTTTTTTATGAATTTTTTGTGAAAAGATATTTTATTTTACAAAAACAAAAAGTATATATGTATTTAGTGGCAACATCTAAGTTTATAATGGCATTAATAATTTGTAAAAATATTGATCTGGTGCGCTCCTCCAGACGATCTCCTGAAGGTCTTCAAAAAAATTGTGTTTGGCGGTGACCACGATTTCTCCGGTATAATTCATCTGAAGTCAAAAAACCAAACAGACTCTTTTAGTAGGTAGATAAAACTAGGTATTGATCGAAGAAATAATCGAAATTTCGATTTTTGACAAAATGGCAGCTTTGTAAGAAAAAAAATCGCATTTTTGACCAAAATTGCCATTTAAAATTTTTTAAAAAAATTGAAATAATTATCCGAAATCTTATTCCTTCGATTAATACCTGAGGAATATATCTGAGAAAGTTGGGTTAAAATTTCAAACCGTTTGGTTGAGCAGTTTTCTAGAAATCTTGGTCACTCGCTGACTTGGAAAACATAGTTTTCAGAAACACGCGTTTAAAGTTTCGGAAGAAGTTAACACATAGATAATTTATACTAATGTTCGAAGAACATTAGTATTAAAATCGATTGGGCCAAAAATTCATATTTCCATATATATACATATATATATATATATATATATATATATATATATATATATATATATATATATATCATCATAAAAAAATTTCAGTGAGATAATCTCGGGAACGCGTCATCCGATTGAGCTGAAACTTTCAGGATACATTGGTGTATATGCAGAATAGGTCCAAGTCTCACTAAATGTCAATTATCTTTAACCCTTTGGTGCCGGCGGCCATTTTAATGAAATTTTCAATATACCTATTATTCCGTTCACAAATAGTTTTTGCAAAAACAAAGTTGAAGAAATAAATTTCGAACGTGTTTTACTTATGAATCGGATAATGTTTTGGAATTTTTTAACCCCATGTGTGCGCTGGGTGCCTAAAAACAGAACGGGAAAATTTGAACATTTTTAAATTGCGATAACTTTTGACAAAGCTATTCAATCATTACAAAATTTTCAGGACATATTGGTATTATTTAGTTGTAGATTTGTGTTTAATGAGCATGCTGACAACTCTGTAGCTAGAGCAGGCTCTGAAAGTGAAAGCCTCCAAATCATCGTCTCTCTTGAAAAACTGCCGCTTCTTCAAAAAGAAGCCACTCATATGTAAATCTTGTGCTTTGTTTACATAGGAAAAAAAAATTTGATATGGTATAACGGGCACGCCTGGTAGCCCTTGCCCAATTTACCTATATTTTTAGCATCAAAAACTTCTGTTCACGGAAACTCACGATCCGATGAGCAGAATGATTTGAAATTTGCAGAATGTATTGACCTTAAATAGGACCAGGTCTGATAGAAGTGATTTTGAAACGCGGGTGATTCTGTGCCAGTGGTGCCATCTTGAAAAATCACTAAAAAAAGATAACTGCTTTTAGCCCTATAAATTCTGAATCAATCGTTCGATTTTGACGAAATTCACACAAAAGCTGGACCTTACTTCAAACCACGTTTGGTAGAAATTCGGTTGAAAAATTCGGTTGGATAATTTTGGTGTCTTAAATTTGAAAAAATAAAATTTTGGAAGTGAAAACATTCAAACCATCGAATATCCTAAAAAATATCCGTTTCTTACAATAAAACCAATCTGTATACAAATCTTATGCTTTATCTACACGTTCAAAGTAAAACTTTGGAAATTTCATGACGGGCAAGAACGGTAACCCTTTCCCAGTTAACCTATATTTTTAGCATCAAAAACTTCTGTTCACGGGAACTCACGAACCAATAATCAGATACAACTGAAATTTACAGAATGCATTGGACTTAATTAGGACCAGGTCTGATAGAAGCGATTTCGAATTGTGGGCAACTCTGTGCCAGTGGTGCCATCTTGAAAAATTACAAAGAAAAAAAACTGATTTTTGTCCTATGAAATGTGAATAAGTTACCAGATTTACATGAAATTGATACAGTAGCTGAACCTTACTTTAAACTCTGTTTGGTGGAAATTTGGTTGAAAAATTCGATTGGTGCTGCCAGCTATGGTAGTTTTTGTGTCTTTGGTTTTGAAAACTCGCTCAGGAAAATAAAACTTTTTGCCCTATAACTTCCAGTGCAGCCATGAAATCAATACGAATTTCATACAATTAATGGAACCTATTATAGACATGATTCAGGCCAAATTTGGTTGAAAAACCACGATAGAGTTGCCAGCTATAGTTGGTTTTGTGTTTAATTGCAATATCTTTACTAAGCGGTTTTATCGTAGAATTTTCAAATGGTAATGATATTGTAGTGACAATAAACAGCAAATATTAAGTTTTCGATTATTTAAAAAAACTCGCTGCAGATAACTCTAAATTTCTTTATACTCCTATAACTTCGAATGTTATATAACAACGTGAAGCAGATGTGATATATTCTTGGCTTTGATACTGGCAAAAGGTTGCCAGCACGAGTCGGTTGTGCTACTTTTGCTTACTGTTAGAATTCATATCGGAAACATTTGCAATGAAAGTAAATAACCAATATTTCAATTCCCAAAGTTCTGCAAATTTTTCGTATCGCAGACCCAAACACCAACTTCAGTTACAGTGTTGCAGGCACTGAGCATTTTCTTCATTGATGTTATATGAGATGCTGCTTTCAAAGTTTGGTGAAATAAGCAACTGATAACGAATATAATTGACAAGTGTTTTTCTTTCATAAACTTTGAAACCCATGCCAGTGGTAATATCTGAAACCTTCTACCATATGAGTTATAATGCATTCTTGAGACCAAAGTAAAACGTGGCATTTGCAACAGTTTGGCCGTAATAAGCAGCTCATGTGGTGGAATATGCACTCAAAACCTGCACGATTCTTCTACTGTTCTTCGAACATTAGTGTTTCTAGCGGTTCAGGTGCGCTAGAGTTTTTTTTTACTTACATCGAGTCATCTTCTCTAGGGCCATAAGATGTACCCTTTATAGCCTCAGCAGCTTCTAATACTTCGATTTGATGTTGTCTATGAGCCATTCTTCCCTCTCGCGTACTCCCATGCGCTTCGGTCTGTACTCCGCCTTCTTTCTAACAGTCCGAGATGTAATTACAAATATGCGTAGATCTCGGAAAAAACTTGTCTGATCGATTTGAAATTTTCAGGGAATATTATAAATTAAATGTAGGTTCCGAAAATGAAACAAAATAAAAATCGATTTTATGAAAATTCTAACTGCGTTTAACCCCTTAATAATGTGAGGCTTAAATGTTTGTTGGGTCAGTAACAAAGTACTTTTCGAATCATTTTTTTTTTAGCTTTCAAAAACAAAGTTTTAATTCCACGAATAATTGTTATTGTTTTAGGTTTTATTTTCAAAGTTAGATTGAACTTGAATAATAATTTTTTCAAATTCATCTTCTTTCGTTGTTTTTATTTCCACATTCAATTTTTTGATGTTCGATAATTGGAAGAGAATTGTATAATGACTCTTTAGGCATGAGGTAAACTGATAAATGTGCCAAATGGTCCCTGAGCAAAATGTGCTTGAATTTAGTGTAATTTGTAATGTGTTTATATCAGAACCAGGGTGAATAAAACAGGCTTTTAGTCCGTAAATAAAATTAACTAATCTATACAGTCTACCCTTATTACTTTACTTACTTGAGCACATTCCCTTTTATAGGAGCATAAAATATATTCTTTGGCCCGTCACACATGTCAACACTTTCTACATTTTATACTTCATTGATTTCAGCATCCTTAAAGCACTTCAAGCATTCACAGGCACATGCATGCCAATGAAAAGAAAAAAAATCAAAAGTGTCCATTCATGCATCTATATCTAGGTTATCTCTAACTGCTTCCTCAATTAACAGTGTCTCTTTTCGTCTTTCAGGTACCGAGTTACATGTCGGAATTCGTAATGGTCACGGCTTGGGTACAGGACTCCGGAATGCACTTATATCCCAATACGGATATCGGGGGCAAGTACACAGTCCTATCTAACGGTGAACTCTACATAAATAACGCCGGCACGAATGACGGATACAAGACTTACACATGTCGTACTGTAAATAGACTAACAGGTACGGTACTTTGCCGAGCAGACCTCGTAAGTGGGCCAGCTCGTTTCCTAAGTATTTACGCTTAAATGCTTCGATATCTAAGTACATATATATTTACATGCAATATTAACTGTTCATGAAGTTTCGTCAGTGCATAGAAAATGCAGATAAATTCCCCCATCCCCACACTGATTTCTTTCTCAAACCACTTGCGAACTTTCCCTCTCTCCTCTCTCTATCGATCCGAAGATGAGCAAGGATACTATGTATATGAATATCACAAGGCTCGAACCGAACAGGACTATAGATTAGGTATCTGGAGCACACAGAAGATGTTTGTAGTAACGTGAAATTAGCATTTAACAATCAGGTCGTATTCTTCATCGTTTACGTAAGACACAACCTGCAAGTAGCTTCTGGCAGTGGAAACGCTGCAAGACCGTTGCAGGTAGCTGATATTTATGCGATGCCATCCAATGCGAGGATACACAGAAGAGCTAGTTTCCGCCGGCCCTTAACCCATTTATTACATTTTTCCCAAGAATCGATTTTTGTTTGAATTCACCAGGACCGACCGGTAAGCAGGAAGGAAGTGAAGCAAGCTAGTAAAAAAATGAAATTTAATAGACCTAGTAACGAGAAATATCATAGGCGAGCAAGAGAGCGAACAAAAGAGCTTACATAGTAGAGATGATCATAAATTGTGTACGTCGATAGTTTCATTGTCCTGTAAGCCATTATATCTGCACCGGTTCGTTGACTGCGTTGCATTTGTGTATTAAAAACTACTAAATTAGCTTAAATTAACTAATTGAGAGCTTAGAGGTGTACAGGTGAAATAGTAGTATCTTGTGCTATGCACCGACGAAACTCCATTCCGAAATTATTTCTCTTTCTGTTCTCTTTTCGCTCAAATGAATAACTAATTTTCAAAAATACTCTAACTCTTCGAAATAGGTGAAATACAAGTATCAACATATCCAGGTCGAATAATAGTAACGGAGCCGAAAGGTCTGGTGCAGCCCCGAATCAACGTCGAGAAACATTCGCTAAGGCATGTAGTACTTAATGGACAAACAACGTTGCCTTGTATAGCACAAGGCCATCCGGTACCTACGTACAGGTGAGCTCAGCTAATAAATTTGCAATGAAACGAACAATTCCCTTACATTTTTCCCATAAAATATGCATTGTGCATTAGCCAAAGTTGCTTCTCCTCTCCATCTATACCGCATTCCCGTCCCATTTCGTGCATCCAGTATTTTTTTTTATTTTTTAAATATTTATCACCCACTTACATGTGAATATCTATTTTCCGTCGACTACCATTAGACCCACAGCATGTTATATGCCTGTACTGTTTTCTACCGGCTGTCGAGAACGCTTCCTTCGCTGAACTCTGTAAATTTTCCTAATTCTTCGCTCGAAATTTTATGATGTACCTATGCGGGAATGTAGATTCGTATCATATTTTGTCTTGAGTTTTTGTATGCATGGTGGATCTACGAACATGAGCATGTGTTATTGGGTCTGGAGAGGACGCGAAATTATGAGGGTACGTTTGATGTATTCTCAAGTTAGAAAAGAATTCATTGTGAGTACAAAGGATTTGAGAAGTTTGAAAATGTTTGAGTTAGATTAGTTAAAGGAATTAGCGTTTCATTAAGATACTTTACTGCCGAGTCCTGAAGAAAAAGTTAATCAACAAAGGATAAATTAAAATCAAAATTTATGAATGAACGAATTTAAAACAATGTAGGATTTAAAATGTTAAGCTATTTACAAATTGATAGAATATAATAAACTTTTTACCTATTAGCCCCTAACTTTTTTCATCAATTCCAAGAAATACTGCTTTTTATTTCAACGGAACTAATGTTGTCTTAATTCAAATTATAAAATTATTTTTTCCAAAAAGCTGACTGAAATCAATGAAAAAAATACTATTATATACAAACAGCAAATTCAAAAGTTCGTAAGGTACAATTTCACTTTGACCTTCCGGTAAATACAACGAAAATCACAATGAGATTAAACGTGAAATTAGAAAACTATTGAAGAGTAGAACAATAATGAAGCAAATAGGATAAAAATCACATGCATTCTGGAAACACAAACACCATCAAAACATGCCTATAGCGCACGCAATTTGATAAAAAATGGGCAAACACTGGGTGTGAAATTTTGATTATAATACCAATGACACCAATAGCCGATTAAAATGCGGTCATGAAACGACCCTCAAATCACGCTAAAACACTGCTTTTTCATCGAAATCCCTTTATACTTTCAGCTTTAAAATCTTACATTTTATTGTTATAAATTTTGATGTTTCAAATTCTATGCAATAATTGATTATAATCACAGCAACAAAATACCACTAATCACATTTTGAAGTTACTTTTATTGAATTTGCTGTCAAAATCATTGCAGGCATTTTGACACCCAAGCCTACACTAGGCCCATATCTTAGCCAGGGGTGGCTCGTCAGTGTACGCAAAGGAAGCAGTGCTTTCCTTGCTAAACCACTTTGTTTAAATAAAAAAATTATTTTGCAATCAATATTTAACAATCAAAAGATTTGATTTTTGAGTATTTGAAAAAATAACTTTTTTTTTCTTTCAAACTACAAAACTCGATTGTCAATATCCATGAAGTGGTTTGATTTTATAACAGTCCAACTACAGAGCTTCGAAGGTAAATTTACAGCAGCGCAACGAAAACTCAAGCGTTTTACTCAAAACCTCAAGCACTGCATACCAATCAATTCACAACATAAGAGTTCATTACAGCGCATTGATATATACTACACAAAACATTGAAGTGATTTTGCTTCAATGCTCGAACTCGTGATTTTCGTATAGATCTACCTAGACGGTATACCTAAATGATGCCCACAAACACTCTGCACTTAGTGCATACAAAAAGCATCGCGGACGCTGCTCAGTTCTCAGCACCTTAGTGGGAAGAGAAATACAAGAGACCCTTGCCCGTCCGCCCGCTAAACAACCCGAAAAGCTTTGTGAATGAATGAAATTAAAACACTGGAAACTCATCAGCGTCTCTGTTATTTTTCTGTTTGTCCTCATAATACGCTACAGAATCTGTATATTCTCTTCTGCTGTTAAAATAACTGTTATAATTCTTTCGACTTAAATGTTTTTTTATTTTTGGTCAAAAATAGATAAAAAGGTAGTTTTTAAATTAAATTATAAGACAAAATTTGTTAAAGTGATAGAGTATTGAATATATTCTGTTTCGAAAAGTTAGTCGCGTTTGATATGGATTTTAAATTTCAATTCTCTCAAAATAAGTTCAAAATAATTTAATTAGCTCAATATCTTATGTTGTTTCTGATTCCACCCGTAAGAAAAAAAGCGCGTATTGGATCAATTATTTTAGATGAAACAACTGATATTTTCACTAAGTGTCAACTCTCCACAGTAATGAGGTACGTAAACGAAAAGGGTATTATCCATGTTCGATTTCATGGCTGTAAAGTTATTTCAGAAGATATGTTAAGCGAAATTGGTGGCCTACATACAATACATAAAAGGCCTAATACAATACATAAAACTGAATAAATACATAAAAGGTGTTCCGCTTACGAAGAGGTTGCAACAAGGAGACTACCCAAGATTGACCCTACAAGATGAAACTATAATGATCACTTGGTTCCAACTGTTTTAGAAAATAAATTTGACACAGGCAGTTCTCCCCAAAAGATTCCATAGC
Organism: Nemotelus nigrinus; assembly: GCA_947369275.1. Classification (NCBI taxonomy): domain Eukaryota; kingdom Metazoa; phylum Arthropoda; class Insecta; order Diptera; family Stratiomyidae; genus Nemotelus; species Nemotelus nigrinus. The sequence goes on along the minus strand of OX376373.1, from coordinate 15,303,265 downwards.
GGAAGTTGAGATAGCGAAACCTTCAATTCGGCAAAATGTCTATTATCTTAGCTCTCGAAATTTCGATTTAAATTTCTCTTCAAAATGTTTGCCTTTATTTTCCCCTTTAGTGATCAATTATATGACTCCAACTCCAAACAAAATATAATTATATTTTTTGTTGTGTAAAGAAAATGAATGATTTCAGTGGTAGTCTTTGATATTCAATTAAAATTAAGGGGGGAAATACATGTAAAATCGAAAAAAAAATTGCTAATTTCAAATTGAATTAAAATATATATATTGTTCATTCAGAAAATGTTTAGTATTAAATCCTTAAAATACAAGTTTCACAGTAAATGAAAATCTTTTTTTAATACTTTTTCAACACAAAATGGCGGCGATGCGAGCGAATGAAAAAAACACATCAAAAACTGCCTCGTACAACTTAACGCCTTTTCCGGGGAACTTGCAACATTCAGAGAAAAAAAAATATGCCAATGAAATATGTAATTCATAGGTGAACCAATGAAATTTACAAAAATATTTTAAATTTTTAAATTAATTTTAGATTAAACATAAAAATCGATTATTTTTCAAAACAATCACACTTTAAACATTAATAAACAAACTATTTTTCTGAAATTATAATAACATTTAGGTTCAACGAAGGGATAATACTCTTTTGTAGATGTGGTATAAATTTGAGCCGGATCGATTCAATATTTTTTGAGACATCTTGTACGGCAGTTGAAAAAGTACTGCTTTGAGAAAAACGCGTTTAAAGTTTTAAAGCTCCACCGACCTGGGGAACGCCGCGCTGCCTTTAACTAACTATAACTCGAGAACTAATACGAATATCGCTTCAAATCTTTTTTTGGTTTATTTTAAGAGCATTTCAAACATTTTGATGTAATAAAAAAAATCGATTTTTTTTTAGCAGTTACATGTATTTTTCCCCTTGATCTCATTTTTTAATCAAACAGTAGGCGAATGTGGCCTACCTTCTAGTCGCAAAAGATTAAAATTATCTGTAGATGGTGAAGTAAACGTTGAAACTTCCTACAGACAACTTTTTTTTTTTAAATATTCGATAATATAGCATAAAAGCTATCAGAAAGATTTCAATCCTTAGAGCAAATAAAATTTCTAGAGCTTCTTAATAATTCGTTTTATTCTAATTTTCACAAAAGGGTTCGCAATCACCTTTTTGATAACTTTCAAAGTTCATATCCAAGCAAATTTGAATTATTTTACATTCTTATCTGTGGGGTAAAAAAGTATTGAAAGATCTTCTTAGAAAAGAGAACTACAATCTAATAATTGGCCAATTTGCAAAAGGATAAAAGAATAGATTCAATAGAATATAAAAATCAATAAAAGAATATATTCTTTTGCCATTTGGCTCATCAAAGTTCACCCCAAAATCCAGCTTTCCCCTAATTTTTCCGAAGTCTCACCTTTTTTTGTCGCATTTGACTGGACTATTGTGGGCAAACGCTGTAAACGATTCAAAATATGACTTGAGCCATACCAGCGTTGCAATCGCAGATAAATACTGGGAGTACCATTTGTTTATATATTCTTAAAATTTCTATAAAGTGGAAATCGCTAAACAAAAATCGATTATGCTACGAATCCACTACTAACCTCAAACGTCTTGCTCCGAAGTCGTTATAGTGGGAAAGCTTTGATTTTACATACTTAGTTCTAGCAAAAACTACTCACAACCTCAGTCACATTAATTTCGTTAAGTTTTCCTACTCTACCACCCACTCTTCCCAATTAAATGAGATCACCTCAAAACATTTGTCCACCCCCCGCCCTACCACACATATTCGCACACCCAATTTCATTTCATATTAATTTCCATACAAAATCATCATTGCAGGTGGTTCAAAGAGGAAAATGAACAGCTCTTGCCGTTACAGCTAAGCGAAAGGATCACAATGGTATCAGCCGGTTTACTTAAGATTACAAAGGTAAATAGATGAGTAAATGAATTGCTGAACAGACAGTGAATTTAACATGCACGACATGTAAATAAACGAAGAAAATATTGTTGTTTGTTCGTGCCATGTAGCTTTCACGTTCACGTAAACAAAAACATGGCTTATTAGCGAATTATTGTGTGCAAAAATTTTCGACATTATTAACGTTTCGTGTGTTGTTCATGTTTATTAGGCAAGACTGGAAGACAGCGGAAAATATCTTTGTTGGGTGAATAATACGGCGGGCGAAGAAACGATACAAGTGGCGCTAACCGTAACAGGTAAGGATTTAATATTTGATGTTTCTGTATTTGACTTCAACATTTCGGTATTTAAGGCAAATCAAGTTCAAAGAAATTCATTTTGATGTTTTTTGTGTGCAAGCATGGAGTGAAAAATTGTTTGTACAAATCAGAAGATAATACAACTTTCAATTTTGAAATTACCTAAATGTATAACGGCCACTTTAAAGATATGTTTAAAGCTAAATTTACGTTTAATGTTGGCATTTTGAGTAATAACCAGACAAAATACATTAAAAAGCTAATACAGCAGTAACAAATCAAGTAATTGTTTTTAATAGCATTACTCCATAAATGGAATTTCTAAATTAGTATTGCATCTTATTTTTATCGAGAAATTATTCATAGGATACAATACTCCAAATAGTAAAAATTCATTAGTAATGCTTCCAAAACAAATAACACTTTGTTTTTTTTTTCGATGGACTATAGATATTTTCTAACAAACTACTGTAGACGTCGTCCCCTTTTTCGACCAACAAATATCTAATCTCCTTTTCAGACAACTAAAGTGTAATCTTCTTCACATATCATCAAAATCATATTCAGTATCCGACCCTAAACCCACTGTGCTTGCGAATTGAGATGTTGACGTTTCCAAGATAGATTTTCATTCAGACAAATCAAATTTTAGGAACTCCATTGAAATAGACTACCTTCACAAAGAACAAAAAATAGCAGGAAACACCCATCTGCGTGCCTCGGGCAACTCGAAAATTATATCAATGAGAGGACTAAACTTCACAATGCGATAATGGGAAACATTTTAAACGGGAAAATGGTTTTCTTAATACATTCCCACGGTTTTTCCTTATGAACAGATTACAAGGAAATTGAAGACTGATTAAAAGGAAGTAGATTGTAATAATACTAATAAAGACTTCCTTCATAGTCTTGTGGGTTTTGATGCCAATTCAGAATAGCATTTAAAAAGAGATTAAGAGATAAGTCTAAATTTTTGCTGGTTCATTTCCCCGCTATCAATATTATCATTTTGGAGCAATTTAGCATTTTTTGTTTAATTGTCGATGAACGCTTTTAGATATTATTCAAATATCTAAAGTGGAGGAAACGATGATAATTTTGGCAAAATTGGAAGCATATGCCTCAAATTTAGCAGCTTAATTTTAATTAGCTGCATTCTCTACCAGTGTATGAGATCTTAGTGTATGAGATCTTTGGTTCGAATCCAGGTACGGACGGTAGATCGCCTCCTGTTTCCTGAATAGGTACCTGAGTCTAATCAGGAATCAGTGTAATCAGCGATAAATTTGGTTGTAGAATTTATCACTCCTCACTCGTATTGATTGATTGATAGCCTGGAGTGCGTGCAGAATGTCCCTAGCACTGCCACCTCCCTGAGTCTATTCTGCCTCCTCTGCGTTATGTCCTATATAGTATGTCCAGACTTCTTATGAACCTGGACATGTTCTTTGACGGGACATTTGTGATGTCCCTAATGAAGGGAAGAGCAGAGCCAAGGAGATCTTCTTCTCCCTAGTACCGGACAGAGTGTAAGCAGATGTTCTACCGTTCTGTAGTTTCCCCACAGTATCTGCAGCGGTTGTTCTGCTCCTCACTTATCCTGTGCAGATACTTTTTGCAGGGAAGATGACCTGTCAATGTTCCGCATAGTGCTCTTATGCCACTTTTGCACAAAGCAACCGCTTCTTTTGTCTCTTTTGCTATCGAAGCCAAGGTATTTTTTTGAATGTGTTAAACCCTCAATACTAAGTCAGTATTTTTCGATATTTATTTTGCTCCATGTTTTAATTTCCTTATCCGCATCTGCCTTTGTAAAGCCCTAGTACGGACAAGGACCTATCAAGGCCATTTTCGCTCCTTCTTTGGCTTTGGTATCAGCTTCCCCGTTTCCATGGTGCCCCTTATAGCTGGGGATCTATATCAACTTGAGGCTATTCTGTGCCCTTATTTTATTTAGGGTATATCTCACTTCTGAGAGTATAGCTGAATTTATTTGATCGCGATTGATAGCCAGGAGAGCCGCTTGACTATCCGATTTATCTTTATTATTTGTGAAGCATTTAGTATCGCTCGTTGCTCTTATAATCAGCAGGTAGGCCATCCTTTGAAGCTTGTTGAGCCTATTAACAGCGGTTTTTTGCATGGTTTCACCATTTGTTTGTATGCACATAGTGTCTGCCTTGGAGATAGTTCCCAATTGCGTCCAAGCATTTATTTTGTCACCCAGAGTGCCTTAATGGCCTTCATTGTCGTTTTGTTTAGATGATTGCCTCATTTGAGTTTCTTTTTCTGGGTGTATTCCTAGATATTTTACCTCTTCCTGCAGACATACGACTGTGCCCCTAATATTTAGCGCTTCTATTTCGATTTTTCTTTTTCTGGTGAATGGTATTATGCTAGTTTTCTGAGGATTAATGGATGGACCCTCTTCTTCACACCATTAGCTTGTTTGATTTAAAGCTTTTTGCATTCTGGATCTCAAGGTATCCATGTGTGAGCCTCTTATTATCACCGTGATGTCGTCCACGTAGCAGAGAACAGTTGGACCCTTACTATTGAGGGGCATGTGAAGGTCATCAGCTAGTAGGAACTATAGCAAGGGGATAATACCCCTCCCTGTGGACATCCCCTCCTAGTGTCCGCCCTTAGCTTCGCCTCCCCCAGCTCCGCAAACACACCTTGATTCCTTAGTATTTTACTCGCGCACCCCACTACTTCTTGAGGTACATCCCTCCTCTGGAGAGCGAGTTACAGCGAGTCATGTCTTGCATTGTCAAAGGCTCCTTCTATGTCCATGAAGACACATAGTGCAATTTCCTTGCCTTTCAATGCAATTTCTATTATTTGATATAGTTGATTGATATAGTTGATCTTCCCTTTTGGTAGGCAAACTGAAATTTGTGACGTGGTATCTTTGCCAAAAGATCATACTTTATGTATAGGTCAATCAGTTTCTTCATGGTCTTTAACATAGAAGATGAGAGGTTAATTGGCCTGTATGATTTTGGCAGGACGGCCAGTTTGTTGCCACCTTTAAGGATGAATACAAACCGCGCAATTCTCCACAATTTTGGTATATAGCTGAGTTGCAAGCTCGCTCTAAATATGTGTACTAGAATGGTTTTTAGTTTCCCCGTCACTCTTTGTAGCAGAGCTGGGTAGATTCCGTCTTTTCCTCGTGTTTTAAAATTTTTGAAGGAGTTTATTCCCCATTCAACCTTTTCAGACGTGATTATCTGTTTAATCAGAGGTGAGTGAGGTATTCGGTCAGGAATTTCCTTTTCTTCCTCAATCTCATTGCTGCTCCTAATTTTGCACCCCGAAAAGTGTGTTCTAAACAGCACTTCCAGTGTGTCGTTAAAGTTGGTCGTCATCCCTCCATCTAAAGTTCTGAGTAATATGCCGTTGGTAGCTTTTGAACAGAGCTTTCTGCATCTTGGCAGTCTATGGGATGCTATTGAGACTTTCGGAGAAGGCACTAGAAGCCTTTTTTTTATATCCTTAGCATTTTGTTGTATTCTGAGAGTTTCTTTTTGTAGGCCTGCCAGTTTGATGTAATGTTAGCTCGGTTGAACGCCGTTCTTGTGGCTCTTCTGATTTTTTCTCCTCTCTGTTCCACCATCGCACCCTCGTTTTGGAAGCACCGGTTTTCTAGTGTTGGATGGCAAGAGCCCGTCTAATTTAATGCCTAGGCCAGGATACAGATAATATGGCTGGTCTTTTATTATTCTCATACTCGTGGGACTACACTCGTATAGATCGATTGTAAATTAGTGATTGAAGCTATCTACCACCATCCACCAATTGATCCGATCAAGGTTGTGGTAGAATTAGTTAACTTTACTTTCTTCAGAGTTGTAAGTCACCATCTTTATAAAACATTACTTAAATTATTGTGAAATCAGCAACTTTAGTGAATGCAGCAACTTACCTGGTGTGGATCTTTTTTTTGCGTACCGGTCAAACTTGATCTTATTCGAAGTGCGAGAAAATGCGACTATTTAGTAAAGCATATTTATTCAACTATGTCCTAGCTATTAGACAGAATTTTATAGACTCTGGTGTCCGAACTATAAAGAAAAGCTCTAAGCTAAATTTCCTTCAGTAGAATCATTTTGAATAAAGCAACAATAATCTAGTTGTAAAACAATAGTTTGTCACAATCGTATTATATTAAATAACACTTTTAATGACAAGTGTCAGTTGAAACTTGAGATAGATGGCAAATTAACTACGTTTGCATAATTACTCAAATGAAGTTGATCCAAACTAATTGCTTTCTACTAATCACCATGACAATCATCATACAAACTACATCAAGGTGCTCATCACCTTCCCTTGAATCGCATTCAACCACACTTACCTTCCACCATCTTCAACTCAACGCTACATAAACACTCTCTGTGTGCTTATGTATCTTAATCTCTAATCCCGGATATCTAATCTTCAGCACACAAGATAATGCCATACAACGACATAATATATAGTATTAATTAAAATACAAATCACATTTTCATATTTCCCATTTCAGCACCGCTCACGGCCCATCTACAGCCTCAGGTACAGACAGTGGACGTCGATAAGGATGCACAGTTTCAATGCATAGTATCGGGTCATCCTGTGCAGGATGTTAATTGGTTACATGATGGAAAACCAATCCTCAGAGATAATCGAATTGAGGTATGACCAAAACAATTTTTAAGCTAAACCATAAACGCCATGCACGAGCCCCCATTCTCTACATCCAGGTGAAATTGCATTGCTTGCTTGCTTGCATCGTTCAAATCAATTTCAAACCACTTTAATCCCATTTCAATTATCGTCGTCGATATAAGTACATCGGATACGACACATGAATCAAAGAATACTAAGATTACGCTGATCGCCGTACGAAAATGAGTTGATGTGCGCACCTACGTCACACGTGACATGGATGGCTATTAGTCGTTCGAATATACATATGCGTCGATAATTAACGAGTGTGTTACACGTTTTAAATATACGCAAAAGATAATTGCGGCGGAGAACTAAATATTATAAAAACGCTTTCATAAAACTAAACCGACTTATTCAAAGCGTTTGTCACGTGTGACGTAATGAAACAGAATTCCAATATGGCGGACCTGCGCAATGCGTAATCTTTTTACTTGATTCATGGATACGACACACATGGCTGTGTTGTCTGATGGAACATTGACATGAAGCTGATGGGACAAAAAATATGTTGTTGGCTTTGAGTGGGATTTAAAAAGAGAATATTTTAATAATATTCGAAACTAAACAATAATTTATTAGATTCAAAAATTTGCAGGTTTTAAATGTTATCAAATCAAAAAATTTATCTTCAAGTATCTATCAAGTTCAAAACAAAAATCTCGTTCAATCAATTACACTGAGATTTTGCGTAGGAGAGAAGAGATTTAAAATGGCAAAAAGGTCGTTATGCTAATGACTTGTGCTATTTTCCCGCCACTGCATGCATAATGTACATATTTCATTCGCAAAATTGACAAATTATTTTCATTTCTTTCCTGCATCTTCCTGCCATTCCGCCAGATTCATTCCGATCCGCCGCGCATCATTATCAAGAAGGTTCAAAAGGAGGACCAGGGAATGTATCAGTGTTTCGTGACAAACGAATGGGAGCAGATCCAGTCAACGGCTGAACTTCAGCTAGGAGGTAAGTCAAGTTTAGCGTGACATTTCATCCTTGTCTCCATTCAAAACACATCTCAATCTACTTCATCTTACCATTCCGCCTCACACCGCGGTTCCGCAGAAAGAATAACGGATCGAGGAGAAGAGTTTCGTTTTTGATGGATCGATTCCGTTCCATCAAAAACCTTTACTCATCGCAGCACGAGACAGATGTGTGTATGTACATTACGCCCGCTAGATACTTAAAGTGTACTCGCATTATACGCTGATATATCATCGGAATCTGACGTCCCGGACCTGATTCAGGGTCTGGACCTAGACTCGAATATCATCCCTAAATCACACGATTCCTCGTCATGAAATCAGATCTAGTGGTGTGTTAATAATTCTCGCATTATATATCTTGACATTTTGACCTGAATTATGGCCCGGATTATTATTATCGCCATCAAAGCGAGAGCGTTAATGCTGAGATGGTGTTTGCTCGAGCGAAGCTTTACCTAAACGTTATGTGGAATTTATGTTGAATAATTTGTGGTATTTTCCAGGAATTGTTTAGTGTAGCGTGTACCTAGAATCAAGTTCAATTCAAATTGATTGTTTCAGTGGAGGATTCATCGAGGTGAGCAGGAAGATACGCAGTAAATACTTAAGCTTGTTAGTATAACCTTTAAGACGAGTGCCAGGACTGGGTATAGATTGTGAAGAAGTTTGTTTAGTTTTCAGCTTAACTGACAGCTAGGTAAACATTTCAACGTAAAGCTACGATTTATTCTCGAGCACGTTGAATAATGAATATTAACAGATAATATCAATAATATCAGATGAATATTAACACACCGTTTACATCAATTTTAATATGATTCCACTTGATTTGGCCCAAAAATTTATTCAAATAATGAAATGGTAGCAAGAAATTTGTTCTTCAGTTTCGACACCATTTAACTCACATTCTCACTACTCACCAACTGACCGCTCGCTCACTCCACCAATCTTATACTTTCTTTTTATCACAGTCCTTCGTATTGCTTTCTGTCGATTGAGTTTTTCCTTTTGAATTTCTGACATATTTGTCTCAGCAGGAAACGAGTCTGGAATAAACTAAAGGGAAATCGACTTGCACGGATGGTGAAACAAAAAGAAAGAAATCGAATTTTCCTAGAATTGAATACAATTATTGAGTTTCTATTCGAAAGTATTTATTTCGTTACACAACACAAAATATGTTATTGTACCTAGTTGGAATTTGTTTTGAAGTTTTCAAGTTGCATTGGAATGTAAAGCGTCATTGTTTTGACTTTTGGCTATCTGCAAGATATTGAAAATTATTGATTAGAGTAATAACATTTCGAGCTCCAGTTACTATGCTGCAAATTGAGTTCAAAGAAGTTCCTGTTGTTTGAAATGACTAATCAAACCAAATCATGATTGTCATTATGCAAAAGTAGTCCCACGTCAACCCTCGTATGGATCTAGGGGTTGAAGCTGGTAGAGAGCTTCATCACAATTTTACTCAATCAATGTGAACACGAGTGTGGAGTGATTAGTTCCACGAATTACTTTACTTCTGAATTAAATCAGATGCCTAATCAGAGCTAGGTTAACTCAAAGCTTGGTGCACGGACCCTCGTCCGAACCTGGATTCGAACCAGGGACCCCACACGCAAGAAGTCAGTGCTCCAGCCACTAGGCTACTCAAGCTTCCGAGCTTGATGACTTCTTAGCAGAAATTCATAGTAGTAGGCGCTTTGCATTATAGCGTGCAAAGCCATTCATATAGCCCCCAAGATATACACTATAGCCCAGATCAATTGGAAGGTAAAAGCGAAATTGTTCTCATTTTAGACAATATCGGGATTTCGTCAATTTCAGGAGACAAATTTTTATTTGGATCTGAATACTAACCAAAGCTTGCATCTGCTTGCATCTGAATACAACCTATTCTTTCAGAGCCACTATGCCCACTAGGCTACACGAGCTTATTTGAAAGCTAATGTTATTCAGCCGATTTTAATGGTATGTGGTAAGATTTTGTTCGTAGTAGCTCGGGCTATGTTACTTAGAAGTTGAGACTATGTGCATAGCAGAAAGGCCCATTATATTTAGGGATTTGGCCCACGACCCTCTACTGATTCGAAAATTCACCCACCACGTTATTCATGAAAAGTTAAATGTTAACATTGGACGAAAGAAAATGTAAACAAGGGAATTAATGATGTTCATTTGTCCCAAGCCTTGCCTGGTAAATAATAGAAACATTGTAACGGGTCGGAAGGATATAGGATTTTGCTAGTAAAAATTTAGTAGGAAGTAGGAAAAAATATTTAAATGTAATTATAAATATAAGATAGGGCAGTAGTGATGGCGACCCTGCCGAGGATGCTTTTGTGTACCGCCAGGCCACGTCAAGGTTGAGCGATTAAGACTTCACACCCCCGTGACCCAGCAGCGAACAGGCCGCCAAATTAAGTAGTTAATAGGACTTAATTGACTACTTCAGACCGCAACCGCAGAGAATAGATCATGCAAGAGACGAAAATCAAACACGAAAATCGCTTATTCGTTCACGACCGGCCTAAAAACTACGCGAAATCATTGGTCAACCAAATCCGGCAGACTATAAATCGTGCCGAAGCGGTATGTCAAGAAATGTTCCGGATGACTCAACAGAATAAAACTACCTCAACAGAATAAAACTACCAAATTCGTCCCACCACCTGCTAGCGCGATATAATACATCCGCAACTTACAAAGAAAGAAAACATATGTGAAATCAAGCATCAGCAGCCTACATTGTTCCAGGAGTTGATCCGGCCCAAAATGTCGTAACCTGTGTGTCAATATCGTCGGCGGCACTGTGAGATTTAACCCCCTCAAGGTGCAAAATACTTTACTTCATCGTGCGTTTCGAGTGTAACTACTTACAGAAATGAGCGTCGGTAGAGCTAGTGAAGAGCTTCGTGTTTTGAAAGATGGAATCAGATGCATCATAACGTCTGGTCCGAAACGGAATTATGATCTCCTTGTTCACCTTAATAGACCCGAAAATAATCCAGATATCCCATTTGAATTCACTCCTGCAAATAAATGCGTGTAGAGGCAATCTTAAGTATTTATGATGCAGGTCATAAGCGTGGAGCAATGACGCCACTCCTAGATTTGGCGCAAAGGCAGCATGGGTGGTTACTGATCTCTGCCATGCACAAGTTACCGAAATTTTGAATCTACCCAATATGCGAGTCTACGAGGTAGCAACATTTTACACGATGTTTTTGCGTTAACCGACTGGAAAATATCTATCATCTGCAAATCAGTACAACTACACAAGATCTATACTAGATCCCGTTTGACGAGGATTGGGTCGGCTTTTGACGAAACGTATCAGTGATCGGTTTTCGATAGCACCCGTTAGGTGGAATTGACCATATATACAATTTACAAGCATTTTTACAACGCGCTGATACGACGCGCACCTACGACACGATGAATCACGAATGGTCAATTCCAGAGAAATACCGTCCTTTGGAGAAAAACAACAACCTTCCACCACAAGAGACAATACGTGAAACGTTACAGAAAGAAGATTGGTATCGAAGATGGTGAAATAACAATAGATGAACTGCCAAACAGATACAACTGAATTAGCTAGGGTAGCGCAGAAATTCTTGATGTATTCGGGTTACGTAAGAGTTTTAGTAGTAAGGTGTAGAGCCCCAACGGGAAGAGTAATGCTTCGGCATTCGGTAAGCATTTCGCGTAATGCGTGGAAGCATTACCGAACCATTGCATGTTTATTTCTTTTTAACATTGCATGTCCTAGGCTGGGAAGATTTACACAAGGGGAAACTTATGCTTTTAGCTTTATAGCTTCATGTATAAGAGGTTCTTGGAAAGTACGACATCGTATTCTCTCATTTCCGTCATCTAGGGTGAATATGAATTGAAGCTTTGGCTGGCGGCCGATCGTACCTCTGTATGACCCGACATGTGTTGCATGCTGGGAGATTGTGACGCTCATTGCAAATTCCAATAGCGTATTCTCGCAGCTACTAGGGGGAATTGGTACTCCTGTTTTTCATGCATTTTACTTACCCGTGATGATTTGAAATGCTCCGAAATTGTCATCTTTCCGCTTTATATAGCACACTACCCATAGCCGATGTATGCTCGCAAGCTCTTTTCCCCTTATTTCTGCGAGTGTGGACTTTTGGAAAACCCCTTGCAAGCACATTACATTTACATTACCGAGACTGCTTGCTGGATATATTCTGTCCGGAATGCATTACAGCGATTCCCGTTGGGAAGCTAGACAATTTTAACGGCCGATTGAAAGTAGTTTTGAATTTTTAGTTCACACACTGGATTGGTTTTCCGTCGACGGAGGAGTAAAGTAATTAAATAAAGGTAGTGTAAATCAAGAACTCAGCTAGTGATTGTATCTGTTGAATTGCTTGTGAATCTGGACGCACTGTTGCGGCTTCTCGCTTCACGCCGCGGTAGTCTGCAGTGGCGCCCGAGCCCTCTCGTCTCGGTTGAGCAAGGCCATCCAAAACTGCACCCCCATTTAACTCCCTTCAGGGGTAAAGAGGGCATTTCCTTGAACACATTGTCGAGTTGATTGTAACAACACGCTCCTACCCAATATGACGAAATGGATGGTGCTAGGCGTGTACAAAAAAATGCAACTCAAGAAACAAAAAATAAAACCATCAGGAAAAAGATCACTTCTACAAAAACATGGGACACATAGGAAAGCTTAGAGACAGTAGATTCATCTATCATTTATGCAAACGCGAGAATGACAGATCTTCACTTTTCACTTTAGAAGCCTTCGACAGTGGAGTACCATGCTGGATCTAGCGTAAAACTTATGCATGTTACTGTCAACTGCCTGTAGTCAATATATAATTGGGCTCATAAACACAACATGTGACACTTAAAACGATATAATTTAAAAGTTGATTCGCAATGCGTCAATACAATGTAAGAGCTCAGAGTTCGGATAATAGCTAGGTGCGTGATAGTTTAAATTTGATTCTCTGCCAAATGAAGAAAGCAAAACTGTTGAGGATTCTTTGACTAAAGGCTAAGCTTGTTGTTCTGAGTGGTATTGAATTCGAACATACATCAGGTGAAGAATTTATAGTGAATCAAATTTTTAGTAACATACAAAGTCAATCCATTAATTTAGAGATATAACAATAGACAACAATTCTACAGCCCTAACAAAATGATTTCAAGTAAATCGAAAATTCACACTATTTTTTACATTATTTCTCTTTTCAGATGCATCACCTGAACTCCTTTACTGGTTCTCTGAGCAAACATTACAGCCTGGACCAACAGTATCTCTCAAATGCGTTGCAACTGGCAATCCACCGCCACAGTTTACATGGTCTTTGGATGGCTTCCCGGTAAGTACTTTGCACAACGTTAACCGTATTACTAAAGAACTCAAAAGAAAAGTCAAGACCTCGTCATCATCATTCACATTGATCCCTCTTGACACGGGACCAAATAGATGATAAATCCTCAGATCATAATCATGTTATTGGCTCATAAAAAGGTACTAATGGATAATTTCCGATTCATTTCATCCGCCGAAAAAACACATTTTGAACTCACCTTCCTGTTCCACTCGTCTGTCATTATGGGCCCGACTATGAACGCTGCTAACTGTGTGACGACGAACACTACAACAACGGGAAATGAATCTTCAACCTCATATCCCATTTTCACATCATCCGCTCAGATACCGGATAATTCAAGATTTCTAGTCGGACAATATGTTACCATTCATGACGATGTCATCAGCCATGTCAACATTTCGAACGTGAAGGAAGAGGATGGCGGCGAATATACGTGCACAGCGCAGAACAGCATCGGCAAGTATGTATATAGTATGTCCCTGACATAGCCCCGTGTCACTCAGCCAGTTAAGGGACCACTCACTCGACATCATATTTTTGATTTTGCGATATTTTGAAAATTCACTTGAAGCTGCAGAAAAGCTCTCACTTCTATTCTAACTTGAAATCAACACTTATATCTGCGAAACTATATTGTTCGGGTATAGAACGGGATCGAAACACTTGAACAACTTTTAGAGTGCCAAATGATGCATTCCATCCGTTTGTGGTCCCTTACGTCCATCGCTCTGTGAGCAGCTAAACACCAAAAACCATACATGTCACATAAATAGCCTTCTAAGGATGATTTATGAGACACATATGGCAATGTAGCGTCACATCATCTTTATTTTCTGCTTTCGTAGGGTATCTCATAGTGCAAAAGTAAATATTTATGGTCTGCCGTACATTCGGGAAATGCCCAAGATAACTGGCATTTCTGGCAGTGACTTGATAGTGAAATGCCCAGTGGCCGGATATCCAATTGATAAGATCGTTTGGGAACGAGGTAAGTCATCCTACTCCGCCGCATAGTGCCACTTGCACATTGCGAACGGACTGAAAATAAACGTTTCGAATGTGTTTCGAACTAGCTAACGGTTCATCTAGTCATAAACGCAGACGTTTGTTTTCTAGTTGGTTCGATGAATTGTCTCGGCTTGTGCGTCAGCGGTAACGGTGAAAGCAAAACTTTTCTGGCCCCCAAGATGCATTGTTATCAAATTTCGTATCTTTTTCAGACGGACAAACTTTACCCATTAACCGAAGACAACGGGCATACAACAACGGAACGCTTATCATCGAACAGCTGCAAAGGTTAAGTGATGCGGGAACGTATACGTGTATGGCCCAGAATAAGCAGAAACAAACAGCACGTCGGAACGTGGACATCCAAGTGCTGGGTAAGTTCAGTTCCATTTCAAAAATTTTGCAATGTTTTTGATTGTTTCGCTGACAGATCAAATTCGGTTTGAACGTTTGCAGAGTTTTTAGTTTTTATTGTTTGTGGATGTAAATTCATGAAATTTGCTAGTTGTCTCCACTCAGTGTCCTGGACACTAGTCTGATGCAGCATGCGAGAATAATATCTTTGATGTGATGTTGCTGATGAACTCTGTCAAGTCAAATACGCGTCAGAAGTTTTAATTGAATGTCTGAGTGAACCCGAAAAACAATCTTCATTTCAAATACACTGGACCAAGTTTTATCTGTTTCGCAGAGTTGAAGCAGTTTTGCCAGCAAACATTCATGTTGATTTCTTGTTTTAACATGCCTCCAAATGAAACGAACCGTTAGGAATGTACTCGACCAAAAATAAATTGTTTTGTGAAACTAAATAAATCCAGCGACTAAATAGTAATCCCGATTTCATGGCAAAACTTAAAACAATTTCCTTGATTAAATCGACAAATAATCACTTTTACGCGAAACACATTGAAAAATTCAATAAAAATCAATTCTATATACATATCCAGTACCCAGCATGAGCAAAATATTTTCTGTTCGTGCTGCAAATACTATGGGTGATGATACTTTGTAGCGTACGTGACTTTTAATATGGTTCGCACGTAGTCGACACGATTGTTGTCCTTTTTCATTTGATTCAATTCATTATTGCGAAATTGAAATGAAAAATGATAGAATAAATATTGCTGTGGAAACGGAACAAATGAAATGAAAAACAAATTGGTTTGTTTATAATTCTCGAAATGTATGTTACACACAAACGTAGAAAATATGCTACGAAGAGTAGATTATTATTATAAATTAATGTTAAGTGATGAAATATAATACGAAAGTTGCATGCAGGTTTGAAAACGTGCAAAAATGTATGAAATAAAACGTAATTTTTTTCAGCGCCCACTGTGGGCAATCAACCATTGAAGTCAAATTAAATTTGAAGAATCTAAATATACCTAGAATGCGCAGATCATTCTGACGCTGTAACAATCTTTAATTCAATCAACTACTTTTGATAATCTAGTATCATCTGTATACTTACTGGAAGAAGAGTTTAGGAGACGCGGTAGATCATTTATGAAAATTAGGAACAACAAGAGGCCATGGATCGATTCTTTTTGAACATCTGATGTGGGATAGAAAGGAGCTGAAGAACTGGAATTCGCAAGAAGTACAATCATAAATGTAAGCAGAGATCCAGGATATCAGCGGACCACAGAAACCATAATTTTCCAGATTTAATGGAAGAATCTCGTGGCTGATAGTTTTAAACAAATCAGTGTAAGAAGTATCAACCTGTCTTTCCCGGTCGATGGTAATAGCAATAGTATTGGTAAATTATAGCAAGTTAGTAGCGGTAGATTGGGCTTAAACAAATTCATGGTGTTCGTCGTTGATAAAACTGTTGAATATAGGACGGATTTTGTAATAGACACCCCCTCAGGAAACTTATTAAAGCAAGGAAGAAGCGTGAGGATCTGCTTTCAATATCGAAAAATATTAGCAGGCCTCAATAAAGAAGAAAAACACAAAACGTTCAAAGTGAAAAGGATAGTGTCTTTGCTAGTAAGCTGGGAATGCCCTCGGAGCTAAACCAGTGCTGAAATTTAAGTAATTCGTTGAAGAATTTTTCAAAGGAATGAAAAAAGAACCAGAAGGGTTTTAAATAGTTGGATCTAATAGACGCCTCAACTTTGGCAATGTAAGTTTACAACGCAGCTTTAGCCATCACTTTCGCACGAGAACGCAGTTTTTTGAAAATCCGGTTAGATCTTCACACAAATCCGAGCGGGCAAAGAATGTTGCACATTTATTGGTTAATAAAGATCACATTTATTAAATTCGTAGATTATAAGAAAGTAAAAAGTGGAATCGCTGAAGACATCATATTTCTTAGATTATGCTTAAAAAAGAATGTGACTCCTAAAAGTCATAATATTAAAGCTAAGTCCCATCTGTTCGGAGTAGAGAAACAAATTGCAATAGCTGAAAGAAATCTCATTAGAAATTCCGTAAATAGGCTTTATGTTAGGGGAAATTAGGGGAAATCACAATCAAAGTTTATTCCTTGCATTTAAAAATGGCGAGTGTTACTTTAGGTAGAAAAGGGAATATTTTAGACAGTGTAGAAAAAGATAGGAAGAGGAAACTTCTCACAAGAAAACTGAAGGAGCTGACAAGAGGTAAGGATACCTTCTAAAAGAAAAAAATGCTGTTGAGACTATCCCCAACCATGTGGTGAACAAGTCCACGGTCCAATTCACAGAAGAACAAATGAAGCTGCTTAACCAAGGTCTGAATTTTGCTGTCAAGGAAACATTTCCAACAGAAGACTTGGTAGTCGGCATCGAAGCAGCGGTTAAAACCCTTCCCGAAGAGGAGAAAGCACAGATTAGAGGCAATGAGACTAAATTCATCGTAAGAGAGGTAACACAAAGAGTGCTTCAAAAGGTTTCTGCAAAACCGGTCTTTCATACCAAAGTAGATAAAGCAAATGCCGTGGTCGTAATGGACAAAGACGAATATGACCGATTAGTTATGGAAAAGCTCAACAATGGGGATTACCATGAGCTAAGGAAAGATCCCTTACCAGACTCTATCAAACGAGTCAAACGAATCTTGAAAGAATGCAAGCTGTGGGTCTAAAACCTGGTATTACCAAGAATTAGGTGCCTTCCAAAGATACACAAGGAAAGAAGTGAGCTTAGGAAAATTGTCACCGCTACAAACGCTACAACAAGGAGAATCGTAAAGTGGATTGTAGACAAGTCTAGGACCCTAGGGAAGATTAGCCATAGAACGGTTTGAAATTAAGACGAGGTAATAGAGCGGCTTGGAAGAAAGGCAACAATAGCGGAAGATGAGCTAGTTGTATCATTTGATGTCAAGGCTCTGATCCCAAGCGTGCCGGTGAAACAAACACTCACGTTCTTCAAAGACTGGCTATAGCTCACCGAAGGGGAAGAGGAGGGCTTCAAACTTTTTGAAACTAGCCTCAGTTTG
This sequence comes from Nemotelus nigrinus, assembly GCA_947369275.1. Lineage (NCBI taxonomy): Eukaryota > Metazoa > Arthropoda > Insecta > Diptera > Stratiomyidae > Nemotelus > Nemotelus nigrinus. The sequence goes on along the minus strand of OX376373.1, from coordinate 15,285,478 downwards.
CATGAATGAAAGTTAGTTAACTTTCAGGGAGAAATATTTTAAAGCTATGAAAGGTGTTGATATTGGAACTCTTTTATCTCCACTTATGAGTGAGATATTTATGGACAGACTGGAGAATAAACTTCACGAAGAAGGTTCGCTTCCTCGGGTTTGGTTGAGATAAGTAGACGACATTCTAGCTATCGTACAAAAAGTATGCTTTGTGAGAAACTTTGGAAATGTTGAACCAAGCACAAAAGGACATACAATTTTCGATGGAAGTAGAAAACAATGAGAAACTACTCTTCTTGGGTTTAATTGTCATAAGGAAAGAATGTTTTCTTAGGTTTAGTATCTTCCGTAAGCCCACACTCAACTAGAGACCAACATCTTCCACGTCTGATCATTGGCATTCCCAAAAATGGCGCCCTTTAATTCGATGATTCACCGGCTATGGCTAACAGTGCCAATGAATCAGGAAAGTTATCACTCAGAAGTTAAATATATAAAAGATACCACGAGAAAAAATAAATTTGACGAGAAAATAATTGGAAACCTTATCAAAATGAAAAAAAGGATAAAATACAGCGTGATCTGTTAACGACGCTCTTACCACAAGAAAAACAAAAACAGCCATAAGAGTTCCAATTATTTTTTCGTCAACATTCCAAAAAATTCGGGAACTTCTTGAACGCTTTGATATATTAGCAGTTCCAACCAGTAGGGTTAAAAAATTACGTACTAAATTATGTCACTTGAAGGAAAAAACGAAAAAAAGGGAAAAATGTGGAATATATAAAATTACTTGCCCAGAATGCAACAAAATATACATCGGAGCGGTTAGTTGGTGTTAGACTAACGGAACATAAGCGGGAAGCAGCTTCAGCGAGGAAAAGGAACACAATATTAGTACGATCAGCAGTAGCGAAACACATCATGGAAGAGGAGCGCAACAGAACATGGGACAACGTGGAGATGATTAAGGAGGTACAGCAAGTACGAAAACTGGATGCGTCCGAAAGCCTGAATATATGGAAAAATTTGAACATACATTTGATAGTGAGGAGAAAAAATTTAATTAATAAAGATAGTTAAATGTACTTAGGTAAGTAATTGGTAGACGATTAGTTGATAATTAGTGTAAGTCAATACTTACAAAGCAAGCACTATAAACAAATAACTAAGCTAGATTAAGATTAGACCGATGGACACTGAAGAAGAGGGCAGATTACCCTCGAAATATCGATATTTGTCAGAAAATACAATAGATTGAAAAATGTAAAAAGGAAAAAATCAATTTTTTTATTAAAATACAGTAAGAATCGTTTGACTTAAATAAAAGGAATACCAATTAATATGGCTAAGTTCGTTAAAAACTCGGCGATATTGGTTTTATGGAAATAAGAGGAAAATTTAAAGAAAGTTCTGAAATTAGTGAAATGATGAGGAACAAGAGGAACCTGTGATGAAGCAGCAAAATTCAAATAAATTGATGGCACAGGGAGAACGGTTGCAATAATATCAAGTACGTCGCCATTAATATTACACTTAGAGTTTAATGGGAAGAAGATCGTAAGGAAATTAAAGAAGATTAGGTCAGGGAAAGACTATTACTTAAATTGATGGTTGAAAAAGAGGTATTTAACTTTACGGAAGGCATATTCTAATCGCTACAGAGCATTGAAGAGTGGAAGGAAAACGAAAGAGGCGGTACGAGAAAGGTTTCGTAAAGACAAGTTCAAAGACTGAAATCTGACTATTACAGCATATGTAGATTGACTCAGGGTTAAATATGTGTTGTTGCTTTTTTCATTTTGCTTCGTGCTCATTGTGATTCAGCAATAAAATGGTTGATTTAATCTGGTTCAATTTTCTCAACGTTGCAAAATCAAACATTTTAAGTTTAAGACCGATCTTGCCTAGCTATATTTCAATTTCCTGACGGATATCGACCCTTGGTTGGTACTTTGCACTCAATTTCCGTCTATTTCCAAATCCATATTTGAGACTAATCTTTACAGAGGACTGATTTTATAGACTAGTCCTACCAAATCATTCCTACAAAAAACTAGAAATCTCCTTCCCCAATTGAAAAGCAGACAACAGTTTTGTGATATGTACAATTTAACTTAGTTTAAGTGATTCATTTAAATTAACAAGGTAATGTGATTTGTTGTTAAAACGCCTTGCTTTGGCTTCAAATAAAAAAATTACCCTGGAAATATCGATATATATAAAGAAATGGAAATAAATCTTGTTTTAAAAATCATTGGTCATTCAATCAAAATTAATTGATTTAAAAAAATGAAACTAAAAAATTATAGACAAATCAATAATAAAAGCATAATAATCACTTTTCACATCAAAAAATGGTTTCAATTTGATCTGTGAAACACATTATCCCTTCTATTTAATGAACAATTACAGCCGCAGTCTTTAATTTCAACTTGGAATAAAGCTAAATTTTGACTTGAATGGAAAAATTTGAAACTTTTGAGCATATCAAAATATTCTATGTTTTTACTTAACATTTCTTCCCACGTGGGGCGCAAAATTTTTTGTGCGTTTTGAATCTTATGTGGTGCTATTATCTTACCACACAATTTGAAAATTAATCAAGTTTTTTACATTGAAACAAATTGCCGTGATTTCTGACCTTTAAATCAATACTTTTTCATTCACATGTTCCTTCAGTTTATTTAAAAAAAACAAATCCACTCGCGGTTGAGGAGGCATTCCGTGTTTCAAGCTTAATTCTGTCATTATAGCTCCAACATTTTTCACTGCGACATTCACTCAGATCCTTCAAAAACTCTCTTCATTAAAACTTATTGCAGACATTCGCAACTTGAAGAAAACTTAAGCAGATCTTTTCATTGAAACATAGAAACGTAGTTTAACCATCTGGCTGCCAGTCGACTTAGATACCTGGCGAAGGACAATCAACAACCGCTCACATACGAGCATTACAACATCTGAATTTGCTTCACTTCTCCGCCTCACATTTTTGCAAATCGGTTTTCTCCTTCATCCTAACCGCCCTTCACTATACTCTAAGGCTTCCTGGCCACCATTTTCCATTTCATGCAAAACCAGATTATTTACATATACGTACACATGTGTTCATAAAAAAAGCAAGCGCACTCATTATATCCTTTCTTCTTTTCTTTTCGTTCTATTTTTGCCTGTTTTTTGCGGTGCGGCTACGCTTTTTTTCATGTGACACAATCGTGGAACACTGCGACTCAACGTACAAACTGAATGGAATACACTGCAACTTCATCGTTCGCATCGTACACTATTTAACCGCTCCGCTTCCATCCGGCAAACCATGGACATACATTCAACTCTGAACTTTGATACTTTTGCAACGGATGTTTTCCATGTATATGTTCGTGTGTGTACAGTTCCACCGAAAATTATGCCGATCCAAGCCATGACTGATGTCCTACGTGAAGGAATGAGAGCCGCAATTTCATGTCAAATTCTCGAGGGTGATTTACCGGTTAGTTTCCGGTGGGAGAGAAATGGAAAACCGCTGCTCGGTACCGGGTAAGTGAAAATTATTTTGCATGGTTGAATTTTATCCGTTTCTAGGAATTTACGTTTGTTCGTGCAGTAACAATCATGACGCTGAACGTGAATTTGCTAGTTTGTCGACTGTGAATAGAACTAGCCGCAGACAAGATGATACCGAAGAAAAATTCTTCTTTTTTATTAGGTTTGAAAAATATATTGTTGCCAAGAGACTTAAAGAAGCTCTAAAGGAAATGGATATTTTCATTTTTTTGGCCTATGTGCAGCTTTGGAAAATGTTTGGCTACTTTAATGAAAAATAACTTATATTATAAAAAAAATATTGTGTTCATTTACCTTAGCAGCACATTATAGCAAACGGGACATATAATAAATACACCCAAACTTATATATAATAAATACATCAAACCAGTGGCGGATCCACAGGGGGGGGGGGGATTGTTTTTGGCTCGCTAAATATTATTAACATTTTTGAATGACTTGCTATTAATTATCTGAAAAATACCGTAAGTTAAAGTTTTGCATATCACTTTTTGCTGCACGTAAAAATTCTAATCGAAAAATGATTACCAACAAAGCATCAAGTGCATTTTGGATATTCAGATCCTGAATTCGTTGTCTAAACATTCTGACTTCTGAGATGAAATTCCCCTCTGAGCAATCCAATATCTCTTCCTAAAATTTGTAAAGGTCTGTGCATTTGTTTTGATCAAATTCTTGTTTGAGGACCATTTGTCCGAAACTTTTAAAGATAGATTTGTGCTCTTCAAGCCAACTTTTAAGATGAGAAATGAATGTATCGAGGAACGGAATGTAGAATGATATTCTATAATAATCTTCCAAATTTTTGACCTCAACGTTTCAACGACTACTTTGCCAATTGTAACGAGTTGGCAATTTCATTGTTAACTCGAATTGGGAACAAATTTTAGCAAAATGTTCAAAAATAACATGGAAAGAAGAATATGCATTTTCTCGCTTCTCCCGGCATTCATTCAAAGCGTCATTTGCTAATTTGGTGGCTTTGCCTAGATCTTGGTTTTTCGATTGCAATTCCCGACTCAAAGGCACAACAATCGAATTAATCGATTCCATAATGTGACAGGCGATTTGTAATTCAATCGTCGAAATCGCAATCAAAAGTTGCGTTGCATTTTGTGAAGTATCACGATCACTGCACGTTTTTATTTCTTCTAATGCCTCAATGATGACCGGCTGCAATTCGATACACATTGCAATTGCTTCATGAGACTAAGCCCACCTTGTAGTGCAAGTAGACTTCAATTTTTCTTTCTCTCATTTTTTTTTATTTTGGAAATTTCTCTTTTCACAATGTCCTGTCTTTTAAGCCAGTGGAAAAATTGATCCAATAGTTCCCAATGCGTTCTTTATTCCAGGTACTTCGCAAGCTGCATTGAAAGCCAAATTGAAGCTATGTGCGCGCAATGTACATAAATCGCCAGAGTGAAGTACGATCTCAGGCAAGCCTGTGCACCACTAAATTTGCCACTCATTGCTGGACCTCCGTCGTATCCATGACCATACATAAATGGGCAATCGACGCCGACATCATGTAAATAGTTTCTGATTAAATCCGCCAAACCTTCTCCAGAAACGTTGGTAACTGACACAAATCCAAGAAAATCTTCGCAAATATTCAATTTTGAGTCCAAGTATCGAATGCAAATGGAAAATTGTTCTATGCTTGATATGTTGGTCGATTCATCTGGTAAAACTGACCGATTTCTCTCTTCTTTTATTTTCTGGTACAGATTGTGGATCAAGCCGAGTGAAATACGAAAATAAAGTCCCCTTCATGTTATCAATTTTCCAATAGCCAGATTTTTCAACATAGCCTATAAATTATCAAATACACCTCTTGGGTATAATTAACCACCTGGTAGGAAAAGAAGGCGTAACTACTAATCATCTACTCGGGAACGAGAGCATGAATGGTTGGTAGCAGCCAGAAGTACTCGCAAGTACTAAATAGTACAAATGGAACACGGGCATTGACAACTGACAGGCTTACCGACGGAAACGGGAAAACTTCGAGAAGAATTTGACAAGACAGTCGTTGGCGTGGTATCCAAAATATTAAACACGTAAAATTCATAAATGATATTTGCTATGCGAATGTTACTGACGACGGCAACCGCTGTGCCAACTCCGAAACAAAAACTATCGAATAGGGTCTCCAAACTAAGAAAAGATTTATAACATAAACATAAAAATAACTTTATTCAAAATCCAGTAAATTAAGCATAATTCCATAATTAATTATACCGTATGATATTTAGAGATCAGACAAGGTCTTAACAACTATAAAATATTTGAGTAAGAAACCCTAGTTTGTAATTTGTTACAATGAGTGGTAAATTTGTAGAGGAAAACAAGTTATAAAACCTCTTGAGACTTAAACTAACTTATGGCTACCTTAAAGTAACTTAGGACTATGTAGAATCGATCTTACAACTGTAAAGGATCTAATTTTGCATGGCTAAAGCTGCAATTAGAGGATTGGTGGCATTTTCACATTTTCTGAAAAATTTGTTTCGTATTCTGCGAGTATTTAAGGAAATGTAATTGATACCTGCTAATTTGTGAAGGAGATGAGTAGAAAAATAGTTAGGTTTGTTTAAAATAATCTTTAAGCATTTATTTTGAAGAATTTGAAGTTTATTTAGGTGGGATGCTGCACAGCGGCTCCATATGGTCGAGGCATATAGTATCTTAGGCAGGATAATGGCTTTGAATATCAAAATGTTATTAGCTAAGGATAATTTAGACTTTCGATTAATAAACGGGTAAGACGAGCGAATGCTGTTGATGATTTTGGAACCGATAAAATCAATGTGGGCCTTAAAGGTCAATTTGGAGTCCAAGTGCATACCTAAATATTTTAGGTCTTTCTTCCAAGGAACGTTAGTGCCAAGGACGTTTATTTGTGCGGAAGGGTGATTTCGCCTGGCGCGCTTTCTCGAGAAGAACACAGCTTGCGATTTCTCGGCATTTACTTTTATCTTCCACTTTTGGCAGTACGAGTTAATTAATTCAAGTTGTCCTTGAAAATTGTTTACAATAATGTTCGGGTCAGAGTGAGTGGAGTATATAGCCGTGTCATCTGCAAACATTGCTAAGTTACAATTAAAAGATTGAGTTATGTCTGAGGTGTAGATGTTGTATAAAGTCGGGCTCAGTACCGAACCTTGAGGGACTCCTGCCGGAATATCGTACCTGTTAGATTTGCCTTGGAACTTCACTGTAAATGACCTGGACGATAGGTATGACTGAATTATCTTTGTTAAATAACTTGGAAAAGATAGATTGATGAGTTTGTAAATGAGACCATCGTGCCAGACAGTATCAAAAGCTTTTTGAATGTCAAGAGCAATTAATCCAGTAGATTGTAGATTTATATACACTTCGAAGTGAAAAAAACCTCCCCTAAGACCGAATCCTGGATCCGCGCCTGCATCAAACTGAATACAGGGAGTAATGCAAAAAATTTTAAATTATTTGGAGTTTCGGTGTATGCCCTGATAAATTGATAAGTAAACATATTTTGATGTGTGCTCAAAACAATATTCGTTAAACATTGGTTGCTCACGCTAATGCTTTTTGAGCCCGAAGGTTACGCTAAGGACTAGAGGGTGTTTGAAATTGTTCTCTATTAGTTCTTTCTTCATCAAATCAGTTAGCTATAAGTAGAACTCTTAACCAAAGTCGAAGTGAACCAAGTCGTGGTTTTGATTTCAGTTATCTGAATTAATATTGTTTAAACATTTCTTCTATTAAACTGAATACAATTTTTACTTTATTGTATTTCAAAGAAGTAATTCTCGTTAAATTTAATAAATTAGGTCTACAACGGAAATATGTTTTTACATGCTTCATCATCAACCCCTTTTGAATCCAATAAATACTACCATCTCCCTTATTAAAATTGAAAACTGTATAACAAACAATGACACGCTCTCAGTTGGGGTAGACAACTTCTTCGTTTCTTTTCAATGGGAAAAAAGGACAACGCTAGATTCAAAACACATTTTTCTGGGGGAAAAATAATTTTACCCAATTATTCCAAGTCGATATCATTCCAATATCATTCTGCACATTCGCAGACATCAGAGAACAAGCTGCACCTACAAAAAAAAATAAACATTTCCAATTAATAGAGCGATATTCTTAGAATAGAAGAATTTTTGGTTTTGTTGTTGCAAAAAAATACTTCTTTCATTTGAACAAATTTTATAAAAAATAAGTGAAATATTTATCTGAGGTCAAACCTTATTGCTTTCACACGTTGTTCGGAAGAAAAACATCAGTGATCAAAAGAACATTGTCTGTGATTTATGGAAACTTTTTCTCAAAACTATACCAAATTTTACTCAAGGCAAGTTCAACATCAGTTATTTGAAATGAATAAATTCCATTGTTTGCACTGAGTAAAAACTTCTTTGGTGCCAGATTTTTATCAATTTTCTTTGATAATCTATTCATTTTTCCTCAAAAAGTAGACATATTTTCCTGAGTGTACGATGTTTAGTTTAACTTAGCAAATTCAATAAAAGTCAGAAGGAAACCAAAACATAAAAATTTTCATAGAAATCAACTGTTTGACAGAACCACAGCGAAATTTACTTAAATCGAAACCACACCCTCTATTGTTAACACATTCAAAGAGAATCGCATTTCAAAATTTTACCGCGAGGTATTCACCAAGAAAACACAGAGCTACGTACGAATAAACATTGAATTAAAATAACGCATCCGCCGGATGTAAAAATACCTGCCTCTCTCCACTACTCTCTGGCTTTAACAGCATCGCTTATTATTCAGAACTTTCAAGTCAATATGTGGTTTTAGTTTCATTCAAGTTCGCAAACAAGCTCAAGGGTAGCAGGAAAATCCAAAAGAATCCTTTAAAACTTTTCGAATTCCTCTATGAATGCCGGCATCGCAGTACCGTTACGTTGTAAGACATCTCACCCGCCATATACAAACAAACTGTCGTCCAGGTATAACATACAACATGTTCACACCTTTCGATTTAATTAAAAAACTTCAATGAATTCATATTTCACGAAGAAAATGTGCACCGGAGGTTATTATCCTTTGCACCCATCCATCCATCTATGCACGACTATAGCTTCAGTTTGAGCTCGACTTCCACGCATTTCTATGACATTCCGGTGCTGGGAATTTCATTTCCGCACACCTACAAAATTTTTTTATTTCGTTCCTTCGTCTTACCTTCGACAGATGGCATTACGGTAGTGGTGCGCTGGAAAATTCTACATGCTCCCGTTTTATTGGAATTCTTATACGGTCTGCAGCAAGCATAGTCGGAATGCTCCTGTGCCGCTATGCTCCTGAGCTGTTCTGTATCTGCAGCATCAGCATCCTTCCGCGCACCATTTTGTCGTTAGCTGGAAACAATTAGATAATAGCAGAACACGAGTTTCGGGCCACGAGCCGCAACTTGAGGTCTACATACCTCTCTACTCATCTATACGGTTGCATCTGAATTCCCTGCAGTATACGCGCCCGCTTGAGCTGGGTACTATAGTTAGTGTAGAGAAGGACCTTGCCGCCAACACTGTGTGTCAACATTTGAAGATTTCAATTATCGAAATGGGTATGCAAAATTAGATTGAAGTAGTAAGACGATGCCTGACAGTGGCGCTATCAGGTTGTCAGAAAGCTAAGAGATGGCTACGCTTGAACTCCAATGTGCCCGCAATTTCCTCTTGAACACCCCTCCGCCGCAGCGACAGCGAAACATTTTGCATTTTCTCGGAGTGATTCGATTGAAACGTCGTTGCTGTTGCTACTACTTCTGCTTCTATTCAAGCGAGCAATGAATGCAGAGAGCGACAAAACGAATTTCTGGGGAATTTTAAAGAGCTATTTGGCTAATGAAAATGTTGTCAGGACGTAATGACACGATTTATACAAAAGAAGACGGAAAGTACGGGAAATGGAATTGTTCTCAGGGGAGAAGTTGCGAAAATGCTTCTAAATTTGAATTTGAAATTTCAGTGCAAGTTGAAGCCACTTAACTACAAATCAGTGCTAATCGGAACGAATTGGCATGTTCTCTACTGCGTATACAAAAGCTGCCCACGTTGGGCGCATTATACAGTTTGACTTTTTTTATTTTACTGAAGGGTGATTCGCTTTAGAAAACTTATGTATAGCAAATTTAGGTTTTTAATATGGTCATGAATATATCATCCAACTTAATCCCCATTGAAAATTATGACTAGTACTTTGTTTATACTTTCTTTCAGGAATTTTTCTAGTGCAGACGATACAGGAAACAGCTAAAATTTTAAAAATAATCAAGAGTTAATTATTATCGACTCTGTACTTTGATGAATAGCTTTAATTTGAAAGAAATGCAGAACTAAAGCAATCTGCTTATTTTGGTTGTCTTCAAAATCAGTTAGGTAGTGGCAATTTCATCTTGTACAGTTGCAGATCGAAGATTGAGTAGCCAGTAGGTAGAGCATTGGCTTCTGGTGTGTGGGGTCCCTGGTTCGAATTCAGGCTCAGACGAGGGACCACGCACCAAACTTTGAGTTCACCTAGCTCTGAATAGGTACCTGATTTAATCAGGGGTGAAGTGAGCCGTGGAACTAATCACTCCACACACACACATAAATTTGTTCGGATTCAAGAATACAACAGAAATATTGCTGCAGTATTGACAAAAATGCTTGGCCGACGCAGTTTCAATCGCAATCTCATTGATCCAAAGGCTTAAATACGAATGGTCATTGTCAATTAAGACACCTATATTAATAAGTAAGCAATTCACACAATTATCACAAGCAATCTCCGTAGTGCATACAATACACTACACAAAAAAAGAAATGCGCTCTGACACAAACTTGGTCCTCGGCTCTTATATTTCAACTTGATTAAGTGAAGGACTTACTATAAACAAAAAAGTGAAGGACTTAAGTCAAGGACTTACTATAAACAAAAAAAATCCAGCCGCAACTACCGATTCCGAACCGCTGTTGCGGGATGATGAAAAATGTTTGAACAATGGAAAAGAACGGAGGAAAGGGAATTCAGTTTTTGAAATGTTAACGGCTTAATTTTGGTTTTAATTTTTAATTTTTGATAAGTACAAAAGGGGAAGATTTTCGTTTAAATAGTTTAAACGGAATATAAATGGTACTGCTAAAAAGAAACGATTGTTGTGAATTGGGTTGTCGATGTGATGAAAGATAGTAGTTGGAAGTGATTAGTTTTGGCACAAATGTGGTCCTAATTCATTCATTCCCATTTGAAATTTAATGACAACATCGCTCGATAAAGAAATGCAAAGAAATTACGAAATTCCTCATAGCTGTGAGTTCTCTCATGATTTTTCAACGAAATCCCTACAGGATTAGAAAAAATACAAGGTCTACTTACCACATGAGTTTCATTTTGATTTCGTCACTGCATCGAAAATTATAGGGAAAAAACCTTTAATTTCTTGAGCATATTTACAACATTTAAGAGACTAAAATTGCCATAGCTGGCAACCTTATGCACATTTTTCAACCAAATTTTGATGTAATTTGTCTTCGAGTAAGGTTCAACTATTGCGTGAATTTCGTTAAAATCTGTTGGCTAAATTGGAAGCTATAGGTGATTTTTCAAAATGGCACCAAATCACAATATTGCCCGTACCAAATCTGGTCCTAGTTAATACCAACATGTCCTGTAAATTTCATGTTCATCGCATTATCCGGACGTCAGTTTTCGTGAGCAGAAGTTTTGTGTGCTGAAAATAGAGGTAATTTAATCATGGGTTGCCGTTCTTCTGCACCGCGGAATTTTTAAAATTTTAAATTGACGTGTTGGGAAAAGGTCAAAATTTACCAATAAATTGAACTTATTTTCAAAAATTAAAAATTTTTCAGGAGGGTCGAAGATTTGAAGGATTTTTTTCAGGAGACTGCTGTAGCTACAGGGTTGCCTGCACAGTCTTCAAAGTCGGCGTGTGTCAAGTCTTAGTCTACATCAATACGCTTTGCAAATTTCACGATGATCTATTGTTTTTGTTAGAAGTTATGACAAATCGAAATTTGAAAATAAATCCTTGCCTACTTTTAGGCACTCAGCGCCCACACCGAACTCAAAATTTCCATTTTTTTATCATATTTTTTATCATAACATGAAACATAATAAGTTTTCATTTTCAATATTTACTTTTAGCAAAAATGTACTCTGCATAGAGATATAAGGGTACCTGAAAATTCACTCAAATGCCCGCTGCCGTCAAAGGGTTACAGATATCTTAACTCTAACAAATCATGGACCTGCTTGTTATATACATCTATGTTCTCCGAAAGTTTCATTTCATTTGGATCGGCCAATCCAGATATTATCTCCCTTAATTATTTTGTTTATATAAATATATATATATTTATATATAAATATATATATATATATATATATATATATATATATATATATATATATATATATATATATATATATATATATATATATTTATTTATATAAACAATTTTCATATAACTTGACAAAGGCCCTATTAACGTCTTAACTCATTTATTTCCAATCCCAATGCGTCTGAATACAAATAAGTATCAACTGAAATTATAATACTTGTATGTTTTATTTGCATTATTTATTTTGTATGATGCCTTGTTTGGCAAATAAATAAATAAATAAACAACCAAATATTCTAAAATTCTTATTCAATGAAAAAATTTTATCGAATATATTGTCTCAAATTATTTTTTATATTTCAAATTATTTTGAAAATGTGATAATTCTCTTTGGAATAACATTCTCTGGGTGTAGATATTTGGTTGAAAAATTTGGTTGGATCTGCCAGCTATGGTAATTTTGGAGTCTTAAATTTTGAAAATTCACTCAGGCAAATAAAGCTTTTTGCCCTATAACTTCCAGTTCAATCATGAAATCGAAACGAAATTCATTTGGCAAATGGAACAGTAGGAGTCTGGTTGAAAAAACATGATAGGGTTGCCAGCTATGATTGTTTTTGTATTTTTTGCCATATCTTTAGTAAATGAATTTATCATAAAATTTACAAACAGTAATGATCTTATAGTGACAATAAACAACAAATATTAGGAAATGGAAAATTTGAAAACTTTTGCGAGTAGTAGCCCTTAGTTTCTTTGTACTCTTATAACTTCCAATGCAGTCACCGGATCGAATCGAAATTCGCAGGGTAAGTTAACTTTAACGTGAGGCATATTTTTGGCTTTGATGCTTGCAAAAAGTTGCCAGCACGAGATGGTTTCGCTATTTTTGTATCAATCCTTACATTAGGTGTTCATATCGCGAACATTTACAATGAAAATAAGTAACCAAAGTTTAAATTTTCTAAAATCTTGAGATTTTTCGGATGGCAGCCCCAAACACATTTCTATCCCTGCAACTTGAAGTCATCGGATGAAAATGGCACTCAGAGGGTAGCTTGATTATGACCGGAAGCAGTTTTGGTAGACTTTTTGTTGCAGTGCTGGTAAAGACTTTTAGTTGCAGTGCTGGTAAGCCAAAGCTTTTGACACTGTCAATCCAACTGAAGCATTATGGCATTCGTGAACCTTTGCTTTCCTGGATCTCTTCATTTTTAACTGATCGCACTTGCATTGTCTCCCGCTTTGGCTTTTCGTCCTCACCTTTCTCCCCTTCTTCTGGTGTTCCTCAAGGTTCCATCTTAAGACCACTTTTGTTCAATCTATTCATCAATGACCTTCCCACGGTTTTTAAGTCTTCATGTCTTCTATGTGCAGATGATTTAAAAATCTTCCGGGTAATCAAAAATACTGATGACTCTCTCCTTCTTCAGGATGATTTGCATGCTCTCTCTGGTTGGTGTAACATTAACTGTTTGTCCCTTAATGTTTCCAAATGTTTTTCTACGTCTTTCTCCCATAAGCTTCACACTCATGTCTTTCCTTATGCTATTGATGGTACTTTCCTTTCTTGTGTCGATCATTTCTCAGACCTTGGGGTCACATTTGATCGTAAACTGAAATTCGACGTTCATGTCCTTACTATGACTAGAAAAGTTTCTCGAATTTCTGGTTTCGTACTTCGTTCCTGCCACAATTCATTTAGTATTTTTACCTGTGTCCACCTGTTTGTTACCCTAGTCCGTTCTGTACTTGAATACTGCAGTCAAGTGTGGTGTCCTCGTTTCAAATACCTCGCTGACGAGGTTGAATCAGTTCAGCGCAGGTTTACACGTACTTTACTTTTTAAATATAGTCTGCCGTATTTACCTTATAGTGAGCGTCTATCTCTTCTCAATATTCCTCTCCTTGAGCAGCGCAGAGTTTACTTGGATGAGTGTTTCCTGTTCAAAATCTGTCGCGGCTACCTTTCTTCCTCATTATGCTCGTACTTACACTATCTTGTACTCTCCCGTTTTGCGACTCTTACGCACTCACAATAGTCTTCAACTTGGTCCTCTTCCACAATCTATTGCCATTTTGAAAAATATGGTTCGTAGTAAAATTTTTGATCCTATTTAATTCATTTAATTTTCTTGTTTATAACGATTTTTTTCTTTTCTTTTTTGCTCTACTTAACTTTACTTTCTTGTTTATTACTTGAATTTTTTGTATATTTTTATTTTTTATATTTTTTTAATTAGTTTTATTTTCTATTTTCTTAATTTTCTTCTTTTTTTCTACTTAATTTTGCTTTATTTAATTTACCACTTTAATTATTTGTTTTTTTTTTACATACTTATATTTATATTTACTCATTTACTTACTATTTCTTATTAGGTTGATTATTGTAGAATTGGACATTCGTGTTTGTAATGGATTTTTTTTCTCTTTCTTTTTTACTTTACTTAATTTTTTAGTTTAATTTTTATTACTTTATTTTATTTTAACTTTAATTATTTTATATACTTATATTTATATATTATCATTTATTCTTGTTATTTTATTTTGTTCGTGGTATCCAATTTGTAATTGGGCAGTCTTACCTGTTGTATTGAATACGTACCAAATAAATAAATAAATAAATGATACGCTTCATCCAAAGTGTTGCAAGCACTGAGTATTTTCTTCATTTGGTTTACAACTGATAATAAACATAAGTACCAAATGTTTGACTTTCCTCAATTTTGTAGCTTATACAAGTGGCAACCCTGGAAACCTTTCGAGCCTATTAGTTTAAATGCATTTGTGAGATCAAAGCTGTACATTGCCCTCGAAAGAGGTTGGAGCACATGTGGTAAAATATGCATTCAAAATCTGCACGATTCCTCTACTGTTTATCGAACATTTGTGTTTCTAGTGGCTCTGTTGCGCTAGAGTTTTTTTTTTCCTTTCTTTTATGATTATTGGCAAACGTAGTTTTGCATTCGTTTCAATGACTTTTACATTGCAATTGAAGAAAATATTTTCCGATCGTATCGACTTCAGTCAGCTCTTGGGTGTTACACCTTCTTTTGTATGTAAAATGAGTAATTTATGTTGCTCTGTGTCTAGGATTTAAAATCCTTGGGGCAGTATTATACGTAAGTTTAAAAAATGTGTTATTAAACCAGAAACATATTTTTTCAGGAAAAATAATTACATGTCTGTTTCAATCCACATTTCATTAACTTTTTCAAAAAAAAATCTCTTTTCTCCACTCAACAGCAATGAAATAATACGTCGTCTCGATGGCTATTCAGCTAGTCTGGTTGTTGAAAACATAACATCCGAGCATTCCGGTAACTATACTTGCATCGCTAGTAATGTTGCCGGCAAGGAAAAGTTTACAGTTCCGCTCACTGTCAACGTTCCTCCGAAATGGCTCTTGGAGCCGAAAGATTCAAGTGCTCAGGCTGGACAAGACGTGCATCTCCACTGCCAGTCCGAAGGCTACCCGAAACCAACAATCACGTGGAAAAAAGCCATTGGCACCACACCTGGCGAATACAAGGACTTCATCTACGAGCCCAACATTACCCTCTTCCCAAACGGATCGATCTATTTCAAGAAAATCACAAAAGAATCACAAGGACATTATTTGTGCGATGCCAAGAACAATATTGGTTCGGGTGTTAGCAAAGTTATTTTCCTGAAAGTGAATGGTAAGCATATGATCTGAAAGAACAAATTCTCGTGGCTGCTTTTTATCTCTTCTGTCCTTATTGCTATGGTCTTCATCCGGAATTGATGATTTGATTTGGTTTCGATTCTCTCTCTCTCTTTCCAGTTCCTGCTCATTTCACAACGAAGAACAAACAATTGTCCGTCGCCAAAGGAAAGCAAGTTCATTTGCAATGTAACGTTCAGGGCGACAATCCTATTGATATCAAGTGGCGAAATCAGAATACTCAGCAGCATTTAGATGAATCGTTGGATTCAAGGTTCGTACAATGCTAAGCATATTGCGCTTATTTGGACTTAGATTCGATTCAAAAACAAAATGCAATGGAATACAATGCATATTTAAAAGGAGATCAAGATTCCAAAATTTTTTCAATATTGTCAAAGAGCATGAAATTTTGAATTGACACATTTACAGAGCCAAGTGAATTTTGAAATTTAGAATCCATTTCGTGAAATTTCTCAACAGCAAATATTCCGAAAACTATTGGCTTTTATCACATTGAAACCTCCTCAAATTAGGTACGTCAATTCCAGCTTAAACCTATTTCCATTCTCTCAGATACAAGCTTCGCGAGCAAGTTGTCGACGACGGAATGATGTCCGAGCTGGGAATATCCCATACTTATCGTCAGGACACTGGAATTTATATATGTCAAGCTGGTAATGCTTTCGGACAGGTAAATCATTTGCGAAATGTCTTCAATCCCCAAACATAGAAAACGCTTTCAATCGAAAGTCAAAGCACAAACTCACCAAACCTCATTAATCTTCTTCTTTCTCGGAATAAAGGATGAAATGTCAATACAATTAATCGTCCAGGAAGTTCCTGAACAGCCGAAAAATCTCCGTGTCAACTCGCAGCAATCACGTAGTATGCAACTCACGTGGAGTCAGCCATTTGCTGGCAACAGTCCCATCGAAGAGTACCACATTTTTTACAAGCAAATCACAGGTATGTACGGGAAATCGCTTGTTCGGATGGGTAGTCTGTGGCGAAAAAAAATTAAATTAAATTTTAGGCCACGTTTGTTGTTGCTGATTCATTATTCAAATCCGCCAATCATTCATCGAATCCGACTAACTGTTAAAATTTTACATGTCCCAAAATTTGTTCAAACAAATCAAAGTACGGTTTATAGCTTCGAAGACTGATTTATTTGCATTGCTATGCTATTCATTTTTCAAGTTTTATTGGCATTTCCTTTCGTAAACTCAACTTGTCATCAAACCACAAATCAACTTTTATTCTTTATGACTTTACAACATTTTATTTCATTGACATTCATGTTTTCGAAAGTTTGGTAAATCATAAATTTTTATATTCTCCACATTGTAACGATTTCGTGACACAATCTCCGCTGTCAGGATGAATTCATCCATCACTAACTCTTTGTGTCTCATCCAACAGCCAAAACCCCCTTTTCAACCCATCGACCCACCCAGTCACAACAACTTCCACTACAATTCCGATTCCATTTCAGATAATTGGCAAAGTGCCGAAAGGATATCAGTCACGGGAACGCAAACTGTCGTGACTATTCAAAATCTACGGCCAGCAAAAGCGTATCACATACGAATGTCCGCCGAAAATAAATTAGGGTCATCGGAATTTTCGGATATCGTACAAGTGACGACGTTAGAAGAAGTGCCTTCAGGACCGCCTCTTAATGTCCGGGGCGAGGCGAAAAGCTCCACGGAAATATTTGTATCGTGGGAAGCGCCGGATCGTGATCATTGGAATGGCATTTTGCTCGGCTACTATGTTGGCTATCAGATAGCCAGTAGTCCTGATGATAAGGAAATAAATCCGACGCAGGGATTTAATTTCAAAACAGTCGAGGTGAGGACCCATTTCGGCGGGGAGACGGTGCTGACGAGTTTGAATAAGTTCACGCTGTACAATATTGTCGTACAGGCGTATACTAGCCAGGGTAGTGGTCCACCTAGTAAAGAGATTAACGTTAATACAATGGAGGATGGTGAGTTTAATTTTCTATTTCAGTTTTAATTGCATTCATTTCAAGTAAACTGAAAAGTGGTAAAAAATTCAGTTAAAATCAGAGTAATCTCAAATTCTGCTTTTAACTTCAAATGCAAATGGTTGCTTACTGTTTAAGTAATCGTTGAAGACCGATTTGGCATTGTTGACAAATACCTGTATCAGAAAAAAATAAGAATAGGGCAAGTGCTCCTAAAGTCGGTCACCCAATCCTTTCTTGGATCATAACAAAAATCAGACTCGTTAAAACGAAGTCTTAATACTTGGAACAATAGGCGCTGCACTAACTTTAGATACCGTTTTAACTAGTTTGTGATCCGTGTTATGAAACAAGTAAGGGTTGACTAAAACGATTGCAACAGGCCAGCATTAAGAGTACGATGACCCATCAATGTGTGAATGTCTGAAGACTCTGTGCGAAGTTGTCGCAATTCGAAATTTTACAATTTTACATTGCCTACTTTGAGATGTTAGTGCCCACAAGGGGTTCAAAAATTTATATTTTTTTCAGTGCCATCAAGTCCGCCAGAGAGTCCTCAATGCGATGTGCTCAGTTCAACATCGATTTACATCACTTGGTCCCCACCAGACATTGAAGGCCAAAACGGTAAAATCAAAGGCTACAAAATATTCTACATATCCGTTGATGATCTCTACGAAAAAGAGCCGGATGTGGTAAAATCACCCAACCAATATCTAACCGTAGAGAACCTAAAGAAATACACTAACTATTCGATTTGGGTGTTGGCCTATACGAAAATTGGCGATGGTGCGAAAACTAAGCAGTTTTTCTGTCGAACTCATGAAGATGGTATGTTATATGATAATATATTATGCTGTGCTTTATGCAGTTGTGTGATTTTGAAATTGTTAGATTATTTTAAATTGCTCCCAACTACAAAACGTAATTTAACCTTTGGAAACTTAAATATTTTCCTGAGAGCATAGCATCTAATACAATTTGAGTGAACAAATCTGATACAACCATTTCATTTTCATTTAGTTCCATCGGCGCCCCAGGACATTAAGGCTATACCTGCATCAAGCAAAAGAATTATCATCTCATGGCTTCCACCCGCGAATCCCAATGGCGAAATTGTAGATATCATTATCTTCCGTTGTCTTAAAAATTTACGAATAACAAATGAATTTTCTCTTATTTCCAGACCGGCTACACGTTCTACATGTCCGTGATGGAGAGCGGTCATGAGGATGGTACACACAAACGTGTGCTGGGTCCTCATGTGGAAGTGCATGAAACGCATCGCCAGCAAGAAGGAGCATCTTATCAATTTTGGATGACTGCCTCAACAAAAGTGGGCGAAGGTGAGAAAACGGCGGTTGTCACTGTACCGCCGAACAACAAGGTTCCAGCCCGGATTGTGTCCTTCAGTCGCAAAATTGTTACTCCTTGGAAAGAAAACCTCATTTTTCCGTGCAGAAAAGTCGGCGATCCATCGCCTGTAACGGTATGGAGACAAGATGGCCATTCGATGGAGACCAGCACCCGCAAGTCGATTGCCAAAAACGGAACGCTCTCTATAAGAGATTGTCAAAGCATTGATGCAGGAAACTATAGTTGCAGTGTTGAAAACACTTGGGGTCGAGATGAAATCATATACCATGTGGTGATCAAAGTTCCGCCGGATGCACCTTCTCTGACTGTGATCAGTACCTTCACAGACAGCCTTCACCTGGAATGGACAGACAATAATAATGGTGGCAGCCCCATCCTGGGCTACGTCATCAACTATAAGCGCGACAACGGAGACTGGGAAGAGCTACAAATCGATTCGAAAACCAACTCGCATCCACTTAGCAACCTGTGGTGCGGGACGAGGTATCAGCTGTACATTACTGCCTACAATAAAATTGGAACTGGACTGCCCTGTGATATTGTCAATACATTTACTAAAGGAAATCCTCCAGTTCAGCCAAAGCACTCGCAAATGATAACGAATAATTCGACGAGTGTGACATGTTGGCTGGACTCGTGGGGCGATGGTGGCTGTGGTATTTTGTATTTTGGAATAGAAAGTCGATTGTATGGGCGGTAATAAAAAAGTTACTTTGGGATTCAGGGAAATAACACTAAAACTTGCTTTAATTTTTACAGATCGCAATGGAATATAATTTCAAACCACATCGCACCAACCGAGAGAATCTATACTGTCGGAGAATTGGTGCCAGGCACCAAATATCAGCTACGAGTCACAGCTCACAACAATGCAGGCTCCACGACAGCTATCTATAACTTTACTACTTTATCACCACAAGGCGGTAAGGATCTGGTCTTGGACAATGGTTTCATAAAGTGCTTCTATAATGCATTTTTTTCAGTACTGTATAATCCCGATCACACGATCCCAGTCTCGCACATCAGCGATAACACCTTCTATGCCAACTTAAAAGTGCTCCTTCCAATTTGTCTGTCTATACTTATACTTCTAGGATTAGTTGTCGCTGTACTGCTGATAAGAAGAAGAAGTAAGCTATCATCCCACGTCGAACTTTCATCTAAAGTTTCAAACGAATATTATCTTGCAGAACTAAACAGTCAAAACCGGCTGCCATCTTCTTCCATGTCTGAGTCACCGTCGCTGGCCAACCTGCAGAACAAACAGAACCGAGATCAACAGTACTTGGCCGTGCGCTGCAACCCGGGCAATCGAAATAGCAACTCCAATGACTCGGGTAGCTTCAAGGCCGAAGGCAATGAATACATCGAGGATATCTGCCCTTACGCCACCTTCCAGCTAAACAAGCAAACTTACAGCGAAAGCTCTTACAGTGGAAATGTATATAGTGGTCCCTATCATTCAGTGAGAGGCTCCTTCGTTTACCATGACGTTAAGCCTGACAGTTTCAATGTAAGTACCAACATCGCTTGGAACGGTGTATAATATTCAACTTCATTCTCTTGCAGAACAAAGAACCCGAGTACACCAAAGTGCGGCGAAAAGGTGGTCGTCTCAGGGACCCACACTCAGAGAGTCAAGGTTAGATTCGCTATTCTTCTATCATAAAGTGGTATTCTGCTTCGTTATAAATGCAAAATGCTTACGATTATTCACAATCGCTTTTATCGCAACAAAATTCAATCATCGATGCATGCTCATTTCACTCATATCGTTTCATTTTCACCACGAGCCCTTGCTCCTCAGGTCCAGAATTCGTTTAATTTTCCTCCGAATTTCAAGCTTACTTTGCCATAATTTCCAATTCGCCACATATCCTTCCAAGCTTAACAATACCCTCAATCCATTCCTGCAAAACTCTCGACAAAACACGATCAATTCCACATTCATCTTAAATGATATCACATGAAATCGTACTAAACTTTTTAGAATCGGACAATCCAGGTTCAACAGATTCCGAAGTTAGGAAAATCCTAACGCTTCACATACCAATTACAGAATACGACACATTGGGCTCGGAATCGGACAACGAAGTCAGTTCACGTGCTGTGAATCAAGCTAAGTATAGGCCGCAAAGAGGTATGTTGGTTTTCGCTTAAACAAATTTGCAGAATAGTACAATACTACATGTCTCGCTCTAGAAACTGGTGAATGTGAGTCACGCCAACCGAATTTCATTTTAGATACCCAAGATGAGACATCATCGTCATCCGAAACAACACCCACTAGCATATCTCGGAAATCGAAACCGCCTTTCTCGTCACGGAAATCCGGAAAATCATCGCAGAATCCGCCGAAGAGACATGTAAGGAGTTCCAGTGGATATTCGAGTCATAATGAGGAGACAACGTTTAGGTGAGTAGTTTGAATGTGATGGCAAGTGATCATTGTTTGTCGTGCATTTGAAAATATCTGGTTGGACTGTAAAGGTAGCTGCGGTATATTCTAGAGTTTATACTTTAACGCTTTTCTACCCTTTGGTGTGTTTTATTGTCTTTATTATCCTTCTAGATCAGATTGCAAAAGTCACACACAATCTTTAGAAAATTTTCAAATTCCTATAAAAAAACCTGTGGACTATCAAAAAAGTTCAAATTGAAAAACTATCTTGGAAAATGAGGCATATTTTTGTAAAAAAAAATATGAACGATTCCATATCGGAGAGTAGAGCTCCAAGAGAGGTGAATTGTAGGAAGTAGAAATCTGTTGCTACTATAGGCTAGACTCACAATTTCAACATTATCTCACAACTATTGGGAATTATACTTTGGTATGAGAAGTTCGAGTGGAGAATCCTACGCTTTTGCACTGGCAGGGTTAACATTCCGGTAATTAAAAAGTGGCCGGGGAACACTCCTCCATCGCGAGAGGGGTCTGAAGAAAGTGTTGCGGGCTGTAGAGATTCTACGGACAAACAGGCAGAGCTCAACAGGTGCAACTGAGCCATTTATGCGTCCGGATATAGCATTAGGCCAACGACAGCTCATGAGTTCGCTTTTCGAAAATGTATGCCCCTCGACGATTAACAGTTAAAAAAAATTCAATTCGAAGTTCCTTATCGGATGTTTATGATTTATTTCGCTATCGATATCTCATCAGCTCTCTCAAGCAGGATCGGTAGTTTGTTAGCAGACGTCTGTGAAAAACAGGTTATGCAGATAAGAGGCTAAATCGGACCGTGCGCTCTGTTTTAACATCAGAAAAAATTTCATCAAAAATCAGAACTATCAGTTTCGATGGAAGATTGGCCTTATATTTTTCCGACACTTTTTGGTTTAAGAGCGGAAGAAACACAAACAATAAAAAAACAGTGTATTCATCCTTTCCTTTCGTACATTACACACTTTTTGTTAGAAGTTTTTTGTTTGCAAATCCAATCAACCTCTTACCTTAAATGATAGAAAAGATCAAGAGTGCAAGTACGAGCAGAGATTTTCCTACACCCCCTAACACCCCTCTAATACCCCCCCTGGAAAGTGCATACACCCCCCTAACACGGACAATTTTCCCACACAAAGGGACCTTTGTGTCTTTTGTTCCAAAGAGACACCCCTCCTAAAATTCTGAACACACCCCCCAAGAAAAATGCCTGATAAAACCCCTGATTAGTACGAGGTTTGATCCAAAAGTAGTGATAAAAGGCTACTTTCAGTACCCAAAAAATGTTAGAAAAAAAATGTTGCTACCTTATATACCCACTAAGTCAGCTTAAAAAAACATAAATAGGCCACGATTCCAAGGAGGTACATACATTCATTCGAAGAGAGAACTGGAGAGAACATGAAAATGAAGAAAAACGAAATTAGAGCTGTCATTAAGTACCTGAGCTTTGAAAAAATGTCTACCAAAGACTCCAAAGGGACTCCTCAATATTCCACCGTTGCACCCTGGACCAAGGAGTTTAAGCTGTCAAAAACATCCACTGAAGATGAATACCAGGGAGAACGTCCATCCACGTCCCTCACTGAAGATAACATGAAAAAAGTCAAAGTTGACGAGTTGGCAGATCAAAGAGTGACCATCAGGCATATAGCTGAGGTCACAGGGATCTCGTATGCCAGTGTTCAAAGAATCGTTGCCAACGAATTACATATGAAGAAGGTCTCTGCGCCTTGAGTGCCGAGAATGTTAACGGACAACCAAAAGAAGAAACGAGTCGACATTTCGAGTGTGAATCTCGAAAAGTTCCAGGCAGATCAGGAGAAGTTTTTGTCACGCTTCGTGATCATGGACGAGACCTGCATCCACCATTTTGATCCAGAAACCAAACAGCAATCGATGACGTGGGATCGACCCTCTTCACCGACGCCGAGGAGGAGTGTGGAGCTTGGCGGGGAAGGTAATGGCATCAGCTTTTGGGACGCTGAAGGAATTATTAGGGTGGAATATTTGGAAAAGGGAGCCACTATATCACGCTCTTACCACGCAGACCAAATGAGAAGATTGCGGGAGGCTATTGAGGAAATAAGATAAGGCAAACTGTGAGCCGCAGTGCTGTTTCATCAAGACAACGCGCTTGTTCACAAGGCTGCAGCTGCGATGGCTGCAATTCAAGAAACAGGATTCGAACTGCTCGAACATCTTCCTCGGCTCAAGGGACACCTTCGGGACAAGAAATTGAAAGAGGGAAGCGAAGTGGTGGCCGCTGCTACGGCGTTTTGGGACAGTAAACACAAATCAATTTTTTCTAAGGATATCTTAGGTTTGGAAAAAAGATCGACTAAATGTATTAACTTGTTAGGAGACTATGTTGAAAAATAGATATATTTTTTTTAAGTTTTATCACCTTGGTTTACATTGATTATCATTACTTTCGGATCAACCTTTGTATAGTGCAGGTGCTTTAATTAAAGCTTGATATATGTTAAACGCGAAATTTCGTGTTTTGACAGCTCGGAATATCTTTATTTGCATTTATTCAGATTGCTATTTCTCGATCTTCCTGTTAATTTTCAAGGCGTAGTCTGATTTTGGTGTGGGTGTGTATACATATATGCAAAAATATTTTAGAAAATTTGAATTATGAGATGTCAATGATGTAATTGAGGATATATTTGAGCTGCTGAAGCGCAAAGCTATACATAAAAGCTTGAGGATAGAATGTAGAAAATTGTGATGTTTGTGGAAGACCAGAGAAGGAGCTAATAGATTATAAGAGGATTTAAGTCTTTAAGCAGAAATAGTTTAAAGTTTTGAAATGAAAAATTAACTAAGAATTACTTAAGGGATACAGAGAATTACTTATGGTAAAACAAACAAAGAAGCAATACCTCCAATGCTTAGTTGGCTTATAGTCTAACTATGGGTATAAGTGCTGATGAAGTCCAGGTACAACATAAGTGGTGACACAATAATCAAAGCAGAGATTATAAAGAGGACAAACGTTATGTGGTGGTAATTAGGGGTTCGTTCTATTGAATTTTTGGCCCACCTTGAGAAAATTGCTTCTGTCGCTGTCACCGTTTCTCCTCTTAAAGTGACTGTTGAAGAATACGTCAGGGATACGTGACATATTTACATATTAAGCAGATTAAGCTGGTAAGTCAATTTTCGTGGGGAAATAATTCCGATAATATCATGGAAGTTTTGAATTTTGTAATCCCATCAGCCTCAAGTTTCTCCAAGAGTTATATGGAATTTTTATAAGCTATGAATTCACTCTTTGTCTGGATTCCTCGCAAAAGATTATTTTTGGTTCGGTTTATACGGTTTTGTGTCTTCAGATTTAGGCCGTCCATATTTTTTTAACATTGTCAGGCGACAAGGGCTGATCTAGTGTCGCATATTCCTAAATTACATTCATCTGACATGTTCCTGATTAGCCTTATACGTTTTGACGAACAGTACATCGACATAGCTTCGACTTGGGCCAACAAATACTTTCACACGCCTCTTCGCTGTAATGTAAGCGGTTGTAAAGTGAAGTTCTTGATCGAAATTAATCAAATATCCAAATACTCAGTACTAGCTATTACAACTATTTCATTACATTTACATTGCATTGCCACCATTCTAGTAAGTTTGGGAACCAAAGAGGACGAAGATGTCATCTTTAATATGGACGCTGATGCAGAAAATTGACTGCTGCTCCATTCGGTTGTCTGGATAATTGAGCGATGGAATTAATCATAGCGTGGAACACTTGTTCATCATCACTCAACATATTTTTCGGGTGAGATACATAATTGCCCATGGAGAGTTTTAAGAAATTTCCAATTACATCTTATAGATAGAATGATTAGAATTATGATTTTCTTCACTATTGCTGGATAGTTAGTTCTCCTCGTTTTTATGTAGAAACGACTTCCAATGTGCATGCGAAATTCAAATTGAATTGACTGGTACAGTTCATATCGTAGTTCAGGATTTATCTAAATGGTTTTGAATATTTCGAAAACAAATCCTAATTTCGTAATTAGTCATAGCTAAGTTTTAAAAATTGGTATAAATGGGGCAGTTTTTGTTTTCCTTGGGTACTGTATTTCTAAATTCCTCAAATCAATCAAAAAAAATGTAATGGAATGGGTCCGCTACCATCAATTGGAACAATATTTCCCCTTTTTAGAGTTGCATACATACAAACTGCGTAAAATAGACCGTCATCTTTAAAACTTGTTTTGTTCTATCAAGCTGCTATATTTCATTCAAAAAACTTCTTGTTCTCATTGCAGTATATCGAATTATAACTCATACGACGACCACATCAATCCACCACCAAGATTTTCCGATGGCACCGATGGTAAAAAATTGGGAAACTCGCCAAGAATTCGTGCCAATCCCAAACTACAACGTGAAGCATTTCAGATTAATGTCTAGTATTAAATCCTAAATTTGAAAACAATCGAACCACAACATCAAAACAAAGTACACACTATGATTAATAATAAAATTAAATATGAAGGAAATGGTTGATTGATTGATGTGCAATTGATTTGGAATAAAAAAAACTCAAAAACAAATAATCATGCAAAGGAGAAAGGAAAAAGGGAAAATGAATGAAAAACTATTGAATTTTCATTATTAAATGAATTGTTTTTACACAGTTTTCTGATTATTAGATAGTTATATAACTTATATAAATATTATATATTTATTTTAAATAACGTATATATTATATAAACATACAATGAAATAACTGTACATAACAGTAGTTATTATATAATATGGAAGCATTTACAAAATGCGACAAGATATGATATTAGTAGGACATGGAAAGATGTTAGTGTGCATTGAGCTATTTATAATCCTTTTTAAAATCCAAAGGTCCAAATTACAACACACTGCGTTCAGTTTAAAATTCACTGTAAGTTTTATTGAACTCTTACCCTATAACTGACATATCCTCCAATTAATTTAAATTTATGTAAAATAGCTCGTCGACTGTAGCTTTAATCTGGCCAGTGTATTTGTGCCCAGTAAGTAGTTGTGTCTCCTCAAGTTGTGTCTGATATTTTGTCATAGCGATTCGAGACAAATTGTATTTTTGACTTTGCCTGGTCTTCCTGGGTAATATTGATAGAGATACTGCATGTTATGACAGTGTAACTGTTTTACAAATGATTTATCTGTTTTGAAATGTATTTGTAAATATTAAATATGGCGATTTGTTACTATAGACAATACTTTGTCATTTTAGAATTTTATTTTGTATTTGTTCAATGAAAAGATAAAACAAACAGTAGATATTTTATATGTGCCATACACGAAATACACACATACATAACTGAAACTCTAATCATTTGTATTATTCGAACATTCGAACATAGTAAACAATAGTGGGAAATATTCAAATGAAATAAAACACAGGATCTATTATTTGTACTTTTGTATCGAAAACACAAGCCAAATTAGAACAATATATCTATAAACAATCATAAATTTTCCAATTTCCACCATGCTGGTGGACGGAAATTTTCATCAAATTGTAACAATATGCTAACACTTTTCTTTTTGAAAGAATCGACCATAGATAATAAATAAAACACACCAAAAAACGCAGCAAAAAACGTACACATAATTCAATATCGCACAAATTTTTCATTTTAAACAGCAGCATGCTTTAATAAAAATTATAGAAAAACAAGACGATTGTAGGATTCGATGAAGACAAGGCAAAGATTATGGAAAACTGACGTTGTAAAAAATATATATGTACGAAATAGTGATTGATACTGTGGATCACCGTTATGTATAAATGAATAAAATAAATATTTCGTATTTATGTAATGATTCAATCAATGACAATATGGAAATATATTAAAAATGCAACTATTCATGTTAATTCTGAAGAAAATCAACATGCAATACTACAAGATTGCAAGTGAAGTAAATGGAAAACAAATTTAAAAAAATCATTAAAAAAATCATACCGAATTTCATGACCCAATCCAATGACTCAAATTCCAAAAGTAAATTTAGCAGTGGCTGTCCAAAATTGCCATCATTCTATTTTCTTTTCTTTCGCCGTGATGAATGCAATGATTTTGGAAGAATTCATTAACGATTTGATTTAATAACGTATGAAAAAAGCTGTATATTCACGAAAACTAAACTGAATTATCATTATAGCTTTGAGAAATCTATTTGAAAAAAACTAAGAACGACAAAAACTATTGAAAGTGAAAAATCATTAAAAATCGTTGAAACAGCAAAGAAAACTTTTCGAGTTGCAAAGTAACATTTATTCACACATCTACTGTAAAACGATACGAGATTATATTATGTTCAGTTAATAGACTAACACAAATTGACGAAACTAATTCTTATGCGAAATACGAAATAAGACCTTCCGTTCGATTTGTATGATACATTATACTCTTAGCATATCCTTTATACACAAAAACAATACAAACTAAATATTTCAAAACAAAGAAACAAAAAAAAACGAACTACTACAATCAATCCGATTATTGTGAAATTAAGATGAGACATCATGAAAATGGTTGTTTATAATAATAATTATATTATGCGGAAATACAAGATGCAGACAGATGAAGAAAAAGCTGAAAAGATGAGTCAGTAAAAATTGAATGAAAACATGTCTTAGAGAAAAATAATACATTCTCGAATAAAATATTGTGAAAAAATGAAGAAAAAACTCAACAACAAAGAAACTGTTAAAATATATAGACTGATAATTAATGGAATGACTTTTTCTCAATTATAATTATAATATTAAAGGACCTAAATTTTCAAATTTTGATATTTTGTCGATGCCGTCGATCACGTTTCCTTCTTCTTACAACTCTATTGGAAATACTTCCGAACCCTTTATGGGTCAGTTTCTAATTTATTACAATATCAGTATTTGTCACAGAAGATTTTAATACAATTTGCTTCGCAATTTGGAATGGGTAGGCAGATGAGTCAAGTGGCTGTCAATCAGACAATCCAACCGAATGACACACACTAGCTCAATAGAGGCCCTTTAATAAACTGCTTTATTCCCTTTAGTTCCATTGTCACGTGAGATGAAGGACACATTTATTTTCATCCTCTGAGACACAGCTCCAGAAGAATTTTTTGATCCCAACGCCCAACCGTCGCTCGTCCGTGCCGTCCTACTAGAAAGTGGCCCATGAAAACGGCTACTACGGATTGAACAGGTGTCTGGTACGACGTGCATTCATGGAGGGCCATCACTGGCTTGCTGATAGTTCTTCAATCCATGGCTTCTTAGAGTCCACACGGATTTTCACGTCATGGCTAGTTTGACCCCAGAAATCGGTTTTCCTATCGGGAAAGGACATGAGGACATTGCCCCGAATACCTCTAAGTCTGGGTATCCAAATCAATTAAACTGCCGCATGTCTCGAAATCTCCCTAAGAAATGCATGGCAATTAGCAAGAATTTTGGATAGTGTACGCATAGTCCTTTCTTTTCGCATTAGTCCCAGCTTTTACGGTCACAAAAGTGTGTTAATAAGGCTACAATGCAGAGCCTCTTTTACCAAAACTGCGGCCAACCTACGCACTTTTTCAAGCACCAATTGCTAGCCTTAAGAGAAGCTTGCCACCAAAAAGCCATTCCCCTTAAAAGTGTCGACTCAACCATAGCGGTATAAAAATATGCCAAATGGGAAACTGTAGGCCTTAATTCGCTCCTAAGCGCTGTAATATGCTTCTAAAGCCTTCCACACCATTTCTGCTGTTTTCTTTCTGGAGCACCTTCGAGTTAATAATCGGTCCCAATTATTTGACCCTTGGGCTGAGTTCGATTCGAACTCTGTACAATGTCGGAAAGTCGAACTGAAGAAGTTTGTGCTTCCTTTTAAATAGTACTAGCTCCGTTCCACTGGGATTTATATTCAAGCCGTATTCCCAGCTCCGAGGTGAAAGAATATCAAGAGAATAGTTTAGCCTCTCCGAAAGTGAAGATAGATACTCTCCTGTCACTACAATAGCTGTGTCTTCTGCGTAAGCAACCACTTTGCGGACAAAATAGTCCAGCTTCATGGTGATTTTTCACACCAGGGGAGAAAGGACAAGGTGTGCCCGTATTGACTTCTCGATGCAAACTGAGAATTCTCCAAAGAAGAAAATACCACTCAGTTCTTGTGGAGCTGTTCAATAAAATCTATCAACATCCAGTGTCGCAACTGCATCCGGCTTGATATTATTGAAAGCCCCTCTAAAAAATTATTTTTTAGTCATTGTGTAAAGCCTTATCATATAATTTATTAGCATTTCAAAATAAACTTTCGAACAGCAAGTGTAAAATAAAAACAATCAGTTTAAAAACTTTAATTTCGATTTATTAATAATAAAAATTCTTTCACGTTTAGTCCGTAAGTCATTAATATTTTTGTATTATACAAAAATTATGTAATGAGTTAAGTTTTTATGTATAATCTAAGCGCATAACAATAAGCGACTTAACCATCTTAAATCTGTATAAAAACGAATGAATCATTCAAAATCTAGTACCATAGTACATATGTGTTCGCCACTGATCCCATCCTGATATTATTTTCAATTTTACAAAATACAAAGAAGAACAAAATAAGCCAACATTCTATTATACTAAGCATAAGCTTTATGAGATTGAAATTGAAAGTTTTATTATTTTTTTGTTTTCTTTCTTTTTTAAATATGACACATACACACAAAATCTTTTTTTACATTTTACGTAGTCATCCACTTCCGTGTGCAAACTTCTTAGTTTCTCACTTCGATTATTAAAATGAACAAACAAACAGAAAAGTTATATCATTGGCATTAAAAAAAAATTATGCAATCTATTTTCTGTTAATATTCTTCTCAATTATATTTTCGATATACTCTATTTTATATTAACCTTAGATTATGTATATATTTTTTATTGTACAAATCTGAAGACAAGGAAAATGTAGTGATTTCGTTTTTTGTTGTTGCCTTTTTTGATTTAGCGCTGAAAATAATTAAAAGCTAAATACATTACATTAGAGATAATGTGTTCTGACATTGTATTTGTTATTGACAGAAAATGCGTTATTATGATGTAGTAATAATATCAAAACATGATAGGCTTATCTTTACACTGTTCTATCACATATTTTGTAAAACGTTTTAGGAACTTTGGATATTCTCGTTTATAGATAGCTCGTAGAGCAGATGCAGGTGCCCAGCCGCCAGGATTGACTGCAAAAATAATGCGAATGGGAGGGTTATTAAATTTGATATAAGTGTATAGACACGACGGGGTTAAGACAATAGTAAAATTCACTCTTCCCTTACCTACTGAACAATATGTTATTTTGCATGAGAGATCATCTCTGGTTATGTTTGTGGTTTTGTTATTTTCAACGTACGTCTGACAAACTAAAATAACGGTGAGAATGACCCTTACACATTTACTGTTTTTACTTTCCTGAAAATTGAAAACAAATACAATGAGTAACACTTGTGCTGAAGGTTTGTGAAGTCTTAAAGCGTGACTTCGAAAATTAATTACCGGATAATCATTTTCATCGGCTGAATGATTGCAAACTATCCAAACATCGTGGGCATCTGCATCGACATTGTCGGCCACTTTTCGCATATGTGACCAAAACATCGCATCACGCTGACTAGCCGGCCAAATGCGTTTATGGGTTTGTAGAAAAACTAGTGTATCTGGTGATATTCTTTCCAAAATTTGTACATCTTCTAGGGTAGCTGTAATGAAATGTGAAAATCTTGTGAGTCAAGCTACAAGATTGATTTTTTATTTTTCGGTGTTACCATCAATGTAAAGCTTACCAGATGACAAGTTCATATTTCAAAAGAATGATTATGATTTTCCTATTTTGCAAATTCTGTTAAATGAAAGGTTCACTAGCTATCATAACTTGCTGCCATTCAACAAACGTTGCTTCATTATGCTAATATATATAAAATAATAAACAATTTCAATCAAATACTCACTTTCCCAATCATTTCGATATTCAGGCATGAAGAAATAATGGCACATTTCACGCGCTGTCGCACCTTTAACCATATGACATGCTTTCAAAGGATCCACAACCAATCCATTCACCTCCTCCTCGCGCTTGTACATTTTCATTTCGCCTTCGTCGACGAAAATTTGCCAGCCGTTTCCACCTTCGCCGACACCTTCTCGTGCGTATTTCAGCTGTTCCGTGCAAATTCTGTCGATCTGAAAAGACGGGAGTACCGGCAATTGATTATTATGTCTCGATTTCGAAGAAAATCATATTCAAATTGACAACAATCTCCTAGGATAGATGACATTGTTTATGTATGTTGAAAAGCATACAGATATGATGTGGAAGAATGTAAATTGACATTGATTTGATGTGATAGAGGCGTGTATATGGGAGATTGGTATACATTCGAACAGATGTTGGCTCGATTTTCGATAAAAAAAATTTACGAAATCTACACCATGTAGTTACTAAGCCGTAAAAGATATCAAACTTCCATGGAGTTTATAAGCGTCCTAAGAATTGTGGGTAAAGAATTTAAGATTAAGTTATTTAAATGAAATGAAGAATATTTTTTGAGTATACTATAGTATTTGGTAAAAATTTGATTCTCAGAAAATATTGGTGGAGAGGTTATAGATAATTTGACAATGACGTTACCTTTTTGGGACAGTAAAAGCAGTTGGGAAACCTATCATTGCAATTTAACGACATATAAAGGTTGATATGGCTGATGCAACGCCCTAGTTGAGCATTTTGCACAAAAACGATTGAACATTTGCATAAAAATGCTAGGCCCATTTTGCACAAAAAATGTTTCAGGTTCACATTGGTAGAGTTATCCGTTTTAATACTGATAAACACATTTTTTGTAGCATCTGAACGCTAGCCCATTATTGACCGGATGTCATGTTTTTAAGCTTGGAGATTCTTCAAGTAAAAAGTGAGAAACTAAGAAAAAAACAGATATTCAGGGAGTTGGTAAGTGGTTGAGCACGAGCAAGTTTCGAGGTTACGACAAGGTGCATTAAATCAAAAGAAGTTACTGACAAAATACAGTCAATTTCTGAGTGTGGATGTAGCGATGTGGTCTTGTTCGATGCAGGGCGAGACCAAGCCAATCCATGTCAACAAAATCAGAGAAGTGGACTAATAGAAAGTGGACTAATAGAATGAAATGGACTAATCGGAGAAAATGGACGAAACGGCCAAAGATCAACTGATCGTCCCACTTACCGATCAGCTTGAGCAAAATAAATATTACCGAGAAATTTAAAGACAACGAAATGAGCAACGGAATAAAATATAACAAATGAGCACCATTCGCAAAAAAGCAGAAAATAGATGTGACAACAAAAAATTAGTGAAATCGAAACGAAGAGCTACTTAGACAACTAATGACCAAACAAAACAAACAGAAAGAAATCAGAATGATTAGATCACAACCTGGAAATCCCTAACAAAAGGAAACACATACAAACATCATCCCATCTCTCCCAAACCAGCTCTACTCAACGTTCGGTTTCCTACCTCATTGAAGCGATCTTCCTCAAAATTAAATAAGCCCCCTCAAAGCTGAAAAGTTGGGATGCAACGTACAGGCCAACTGCCATCTAATGCTAGTAAAGTCATAAATTAAAGGTGAAAATTGTAATTTAACCACAACTCCTATTAGTTCCCTTTCCAATCATGACAACGGTGACACCAAGAATATTGGTACCATAAATAAGCCGAACAACTCTCGAGTAAGTGATCCTATTCACATTGACTGCAATGTTGATGATGTTAATTTACAAGTACTCTCCAACACCGAGCTATGCACAGCCCCCAACATCCGTTCCAAAGCAGTCTCATCTCCGTACAAGAATTTTATTTCCAAATACTATAAATTTCGATTGCATTTCGAATACTGTTGCCAAAAATTCATCCGATATCTTAACACTGTCTGTAAGCCCGTATTATACCCTAATTTCGAAAATACGAAAATCTATGAAAACGTTCGACTCTACCTTGCTTACATACATAAAGCAACTGACTCCGCTTGTTTCGAAGGTAAGACGAAGAAGACTCATCTTAAAGTCATGATTCAGCAGGAAGGTCTTCTCATAGATTTTAGGGCTCTTGATACTGTTTTGGCATAACAGCCGAGCAAGTGAAAAAGGAGCAGAGCACCTTTGCCTCACATGTCTCAGACAGGTATATTTCTTCCCTTCAAAAATCAAGGAATGTTTCCAAAAATTATCATTCCTAATAAAAAGTTTTCATCAAAAAGCCTCAAACTTTTTTACCACAACTGTGGTGGTATGAGAAGCAAACTAAGTAGACCCTTTCTTAACTCAAAATCTTGCCAATTTAATGTGCTGACGTTCACGAAAACCTGGTTAAACAGTACGCACACTAACAAAGGAATATTAGATGGTAACTGGGCTATTTACAGGAATAACCGAAACTATTTTGCTACTAGTCAAACTCGAGGTGGTGGTGTTTTAGTAGTTGTTCCTAGCTCGCTATCAAGCGAACTAGTTGCAAGCAGTTCATATAATCTCTTCGATCACAAGATTATTCGCATTTCCTAGTCCAGAGGTTTCATTTACATTGGAGGATTCTACATCCCGCCCGGTTCAGACGAATCCGTTTATAATGATGAATGCGAAGTGATTTCTACCTTAGTTTCATCTCTTAATAAAAATATAATTCATGATCCTAAAAAGTTTTTTGATTTCGTAAACACCAAACGGAAAACTTCGGGATACCCTATATCTATCTACAAAAAGGAATCTTGTCGTCAAGCTGTCACGAAGTTTGTGACCTGTTCGCTGACTATTTCCAGGAAGTATTTTGTTCACGTGCAAGCTTATCTAACAGCCTTTCCTCTCAAACATTCCAACAAAATATCGTCTGTGAAATGCATTTAACTAGAGAGGAGATTACAAAGGCCATCAAAGATCTTAACGTCAACAAGGGTCCTGATCCAGACTTGCTACCTCCTAGTTTCATACTCGAATGTATGGAGTCGCTTATCTTGCCCGTGCATTTAATTTTCAATAAATCACTTTCTTGTGGGGCTTTCTTATCCTCCTAGAAATCCTCCCATCTGACCCCGATTTTTAAATGTGGTAATAGGCGGTCAATTGATAGTTACAGAAGTATTGCAATACTATCAGCATTGCCTAAACTATATGAAAAAATTGTCAGTGATAAGCTCACAACTCTAATAGAACCTCTTCTTAACGAACAACAACATGGTTTTAGAAAAGGCAGGTAAACTACTGCCAACCTCGTGATTCTCGCCTCAGATATTCTCTGTGGCATGGAAAAAGGGCATCAAATTGATACCATCTACAATGACTTCAGCAAGACCTTTGATCGCGTTGATTATGATATTCTTCGAATTAAACTACAGAAATTTTGTATCTTTTGTCTTTTATTGAACTGGGTAGACCCTTATCTTCGAAATAGGACGCAGACCGTTAAGTTTCAGGGTATCTTATCCAAAAAAAAGATCGCAGTTTCATCAGGTGTACCACAAGACAATTACTTGGGACTTCTTTTACTCAATATTTGCATATCGGATCTTTCTGAAGTTTGCGAAGCAATTCAAAAACCTATGGGTCATCAAGTCTTTATACATAGCTCTAGTTCGACCATTGCTCGAATATGCATGCATTGTCTGGCACCCTACCTTTGGCTCGAATCAATGCAAAAGCAATTCTTGCTCTTTGCGTTGAGAGATCCGTATAATCCATACGAATTTAATAGTTAACCTTCATACAGATACAGGTTAAATCTTTTAAATCTATCAATTCTACATTCGAGGAGGATAGTCATATGCTTCTGCTTTACTTTTGATGTTATTCGGGGCTTGATCAATATTGTATCCCTGTCCAATATGATAATCTTCGAAGAATCAGTAAAGCGGACGAGGCACACACGTTTATTCACTACACAGTTTACGCCAGCAATGAGCCAATCAACAGATGCTGCAAAATATTCAACAGCTGCGCAAAATACTATTGCCCAGCCATTTCCTGACTAAGATGCTCACGCCATAAATTTCCATGTCCGATTTCCTACCAAAGATGGTTATATTTGTCAAATTTTTGTTTTGTATTTTAAATGAATTTGAATTGTTAAATATTAATTGTATGTGTTTTTTGTACGCCTTATTTGGTAATAAATAAATAAATGTAATGTGCAAAGTCAAAGGACAAAATCCGCGTAGTGGACAATCCCAGTGCCTCAACTGGCAGCAGTTTGAACACTCTGTCAGCTTTCGTCATGCTAAGACTCGTTGCGTCAAGTACGGTTCTCAGACTGTAAAAAGTCAAGGAAAGAAAAGTGAAAGTAAACATCCTACGAGCTATGGAGCCTCCCCGCACAACCCCAAAAACTCGAAGGAATCATTTCCTTAAGTGTTACGTGGAATCCCAACTCCGTTCCGCCAAACGCCTTAACACTATCTCAGCCGAACCTCCGCCTAACCCCCAAAGAAAACTAACCAATCAAGCCTAACCACTCCCGAACATATGGGCCAGTTCTTCGCAACAAGGCAAGAGCTACAAACATTCATGAAAGACATGATGGCGAATATCATATTGATATCATGCAATTACAGAAAACATTCCTGAAACCCAGAGGCCATCATCGAATACCCAACTACATCCTATACAGGAACTATAAAATGACCTGAAGGAAAGGAGACATATGGTGTTGTAAACCTAGCGGGCTAGAAATATCGTAATATTGGTCGAGAAATTGAAAAAAAACTGTTCGATATATCAAAACGTTGTTTAAAAATTAAATAAACTCGGAAAAAAAAACTGTGATTACAATTACTCGTAAATTCATATCTTACCTCTGGCCATAATCGATGATTCCTTGCAATACTTCCCGTCCCGAATTCATCTTCTTCTTTTGCATGGTCTTTTGCATTCGGGACATTATTGGCCGCCGTACTGCTGATTTGTGATTGTTGCGATTGAAGTTTCAAACGGAATCGGATCTGTGTGTCCTCCTCGACCTTGTCCATTCCCGTCTCGAAAGCATCAAAAAATTCATCTTCTGGGAGAGCTGAATGTGGTCCCTCCTAAAAATACACAAAAACAAATTCAAATTATAATGATGATGCTTTGGGGAGAACAATGTTAATTATTGAAATTGAAAAGATGCTGCACATGGCTGCGTGCAAATCATGTAATATTTATGTGATAAGTGATCCGAATCAATCAGATCACAGAAGTTACATAAGCAACTTGTATCATCAGAATAACAGACATAATATAAAATTAGATGAAATCGAGGTACAAATGACGTCGGTTTCGCTAATTACTCTGGATGCATTCGAAGTTTTTCTAATCAAATATGTAGATTCACGGAAACGATTGCATGAATTGAGCAAATATTAATCTAGATTCTATTTTTTGTAGCAGGGAAGTGTTAGAAATTCGTAGTTAATGTGCTTTTAATGATACTAGTGCGACGAATAAACTCGGGAGATTTTATTAGCTTAATTGTAACATTTGGATCACGACATCATATGGTACGCTGCAAAGATATTCTGTCATATGATTATAACTGTAATAGAAAAATATAAATAATTGTTTTTGGAATGAAACAATATATTGCATGACGAATATCAGATAAGCGTAATGGTTTTGTAAGATCACAA
Organism: Nemotelus nigrinus; assembly: GCA_947369275.1. Taxonomy (NCBI): domain Eukaryota; kingdom Metazoa; phylum Arthropoda; class Insecta; order Diptera; family Stratiomyidae; genus Nemotelus; species Nemotelus nigrinus. Next base: position 15,248,348 of record OX376373.1, on the reverse strand, counting down.
AAACCGGAAGCCTGTTGACTAATGATTTAGAATACAGGAGACTGTTGTCAATTATATAATCAATTAATACGCCAAAGCCTACTTTAACACTGGTAACTTTTTTGAAAATATTTTGAACGATTTTCACTATCAAGGATTATATGTACGTCAATTTTGCAAAACTCTTAAATGATGTTTCTTTGGGAAAATGTACCGACCAATACATCAATGACTTACTGTCTTCAATGACATTTTTTCTCAGAATTTCACACTTCACATCGTAGACACAACAATTCATTGGATTTCGATTACACCGACGCAAACGAAAAGATTTTGCTGGTGCATAATAATAATCATCATGATATCAATGGATGTTATTTACAGAGCGTTTGACCTTTACATCACTTAAGAATGTTTGATTGGACGTGATATACGGATATTCGGTTTTAATTCGTCTCACAAACAATTGGAATCGCACACCAAACATGGATCGAAATTACGATCAGAATTATTATTCTAGAAAATGATTGACGTAAGGAGTGTGAACGGAAAAAATCTGCAAAACAATTGGCAATTACATTCGGCCTTTTAATTCATGATTATGATTTAAGGAGCATCAAATTAGTTTTTAGAATAGCAGGTGTCATTTAAGAGAAAATTTACTAGGCAGGTATTTCGGAGTTAGAATTCGTTGGTTTTTTTTGATACCATTTAAGATTCTTGGGATTTTCAATGGGTTGTGCATTAGTGGAAACAATTATGAATAATATTTCGTGGAAGATGATGGACTGAAATTTAATGGTGTTATTTCCCGAATGAAATATGTTTTTTAATGCTCGATTACTGAAGCTGAGTTAAAACCAGAGAATTTTACAGTGTGTTCTAAATAAATATCCTTTGCAAAATAGTCCAAATGTAATGATGTAATAATATTACTTTTGAGTTTACAAATATTCTTCCGTCGGTTTTTAAATAAATAAATAACGTGTGATTGTTCACGTAGTCGAGTTTAACCCAATTGATTTCAAGTAGTTTCCGAGAAAAAAATGCCGATTAAATGGTCAGTTTTGTTGGTGAGACAAAAGCGTGCTCTTTTTTTAGAATTTTTCATCATGTTTACCAGTGCCACGGGCGATATCGCTAACATTTTGGCACGAAAGTTATATTTGAACTTCTCGATAGTCTTCGGTTTTAAACATAAACTTTACTCTACGAAAATCTCCGCTAGAAGAATTCCGGTGAAGTCAAATCTGGAGATCTTGGTGGCCAGTCAATGGGCCTTTCCACACTTGTATTCTTGCTGCACTCCTCAAACCGGTTTTCTGGGCAAGAGGCAGAAGAATCTAGGGGAATTCTCTACAAAAAGTGATGCATGTGGAGAGAATTTCGGTATCACGTTTGAAACTGATTGATCGAGCGGCAACTCACTAACACAACTATAAACATAGTTCACGGGTCAGAAATTTTTCATGAAACACTCAAGCATAGGCGCGCCGTAGGGGGGGGCCAGGGGGGGCCAGGGGGGCCGGGTCCCCCCCAGACCCTAGGTTGGCCCCTCCCAGAAAAATAAATATTTCCAACAGCAGACACTTAAATTTTCGCCTCTTAGGTTTTTGTGGTTACAGCAAGAGTTGTGTAGTGCAGTAGTGTAAGCCTATACCAAAGCATACACACTACTTATAACATAGAGACTGTCTTATTTGCGGTATTAATTACGATGTTATGGGACTTATTTCGAGAAATGGACGGCAATATTTAATTTCGACAAGTTAAACGTTAAGAAAAGGACGAAAAGCACCTCGCCAATCATCCTTTTTTTATTAAGATTATCTTAGAATACAATTTTTGAAGTCATTTGGAGAATAAAAGTGGCACCCCTGCCACTTTTATGCTATCTATGACCTACTTGGTTTACACTCAGGTTAAATGTGTGTGAATTTTATTATAATTTAATAATTGCATCGGAAGTTAAAAGGCATAGCACTTCAATTTCACCGAGCGTTTTTTTAATAGTGACACAGCCGCCACATGGTTCTTACCATATTCATTAGACTTTTGTCAGACCTGTATCTACTCAAGACCAGTATATCCTATGAATTTTATCCGATCGCGAGATACCGTAGACGCAAGTTGCAGGTGCTAAAAATATAAATAATTCGGTGCGGTTTTTGTGCGATTGGGAATTTTACATGTTTAGATCTGACTGTATAAATATAGTATCAAATTGATCAACCTTATTCTAACAGCTGTATGAAAGATTTGTGTTTACATACTTATGGTAGCTACAAGGTTGCCCAGACATTATTTAAAAACGACAGAAACTTATTTTTTATGCCCATTGATGAGTCTCGTAAAATTTGTGATGATCTGATGACTCGGTGTGAAGTTATCACAATGCGAAATTTTCCATAGTTTCCACTGTCGCCGAAAATACACCAAAACTTCAGCTCGACCAAACTTCGCGATCCGGATAAATTACCCGGATAGTAAAATTCATGCACAATGAGAAAACTCTAATAGTACTTGGAAGACAGTAAATTATATGGTGGTAGAACAGTCTTGGAATATTGTCAAGATGAACCGAAATTATTTGGAGAATGTTATCGACCTTACGACGTGTCTCAGTCGCCAAAGACATGCTTTCGGAGGACTTGATGAAAGTGGTGCCAGTGATAACCGTGTTTTTTTTGGAATTTTGTGCATTATTCGCGAAGCATGATTCAACTTTTGAAAATAATATTAAAAACAAGGTTGCGAACTACTTTAGTGACAAAACACAAAATGAATTGATAAAAATAATTGCTGAATTCGTTCGCGAGGACAATACAGCTGAAATAGAAGATTGCGGATTGATATCCATTTTGGCAGACGCAACAAGGGTCCACAGAAGGAACAATTGAGATTTGCTAAAGAGCTAGCAGTCGAAGAAAGGTTCTCAAGCTTTGTAGACTGTTCAGGAGCTAGAAATGCCTCGTATTTAGCAGATATAATTTTGACCCTGTTAGACAGCTACGGACTTCCCGAATTGCCTGTTGTTGGACAGTCTTATGATGGTGCTAGTGTCATGTCAGGACAAAAAAGGTGGTGTACAAATCTAAATTAAGATGAAACACCCTGCAGCCACATTTGTACACTGTCTAGCTCATAAAATTATCCTGGTTGTGATTGATACATTTTTCACAATCGAAACGTGTACATCCTTTTTCAATGCCATCGAATCCCTTTACCTACACTTTTTGAAGCCATCACAACACGAATTGTTGAAGCAGCTTGAAGAGGCAGTTGGTCTAAACACATGGCGTGGAATGAAAAGTTTAAGCTCAACTCGTTAGTCAATGAGATTTCACAATTGCAAATATGTGATCGATAGCTATGGGACTATGAAAGATGCTTTAGAGGAAGAAATGAATGAGGAAAAATATAACGACTCAGTTTATTCATTGAGGATCTTTCATTCAATCAGTAATCCTAAATTTGTAGTAAATCTTTTCATCTGTCACTATGTTCTTTTTATAACGAACATGTTAAGCACATATTTCCAAACTAAAAATGCAACTCTTCGGAATGGGATAAATTTTGTGAATGGAACACTACTAAGTGAGCAAGAAGACTTGTATGTAGTTTGGGGAAAAATTAAATCATTCGCAGATAAGAACTGTCTGAATCTCACATTTACCAGAAGATCGCGAAAACGGAAAACAGCAAAAAGCACTAGTTTCAAAGGTTTTGCTGTTTCATCTAGTCTTGGACAAGAAGTTACAGCTACAAAGATATTCCTGCAAACCAAATGGCTCGAAAAGAGTAAGTTACAGCACCTTAATATTATTATATATATATACATTTTAATCTTGCCAAATTATTTTCGGTTTTTCTAGGTTTTCTAGGTAACAAATGTTTGAAGCAAGAGATCAATTTCTTCCTTCCAAGCTTAATATATTCCAATTTTTTGAAAGATATTTTGAAACTAAGCTATCCTCTTCTTCAAGTATAAGTTGCAATATATTTAGCTTCTAAACGAAAAAAAAATTCTTACATTTCTAATTATTTCCATTCTATTCCCGTATAATTTAAACAAGCTTTCTTTCTTAGCGGTCATTGATAATTCATGTGTAGTTCATACCTACCATTCACATTATATGCAAGTGGTAGTAGCTCATACGTATTCACAGACAAGAAATTTATTTGATAATACATTATGCATTAGCAAATAACAACGAATAAATCAACAAATATATAATGTATTAGTAAATTATATAAGTTGTATGAACAGTACGTGTACAAACAAGAACAAAATCACCGCATGTCTTGAACCTTTCAGTCCCTGGCCCCTGCCAGATTTTAGGCCACGGCCCGCCTATGCACTCAAGTCAAAATGAGAAAACAACAGCACCCACACATTCATATGCATAATCGGTATATGAACGCTTCCGTTGCTGATGCACACCAAGTATGGAAATGGGGATTGTTGTCAAACCGGTTTGAGGAGTGCAGCAAGAATACAAGGGTGGAAAAGCCCAATATATCGTTTTTTTTTTCGACAAATAAAATGCGTTATTGACTAGCCCCGAGTACTTCCGACGCAAGAACTCTAAAGCGTCAACGTGTTGGTCTAACCAAAAGTCATTCAAAGCTTTGTTACGCATTTGCGGCAACAAAAAGTACGCCAACTGATCCTGCCATTGATTGTCCCGTCAAGATTAATGGCCCGATGATAACGCCGAGCCAGACAGTAACTTTCTCATCGTGCAATGTTTCGTGAATTATGTAAGGATTTTCGATGCCCCAAAAGCGACAATTTTGTTTGTTGACGCCAACCGGGAGTGCGAAATGAGCCTCGTCGGCAATCATGATTCACTTCCAAAAACCCGACTTAGTTTCTACCATTTATATAAAATCTTAAGCAATAAGTTGGATTCTCCCAACATCTGACAGGAATTACCATTTAGAGTTCCTCAGAGAATGACGAGGTCTAACGATTTATTTATGTTGCATACTTATAAAACCAATCATAGACAGTTTTCTCCGTTGGAGAGATTGAAACGCTTGTGGTATTTGCGTCCCATTTTCAACTTGGTTATTTCTACTAGTATTTTGTCACTTTTTTTTTACTAGTATTATTATACTTTGTTATTCATAAGGTTGTAATTTCAAATCTAGTTTATATTATGTAGTTCATACTTTAACGTTCTATTTACTTTAGTTAGCTTTAGCTTAGTTTAATAAATACTGTCGTATCTTTTCTCTATAAAATGGATTTTCTTATTCGTGTATGCATATAAATAAATAAATAAATAAATTCGAATGATGCTATTCGCGGAAGCCAAGCTACGCGACTTGCCAGTTTCCTATAATCTTTAAGTAAACAGCACTTTGTATGAGAGCATGGGAAGATGATCCTTCAAAATCCTACTTAACGTCGGTCTACTGATGTTTTATTGCTATGCTAGGCGGCGATACGGAACAATTGGATTCTCCGCTACACCCTTCCTAACAGCTTTCATTGAACTCCCTGTAGCAGCAGATTTAGCAACATCTTCTTAATATTTTAATTTAAAAAACAATTTTTCCTTTTCGAGCTTTCAAGCTCGATATATTTTGTTTATCGACTGATATCGATATTTCGAGGGTAATCTGCCCTTTTCTTCAGTGTTTTTCGGTTTGGCAGGTACATACTGAAGAAGAGGTCAGACTATCCTCGAAAGATCTATATCTATCAAGAAATTGGAAAATATCTAATAAATATCTCTTTAAAGGAAAAATTGACCTTCAAATTATATTTTTTTGCAATTTAGAAAAAATTGGTTTAAATTGAAACATTTCGATAGTTATATCGGACCATCATCCAGTCTTATACACACAGTCGTCCAATGGAAAAGTTATACAGCCTTTCTTCGAGATTAGAAGCCTCAAGAAATGTTTCACACTCTTCCATAATCCAAAATCAAATCGTCAAAAATACTTAGAATAATATTTTTTACAATAAACTTTGTTAGAAACAACGACAAGTCACTCCCATTTGACCGATAAACACCTGTGTATATATAATTACTGTCAATCTTCAATTGATTTAACAAACAACGTTATCTTTTTTTCAAATCAATCATTGAACCTAACATACTAACCACCTGCACCTTGAGACTTTCCACTGGATGGTATGAATAGATAAATGATAGTCTTATCAATAATAAGATTGATGATCGAAATATTACGGTTGCAGTGAAATTTCAACTGCTTTGTTAATAATCGAGCACCGAATGGTGATAGTCAGTCACAACATAAAATAAACAGAAAATAAGATTATTCTTAGGAAAAACGGTATTCACATATGCGATAATATAATTGCATGTTGATGAAATTCTTATTGAATATATCTCATGATGTACAAATTGTTTATTATCAACGATGCCTGAATGTAAGGTTAAACAATGTTTTTTAGAGGAAAGTAATTAAAAATGTATTATATTTGCGCGTAAATAAGTATTTCGCCGGTAATCATTGTATATGGTTACGTTCACTTAATTTTGCATTGTTAATATGAATTCACAAGTTTTTTTGTTTTAGATCATTTGATTCGATGTAAGAAGGTGCATTTTTGCTTCTTTTTCATAATTTTTTTTCAATTTCAACCTACCATGGTAACCTTCACAGCTCAGCTTTGGAGGAAACCAGAGACGTTTTGAGTCAGTCAGATTCGGTTTTTTCAGATTTCGAGAATTTCAAAAGAAAAATGTTAGGAAAGTCGGGAAACACGGCGCAGCATCGGTAATGATTTGGGGCTGTGTGCTGGCCTCGGGGTGGTTAAACTTGAGAACATATTTAGCAATGAAATTTTGCTCTTTCACACTGTTTTTCGCAAGGGATCGTAATCGATCTGTGAGTAATCTTTCATCAGGAGGTGGTGTTTTAATTGGTGTACATAAATCTCTGAACGGAACGCTCTGCAGTGATTTCATTCATTCCGCCCCGGTTGAATGTGTGATTGTCCGTATTTCTCTTTCACCATCCTCAGTGTTGCTTGTTTCCTCAATCTACATCCTTGTAGTAGCCCCATTCTGATACATGAACGTTTCTTTGCGGAAATCTCGTCCCACCTCAATGGCCGCTTCCCTTCTGCTTCCTTACTGTTATGTGGTGACTTTAATATGCCGTCGCTGGGTTGGGATGATACTTTCCCATGTATTTTATCTTCAAGGAATATTTCTCTCGCTACTTCTTCCTTTATATCTCTTCGCTCACATTCCCAAATCAACAACGTACCTAATACTAACAACAGGATTCTCGATCTCGTTCTGACTAAACTTCACCCTTCTTCCTTTTGCTTGAACCCTTCTCTATCTCCGTATGTGCGCCTCGATCCTCACCATCCTCCTCTTTTCATGGAATTAACTCTAAACTGTTCGTCTAAAGACAAATCTGCCTCTACTCTTCGTTTCAATTTTAAAAAAGCAAACTATTCCGCTCTGACCAATGAAATAAATGGTACTAACTGGTATAATTTTTTCAGAGGGCTAAGTGTGGATGACGCTGTCTACAAATTTTATTCCTTCTTGTCCAACTTAATTTCCTGCTACACTCCTTCCTTTCACTGTGAAAGAAGTTCCGTCCCTCCGTGGTTTATCGTTGATGTCGCGATTGCTCTTGGAGCCAAAGATGCAGCGCCTAGCAAATACAAAAGAACTGGCTCACTTGATGACCTTTTGAAGTTTGAAAGGTTACGAGCTGCTGCTAAAAGGGCAGCCAATGACGCAATGCGTGTTTACCTTGAGTATGTCGAAACTTCTATTACTTCTGACAATCCTAAACCTTTTTGGTCCTATATCAAATACCTTAAAACTTCCTCTGGCATTCCTTCTGTTATGTATTTTTATAATATAAGATTCTGGTGAGCTCTTTGCTCAAGTTTTCTCTTCTTTCAACTCCCATCATTTATAATATAAGATTCTGGTGAGCTCTTTGCTCAATTTTTCTCTTCTTTCACCTCCCATCATAGTAATTTTTCGCCATCAACCTTTTTTCCCGCTTTTGATTATACCCTTTCTGCCTTTTTTACTAATCCCTTAGAAGCCGAATCGACAATGTTGTCTCTCGACGCAAGCACTAGCTTCGGTGCTGACAGCATTCCGAATTTTTTGACCAAATCACTTTCATCTTCCTTGTGTGTTCCTCTGTCAATAATTTTTAACCTCAGCATCTCAACCGGGACCTTTCCATCCCTTTGGAAATCCGCCAACATATTTCCCATCCATAAAGCTAGTGATATTTCTTCCATCTGTAATTACCGTCCCATATCGCTTTTGCCATGTTTTAGTAAGCTCCTCGAAAGAGTCGTTTACAATAGAGTGCACCCTTTCGTCCAGCCCCTGGTGGCCTGTGAACAGCAAGGATTCATCAAAGGTAAGTCAACGGTTACAAACCTATTGTCTTTGACAAACACCATTGCTTCCGCAATCGACCAGCAAAAGCAAGTAGATGTCCTCTATATCGACTTTGCCAAGGCCTTCGATTCTGTGAACCATGATATTCTTCTGTCAAAGATAGCAGGGTTTGATCTCTCCGGTGCCCTTTTTTGTTGGTTTGTTACTGTTAACTCTTGCTCCTCTACACTTTTTTTCCTACCTCAGGAGTTCCGCAAGGATCCATTCTTGGCCCTTTACTGTTCCTTTTGTTTATTAACGATGTTCCTTCCCTCTTTAACTCACCCTGCCTTTTGTACGCTGATGATCTTAAAATTTTCAGAGTGATTGAATCCGCTAGTGACTGTACCATATTGCAGAGCGATTTGGATGCTTTGCCTAACTGGTGCACTGCTAATTCCCTCACTTTGAATGTTGTGAAGTGTCATCAAATGTCTTTCACCCACAAAACATCCCCTTTGCTCTTCTTCTACTGTGTCCTTGGCTCCCCCTCTCAATGCTGTTTCTAGTATCAAGGACCTTGGCGTAATTTTTGATTCCAAATTGAAGTTCGACTTACATATTCTACACATCACTGCCAAGGCTTCTCGTCTTTCTGGCTTCATCATCAGATCCTCTAAACGTTTTGTTAGTCTTTCCACTTCTCTATATCTGTTTTTTCCTTCGTCCGTAGTGTTCATGAATATTACGGATACTTGATCGATGCGATTGAATCCGTGTAACGCCGTCGAATGCCTCCTTTTTAAACTTTTCAACAGCGGTATATTGGTTGACCCCATCATTCAACTTTCTGTTAGAGAATCGGGCCGTTCTAGTAGAATATTATTTAACTTTAATGTTACATTCGACCGTAACAACACCTATTTCTTTTCCCCCCTTTTGCGTTTGCCTCGTCAGCACAATAGCCTTAACCTTAGTCCGCTGTCTCGAACGTTATCAGTATTTAAAAATACTTTAAAAAATAACGTTCTTCAATATACTCGAAATATGTCCTAATTTACTAAATTTGTTTGTTTCTTTTTCGGTCGATTAGCTCTTTATTCTTTTTTGTATTATGAGTCCATTCTGAATTTATTAATTTTCTTAGTTTTCATGTTTTTTTTCTTTTTCTTACATATATTTATATATGTATTTTTTTTATTTTTTATTCTTGTCTAATCTATAATTGGATTTGTTCTGTGGATTCGGACAGTAAATAAATAAATAAATAAATATGCACTTGGTGCAAAAAAATCCGTAAAAGAAAATGTCAAGGCCAGTGTGGAGAAGTTCGGAATTTTGATTCGTTGATAATAAGATGTTCAAAACTTATTCCTCTCCAATTTGTTCCTGCTATTGACACATTTTTTATGCAAATTGAAATGATCATGCAGCTACATTCTGCTCAAAATTAAATCAGGTTAGAAAAACAAGCTAACGTGCTAACAATTGTCTATATTTTTTCTTGAACACAAAGTAATAACTGATAATGATTAATAGCTGATACTAAATGTCAATTCATGCCTTTGTTTCGTCTAATTTAATTTTAATTTAATGTTTGCACCCTATTCAATCACAGATTGATATGAATATATCAAGTCGGTCAAAGTGAGATGTATTAGTGAGGGTAAACAGTCTGCTAAACCAATTTGAGATAGTCGTATTGGAATTATAAATAAGAAATTATTAATTTGGGCTAACTGTAACAAGATCATCTTCAGATTGTTACTGTGCTTGTTCAAACAATTTTTTTTTGTTTAACTCATCTTTGAATGCGTGAAGAAGTCTTGATAATGTTGTCACTTTAGAAGTTCCTATCAGCGAGATGCACATATTCATACAATGTTAAAAATATTAAAGAAAACCGCTGCCATGCAAGGAAAATATCATGTTTGACCTGCATTTGGCATGTGATCATAGGCAATAAAATAAACAAAATTTCAGCGAAAAAAACATGAAAGTTTGGAAAGAAACCCAATTGAATTTTAAACCTAAACCTAATCACTAATACTTTGTATTCATCTAACATCGTCAAAATGTGTAATTTAGCTATGTGATGAATTTTGAAAAATAGACGTGAAAATTTGAAGATAACGAATAATGAAAATCACTGTCATTCTAGCTTGTCTAATAAATATTGTGAATGAAAAAAAACCTCATGATTTTATATCTGGGCGGTTGTTTACTTTAGACAAACTTGCTTGTTCCAACAAAGTACAGTTGATATATTACTTGAGCAAATTCATGTCACTTTTTTACAAAAAAAAAAATAATTGGTCACATGCAATGCAATACTTATCGTAGCTTTGAAACTTATGTTAAAGACATTAAGCAGTATTTTTTGATTAGAATCCGATAATTTACAATATTCAAAATTGTTTTAATAGTTATTTGAATATCATTAAAATATAAACTCAAATTGTTGATACAGTGGCTCACAGCTTATGTCATGCAGTGCTGTTTTGAAACTATAGAACAGTGTATCTTAAAAACTAAGTAGAAAATCATAAAATTTTGATGTAGATTTAGAAAAACATGCTTATTGATTAGAATAAATAAAAAAAAAGATTTCAAAAATTAATTCTGACACCCTTAAGGCTGAAAAGATCGATTGTGCAGCAGAAACGCAGGCCACAGATTATTTCTATGCAGATATTTGTCTCCACTTTTATCCAATCGTGTCGCGCTGTATAACGGGACTTTCTTTTTCTTTACTCTTTTTGATTTTCTGATGGCATGGCATACGTATGGCAGAAATCTAATATGAGCTGCAAAAAGAAAATTTAAAAGGTACAGTGAAGCATGGCCGCGGAAGCGTAATGGTTTGGCCTGTATGTCGGCAGCCGGGATTGGAAATTTGGAGTTCATTGAAGGCAACATGGACAAAACCAAATACCTCAACATTTTGCTCGAGAGTGCTGCGAATTTAGAATTCCAAACAAATTCCATTTCTACCAAGACAACGACTCTAATCTAAGTCTGGTATTGTGCAATCTTTGCTGATTTGGAGCTGCCCGCATATTATGAGCCCAGATATGAATGCAAGACAAAATTTGGGGGCAATTTGTGCTGGATTCGTTGAGGCGCTTGGCACCTCTAAGCACTCAGGCCAAAAGCCCCATTGCACTCATTACCTCCCGCCTGCCATAGCTTCCCGGACTCCCTGATAAAATCTAGGATCACCGATAGGGGAAAAGAGGCTATCTTCTGCATAAGTGCCACATCTCGCGCAAACGCTGGGCATTCACAGAAGAAATGCTCCGCAGAATCAGCCTCTTCTAGGCAGGTTGAACAGAGGTCATCCTGTACAGCACCTATTCGGTACATATGGCCTTCTAGGCAGTTGTGTCTAGCCAGAATGACTGTCATGGCTCTGCAAACGTTCCTGCTCTTGTTGAGTAGGAATCCCGCAGTCACATGGTTGGGCTCTGAGAGGAAGACCTTCGTGTGCCTGGCTACATCAGAAGACATTCATCTATCTGTGTGAGCATCAACTACCACTTTCGAAGAATGGCATGTGCAGATGCGGTCGGAACACCCAAGGCGGGTTCAGGCCCCGTAGTGGAAGCACCGAACCGAACTTCGCAATGGCGTCAGCAATTTCATTTCCTCAACACCATAGTGCCCCGGTATCCAGAGCACATGCACTCTATTAAATCTGGCGACAGAGTTCAAACGTGCCTTGCACTCTTAACAATTTTGGAAGTAGTTAGGAATCTACGCAGTGCCATCAGCGCAGCTTGACTGTCGCTGAAAATAGCAATACGTTTTTCCCTCCATCTTTCTTCAATTGCACAGCAGCCACCTCTCAGGATAACGAATATGTCTGCTTGAAAAACAGAAACATGCTCTCCGAGAGAAGGGGCCCACCTGTCATTCGATGAATGTAGATAGACATCAGCTCCAGATCTAACATCTGTCTTCGAGCCGTCCGTGAAGATCTCGGAGTATCCCCTCGTACAGGCATCTGGATCCTCCCAGTCATTTCTGCTCAAGATTACTTCGTACCTTTTCATGAAGTCAAGGAAGGGCACCCGAGCGTGCGAAGGCATAGTGAGAATCGGAGAGATCTCACGCATTGAATCCTTAATAGAGCAGTACCCCCATCGTTGTTTCCTACCCATAGGACAAGCTGAGTTAGTCTATGCGCAGAGCTCATCGCCACACTCTGAGTTTGAATGTCGAGGAGAAGTAGATTGAGAAGCGTATCAAGGGCCGCACCTGGAGTAGCACTCATGGCACCATAGACACCCAGGCACACAGTTCTTTACAGCGTGGCTAACTTCTTGCGAGCATACAACAGCTTCACAATAGTCCACCACACTACGGATGCGTACGTAATCATCGACCATTTGATTGTTACGTAAATTCACATAACTACATGAGGCTTTAGATCCCATGTGATGGTGAAAGCTCTCTTGCACTGCCCGAAAGCATTTAAAGCACGAGTAAGCTTCACTTCCACATGGTTCTTCCAGAGAAGTTTTTTACCAAGATTACTCTAAGATATTTGACTTCATTTGCAAGTTGAAGAGTTACACCCTTCATATTTGGAAGCAATAGTTCTTCCAGCTTTCTTTCCCATGTGAACAAAACAAGTTTTGTGCTACCAGGATTCATTGTTAGGCCGCGCTTCGAACAACAACTGTCAATTAGATCCAAAGCGCGTTGTGTATTTCTACATATCACATTCAGGTATTTACTGAAAGCTAGTGTGGCCACGTCATCAGCATAAGCCTGCGCGTGCAGCCGTCCTTGTAGCAGCTTATTTAGCAGGGAGTCAACTAACATACTCCACAGGAGGGGTAATAGGACACTTCCTTGAGGACATCGATTTGTCGCCTCCATTCTTAAGTAGCAGTCGGATTCAGCTTCATCCAGCAACAATCTCTGCGTCAGCATGGCGTGTATTCACCTAACTAAGACGGTCATCCGCGCCATGAGCTTTCGCAGCTTCACATAGCTTCACAAAGGACGCGCAGTCAAAGGCCCCTTCAATGTCCACAAATACCCCCATCGCATACTCACCATTTGAGATCGCTCCCTCAATTTTGTAAACGAGAGAATGGGAGAGGTGCGCATGTTGCTCATCAGTCAAGGGGTGAAACTTAAGCGCCCTAGTGCGTATGTGTCATTCAATAAGTCTCTCTAGGCATTCCCACATAAACGAATTTAAGGTGATGGGCCTAAAGTTCCTTGGAGCCGAATAGTCATACTCTTCCTGGTTTAGGTATAAAAACTACCTTAACCTCTCGCCAATGTGAGGCTAGGCACGCCCAAAAGATTTTTCTTAAGTATCCCTCCTCCTCTTTTGTCAGGATTCGAGGGGGAACATTTTTTCCCGTGGTACGGCCGTAGTTGACTTCGAATTGATGCTTTACTCGCCTTTCCGGAGCCTGTGATCAGAGGGGACACTATCAGCAAGTTCGAAAACTTGGTGGCCATGGAATCTTCCACGATAGTACCCTCTGATCTTCCACTGCAACCAGGGTCCTCCATTGCAATCGTATATGAGGTTGGGGCCTGCAGAATCCGAGCCCCGGCCGTACTGATCACGCCCAGCACGGGTGGATTTCCAGACACAGTCTGGCTGCCACCTGCAGAGATAACACCATTTGGATTCATCTTCATGCTTGTCCCCATTAGTCGCTTCTTACGACCAGCTGGGTCTGGTTGTGGATGTATTCTACTATTACTTCTCATCGAAGCAAATCATCCACAGGGGTACGGAAACATAGTATTTTCAACAAGAAACAATTAAAAAAAAAAAGCTATTTTGGACGAATAGACAAAAATTACTACAGAAACTACCCAAAAACTTGTGTATTATATGCCCAAGATACTTAACGATGTAATAAATGCAAAGGGCTACCATACCAAGTATTGAATTTTGTATGAAATTTTATTGTAAATTAAGGCCTAAGTTCAAAGTGCATGAAATAAACTGTGACATAAAACTAAGCATTATTTTCCTAATTTTTGTTAATTAATTATTACAAACAACAATTGTGTTATTTTTGAAGTTCCTAGCTTAAAAAAATAAATATTTGTTTATAAGCTGGTATTTGAATTCCCAATAACAGCGTAACAAATTTTGAATTTGTAGCTGTATAAAATAAACTGTGAACCACTGCATGTCGTTAGGCTCTCGATTTTTCAAAATTGGAAAAATTGAAAATAGAGTATTCTCTTGTTCAAAGATAAAATGCGTTTTACAGTTCATCGAAAAGTCTGCCAAACTTGCAATTTAATATTCAAAATGAAAAAAAACGGATGCCATTCAAAATTTTTTATAAAGATCGCATGTTCCACGATCCTAGGACGGCGCGTTGCTAAATGTTTTCATTTATATGCTTTGAACCCTGCGGCTGCCAACATATAATTCCTAACTTGGTCCGCTTGGATTCTGTTTGTTAATACTAACCAAATGTATCGTATTCATTATCCGTCATATTTATTTGTCAATTTACAATTATCGAGGCTATACTAATGTAGGTGCTCTCATCACTGTCCGATTCTAATCATTCTATTATATGCCAGAAATTAAACAGTGCTTGCATCAATGAAGTCATAAGAGATAAAGCCAATATTGTTTAAAATCTATTTCAAATCCTCAATAAAAAGGTATATTTACATCCTATACGCTTTAAACACCCAATCAAGATGTGCACGCTATTGAATCGATTATACCTTAATATTGATATTACCCAGTCATATATGTTCAATGAATTGATGCCACATACCCTTGAAAACCATAGCTCCCAGTAATGCTCCAATTTTCGGCATTTTTCCGCACTTAATGGCCATTAAGGAGTATTGAAAACACTTATCACCTGGTCGTTAAGAAAGTAACAAAGAATAAGCTGTACTTGTTGCTTACGCACCGCCTAAATCATCGATACACGACAAATCGTGAACATCAGTTACTAATGTACACATTTGTTCACTTCGAGTAAACAAGCAAATACATGCTGAGAAAAAACTTTATTGCCACTAAGCCAACAACTAATTTGTTTGACTTGTCGCCTATTATGTCATTCGGAACGAGTTCGGCCCACCAGTGGTGGAGCATTTGGTTTATTTATACTGATGTAGAGTGAAGTACTCTATCGGTTTCATTGAGTGAAGCATTCGAGAGCCAAACACCCCCGCAGTTAGTAATCCCTAAGAAGTCTGAATTTAGCCGCTCATCAATTTCCAAGTCTGGTCTGATCTGGTCCCTAAGGCGAGTTCAATGCAAAGGAGAAAGGCGACTCTGTCCAACGCTTCATTCAGTACGGTGTACTTGTACGTCAAAATGTCACTTTATTCATACTGGTTTTAGCGTATTGAAAAAGCGTACAAGGTTAACGTTTGTCCCAATTACATTGTTGGTTTTGCGGGTGATGGTGGTGGCGACTATGGCCTTCCGAACGTGAAGAGAAATCGATTTTTGCAACATACACATAACACCCCGCAGTACTGTCAAGGCGTAGCAAAAGTTAATTTTGTCTTCGAGTTTCCCTCGAGTTTCCCTGCGTGAGTGTGTTGCTAACTGGACAGATTATCGATTGTCATTAAGTCATCGAATTGTCAGAAGTCGAAATAGAGCGGAGGAGGGGTAATTTCAGATTCTAGGACGAGTTGGACAAAACGACGAGGATTACTCGGAGATGATGGCTTTTAAAGGCCGAAAAATAATATCCGTCTTGGCAATTGTTTTAACCGAGAATTGGCATTCATCAAGCAATTATTTTGTTTTAATGAGTAGTTTTGGGTGGCGTTTATAAAATTTCATTTGAAGCGAGAAAATAGGACGACCTTGTTCTTAATGTTTACGAGCCGATTGTTGTTACATGTCGTTTTCAATTCGAGTGTGATTTGATATTTTGTAATATATGTAGTGCTGGCACGAAAAGGACGTTTATTTACGAAGAGGATTCGAAAAAGAAGCATGAATGTTGAAACAGATCGCATATGTGTAATCGTCGTGTTTACTTATTATGCATCCACGGCCTATGCCAAACATGCTCAACAAAATTTCCTGGCTCTGATGTTCCATATTTGAAGAAATTATAATTGATATATATTCTAAGTAGCATAGGCCTTTGTCGATTGAATACAGCAACAATGATATTATATTGAAAAATATAGTTGATGCATCTACCGATAGTTTGTACTGCAAAAGGATTACTACGGAAAAATCAAATTTCACAATGAAAACTCACAGCGATTTCTAGAGAAAAAAAAATGGTCCAGTTTAGAAAACTACAGAGAGTTCAGTCTTGTAAAATTGTGTGTGCTATATGTGACAAATTCTACAATATGAAATGTGAAGGCCCCCATTCACGAGCAGTCCATCAGTCCAAATGGCCTGAGGCCAGGCCAAAATCTCACCGTGTGTGGGAGAGAACTCGGAAGGACTCATGGACTGAAGGAACCCAATTGGACTTCCAATCAGTTCAAAGTCCAGCGATTCAGGCCATCGGGCGATTTTTAATATAATTTTACCAATCAGAAGGGTTAAATGTGATTTCTTTTACCAAATTTACGTGACTTATTTGTTTCCATTCGTCTAGCCATCCGTTTTTCCACTTCTATTTTGGTTTTCGTTTCTTTCTGTAGATGCAAGCTGCAATCGCAAACAACTCTTCCATAAATTTTTTTCAAATTTTTATTTTTTTTTCTTCGAAATTAATGACAGAAAATAAAATGGACTGCCTGGATCGAGGCTCTATCGTAAAGACCCCCATTCACGAACAGTCCATCAGTTCAAATGGCCTGAGGCCACACCAAAATCTCACCGTGTGTGGGAAAACTCGGAAGGACTCATGGACTCAAAGAACCAAATTGGATTCCCATCAATCCAAAGACCATGGACTCAAGCCATCGGGCCATTTTTCGGCTCGACCGTGTGTGGGGAAAATATTAGGCCGAATTTGGATAATCCATAAAATGGACTAGTCGTGTGTGTTGAAGCCTCAGTCTAAACAACGTGGGGAGTGATAGTTTGCCTCATATTTGTATCCTTTTGTTGGATAAACCAACTGTAACAACCCACTTACCAACTGTAACATCGTGTTGTATGTCGCATCATCCATTCTCAAATAATTTTGTCAATCAGAAGGCTCAAGTGCGAGTGTTTTTACCAAACTTGAAGAAAAAATTATTTTTAATCTATTAATGAATCAGAAGCATATGGAGGAGTTTTTTTTGCAATTGCAACTTACATCTACATAAAGCAACGATAGCCAAAAAGGAAATGACAAAAATTATAAATTTAGTAAAAAAAACTCACATTTGAGCCTTCGGATTGGCAAAATTATTTAAGAATGGATAATACGACATATAACACGTTGCTAGTTGGTCACCCCATTTATCAAACGAAAGGATACAAATATGAGGCAAACTATCGTTCCTAACGAAAAATTGAACGCTACTTTGCGGTATTTTGCAAGCGGTTGCAGGCTTAGGGTCAAATAATATAATATTTATAAATCATTATAAATCAAATAGATTATTCAGAATTCATTGTTTTTTTATGCATTTCATTTACCAAAATTAAAAGAACAAAATAAAAAGTTTATGATTAATAAAAAATATGAAAAGTAAAACATAAGAAATAAAAACAGGATTCTTTATACTAACACAAAAAAATTAAATTTGCAACGAGAATTAAAAATAAATATCGAAAGATTTTTGTGGATCAAGTTTCGACCCAATCCCGGCCGGGATTAGTTAAAACCAATTATAACAATATTTCACAATCATTAATGTTTTAACTCATAGAATATTAAAGAAAAAATAATAAAGAAATATAACCGAAATATTTGATTGACGAAATATAATAATTTGAGAAGTAATGACAAAGAAATATTTAAGTATGATATACCCATACCAATGTTATTGAAAACGGATTTGAACTGGTTTATTTTTTTTTTAACCAAAAAAAAACATGAATTCATAAAAAATGGTATTTGTTTAAAACATGCTAAATTGGAATTGTAGAAAAATCAATCTTATGATTTGAAATACTACTTAATTGATTGTATACTTTCCTTTTTGCAGTATTCTTTATAGATATAGTGATAATATTCAATTTCTCAGGTACTTATCGGTTTTCGTAATACCTATGATAGCTGATAGCAATGCGTGCCAAGAGAACATTACAACTGCGCTAACGCCAAATTAGCCCTGAATTATTGCTTCTCCTATTCGAGCCAACTCCAGAATATACGGTTTTCCCTTCGACACTATACAGCTCTCCTTTTAATTATTGTTCAATTCGACAATTTAAATTCACTTCAATCGCTTCTTTTCAACAGCACTACTCAAATACCGTTTTGAACTATTTCTTGACAACTTACTAGAACAAAAACTTCCCTTTTTGTATTTTTCGCAACTTAAAATTCAACCGAAATTCAAACGTCCGCGTCTTTGGAAACACCTCGACACTGCTGAAGATGTTGACAGCACGCTGCAAAGACACTGAGAGGAAGTATGACAACCTCTCTCAGACTTTCGCGGATAGAAAGGTATGTTCATAACAAAATCTTGTGAAAAACCAAATCGCCCTCGAAATTTTCATCTCAATCTCCTGCTCTTCTTCCACTCCGCTGATAGAAAAAAAATACAATGACCTACCAATTTGTCGTACATTGTCAAACGAAGTATGTGAAAGTGAAAAAGAATTTTATAAAAAACAATCACTAGTTCTTCTATACAATTTTTTTTTTTGTTGAGTAAGCGACGGTTAATAATAAACCATTTATTTTAAATAAATTAGACATATTCACCAAATATTCATTACTTAAAGACCAAAAAGTTGGTTAGGTTCAATCTCTTGGTAAATTCAAAATTTTGAGTCCAATATAATAGCTTTTGTTCAATGTCTATCAGTCTAAATACTAATGAAGAAAATGGCAGATATTATATGTGAAGAAATTTTTGAAATTTCGAGCTGTCGTAACTTCTCTGACTCCGATCATTAATGCACAGGACGTATTGATGTTTGGCAAAAATAGGCATGTCCGGGAAACCCTGTAGCTACGTCAAGTTCGAGAAAAAATCCTTCAAATCATCGAGCCTCCATAAAAAAAAATTCGAAAAAGGGAAAAGTAGACGATACATAAGTTTAATGATTTTTCCACCCTGTCAGTTCGAAGCTTTCCAGCCTTCGACAGTCGATGCACCCATCGGATCAAAATTGTACACGACTTTCAATACAGGTTAATTGCAATAATAAGCATATCCGGAAGAACAACATGCTTTTAAAATCTACACATTTTCTCTACGTTTCTTTGAAAAAACAGGTTTCGCAGCGATTCCTACTACAGTGAAATCCGTCTAACTTGGCCATCTACGGTGCAAGCATTTGTGGCCAACTTTCACAGGTGGCCAACTTGATTAATTTTTAAGAGGATTTCAAATAAAACATTATAAAATTGTTGAAAATAAGTATATTTAGTAAATGAAAATAAAATGAAGTAGTTTTGAAGAATGAATAAATCTAGTTTGAAAACAACTCAAATACCAAGAGTGGTGAAAACTCATATTCAAATAGGTAACGACAAACAATCATAATACAAAATATTAATGATTCATTGTTTCAAAATACTTCTGAATAAGAGCTTGCCTCAAAATTATTAATTTTTCCCTTTCCTCCTTAATTTTTGTTTTGATACGGAGAATGTCCGGGATCAAATCACGAAGCATCAATTGTATCAGGATCATTGATTTCATTACTTAATTGTTCCATTATTTCATGAGGAGAGTCAGCAACAGGATCATTAAAAAACATGATCACCACCCAGTAAAATGGCGTTCACAGATAGTAATTCGCATCTTATATCCTCGGGAAAACTGGAAATTATATTATCTAGCCTAGCTTCTTCTGTGGCTTCTTCGGACACCGCTGCAAGTTTCAATTTGTTCCCAAGATAAAACGAACCAGTTAATAGCGTCTACAACACTGATCGATTTAGAAATCTCCATTCCCAATTCTCGACAATAAGACCATAAGCATTTTGGATCGATAGCACATTTATTCAGCCTGAATCATCCCCTGATCTAGAGGTTGTAAAGTCGATGTTAAATTTGGCGGAAGGAACTTTATCGTGACATTCGAAAATTGTTTTTTTGCAATTATGGCTTGTTACGTTATCAATCAAGATAATAATTCTCCTCTTTTTGATCACCATATCGTGGTTTAAAGATCCCGCCAGTTTTCAAATATCATTGATTTCATCCACATTTTTTTATTAATCGCCCATTTAACCACAAAGTTATTTGGATTCACTTTATGTTGACCAAACGCTCTCGGTTTGGCTGCATTTCGGTTTCAATTTTTCTCCTCCCGCGCTGCAGCACAATATGATGCTTAATCTATCTTTCGATTTCTTGCCACATTTATTTGATTGCCCTTTAGAAACAAAACTTTTTTTTTTGGAAATTGTCGGAAAAGGAGTCCAGTTTCATTAACGTTCATTTAGTCTTCGGGCGGTAAGTCTCTCAAAATTTCAGGCAACTTCTGCTTGGGGATTGATATTTGCGCCTTCATCAGAAAGAACTTTGAATTATATATTATGCCTTGTATATTATGACTCCAGCCAGCCGTTGTTTGCAGAAATTTTTTCAATATTTAGGGTCTTCGTTAACTCGTTTGCCCTCGCTTGAAGTATGGACCCTTTAACTGAAATGTTATTTGATCGGCATTTCTGGTAAAACGATAGAACACCACTGTTTACATCCTCAAAGGATGTTTTTTTTTTCAATTTTCTACGGCGATCTACAGCAATATTTGCCGTTGTTCTCTAATATTCCCAATCGTACTTTTACATACGCCATATTTTTCAGCTAATTGCCTTTAAGATTTTCTTTCTTCTATGTATTTAATTATAGCCATTTTCTTTCCATTTTCTGAGTTGTAGTGGTGGCCAACTTTATAGGTTTCACTGTATAAGGTTTATTAATTTCCGAGAACTTTTTAATTTTTTTAATACAATAGTCATAGTTCTTTTACATTTCAATTACTGGTTATTTTCATTTATTTGTCTGCTACTTGTTTCACAAGTATATGGCCAGAATAGCATTATAATTTAAGTGCTTCTTTTTTCCATTTTCGTCATAGAACTAAATTTTGCGCGAATTTTTAGTTGTCAGATACTTATGAGATACGATTTTTTTTAGTTTATAGTTTGAGTATGAAAGAGTCTTCTTAATAAATTATTTAATTATGTAGTTGTCATACTAGTCGATTGAATAGCATAAGAAAACAATTATTTGGAAGGAGACTTGTGCAATTAACATACTAAAGCACCTATAAAATCAATAAGCAAACTGTAAATGTGCATAACTGTTTCTAAACCCATAGTTCAAAAACACATACTTATAGTAAGTAATAGGCACCCAAAGTCCATGCCCGGTTCAGTGTTAGTCACGCGGAATCCGAAATCCGGAAAATAGTCTTCAGCCGAAAGCAATACTTAGCACATCAAGTTTTAATTACATGATATTTTAGAACTAAGCGAACACTGAAATTCATCATGTTTCTTGACTCTCACCGCCCGTTGTCGTCAGAAAATATTAGAAGTTTAAAAATGTAGTAAAGCACTTTTACAACAGCATATGTATAGTGCCTTTTGTGATAAATTCTAGATGCACAATAAAGACAAATGCGGTGACAAGTACGAAAAATATAAATAATAATTAAATGTATATTTACACACTAGAAAACTGCAAAATTTAGAGAAAGAGAGAGAGTATCTATTGCCTAGTATTTTTTAATCTCAACTGATAAGTTTATTATTTTCTTTGTCGCAAACATCAGTAAACTCACCTATTGTTTGTTTTGACATCTCTAATCAAAAGTTATTCGCATCTTAATTGATGAAATCACTTTTTGCCAGATGTAAATGTACCTACTCAGTCATAAGCTTTAAAATAGAATTTGAAAAATACATGAAAACATTTAAAGCTCCACGTTTTGATTCAGCGTCACCAAGTGTTTACGGAAGCTTGTGACTTCGATAACAATGTTTTCTTTTTTAATTTACGAAATTTACCGTCCACAGCTACCTAATTTGTATCTTTTGAAATGATATTCAATGAAATTATCAAAATGGAGTGGCTATGAAAAGTGAATTTTTATTTCTTTTTCATTGATGTTTTTGCGGTAAGTATCAGCCTACATTTATTATATTTATTCAAAAAGAATTTAATTACTTAATTAAAAATGTATATTCGACTAAGTCAACTTCCAAATGTGATTTGATAATTAACTAAATTAATTAAACATAATTAAGTACGTGCGTCTTATTCTACAAAACCTATCACGTTTTCGAATGCGTGCGTTGAGAAAACTGTCTTATGTTACACTTCCAAGTAAATCCAGTAAACACTAAACAATACATTAAATGTGTATGAATGCTTTACAACATTCGACTACAAAACCATAAAATTGCAAGTACAATTTCATTGAATCAACATGGTGTTTTTTCTCAGAAAATCGTATACACACATTCATTATTCATAGATCAATGAAAAAGTTCAATTGCTTTTATGTATGTACACATGAAACAATTCACGGCCCGTGAAACACTTGTCTAAATCATGCCATCAAAAACACTCGGAAGAAACACTCATCGAACATTCCAAACAATAACAAAAGAACTGTTCTTAGAAAAATACCACAAATTGCTCAGATCCATTGATTGCCTTTTCGGGAAAACTTTGGACTCGTATCACATCCTACGTTCGCTACACAAAATTGATAAGAAAGTCATAAAAATTCGTCACGAGAATTTCTCGAGAATTGTGCCGCTGATTACTTTCGCAACAATATTTACTGGGACTGTTTGCTCGATTAGAATGCTTCACAGTAGTAATCATCATCATCGCAGCAAGTCAACCGAGCACCAATCTGAATCATAAGCAGCCTTGTAAGGAATCTTGTATGAATATGGCATGTACCGACTGTGCGTTTCATTCAACGCAACTGGTAATCAATGCCTTAATTTTACACCACCCGAGGTTCACTTAAAACCGTCTTTATTTAGTTACCTTCCCTCTTTCCAGTCAATTTCTATGCAGCGGAGTGCTTGTGTTGTTGGTGCCAAGAAATATTAATTAACATTTTCCGCACTACTTACATTGGACGATCGTTTGCTTCTTCCGCCAATTTTTAGGTTTTTCACAATTAACGCAATGGAAGAGGGCATGTTGATGAAACGGCGCCGGAATGTTTGTCAAACAAATTGAACTCCACTTGGAGCTACACTAGAATTAGACACTTTTAATCAATTTGAGTAGTTTACGAACAACGAAAAACCGCGGATCAGTAATAGATTGCTGTAACGCTAAACAATAAGATGTGGAAATGGAAATCACTGTGCTAATTTATTACTCGCAATGGCAACCGAACACGACCGCTCGCTAGCTCGGTGACGCTAACTGTTCACATTGACTTCATTTCATGTACTGCAACAGCCCCGATCCGATACAGTGTGTACAATAATGTAACGAACGACGAGCCCGCCGCCGACTGATAAACACTTGATGCAGCTGTTCATTTCAGCAGAGCTTTTCATCAACTTATCGACCGACAATCACACTATACTAATTGATATCAACAAGCAAAGCAAACGCTGCCTTGGCCGAAACTGAACTGAGCCCAAGAGCCAAGTTGGTGGCGGGAAGAGGTCGCATATTATTCGCAAATTCGTTTCTACTTTGCTTTGCTTTGACTTGTGCGTGGCAAAAAGGTGTTCTACATACCTATGGATATGGCTATAGCGATGGCCACATAATAAAAATCCTCAAGCTTCCAAATGGCAAGCACAATCGTTACACCCATGGTAAAAACATTTTCACCACCACATATGGCGAAAATTTTCTCTTTTGAATGTTTTTTGAAAATATGTTTTCATTTAATCTGCAAGATGACGATAAAACATTAATTATAGGACATTAGATAGAGCGATTTTCCAACCCGTTGATCCGATTCAAGTATCCAAGGCGAAGTATCAGGTTTCTGGATGGATAAATTTTATGAGGACGGGTTGTTGGCCCATCGCCCAATCTCCAACTTGGAGAGCCAGTCTATTTAATGTTTCCAGTTTCCGTCAAATAAAGAATATTCTCAAATAGACTCAAAATAGCTGCATCTCAGGGGCATAATCCAGTGCTTTAGATGTTATGCGTACGGGCAAGTCGCATCCCTCAAATATAAGATTTACACTAATAATAAGGTTCGGAAATGATTCTTTCAAATTGGCCGCATTAAGAAGTCATTCCACTTTATTACCTCAAAAAAAGGTCTTTTTGGGGATTTCGTTTAAGGAAAACTACAACAGATAAAGGTATAATTGTTTTTGGATCATATACATCCATTCTTAAAGTGTAAGAAAAAATTTTTTTTATTAATTTTACATTGTAAACTAAGTATAAAAATAGACAAGCTGCTTGCTTTGTCGAAATCTCGAGTTTGAATAATTTGAAATAGAAAATTCGAAAAGATTTAAGTTAAGCAGGAATGTGGCTATGACCCGAAAAAAATTCTATGGACCAACAATTTTGGACCGAAAAAACAATATGGCGGACGTTTGAAAATTACGTATTGTATAAAAACGTTTTTTTTTAAGTTTATGAATATTATGTGAAAATAGCCAACAATCGTCGGAATGGCGTTTGTCAAACGAGCCGAAACCGAAAAAAACCGAGGCAAAGTCCCCCAAAAATTAAGATTGTTCTCACTGTCTTGTTATATTCAAGGCGTTCACTCGAAATTTCTCCGGGAGGATCGAACAGTGAATAAAAAATTTTAATTGGATGTGAGGAGGCTTTGAAAAAAGTTCAAATTTTTCGAGTAACAATTCATGAATGTTACACCATCATAATGCACCGTCGCACAAAACTATCATTGGGACAGAATTTTTGAATTTTTTTTGACGCCACGAATATCATCGAACAGCCACGCCGGAATAAAGCACAGTACGCACACATTCAACTGGACATAAGGATATGTACAGTGCACTAGGAGGACCATGCGGCAATGTAAAAGTGATCAGTATGTTCACTGTGACTTTGCCGATCTCTAGTCTCCAACCGGATTAATTACAGTATTACGCGTCTTTTTATGTGTTGTATACGTCCAATGTGAAGTCCTAGACCCCTAATCTCAGAGCAAATCTTCGTTGAATAAAAACTTTGTCCTGGATAAATGATCTCCTTTTTCTGAGGAAACTTCAATAGGAGACATTAAGCTTGAAACGACTCAGCTACCAACGCTCATGAAGCAATGCTGAGGTTTTTGTTACGTGACAACATCAATGATTTTGATTGATCACCCAAATGAACCTCCGCCCTGGAGGACATTCATTCATTGATTTCTTCATAATATCGAAACATATTTTTAATCACCTTTTTAGTCGCTTTTTCCGTGATAGTTTTATTTACTAGAGGAAGAAGAAAGTGGTACAGCAAGGATTCACCGATGATGCACTCATATACATATGTGTCAACCTCATCAAGGCCGTTGTAATGGTTTGTAATTTTATTGAAAAATATTACGTTTTTACGATTTCATTCTAACTGAATACCAAATAGCCAATCGCGAAAAGAATCTACATTTTCACTATATCAACGCTCAATCGAGTAATCATTTACCTCCGTATCTCAAATCATGTATGCAAATAAAACACGCCAACTTAAATTTTTTTCCTCAGCAGACCGTATTATCCACGAATTAATCAGTGTGCCCCAGTTTATTGTATATTGTATGAATTTCATAATTCTCATCGACTAATTGTTATTCTAAATCCATCATACTGTGAAAACACTTGTACGAAATTTGAATCTCAAACTAAAGTAACCAGTTTGATTTTTTTTACAGTGCTGTGGCGTCCTATTGTTTTTATATCTATTTTCAAATCGTGTAAACCTCATACATTTGAATTTGAAGGTCGATGTCACCAAGTACATTATTCCACTGGTTCATCGAATGTTGTAAGTGACGGACGAACCAGTTAACCTCAGGTCAAATATGATTTCGAATCGTTTTAAAGATATGGTAAAATATTTCAATGACTGTTTGGAGTTTATTACATTTGTAATACTGAGTTTTCGAGTCGTGAATGTGATTTGGCTTCAAGCTTGGTAAGCTGAACAGGTGAAGAGCCGTTTGATAGTGAGTGTGTGATCCGTAGATCAAATCTGACCATGATCACAGACCAGACTGAGTTAACCTAGTTAGTTAGTAGGCATTTGTATCTAATCAGGAGTAAACTGAGGCGCGGAACTAGTCACTCCACATTCGCAACTTCACAGCCCACAGCTTTAGCCCTCAAACCTAACACGGGTTGTAGTGGTACTACTTTACACCCAACACACAAGAGACAATAATGCCCACCAAGGCTTTTAAATAATCTACATCAGAGAAATTTTTAGACATACCATTTTTATGATTTTTATTTTTATTTTTATTGTTTCTCAATTTTAAATTTTATTTTAATTTTTTTTTCAAATTTTTGATTATCACCTTTTTTTGATGGAAGTCTTTGATTGGTCTTCTTAGTCCAAATTCATCAATTATCATGATTCAACCCTGCACTAACGGATTCGGACTTTACTGTAATTTTAACTACCAAATACCATCGTCCGTCACACTGATCTTACGTCATCCCCAATCGCGTCACAGAATTCCGGTAAAAACAACTTTACATAAAAATCACATAGCCTCCAAATCACAATCGATTCATTTACGTCGAAGATTCGTCATTTCCGAATAGTGTGATCGATCGAATTCATCTTAATTCCTTTTCTTTCGCT
This sequence comes from Nemotelus nigrinus, assembly GCA_947369275.1. Classification (NCBI taxonomy): domain Eukaryota; kingdom Metazoa; phylum Arthropoda; class Insecta; order Diptera; family Stratiomyidae; genus Nemotelus; species Nemotelus nigrinus. The sequence goes on along the minus strand of OX376373.1, from coordinate 15,221,172 downwards.
ACTCGTGCTCCAGGTGCTACTGATTTCGGATTGATTTGCATAAATTCAATACGTATTTTTGCCAGTGCCTACAATCGAGCCTTTTGTTATCTATTGATTTGCTGCAATTTAAATTCAGCTGGTGTCACGTCGTTTATTGCATACGCGCAAAAAACTTATCTTGCCATGGCTTCCTTGCCTTTGTGTTCCCGATAAAAATTTCTTTTCGATACAAAATATTTTTTGTCTATTGAAATGCGACTACATTTTGAACGATTGGGTACATACAACAGTGCCTGCTATTGTTTCGTATATTGTCGCGAGGCTAATTAATTTATTAATCGAATGTTGTTTGGCCGACGTACAAACTATTAGTGTTTTAATTGACTTTGTGTTCGTTAGCATAATTCAGTCATGTTCGCTATGTTCTTGGACTCTGGGGCTCTGACACAAGGTCGAATGACGTTGTTAGCTGGGCACAGGCAAGTGGTGATGTTTGATTTTCGCATTATGATCTAATAGATTTTTATCATAATTAGACCCAATAGAAGTAAAAATAACTGAGCTACGGTTTTATTCTATTTTTGGTGCATCTGAATGCACATATTAACCCTATAACCATTTTTTCTCAAAAATACAAAATTCAGTTAAGTGTTACTCATTTCAACGTATTCCGAAATCTTCCAGAAGCAGCAATACAAAATCAGAAGGCCACATACATTTTGAACCATAAAAACTTTAGTAGTGTCAAACCATCAAAAACATCACCGCAATGCATCACACATTGACCCGCCAAAATTGATGAACGTTGCGAAAAGTCATCACAATTTCGAAGATTTGCTGGCTACGGTTATCGCCACTTTGTTTATTTGAGTTGCTTTTGAGAGACGGCCTGGTCTATACAGCAAAGCACTAAGAAAAGCCACCGAAAAAACAACCAGTGTTCACATCGAAACCTGTTACAATTCACGTTTGGTGAAGCGACGCGATGACATCAAAATCATTTTTAATGCAATCATCTGTCGCGTACGCAATTTATGAGTAAATTGAAACAGAAACAATGTCGAAAACGCAGAAAGTGAATTCATTGAAGTCGTTAGTGTTTCTGAGTCTGCATGTTTGCAGACATCAAAGACATTGGGAGGACAGGAAATATATGAAGAAAAATTACCAATGGGCATGTCTTGTCGTCATTAAAGTTGAACTCTCGCCGGAAGCACAATGTTATATACTTACAATGGTATTTGTGAAATATACAATGGTATTTGTGATTTGATTTGATGATAGCCCTGATAATTTTTGTCGCAAGAAAGTTTTCGCCAAGCCCCTAAGAAAGCTTTTCATTTCAAAGATGAGACTGTCGTTTAATAGTATCGTACACTGCGGTCTTCTCAAACACAGTCACTAATCATAATGAAAAAATTTCTTATGGAATGGTTTTTGTCTAAGATACTATGTACATACTTGAAAACTTAATTTGTAAGTTGCAATTTCGAAGACATGCCCCATTTCTCATGAGATATCAGTTCATGGAGCATATCTGGCTGATGTGACCACTTCGGGGAGATTGGAGATTATTGTTGGATGTATTCGTGATAATTTCTTATGTCAGGTTTTTATCATCTTGCCTACAATTGACAGACAGCCTACATCTGCTCCATGCTTGAATTTGCCGAACATTTTTTCTGTTCCCATATTCAATATGATTACCATACACGATCAGATTGTGTCGCACCTGACTGAGCGAAACACTCTAATGGTTGTTTGTGCATTGGATATCAAGAAAGCCTTTGATAGGTGGTCACGATGGTCTTCTATACAAGTTGATTAAGTTGGGATTTCCGGAAATAGTAATATGACTCGCCGAAAGCTTCCTTAATAACAAACAATTTTATGTAAACGTTACTGGAGCAAATTCATTTCGGGGATCTGTGGAGTCAGGAGTGCCACAAGGTTCTTTCACTGGACCTGGTACTCTCACTTCTTTCACTGCTGACCTTCCTTTTCCAGTGAGATAAATTAATTTCCTAAGATATGCAGATGACAACGCTCTTATTAACCAAGACCCGCTCAAAGTAGCGAAGAGCTAAGAAGATTACTTGAATGGGGCAGCATCAAGCTAAATAGTAGCAAAACACAGCTGACTGTATATATAGTATCGGGGATCTCAAACTATCTGCAATAAGGCCAAAAAAAGTTGCTGTCTTGTTTAGAACTTCTAGAATCACTCCTAGTCCTACATTGCGCTACCTTGGAGTAGACATGCCTGAATTCTTTAAATTTAACCTTTATCTCTTTAAAACAATGGGCATGACGACAAAGGTTAAATATATTTGCTGTAAAACACTCATTCGGTCAATCCTGACATATGCATCCCCAACTTGGATTACCTGTTCCAAATCTGCCATGGCAGAAGTGGAGGTGTTCGAACGGAGAATTCTGCGCTTCTTTACTGGCAGGTTTTACAAACCGGCAACTAAAAAGTGACTGAAGAACTCTCTCCTATATCAGAAGCCAGGACTTGACCCACTTAGGGACCGGGTTGGGGGACTGACAACAAGGTTTTACACACAGATAGACGGACATGAAAGCGGACTGATCCGTGGTATCGCACGCAGAAGTGACTCTAATGAGCTATTTATACGTCCGGCGGAAATTAGGACAATGGCGGCTCATGGATATGCTGCTCAATTTTGTTGGCCTTCCGACGAATCGGAGATGATAATTAAGACCTAGGTTAAGTTTAAGTCTAATTAGACTAAGCTGATTGTAGCTAGACATAAACTAGATTTAGTTTAGTAAATAAAGTTAGTATTTAAGTATTATATAGCTAAGCCTACCTTAGGTAATGTAGAGCCTGGGTGATACTTTATAAGTGTAAACCGGAAAATAATTAAATGATAAAAAAAATAATTACAATCTGTATAATATACCGAAGGTGGCACATCCATGCACACTCGGCTTAGAGGAAATGAAACACATTATAGGCGGTTTACCGCCGCGCCTTTATTGCACTATTTGATTTGAAGATACATTGCACTATATTTACATTGCACTTTATACGCGCTTGCACCGACATTGCTCGCTCTACCTGGGCACCAATTGGGGACTGACTCCTCGTCACGTCCGCCATCGTCGTCGTCGTGGTCGTGGCCACACCGAACGGTGTTGCCGTTCGGTACACAATCCAAAAGGAGCCAGCCCTAAATATCCCTTATGTTAAGTACCCTTAATTTTTATGTAAAATTATTATTATTCACCATATTAGATCATCTTATCATAGATCACCATATTCGATCAAGTTATCGCTGATTGGTCATTTTTGGATCATTGGATCATTTCACACTGATTGAATGATTTGTTTGTATCTGGTGAATCGAAAAGTACAGTCAGACAAGAGCAAGCGTGTAACAGCCGACTGAGTAGGTGAGGGAATCGACATTCTATATGCACGTTGGTGGCAAGCGTTTTCACAACCGTCTTGCTAGTCAAGGATAGGTTATTTTCACTTTTGGTAGATGGGTGTCGGAGTTTCAACTGTTGCTATTACGAAAAATAATAAGCAATAAGCTGATTTGAGAAAGGGCCCGGTATAGGAGTTGCTGGTTGCATTCATTGATGACAATGACATTGGATTTCGATTAAGAAGTCATCAATATCGGGAAAATATCATTAGCCTCGTTTACAATGGCTACAGACTGGTAAGCTAAAGCAGTATTTCTATAGGAGCTCAATTCATAGAAGAGCTTCATCCGAAGAGTGTTGCTTTTGCCTAGCTGAGGATCCTTTGTATATGATCGGGGATTATGCACAATACGATGTTGAGAAAGGCGATGTTACCTGCCATTAATTTATAGTGGCACGCGACAGATGGCGGGCAGCACGAGCGAGAGAAATATCATCGCACACATGTCCACTTATCCAGGAGAAGTATCAACCATCGAAACGAACGTAACAGTCTACATAGAGTTATATTAAAAATATATATTTTACTTGGGTAGCAGCTAAGCTTTAAGGTTTGAGTCTACATCATAGAATCGTGTAATAAAGTTTAGAATGACGTTTAGAAAGGTCTCATTTATTATTCCAGGTGGCTGTCAAACTAGTGGAAACCATCCGCCACAGCATACGATGTTACCTCAGAGCAAGGTACAAAACCAATTTATTTTTGAGTAGCATATGGTCAAAAATAGGAATAGAGAAATGAATAGATTTCATTATCAAACAAATGTTCAAATTTTACCGCCCTCGTGCGGTATGGTTACAGTGTTGCGGTGGCGAACTTTCGACGCGGTTCATTTCCTGCTCTTTCGTAAGAATAGTAGAAATGAGTGGGAATTAGTAGAAATTAGTAGTAATAGTAATAGCTATTTTTGATGAATACCGATGTTTCTATTAGTTTTTTATGTTTCTATTAATTCTTAATATTAAGTAACGCAATACTGTTCAAGTTGTTGTTAAAGATGAGTGTTCTGGCCTCGAAGGGACTACTACTTTTAATGGCTTATATTTCCACAACCATCGCATCTTTTAGACACTTAGATCAGTTTTTACTATTGAAGGTATGATCTGAACTATTGAAAATTGAAAATGCATGAGCTGCTTGACGACATCCAAACCGAGCTTTTGTACCAGGATAGTATAGAGTTTACTTTTATCACTGCAATATCTATTTGAAAATATTCGATTCGACTTCGATGGGATCGTTCCTACATTGAATTTAATCACTGATTATTGTTAAAAATGCTTTATTGGAAGGGAATCTTCGAATTGATTATGGTGGATGCTTTACAAGACACACACGATTTCTTTTTTTTGCAGGATGGGTAAAGTTGGTTTAAAATAAGCATCATGTTTTCGAGCTGCTTTGATTAATCTAACGTACCTATTCTTGTTACTTTTTAACACTCCGCAATGTACAAATAAATATGAAAATAATAATCATAATATCCATTCGGTGTGTATACTGGCCTACGTAGCATAAGCGCCTTATCTGCACTTTAGTAATTCTTGAGTTATTTGAAAATTTGTGTTTTCTAAATACTCCAGATAGGATAGGACACTTTTCACTATTGACTTTAACATACTTACACAAAAGATGTTTTTTTCATATTTTGGAGAATGGCGTGATAGATTATGAAATTTTAAAATCCGGTGCTAGCTCAAAAATGAAAAAAATGTCAGATACGGCGTTTTTGCTACGTAGGGCAGTATAATGGTGGCACATTTTGGGATATTCATATTTCATTTCACATAAAAACAACGTTACTTGTAGATGATAGATTATAGCAATATCATAATAGATAATATTTGCACATTAAATATTCAACGTCTTTTTTGTGATGGTGTTTGAGCTACTATCCGTAATTGATTTTTTGTTGAATAATAGCCATTTTTTAGCACAAACGAAAATTTAACGAAATTACCTGCTAGCCACTTGTTTCTTGCTTATACTATGCATGAAATAATGATATATTTTTAAGATAATGGTAATTTGGCGGAATTTCGACCCCAATAACTTACAAGACATTCTGGGAATATTTTATCGCCATAAAATTGTGGTATATACAAATTCGATTTGTACTATTGGATTTGAACTTGCTAGTTTGAAATAAAGTGCTCGTTCAAAAAAACGAACAGAATGATTTCTGTAAGAAACTATTTATGAAGCCTTTTTGCAAACATTAGAAATTATATTTAACGCAAACTAAATAGCTCGGAACAAATAACAAATCTCAATAACAACCAATTCGTCTCCCACATACTGGTTTTGATGGAGATATGTCAATTCCCGCCAGCCCCACTTTTTAACTAGTTATTAAGCCAATCATGATCTAGACGTTTTCATATTTAATTGGTCAATAGCAATTATTATGGTCTCGTGGATAATGAATTATTTATTTACACAGCACTTGCTAAGTTCAATCCTCGTTCGGCATTTAAATTATCAATCACCATTGCTTTTGTATTGTACATATAAACTATGAAAATTCAAAAACTTCTCACTCACCTCAAAATCTGGTCCCGGGAACGATGTATTTTGTACTTTCTCCAGTTCTTCTTTATATTTTCTAGAAAAGATAAAGAAAATCACAGATAAATGCGTTTCATCATAAAAGGCTCAGGGCATTTCTTACCTATTCAAATCTTCAGCCCTTTTTCTTTTATCGGTTTCCTTGTCGAGTTTTTTCCGCCAACTGTCGTCACGTTGCGTGATGATATCAAGACAATGTTGTAATGTTGTTAGGACACCGGCAGTTGTTGCACGGAATGTTATTGATTCACCCTGACAAATAAAATCGGCATATTATTATCATAAAATTCACAAAAACATGACTAGTTGACTGACTGACGGACTGACTGTTTGCTTGTCGTACAGTGACAAATTTCATTAGGCAAGGATAGAGATAGAACAGATTATTTTGGAAATCAAGTGCGTATTTGATTTACATGGGTTTTATGAGTTTCGAAATAGTTCAGGTTGTGGTGTTTGAAAGGATTGTCATTCTATGGTAATATAATTAAGAAAGTTCGGTTTGTTCGAGAACTGATTTCAATGAACGCAATTAAGTAAATACATGTGTACTTCAAAGGCGGACGTTTTTGGCTAGCCACTACACCACGTGTGACAATCAGTTACCTATTCGCTGTTACTTCAATATAATTATTAAAGTTATAAAAACTATTTATCTAATTAAACACCAAACGAATACTTGAATTTGCTATGTGAGCTAGGTTTTCGTTCATACGTTAGCCAAAGTACTAGAGGATCATATCTTCTCTAACTTGAAATCTACACTATTTGATGTTTTTGAGTCTGCAGTTGTAGATAGTGAAATCACGCATCACAAAAGTACAGTTTTCATCCTTCAATACAAGACACCAAATGAAAAGAACGTTGAACCTACAAATCAAAAATATATGAAAAGAATCAACTATGGAAATCTAGAAAATGATATGGCTAAATTAACCTGGTATACCGATTTTTTCGAACGATAATGCTGATGAATGCGCCAAAGCTTTTCATGATACTCTTTGTAGTATCATTGATAAAAATAGCTCCACTAGACGGGGCATGAATGCAAAATGCCGTAAAATAAAACAATGGATTAATGCTGGACTTATAAATTCAATACGCACGAGGAATAAGTTAGGAAAAGCATTAAGAAAAAAACCAGGAGAACAACACTTCAAAAAATATCGAAATAAATTGAATTACCTTATTTACTTAACCAAAGTTAATTATTTCAAAAAAATGATGGAGTTCAGGTGTGGAAAGCTATAAATATAGCAACAGGACGAAGAAAAACATATGAGCATATTCTAAATATAAATCATGGTGATGCTGTACTATCTACAAAGGATAATGCAGAACAAGTTGCTAGTATTTTTAATCATCATTTTGCTAACATTGGAAAAAAACATGGCACAAAGAATAGCATGTCCAAATAACTTTCAAGCAAGTATCGAACAGGATATTGCTACTTTTTCCGGCAATATAGACACAGTTTTTGAAGAAGAAGTTATGTTAACCATTAACAACATGAAAGGTGGTTCAAGTGCAGGGTTTGATGGTATCACGGTGGAATGTTTAAAAAAAATTAAAAGTTGCGTTAGTAAACCCCTCGCTCATTTATCCTCCCTCAGTTTTAAGACTGGGCGTTTCCCATAAATCTACAAGAACGAAACTACAACGCCGATTCACAAAGCTAACAGCAAATTAAACATAAGTAACGACCGCCCAATCTGCCCTACTAAGCGCAAAAGCGCTATCTAAAAAAAATCGAAAAGTTGATTTTTATAACACTAGAAAGCTTACAACAATACGCATCTAATGAACTAAGCCTTTTAATGGTATCTTATTTAAAACATATAGAAAACACCTTAAGAAAGTTTTGTAAACCTAAGTACCCAATATATCCAAGAGCGAAAGACCACTCACCGATAAAAGTGGAGTAAGGAGAATCCTCCACCAGCTCCAAACGATTCCAGTTTTTCGTCGTCTATCTCAATTTTACCTTAAATCACTAAGGGAATTAGAGGTATATCAATATTACTAATTTTACAAAACTTATTATCTCGAAACTCGCTTTCATTGAGATACCGCTTTTGCGCTTAGTACGGCAGCAATATCATTACTATCGAATATATCTAAAATAATAGAAACGCTAGCAAAAAAAACGTTTAATGGCATATTTGAGTGACCGGAACTTTATCAATCAAAATCAATTTGGTTTTTAGATTAGGTTTCGGTACTCAAGATGCCATAGCTAAATTAACAATGCTTATCATTGAATCCTTGGACAAGGGGCACAAACCTCTAGCTATTTTCCTCGACTTAGCAAAAGCGTTTGATTCTATTCCACACAATCTGATCATAGAGAAACTTTGCATAATGAACTTCTGCACGAAGTGGATTGATTGGATTCAAAATTACGTGCTAAGTCGCAAACAATCTGTTAGAATTGGTGATAAATATAGCGAACAGCTTACTTTTGAATATGGCATTTCTCAAGGGACAGTACTAGGACCGATTCTGTTCCTGATATATATAAATGAAATTTTTACTCAACATATCAAGGGAAATTTAATAGCTTATGCAGATGATACAGTGCTACTTGTGGATGAAAAAAGTTGGTGTGGCGCGAAAATCAATGCAGAACATAACCTGTCTATTAAATGAACAGTTAAGCATCAATTCGCTTACGTTAAATGTTCAAAAAACACAATATATCACATTTTCTGCATCTCAACGTGGACTTCCTGAGAATTTCGACGCAACGATCCATTCTACAGAATGTGGCACTGGGTGTGTTTGTGCTTCAATAGAAAGGGTGACCAAAACCAAATATTTAGGAGTAATTATTGGTCAGCATCTGAAGGATTCTCTTATTAATTATTTTGTGAACAAACTGAGGAATTTAATTCCTACTTGCTATAAGGTTCGGTCTTTTTTGTGTAAAAAAACAGTACGAATGTTTTATTTCGCCTTAATTCATTCAATTATTCAGTATGGAATAGACGCATGGGGTTGAGCACCGCAAAACGCGCTTAATCCTCTTAAACTAGTCCAGAAGTCTACTCTCAAGATATTGTTAGGTAAACCCAGACGTTTCAGCAGTCAACTAGTATTTAATACAATGAATGTCCTGACAGTTGAACAAGTTTTTAAGGTATGTGATTCTATTTAAATATTTAAAGAACTCGGTTCGAATTCAGGTTAATACTAATCACGCCCGAGGAGGAATATCTGTTGCTGCCAAACCGTATGACACAATTAGGGTAGAATCATTATACGAATGCAGTTATTAAACTTTTTAATATACGTGATATATGTGTGCATTGTGGCTATAGTACAGTTTTATTTGTGTTATTGTTTATATTTTCAATGAAATTGAATATCTTTGTTATTAATCATAATGCTTATATATTGCATGAATAATTATTTCATGAAACTATTAATTTTTGTTTGTTTGTTTGATATATTAAGAATTATGTTAATGACTCCTCACCCCTAATACAAGACGTTTGCCTTATAAGAGGGAGTAGCGTAGTATTATAAAGCATAATTCATCATTTTCACATAAATGTGCTTAAATAAAAAAAATTAGACATGGTTGATAAATTGCTTTTGCTTTAGATTTAATTGTTGACTAACGGCCATATTTAGGGCACCCCGGCTCCAAGATTAATCAATTCTTTTTTTGCCTGGTTGATGGGTTTCCATCAAACTTGCATTCAGTTAAAATGTCCTGTCACCTCATCGAGTCGCAGTAAATCGCTACAACTTACCTTGAAATCAATTGGCTTCAATCCATCGCCTATTTCGAATGGTTTATCTTCATCTTTATGCAACTCGGCACAAGCATCAAAGTACCTAAAACGTAAACATTATTACTATTATAACGCAACAAAGACAAACAGCACTACCTCTGCAACGTTTCAATTTGCACATACAGAATATCCTTAAATGTCTCTATTTCATTCACTTTTTCCCTTAAACTACGATTTGCTCGTTTCAGGCTACTGCCACTGGCCGTTGATAGGTTGTTCGATTGAAGTGACACCGAGCTTCCGTGTCTTTTCAATGATGCTGTCTCTGTATTCGATCCATCAGACTAAAATATACACGAAATTCAAGAATTTAGCTGTGATCTGTGTATTGTTATTGCACTTTGAAAAATACATGCCTTATACGACTGCAATATTTCGATCCAGTTCTGTTTGTCTTCCGGCGTCTCAGCTCGTAAGTACCAAACGCAATTGTTTACAGCAACATCGAATCGACATTCATCAAACTCATGACTCTGTAAAAGAAAACCGATAAACTGTACGAGGTTTGATCCATAAGTAATGATAATAAATATAAACCAAGGTCATTAAACTTAAAAAAAAAATATTTATTTTTCAACATAAAGTAAAGCAATCCCACGACAACCCTTGTACGGGTCTAGGGGTTGAAGATGGAGAGCTTCATTACAATTTTTTTTAATCATTGTGGATACGAGTGTGGAGTGAATAGCTCCACGACTCACTTCACCCCTGATTTAAATCAGGCACCTAATCAGAGCTAGGTGAACTCAAAGCTTAGTGCGCGGACCCTCGTCCGAGCCTGGATTCGAACCAGGGACCCCACACGCAAGAAGCCATGGCTCTACCCACTAGGCTACTCAAGCTTCATTTTTCAACATAGTCTCCTAATAAGTTAATACATTTAGTTCATCTTTTTTCCAAGCCCAGGATACCCTTAGAAAAAAAATTTTTGTCTTTACCCTCCTAAAACACCCCAACAGGAGCCATCACTTCGCTATCTTCAAATTTCTTGCCCCGAAGGTGTTCCTTGAGCCGAGGAAAGAGATAAAAGTCACTGGGAGCTAGGCCTGACAAATAGGGTGGATGTTCAAGCAGCTCGAATACTGTTTCTTGAATTGCAGCCATCGCAACTGTAGCCTTGCGAACCGGTGCGTTGTCTTGATGAAACAGCACTCCGGCTCGCAGTTTCCCACGTATTTCTTCCTTAATAGCCTCCCACAATCATCTTATTTGGTCTGCGTAGTAAGAGCACTATATCTTTTGCCAAATATTCCACCGTAATAATTCATTCAGCATCCCAAAAATCTGATGTATAACCTTCCCTGCCGAACTCGACGCCTTGAATTCCTTCGGCATCGGTGAAGAGGATCGCTTGCAGGTAATCGATTGCAGTTTGGGTTCTGGATCAAAATGGTGGATCCAGGTCTCGTCCATGGTTACGAAACGTGACAAAAACTCCTCCCGATCTGCCTCGAACTTTTCGAGCGCGCAGAGAATTTTTTCAGATGGACGTCAGCTATATGCCTGATGGTCACTCTTTGACCTGCCAACTCGTCATCTTCGACTTTTTTCACGTTATCTTCAGTGAGGGACGTGGATGGACGCCCCCCGGTATTCATCTTCAGTGGATGTTCTTCCCAGCTTAAATCCCTTGGCCCAGAGTGCAACGGTGGAAATAGAGGAGCAGAGTCCGCTAGTGTTTCCACCAAGTCGCTGTCTATGACGTTGGTAGATAATTTATTCAAAAACAGGCACTTAATAACAACTCTAATTTCGTTTTTCTCCATTTTGATGTTCTCTCTTCGACTATTCGTATTCGAATGAATGTACCTCCCTGTCATCATGGCCTATACTATTTAAAAGTTTTATTTTTTTTTTATGATTTAGTGGGTATTTGAGATAGTAAACAATTTATTTTTAATTTTATGCGGACTGGAAATAGCCGATTGTCATTACTTTTGGATCAACCTTCGTCTTAATTTTCAATCGTACATTGTTTGATCTTATGACATTACAATCTCGAGAAGACTGTGACGTTGAGATAAAGTTATGGCAATCCGGTTCCGAATTGCACTTATGTTTCTAATTTTGCATGTTTATAATTTATAATTGAATTCGTATGAATAAGGTGAATCTGTGCTAAGCAACAGAGCGGATGTAAGAAGTTGAGTTTGATCAAGGTAAAGTAGATGAATATTTGTTTTAGGGTTGCACCCATTTTTATATTCAAGTTGAATTTGTTTTGATAACATTTAAATTAGAATTTGGCGAAAAGTGCAATAATATCTTAGATTTTTGCTATCTGAAAATATTGTAATTTCGCAAAGGTGTGACCTTTTAAAGGTATTCCTAACATTAAATTTTTTGAAGATGAGCTAAAATGTTCATTTGATTAAAGAGGGATACAATGATAATGTCAAAGATTATTGATACTTTTAAAATGTCTCCAAATAGCAAGAGAGAATTGGAGTTGGAGATGGAGAAAAAGAGACTTTGCATGTTTTCGTCTTTGACGAGATATAGGGTCGAATAGTGCTGCCAATTATAATGGCAAAACATACTAAATTAAAACTGACAAATCTTACTGTATGATCATTTTCTAATCTCTTTCGTCTGGCAACATTAACCAGAAAGAAATATCCACCTTGCACGCTAATTAATCTGTAAAAATTCGCTATCAACACCGTCATATGATTATTCTTCCAATCTCTTGATTCAATCTCCGAAGCAATAATGTGTTCCATAAGGCTACATTTCACGTACATATCCGATAACATGCCACCAACCTTATCATTTTTCGTACTAGAGTCTTGTACCAGTGATTTCGAACAGCTGTAAGCCGATATCACAATCAATTCATCAAAGTGAGTGACTATCAATATTATCTTTATTTGAATCTAATATAGTGCAAAATCATCGCCATAGGCAACGGAGACATTGAATGAATCAGGTGGTATTTGTTTCACTTTACATTCAAAAGAGTCATAGAACATTGTTTTTGGCAGATAATTGTGTCATCGATTAGAGGGGGATCCATGCCTGATGACGAATCGATAGTACTGTTGCGTAGAATATTAGTCATGGAAAGTATAGCAACTCGATCTGAAAATTTTGGAAAAATATTATCTAAGCAACATGTACAGTCATGCTTTTTGTTTTATTCTCGGTTCGTAAAACGTTTTTGTATGAGTTTGTTTACACAAGCAGATGAATGCATACAAAGACTAGAAACATAGTTTGGTGAAGGAAAAGTATTTCGAATTTTTTTAACCATATATTTTATGGGTTTTTTCGCTTTATCTTACATTAAGAAAAATGAATATACCAAATTATTTTTGAATTTATGCAAGTAACAATTACTTGAAGTATGTCCATGCGTAAAATAATTGTTGCATACTATACTAACACGGACCTTAATTGGCAAATGTATGTTTCTTCATTGTTCACACTTCGAAACAAATTACCAATCGTATTTCACATGTTAGTTCCTGAGTCACATTCTTCATTAGTGGCGCTTGCATGTCCTCTCTAACTATTTGTTAATCTTGCATGCAATTAGATTATATAGTATAATAACTGAAACATGAAAACTGTTTAAAATGATTTATTGATACTCGCTCTATCTGCGAAATATCTACACTTATATAGTTACATACCTGCTGAAGATACGTTATCTAGTAGGTCGTCTGTTTGAGATCTGTTTTAAATTCGCGTGACGCAGTTGGAATTTACCATAGCCGGCAATAAATTAAATTGATTAAATTATTGTTCTCTGAACTAGTACACTGACCTATTTTAACCTTGAATTCATAAGGATGACTATCTAAGGGAATAGCTGATTCTTTTTGAGAGCAATATCCAAGTTTTTGGAAGTAAATTTGTGTGAAGCTTGGCCATTAAAAAAATATCTGTGTATAACATATTAGAGTAGAGAAAAATTACTTTATGATTATAACAAATAGTTCTAACAATGTGATTCGGGATTATTTTTTATGTAGCATGAATATTGTGGTCATTCATGCTACATAAAAAATAGTCCCCATTCAACTTATAATAAACACAAGAAAATTAATTTGACATCAATAAAATTTGACACTACGTGTTACTCAGCCAGACTAAAACTAGTTAATCAAGCAAGACTGCGGAGTATTAGATTTAAATGTAAAATGTTGCGTATTCTTTTAGTCTCTCTAATCCTTTGATAAAATCGTGACGAGAAAAAATGCTCCAAGTGCGACTGTAGCATCGACCGGAAAATTCGGAGAACATAATCAGGAATGATGAATTTGTTCAACTTTTAAAATCAAACAAACTCATTACAGTGATCCTAAAGTTTTATAGGTATGTTTCGACCATTATTCTTGATAATAAAAAATGTTTAGTTTATAGATGGCATATTCTCAATTATCTACTTTTTTTGATTTCTCCACCCTTTTTCAATTTGTATCAGTCATCTGATTTATAGATTTGCAATCACCACATTTATGACCTGGTTATCTTTTGTGTTTCCTTATAAGGATTTAAAAAGTTGAAGCGGCCTGGCGGCTACGAAGCTCCGTCATATAACGCCAATTACCACTTCTACGAAACGATATGCTTCTTTTGCTGGTAGACCTCGTCGCTATTTGAAAAATTCCGCAAGCAAATACAGCAAAATTTGTAATTATACGGTGAAATCATTCCTAAGTGTGCCTCCAATATGAAGCCTTGTGCTGTTTCGAAACTCGTTAAAATATCTCCAGAAATTATTATATTTGCAATTTGTGGATTTTTTACGTATACTTTATTTTATAAGATGGCGATTGCTCACTCCCGATTAAATTCTTTCGATTCTCGTGGAGAGCGTTGTTGAGTTGGTAGCGTAGATAAATGGGATTTAAACTATAATTTTAATTATTTCCATGATGCCGTAATTTACTTTGAATCTTAATCGGGCCAGCGTCAAGCAAAGCAACAGGCAACCCAGTGAGAAATATAATGCAATAAAATAATTGAAGGTAAGGTGCTGCATATTACACGCAATTTTGGAAAATAAATTTTTCCAAAATGTTATTTAAGTTATATCCACTGATTATTCACAAATTTTTGCTCATGTTCAGTGGATTGACACTGAAGAGATAGATTTCTTTAAAAGTTTGCATGTTGAATTCTGATTTGGCGATTCTTTTCCACTAAAAAAATGCGGGGAAGTTTGCCTCTGGTAGCTCATGGAATATCCCATTTAAAAGTCCTTCGCTTCTTAAATCAAATGAAATGATTGGTTAAGAATATTATAAATACGCCATTGTTTTCATTTACGCATGACTCTCACACTTTTGAACGCAATATTGTTTACAAACTTATTGCTTCAAATCAGTTCGCATTATTACGAAGATTCATTTTAAGAATGTGCATTTGTTGGGCTGGTTGATCTTGACCAACTACTAATGCAAATTCAAGATTTTTTCATAACGCTTTCAGTTAGTATATGCAAATTACCTGTACAAAAAACCACCATTGGCAGTCTTTATGATAAATCCGTCCTACATACTAGTGAGTTAACAACATAAATACATATGACTGCCATTAAGATTTTTTATCTTTTTAATTTCAACGAGACACCACTCCATATGATTGCAGTGGTTATGTCGATCACGGTTAATGTCCTTTGCCGAACACACGCATGTTAACAGCCGCGGCCTATCAGACATGCAGAGTTCACACCACACAAACCCTAATTTTCCATGCTGTACTCACAATGTTCGGTTCAAGTCTACTTTTATACTGTAGAATATCACAAATGCACTTGAGGCAATTTATTTAATTAAATAAAATTGCTCTTGAACTTGTTACTTGCTGAGGTCGCAGAAGACCAATCAAGACAAATAATTCGATGGTGGCATAATTTCATACTTCCGACGCCTATCTGTACGCGTTAGCGTTTATTAACATATTGAACTCCAACCTCAAACTATCGCACTAATCTCAGATACGTTCTCGCCCATTTCTGTAATCTAGAATTACCTTAATAGTGGCCTTCTGGAGACTGATTGCACCCCGACACCCCAAATCACTTTCACTCTCGCTCTTGTAATACGAAAGCGTACCGTCCTTTAGCACTATGTAGCGTGGCTGCCAGCCGTGAATATAATTCGTCCACTTGCTCAGATATCCTCGCAATTCTGGCGCATCATCGTCCACAAAGTCCCCGTCGGAATCATCGCTGTTCGATGGGTAGTTGACACCGTTCGGCCCCAAGTTCGCATTGATCAAAGGCGGCAACAGTATAGAAACGTTTTCCTGGGCCATTTCGCACAACTTTTATCGACACAACTTTATTCACAAAATCAATTTTTACAATAACAGTGCACTGCACAGAAATCACATCAAATAGGCACTTTTACTTCCCCTTTGACAAGTACAAGTCCTTCGGTTAGGGTTTTCGAATGGTTTGGGGGCCGGGATACGTCGCCTACAAGTCGCGGATGCAAAACAAGAAATCGAATCAAGGACAAACGGACAATTCTGCGGCACTCGACACGATTTTCACGCCCTACGGTCGGTGAATATCTATCGTCGCCTCGCCTTTTTGTAATTCCAACTCTCGTACCGAATCTACGCAAAACACCAAAGGTTTTATCAATCTACGACGCGATACATCATTTCAATCACAAAATTCAGTATTGCCGATTATTGAAGAGAAAAATATGTAAGAAATCGCACATTCACAACAAAGTTTGACTGCTTGCTTGCAGCCTATAATTAATTGTAATTATAAAAACACTTTGCCGAGAAGAAAGCAATCGAACCGACCGACCAAAACACGAGCTTGCACATACATTTCCCACAAATGTCAAAATTATCATGGCTGCCAGCTGATAAAAACCAAAACTAATCACCATCAAAAGTCAATTCACTATTCACTCATGATTCACTGCAGTGCTGCTGCAGTAGTGCTCGCTCAGAGTCGGTGCGAATTTGAAGAGTTTGATTTGGGAGCGATGTTAGCAGAAAACGAAATCGTCTGGTCACACTAAATTGCATAAAAATACCAAACGCGAGTCGAAAATTTTATTGACATGACAATTTAGTTGAAATTCAAATCTAAATTCTAATTTCAATAATCACAAATGCTGTGCTTAGCTGTGTCAAAGTTAACACCATCTCAACTTGCGCGACGCTACGTCGCGCTGCGCCGCGTCGTGGAGACATCGAGTGGTCGAGTTTACTATTTTGACAGCTTCTGAACGTCGCGCCACTTGTAGGTTACGTTGTAGTGAGTTTCGGCGGTAAAACTTTCATTCATCCGGAACATGTAAAATGTGCCTGTGCTGTGAGTTCGCATTTACATTTCTTTCTTTATACTTAATCTTTTTCATAAACGGTGAAAAAATTATAAATAAATCCGGCCAGATGGCATGTTTGTCCTGAAGTCATACAATTCTGCTATTTAGACATAAATAGACATATACACGTTCAATTTCATCGGGACTTAAGTTCTTTTAAGTAGGTACGACATTCTTATTCGAATAGAATTTACTTTCAGGGAAATTGCTTTATAAATTACGTGATCAACAATAGTGTAGACAATTTACAGCAATACTACAAGTAAAATGTAATGTTAAGATTTCTTTCACTCGTTGACTTATAGAGGCTTATTATACCACTCAGTACGGTTTTCTGCAACAGATTAATGAATCAAGTTTGCGTCGTGCATGAAATCGTCTTCTAAGTATGCTAAGTAGTAATTAATTCTTGTTGTTTTTGAGTAAATTAACATGCATTCATTTTTTGTTTAATAAAATTAATCAACGGTGCTATTGGAAATTTTTCATATTACGCTACTCGAACTTGAATAGCCTTACAGCGTGGCATCTTGAACCATGTGTCCCTCAGAATCCAAAGAGAAATCAGGCTTTGAGTCAACGCACAAATGCTTTTACGAAACCTGCAGAAACTGGTCTTCGTAAAAGATTTGCAAAAACAAATCAGAAACTTTTCTTTTTGAAGTACTAATGTACAAATTATTCACAAAACAGCAACTTCAAACAAAAAAAAATTGCAAATTAAAAGTAATTCAAAGAGATTCAAGATCAGTTTAAGCAAAAACAATCATGTGTTGGGGTGCATATTTTGATATGAAATTATTTTTTAGTGCTAGGGATAAACGCAGGATGTATCCTGTTTTCTCGTATTTAAGAGACATCTTACTCATATCAGCTTCTCAAATATATATTTGTCACCTAACGAGGGACCCAAGATATCTACGTGCGATATCCATCTACCTCCTAAAGAGAGCATAGACTAACCAACAAAGAGAAGTGATTACCATCTTAAGCAAGGAACAAATCGAGACAACCCAGAACTATATATTCCTTTAGTGGCATTGGGTTGGTTTCAACCACAAGTTACTTAGCCTCATTTATTAATAA
The DNA here is from genome assembly GCA_947369275.1 of Nemotelus nigrinus. Classification (NCBI taxonomy): domain Eukaryota; kingdom Metazoa; phylum Arthropoda; class Insecta; order Diptera; family Stratiomyidae; genus Nemotelus; species Nemotelus nigrinus. Next base: position 15,202,969 of record OX376373.1, on the reverse strand, counting down.
TAAACACATTCGCATAATATGCAATTCTACCACTTTATATAACAATTAACAAATTCGGTAAATACAATAAACATCAACAGTAAATAAATAAATACATTAATTTACAAATTAGTATTTACAGTGTTATTTAACAAAAATTCCAAGAACACGACATATTTTTCAGCTTACGAAGATATTCATTCCAACATTAAATTAACTACCTAATATTTTATTGACTTGTTGAGATTTCCAATATGGATTACTCTCCTTACTATCATTAGAAATATATGTATATATTTTTATGGCATCCGTATATTTTCATTTATTTACATCGAACCGGTTCCAGATAGTATTCTTTCTTTGAGTAGCTTCTTATCGAAGATATCACTTTTAATTTCATTATATGATTGGTCAACGGAATCATGACTGTCGATATTATTAATTTCGGGATCATCTTCTGAATCCTCGCTGAAAATGATCAACTCTAATATTATTGTTTTATTGTTCGTAAAATATCAATTATACCTGTAGTTGTGTGTCTGGTAAACTTTAAATAAGCCTCTGGGGCAATCTTTGTAGAAAGGAAAACATTCTCCAGGTGATATTTTTCCTTCGCCTATTTCTTGCGCTCGCACGTATTCCGTTATATGAGTGGCGAACGGTGATCGGCTAGCACTAAAAATTAAAATTCATTTGAATTTACAGAAGCAAAACAAAAAAATTTCACAGACGTTAAAAATAACTTAAATAACTCTCCGAATACACCGTACCGGGTCAGCGGCATAGAATGTACTTCGCAAATGGTTCGTAGTAGACACGCTTTTCCATTGAAACCAAACGTTGAAATAAAGTCTTCAACTGCGCCGTAAAGTAGGGCCCTAAAATTAAACAGAGAAAATTTAGAATGTAGGATAAATTGACACGGAAAAAGTGTTTTAACTTAAAAATTGAGAATATTTTTTTTACTAAAAAATAAAAAAAATAACTAACAAATTTCTACTGGGCTCTGTTAAAATACTTAAATACACACAACTCAAGCCTATTCTTACCGTTCACCACCATGAAAAGCATGCTTGTAATCTTCCGGCATTTTTGGCTCAGCAAAATAGTCATCTGCGTCGACATTCATTTTGAAATATTGACTCTCTTCTGCTTTCCTCTTTAAATCGGATGCATCACGTTTCATGCGGAAGTGCATATAGTTAGCAATGTAATTTCCTACGAAAATGTTTCTATGATAATTCTTTGTAAACCGAATAATAATCGAAAATGATTACCTAATGCAGAGCCAGCAGCACGTCCAAATGATCTTGCAAATACAGGTGGTAGAACTCCCAGAGGATTTTCTTCGTCCGTCAATCCAAGTTTGTCAAAATCGACTAAAGTTACATAAATTCAGTGGTCGTTCTCGAAAAATATAACTTCACAGCTAAATTACTTACTAGATACTGGCAAACTGATGGTAATATTTGACAGAAAGCCTTCCGGGGGATGTCGCACTAACGGCATCGCAATTGTCGGTGTCATGGTCAATGTAGTACCTGGTGGAAGGGCAAGTCGTCCATCGTCTGTAATCCAAATTAAACGTTTCTTTCGCGAATGTGGCTGATTCGAAAATTTATCGATGAATTCTTCTTTTTCTGCATTTTGATCTGAGTGGACTTGATCAGGTATTGCGGTAAAATCACTGGTAATATTTTGTTGTAGATTAGAAGGTTTCTCTATGTGATGATCTGTTTCACAGGAACTATGTATAAAACATATTAATGTGAATATGTTCCACAGCCATCGTATTTCCATAGTATGATATGTAAGCAGCAATCTGTCTGTAAGGAAATGTAGGTATGAAAATGTAGCATAAAAATGGCACAGAAAAGCAGATACTTATGAAGAAAATTATTAAGATAATGGTAAAGTCTCTATTACGGTAGGCCAGTATTTAACAAGGTGTATGCTAACTTCTCCATTGCCGTCGCTTTAGATTTCGGTTTCAGATTATGCATCAGTTTATATATCAGCACTATCTATGCTTCCATTAAATCTAAGATACTTCCAACTTGATTTTGAAAAAATACCCGCCTAAAATAGACTATCTTCAAGGTTGAAAGACTAATTTTGGGCGCATAAATGTGTGGGGTGTCATAATTTGGCTAGACGAATTGCTGACCCAATTGTGGAACTATTCAATCTAATTACGAGCCAAAGCAATATTGAAAATCTATTCTGCTATCCTACGCTGAATATAAATTTATTTCCCAGTCTACAAGGTGTCTCTGGTGGAGTAAATTTTGACACTAAATTTATGCATATTTTGTAATTTGGGCATTCCGTAATCAAAATATAAAAATTCACCACCAGTAGCATCAAAAACCGATTGACGAAATTCGGTCAATATTGTTATTCGCACAGACAAAAATTAACTTAATTTGTCGCTATTCGATCTACATTTTTTTTCCGTTCGGTCGCCTTACTTGTGTCGCATTACAATCACTACATGTAAGTACGGTATGTAGGTACCGAGTGCGTGGGCAGGCAATGAAATCGGTGCTTTATTGTTTTCAACGGACAGCAAGTGATCATCGGTACTCGTTGACGTTGATATCGCTTTAATCGTAAGCTAATGATTTGATTGTTATATGGAAAACTTTCTTTTATCGTTAGTACAGACATTGAATGCAAAATAATCTTTTTGTTACCTACTTTTGACCTTATTCGAATAGTTTTGCGGTAAATGCATGTATGTACATAAGTCAATATTTTTGCCTGATAGGCACGCACGAATTTCCACTAGTTTGATGAAATGCTTAGCAATACAGAGGGTTGTACTAAAGCAAGGTGAGAACCTCTAAAATGGCTGATTTACGAATAAATGACAATCGTATGGAATGATCGATTAAAATATTCTACCTTAAATGTCGCCAAATTTCAAATTATTTTTGTTTTGTAACTGACATTAATTAATTTTGAAATTCGATTCATAGAGCGCTTAACAATTGAAAAAACATGTAAATAGTGGTATTGTACTCCATCATTTATGTTATAATGTTATAGTGAAAACTGTTACATAGGGCCCTTTTATCACCTTTACTATGAGCCACTGCTTCTTTTGTATCGAAGCTCATTTAATATTTTTAGTGTTTCAAATCCTTGAGATTAATCCAGTAGATTTCGGTCTTTTTCTGAGTTCGGTTTTTATTTTCCCGGTCCATATCACCCATTGCTGGGGGGCTTGCAACGCAAGGAATGTGACTAATTTAAGGCAATTTAGTCCCTTCTTTAGAATCCCTCATGGCCAGGGACATAAATCGGCTCGAGGTTGTTCTGTGGCCCTATTTCATTTAGGGTCTCTCGCGCCTCTAAGAGTATAGCTGAATTTACGTGATGAGCCTTGAGAACCGCCTAGCTATCCGATAGGATCTTAATACTGATCCGTTTATTGTTCCTTATCTGTATTACATGCGTGGCCTTAAGTATAGCATATAATTCTGTTTGACAGATAGTGGCCTCCTTATGGGGAGGGTACTACCTGGGTCCTACGATCTCTACTGCCACTCCAGAATCTACTTTTGTGGCGTTCGTATACCACATTTACGGCCTTTCCTGCGAGGTAATGCAGCATTCTCCCTGTTGTTTCTTGATGGTGTTTGTTCGATATCTCAGATAAGTTTCGATATATTAAATAATATAAATTATGCCATTCATGTTAATCTGATTCATTTCTCATACTGCTTGTGCTTCGTGAAGTTTTTTGATTTTATTAGTCATAAGCAAATGTAAAGTAAGCAAAATTAAGCCATAAAATGAATGAATTAATGTAAATAAAATCAATCTTAGCGTGAATAAAGCCTATTATCTATCCTTGGTAAGGCTGCTAAGGGCGCTAAGGTTAATTGAGTTCTGGCACTCAGCTTGAATTCGACAGTCCTATTACTGGTACAGTACTAGAAGTTAGCGCTCTAATAGAATCCTTCCAAAGGTTAGAATAAGTACTGAACTTATTCTACGTCACCTGGTAGTAGTTGAAGTTGAATTCTTGTACCGTACTTAAGTCCAACATTTCAACTAAATCATCTGGTTTCTGGTAAAAGTAAAGTAATTCCACGACAAGCCTCGTACGGGTCTAGCGGTTGAAGCTGGTAGAAAGCTTCGTTACAATTTTCTCAATCAATGTGAATACGAATGTGAAGTGATTAGATCCACGACTCACTTTACCTCTGATTTAAACTGGTACCTAATCAGAGCTAGGTGAACTCAAAGCTTGGTGCGCGGTCCCTAGTCCGAACCGAACCCCCACATGCAAGAAGCCAGTGCTCTACCCTCTAAGCTACTCAAGCTATCTGATCTCATTGCTCTTGAGTCTATTAACAACAGTTTTTTTGTGTGACTTTCTTCCACCACGCTGCTGATTCATGTACGATTATAAGTCACTATTTGTTTGTATGGCCAGAGTGTCCGTATGGGAGATAGTCCCCCAATTGCGTCTAAGCATTTGTTTTTACAGCCCAAATGAATGTCCCAGGTGATTATCCTATCCAGGTAGATTCATAGGTATTCTACATACCTCTTTCTGTAGACGCACTTATGTAGACAACTTTCAAGACGTTTTTAATCCAGCCAGTACTTCATCATCCTGTCATTCTCCAAAAGTACCTCGTATCGGAAATCCTCCTACGTGACTCCAATATTCACAAATGGCGATAGAAGATAAATTCAAAACTATGGAGGTATTGCCATTTTATCCACTATTCCTAAACTGTTGGAAAAATCATATGTGGTAAAATGTCCCCTCTGGTCGATGCTCGACTTAACGAACAGTAGTATGGTTTTAGCAAATGTCGTTCTCGTTTCCCATGTTTTTTGCAAAATGGAGAAAGGTGATCAAATTGTCGCAGTCTACACTGACTTCAGCAAAGCGTTTGACCGTGCTGACCACTCCATTTTGATTTACAATAGTCCTTTCCACACTTGTATTCTTGCTGTACTCCTCAAACCGGTTTGACAACAATCACCATTTCCACACTTGGTGTGCATCAGCAACGGAAGCGTTCATATACCGATTATGCATATGAATGTGTGCGTGTTGTTGTTTTCTCATTTCGACTTGAGAATTTCATGAAAAATTTCTGACCCGTGAACTATGTTTATAGTTGCGTTAGTGAGTTGCTGCTCGATCAATCAGTTTCAAAAGTGATGCGAAATTCTCTCTGATTCTTCTGCCTCTTGCCCAGAAAACCGGTTTGAGGAGTGCAGCAAGAATATAAGTGTGGAAAGGCCCAATCTGCAGCGAACATGTAAAATTCTAAGGGCTTATCTATAACAAAAATGCATGTCAATTCAGGTGTACCTCAAGGTAGCCATCTTGATCCTTCACTTTTTAAAATTTTCATATCAGACTTGTCAGAGGCTTTATCTGATGTACCACATCTACTCTATGCGGACGACCTGAAAATTTATTGTGCTATAAAGTCGCCATCAGATGCCAACTTTTTTCGATTAAAACTAAGTTCTCTCGAACATTGGTGCATCGTGAACAACCTACCTCTCAATATCGCAAAATGTATTGTGATTAGCTTCTCTCAAAAAACTACGCTCGTAAATTATACGTACCTTTTAAGCAATACGACGCTTAGTAGGGTCGACAATATATTAGACCTCGGTGTGGTGCTGCATGAAAAAAGGCTCCGCTTTAATTTTCATTGTGACAAAATAATTTCTCAAGCAAGTAAACGACTTGACTTCATTAAGCGACGCGCCAGGCAGTTTCAGGACCTTTGGGTTACAAAATCAATATACACCGCGCTTGTTCGCTCTCTTCTTTAGTATGCTTGCATTATCTGGAACCCGGTTTTTGAAAATTCACAGCCAGAGATTTGAATATATTCTAAAGCAATTCTTGCTATTCACTCTTAGACGTGTTTACCATCTTTGTGATTTTAGCAATTTACCGTCTTACGAATCTCACCTTATACTTCTGTCGTACTTCAGTTTCGATATCATTACGCTGTTAATGTCGACTATATACAGGAAAGCTTTGTGCTCAATCAGCCCGTGAGAGTCACTGGATCTTGACGAATGCTGGTTGAATATAAGCATAGCACCGCCTATGCTGATAATGAGCCAATAAATAGATGCTGCAAGATATTCAACAGCATGTGGCAACACATTTCCCCCACGATATCGAAAGTGTCCTTCAAAAACAGAGTTACCAAGGCTCTCTTATCCTACCCTCTCTAGTCTACCGGCGTAGTATAATTTTATAATTAATTAATTAGTTATTTAATTTCGTTTTACGTGCTCAATATTGTGCCGTACATGTGATTTAGATGTTACGTATTTATTATTGAATGTTTATTTATTGAATTCATTTGGATTTTATACCCGCTTTTCAATCAGTTTTTAAATCTGTTTCTAAATTTTATTTGGTTTTTTTTTTCATTTTTATGTTTATTTGATTTATATGTAATATTATACCTTGTCTGGTGAAATAAATAAATAAGTATTCTTGCAGTTCTTCTGAACTTGATTCACTTCTAGCGTCTACATCACTGATTTCCCATGCCGTATGAAGTGACTTCTGTTCTTAGTACATTTGAAGTTGAATTTCAAAATTTAGTATATTTGCAATATAGAACGCGTCCACCTCAAAGACCCTCTCTTCGTCAGTAGACTTCAATAGTTCAGAATTTGCAAATATTTTCTTTTAGTTCATAATGAATTATGTGGGTGTCAGTGAAGGTACGTACGCCTAAATAAAAACCGTTGTGAATCTAATTAATTAATCTAACAAAAAACTAATACTAATTGGATTTATTTTTTGTTGCCTACATATGGTAAGAACGAAAAAATAAATTTTCCTAATAAGCATATCCTATATTAACAACAGTAGATTGATCCCAAATTTTTTGCTCGGAAGTTCATATCTTAGCCAATTACCCTCAACAATCGTCTGGTGAGAGTAATTGAACGCATTGAACCGTGAAAGTGTCGAATGTTCTTGACACAGTTCGCTTGAAAAAGTACAAGCAGCGACCAGCTTTCCCATAATGCATGGTCATTGCCAAAAAGCTGTTAACGTTATCGAAACATAGTTTATACAATACGCATAGTAGAATGACAAAAGTTCATCAAACTGAAGAGATGCACCACTTCTGCACCGCTGCACGCAGTAACGTACGAGCAAAGCCGGCATTCCGCGAGCCGGTTCTACATACAGTCGCCTTACATTCGAAAAAGGGTATTTGGGTTATGGATATCTGATGTGCATTGCAAACACCGATTTCATTTATTCGTAATTATATGACACTGCCCAGTGGCGACAGATCACGCCACACATCCCAACATCCTTATCATGCACATGCACACGCATGAGTCGAAGATCTGAACGCGTTTATTAGTTGTTCTGCATACGCACGTATCAAAGTTATTAGGTGATTTTCTATGTAAAATTTGCACTTTTCGCCATGTCGCCGAACTCGTTTGTAACTTGCTCTACGCCAATTTATGGTTTTAAACATACTACTCCTGCAGACCGGTCAATCTTCTCCTCATCTCAGATAACCAGCAAATTCATACCGAACGAACAATCTACCTGATTTTTAAGAAGCAAAACAAAGAGACTCTTATAAGCTCAATCGCCTGATCGGTGGATACTGGCTGCCTGGTTACTGCTGATCTTCAGTAACCGCGTAATTATGTCACGAAGGTGGATACTCATTGCACCATAGTTGCACAAGCGGCGCGTCCAATCTCCTAAACATCTGATAGTAACTGTAATAAACTACTATTGTGGTCATACTTGATTGGTTTTACTTTCCCATATCGCCGATCGCACGTATCATAATTGAAAGTTCAATGTACGTGACGACACACACGCGAACTGGAATACCGCCAAAAATTCTTATCTACACTTAATCAATATGCAAGATTTATTGTCAAAGCAATCAATGACAATTTTAATTATGTGCTGGCTAGTGTGCATTCTGTGTGAAAGGTACCGTTGGAAAACTAATAGGCGAATTGCCAGTAAAAGTGACGTGTTGCGACGCCAGAATGTTTTTTCTGTTCAGTTCTTTTTTGTCAAACTTGGAATTGACAAGATCGATTTGCTGTGCACATTTCCCTGGGTGTAAATTTCACTGGATTTCCAATTTTATGACATTCTGGCCAGATTGCAGTTTTCCTTTAGTGAAGACGACATACACCATCCGAACCAACGACCTCAATAATCGAGTTAAAATGCGGACAAGCAATTTTTATGTGTATTAGCTTTTTTCAAAATTTTCTCCTGCAGGTGCAATGAATTGGTCAGTTGTTGTAAAGGTTTGTGTTTCGCGAATTGATAATAACGATGGATGAGTAAGAATTTATGAGCGAGCGAATCGATTGTTTGCTAGGGTTGGATGTGTTCACTGATTGAGTTGGGGGTTTCGTTAGTAAAATTCGTTTTTTCAAATTGTTTTTTTAATTTTAAACAATTCGAACGTAGTTTGGTTTGCTGATTTTTTAATGGATCCAAAAGCAAATATTGAAACTCAAACAGATGAAGTTGAATTCACGTAAAGAGGTGACATGACAGGAACATGTAAAATGTAACCAGTAGAACAGTTTAATGTTAAATAAATTTAATAAAAATATAATATCGAAACTAGAATTTAAAAAATTTAAAGAGCATCAACGAGGAAACAATTTTGGAAAAGCTTTCATTAAACCAAAGCAAGTCCGCCGAAAATCGAGTGAAATTTGAAATTTTCAAACATATTTATAATTTTTTAGGCGTGACAAACTGAAAAGAAACTTATAGAGTAAATAAAACCAAAGCAAATTTTGCTCTCATCAAAATCCATTAAAATTTCTATTCCTTCAGGGCGAATCATTTCAATAAGTAATGCACAGCTTTTTATTCAAATGAGATTAATTTATTGATAAATTAGATGAGCATTGTTTGCAACGATACGTTTTGTATTTAGATTAATCAAACGATAGACGTTCCGTTACACGTAGGATCATATGGGAAAATAATTTAGTATCAAATTGTAATGATGCTATTGTTTTTCAGTTTTCCAACACTGGTTTCTTTCGATATATAATTAGATATATGATTGACTTTATAGCTTAATTTGCTTCTGATTTGATGATTCGTTAATTCACACGATAGCTAATGGGCTTTTGAATGAAAGTGAAGCATAAGCTCATCAATAGTGAAATTAGCAATTTATTATTTTTGCCTTAAGAGATTACGTAATACGACGAATTTATTTAAACATACATTACCGGGCAAAAGTTTAAGGACATAATCTAAAAAGGCGATTTTTTGAGTTTGTGATTGTATTTTATTATGTTTAATAGGATTTTATGATTAAATCTTGTATATAAACTAGAAAACATACTATTTTGTTATGATTTATGTTCATTGAATGCAAATTTTGCATCAAAATTTTTACAAATACCGAAAATATCAAGACAAGTCATTTCAGGTTTTTTTCATCAATGTGTCTACCTCGTGCTTTGATGATTGCAGCGCAAATTCTTGGAAGCCTTTCGACAAATTTTTGAAGTTTTTCAGTTGCGAAATTGTTTCAAGTCACTTTAAGACTGTCGAACAACTGTTTTTCACTGGTCACCTGCATGTTCTTCTCCTGCCGGTCGAGCTCATCCCATAATAATTCGATCGGGTTGATGTCAGGGGATTGCTGCGGCCAATCCATGATTTTGAGCACACCTTTCTTTTCCTTAGACCGTAGATAGGTTACGCACAGATGGGAGATGTGCTAGGGATCATTATCTTGTTGAAAGATAAATCCGTTACCGATCAAACGATTGCCGGATGGAATGGCACTTCGTTGAAGAATATTGTGTTCCTTCCGCATTATTCCGTCGATTTTGACCAGTTCTCCAACACCATCGTAGCTAAAACACCCCCAGACCATCACGGAGCCTCCGTTATGTTTAACTGTTGGCGCAATGCATTGGGGATTAGACCACTCATCTTTATTTCTACGAACATACTGGCGCCGCCTGGATCCAAAAATCTCGAACTTTGATTCATCGGTCCATAACACAGATTTCCACTGATCTACTGGCCAATCTTTATATTTTCGAGCGAACAATAGTCTTTTTCGCTTGTTTTGTGGTCGTAGAAGTGGTTTCTTCACAGAAACGCGAGCAAAATAGCCCTTCTCTCGCAAACGACGTTTGACAGTATCCACCGAAATTGGGGTCATCAGGGTTTCGTTGATTTCAGCACGAATATCTGGTGCTGTTTTGAACCGATTTTGCTTGCTTATCAATAAAATGTGCGTTTTCGATTCACATTTGAGTTGGTTTCGGCGAACCGCTTCAACGTGGTTTCAACTCCACACTTTGAAATACCAATAATATTTGTTTTACACGAATTGTTTTACCCACTTTTCTCAAAATAAGTATTTGTGAACGTTTTTTAAGTGAAATTTCCTATTTTCGAGACATTTTCAACGATCACAGTCGGTTTTGCGCGTGTAAACAATAACGGGAATGAATTTGACAGTTCTAGTGCACACAGAGCACAGCAGAGGGCTCAAAGAACTGTTATTTTTTTGACAGACACTCAAATGATTGAGAATGACTGTTTAAGACATAAGCACTCATATTTGAATAGTTTAAATGAAATATTAGCTATTATATTTGAAATTACAGCGCAAAAATGATGCTACTTAAAAATAAGAATTTTAGGTTCCTTCATAATTCCATCATTTTGACTAATAATAACCAGCTGAGTTAATGCTTATGTATGTAAATCATAATGAAAACGTATGTTTTCTAGTTTATATACCAGATTTAATCAAAAAATGTTGTTGAACACAATAAAAAACAATCACAAACTCAAAAAAATCTATTTTTTCGATGATGTCCTTATACTTTTGCACGGTAGTGTAGGTATGAAATGTTTTTATTTAGCTAATCAATTATGTTTTCTGTTTTTAATTGAGTAACTAATTCGACTAGTTTCCTAGTACAGCCAAAGTCAAAAGTTCTCCACAATTGTCTTGCGATCGCAAATAAAGTGCTTCCACCCAGGACATCACACTATCTTTTAAGTGTTTTTGGCTGATGATCAGATTACCCGAATTCGGCCAGTTTAATTGCCTTGTCGAGTGTTCAATGAAATGGTTCAAGCAAATTGGCAGGACGCCAGTGAATTAGTACCAAGAACGCTTTCGTTGAGTCATTGCGGAGTGCCCCGATGTCAGTAAGGCTGCTACCTACGTACTTTTTCTATCATCTACTGGTTTAAAACTTAAAGTATGACTGACCATCAAACTATTGCTCCGTACAGCGAAATTCGCTCCACTATGCTAGCGCAAATACTGGAGACGATTAAAGGTAACCACCCCAAAGCTGCTCCATCGTATTAGCCGAGTACCCTGTTATCTACATCCGACAGAAGCTGGCTTGCCACTTTGCTAGCTCTACACGGCCAAGGTGGGTTCTCGAAGATGAAGTGGATAAACTAAATCGGTTGGCAGTCAATCGGAGAGTCTTGTCAAAAGACACAAATAGACATATTAGATGGATAATCTAAGCTATGTCTGTTAATTCGTCAGTCGAATTAACACTTAGTAGCAAGGTAAGGGGCCTTTGGTCTTTTGCGGACAAAAGCATAGGCTGGTAAGTTAGACCCAACCAAGACGCATCAAATAACGTTTGCTAGCTGGAGCTGGAAAAATAGCAAGGCCATGAAATCTAATTTTATAAATTCCCTTTTTTTATCACATCAGTTCGAGTTTAATACAATTCATTTCACACAAGTCCTTTCCATTACCATACAAATTTCAGGAAAACAAAATGGACATTTGTAAAAAAAAAAATTAAAATTAAAAGTTCACCCATTTTTTGGTGGGAAATCATTTGTATACATTACTGATTTCTTCAGCAGAAAAAATTACTGCCAATACTCACTTTTGCTAGAGGTTTTTAAAGGTAGGCTCATTGTCAATATTTGCAATTGCAGGATTCTTAGAAACAGTGAAATCATATAATGATTCACCTCTTTCGTTGGTATCTAAACTGCTCCATAGCTGATTATGCGCGTTTGCCCGCCGTGAATTTGCATAGTTAACGATAGGTTAGAAGCCTTCCTCATGTGCAATGTAGCATGAAGCGATTCAGAATGACTTTGGCTTCACATCGACAACAATAGCAGCATTGTCTTTGTCACTGACGTTTGAAAGAATTTTTTTGGATTTTATGATAAAAAAATGCAGGTTCTGGCTTAGCCAAGAATTTCAGGTGACACAAGTCTGCATCCATTAGTATACAAACCGCAGACCCGACTTATGATTCTTCGATTAACACTATTTCCTCTGCATTCTTATACATATAGGGGAGAAGAGCAGCGGACGCTACATTGGAGTGGTGAAGATTAATCTGAACAACCTTCGCCTTTGCTTATTATAGTGCTATATAAATCCTCATCAGATTCAATGGCCGCCTCCATCTCTACCAATTCGATATCCAGGAAATCAAGAAGGCCAGTTAGTTCAGAAGTCATGAAAGTACTGCCTTCATACTCCGAACCTGATGCAAAGTTCAGGTGCAAAGTTCAGGTGCATCAAACGTTCAAAGCAAAAGTTCAGGTGGATCAAACAGCCGTGGGGCACATCATTCCTTTTGCGAGGTAGCCTGCTTATCTCTACCTTCCGTATGAACTAAGTAGGTACTTCGATTTGGATACTTTTGTGTCCCTTCAGTAAACTTTCTGGTGAATGAAATTCCTTACGATATGGAAAGAGTTGAAAACCCCTTGAGGGCACTGTTACTCAAACTTATGGTCTGCATTATCTTTTCAGATGAAGAAGGCTCGGCAAGGATCCATGCCCAGAATCTAGGGTGAACTGTACATGTAATCAGGATTTTACCCAGTAAATTTCCTCCATTTGATTCATTTCAATCAAACAGCGACGTAATAGTATCCTAATGTTAATATGTGCATACTTGCAAGTGCTTTCATACTCGTATTTCATATTTTCATACTCACGATTATCTCCTACTTGCTAGTATTTTCGTACCTAGTATTTTCGTACTAGCCAGTATTTCGTACGTGCGAGTATTTAAGACTAGCGTACTTGTGGGTATTTGATATTTGAGAGTAAGTAATACTTGCTGATATCATATTGTACTTGAAAAAAAGGTTGCACTTAAGCACTCGTACTTAGACTGACTGATTTGATTCGGGTGTCTTGGGAATTGTGGAAATAAATGAAAATTCATGTAATTTTTTATGTTCGGGATTGATGCCATTACCGACTGTTTTAGATTAGCCAAGGAAAGATTGGTATCAGAGATCGATCCACGGAAAGTCAGTCATATAGTTGGCAACAGGATTAGTTGGTCATATGTATCTTAGTAAATTATTTGACTTTGGTAATTTGAACGAATACAGGAGGTGTTTTGTGCATATAATAAAATGAAAATCACATTAAATTGATTGAATTTGATTTTTTTTCCCTTAGATGGGTCCTAGATTGGAGAAAGACTTGCCAAATAAGTAACCGACCATTGAATAGTTACGGACAAACTAACTCGGTATCCTTTGAAGGTCATCTTACATCATCGCCATTTTAGCTTGGGAACTTTTTGTATGTAGATTTTGGGGAGGGCATATCATACCGTTTCATTACATCACTGCAAAGCGTATGTATTGTATGTATATATATACATACTTCAAAAGAATACTTTAACTAGTATTTTTGGAACATATATTTTTCTGTACTTGTACTAGTTATACCTAGTATTTGAAAATCCTAGTACGACCCATCTTTAAAGCTATCAGCTTGATTCGACGATGACTCAGAGCTCGGTTCGAGCAATTCATTAAAGCCAACTAAACGAGACTACTCAAAACTACCCTTCGATTCGTATGAATCAAAGTCGTTTCACTTTCAGAGGGAAGTAACTCAAGCTGTCAAATCTGCATTTCAACGCATCCGACCTCTTTTCGCCCAAAAGATGGGCATGACCACCAAAGCTAAATCCATTTGCTATAAGACTCTGATCCGGCCTATCCTGACTTATGCATCCCCATCCTGGATTACCTGCTCAAAGACTGCCATACCAGAAGCGGAGGTATTCGAAAGAAGAATTCTGTGCTTCTGCACTGGCAGGCTGCACAACTCGGTAACTAAAAAGTGGCCGAAGAACCTTCTCCTGTATCGGGAGTCGGGACTGAAGGAATCGAGTTGTAGAATTAACGACGCGATTCTACGGACAGACAGATGGACATAAGAATGGACTGATTCGATCACTAGGGCGGACAATTGGCTCTAATGAGCCATTTATGCGCCCCGCGATGGTAGCAAATTAACGCCACGATGATCTTATTTATAAGCTTATTAGTCTATCTTTTCCAACTTATTTAACAAAAATAATTCAGTCTTATTTATCGTCCAGGTCATTTACAGTGAAGCTCCAAAGCAAATCTAACAGGTACCATGTTCTGGCGGGTGTTCCTCAAGGTTCGGTCCTCAGCCCGACTTTATACAACATCTACACTTCAGACATGAAACAGTCTTTAAATTGTAATAAAGCAATTAAATTGTAATTGCAGATGACACTTCTATATACTCCACTCATAGTAGCCCGTACATTATTGTGATCAATCTTCAAAGCCAACTTGGATTAATTAACTTATATTGCAATACTTGGAAAATAAAAGTAAATCCCGAGAAACCGCAAGCTGTGTTCGTCATGAAGAAGCGTTGCTCGCGAAATCATCCTTCCACACAAATAAACGTCCTCGGCACTAACGTTCCCTGGACCAAAGATCTAAAATATCTAGGCATGCACTTGGATTCCAAATTAACCTTTAAGGCCCACATTGACTATACTGGTTCCAAAATCATCAACAGTATTCGCTTAACTTACCCATTTATTAATCGGAAGTCTAAATTATCTTTGTCTAATAAAATTCTGATCTTCAAAGCCGTTATCTTACCTCGTATAGCATACTATATGCTTCACTCATATGGAGCCGCTGTGCATCATGCCACCTCCATAAACTTCAGATTCTTCAAAATAAATGCTTAAAGATTATTTTAAATAAATCATTCTATCTTCCAATGGTAGCTTATGGATGCGCTTTTCGACTATATAGGCTTCCCGACAAACAGAAGGGGTTTATATTTAAGACCTATGTTGAGATTTAGATGTAATTAGGCTAAGTTAACTATAATTAAGCATTGGTTATATTTTAATGTAAGGTAGTGTTTAAGGAAATTATTGCCTGAGTTATCCCAGCTGCTGTACAAGCTGGGTAATACCATTAGTGTGTAAGAAAAAAAATTGATACCGAAAAATAATAAAAATTTAAATAATAAACCAATAATCAGCAATAAACCAATAAAAGCCTTTGTTAATTAAACTTTAAGTTAGATTAAAAATGTACAATTATTTTATGATAAAAACAGTTTCAAATTCAAATTCAGAGAAGTACTTCATAGCCACTAAAGATTGTCGCCATAGGAAAGCTTTTATCACCATTAATGAGCGAAATATTCGTAGGGAGACTGCAAAAGAACCTTCAAGGAAAAAGTTCGCTTTATCCACTATAAATGAGATATATTGACGCGGTCCTGAAGATCGTGAATGGAAAGATACCCAACATTAAATGGACGTCAAAAACAATAAAACATTACTTTTAATGGATTTGAGGATTATGAAAAAGCATGGTCCTTTTCAATTCAATATATGCCCAACACCTATGAACATCCAGAGAATTGTTCCAAAAAAGCCCTAAATATCGTCAAAAAATGGCGCCCTGCACTTCAACAAATCACCAGTTAATGGTGTCCAAGGGCCGAGAAAGTTTCAGCTCAGAGATTAAATACATTATGCAAAAATACAGCTAGGAAATTTTATCTAGGATTAGTTCCAAACAGTAGGATCAATAAATTAAATTCAAAACTAGGTTCGATTAACAACCAAAAAGTCGAAAATGATGAGAGTGTCATTCAAATGGAATAAAAACAATAACATCCTTTCAATCCTTTTTAACAACCATGAAAAAATAAAACAGATATTCTACGCTTATCTGAAATATGTACCGCGTTTGAACATTTATTGTAAGCGTGCGTTTAACTTCTGCAAGGACATTGCATAATGTCGACAATAAAAGCTATAGGTTTGTGGTCGTAGTTATGTCTCCAGCACTAATGTCAGTTTTACTTTTCGAGATTATTTTCAGAAAGAATATATGTCTAAAGCCCTATGAAGTATATTTTTTTTAATCACGAAATCCACATCTTATTGTAGTAACATTTAGCCAAATTTTGTCGTTGAACGCCTAACATATAGTTTTCATAATATTTTACACTCCTTTCTGCAGCGTGCAATCAGCTGACACAAAATGATTCTAAAATGAAAATTGAGCTACATTCTTTAAATCAAAGGCATCGTACTTTTCCTACATACTCCATCGAGTTTACATACTGACTGCATCTTAGTGTTGCGGAACCGAACATGCTGCTAGACAATCTCTTGCAATTCACGCTACAAGCCATTTGTGCTAATCTCTGTGAATTCTTCACTTCACATCTTTCACAACATCCTCGGCTATGAAGTGTTTTTACAACAATTTTAGTAACACTATCACTCACCCTTCAAACAATATTCGTAAAAAATCCTGCGTCACACTACACGCATAAATTCAAACGCTTCGAAATGAGACCCAAACGAAATCCCAACGAAATCCCGCTTTTATTGAATTCATTAAAGATAATTCACTCTTTTCACTTATCCGATGCTATTCAGGTCACACATTTAGAATATCATCTGTTGATGGCAAGCTGACTAAAACTGTGGTATGATCCCGTATTTTACCACATGCGAATCCGGATAGGCTTCTGAACTGAGCGCAACGTCTATGCAACTGGTAACGATTTCTTGATCTCGAAGATTGAAGCACTTAAGGCACTGGGAACGACAAGCAACTTACTTATATTGCGGACAACACGTAACTGAAACTGACTGCGACGCTTTGTGAGCGCGACTCGGCTGCAAGAAGTCTTTTTATTATAATCTTTGATTTGATTTCTTCTTCTTCACCTGCATGGATCGAGAGCGCGCACGGTGGTCGATTGTCCCCCAGCCAAGAGTGCGATCAATACCATCCGTGCATGCCAAGCCAGCCAGGTAAATATCGTTAATTTTTATGGAAGAAGTCGCGATCACGAGTCGCGACTTAGGCGGAAGAACGAACCACTTTCCTTCAGCATGTGCCATAAGCCCATTGGACTTCCTTGGTTTGGTTTCGGTGACCGGATCAATGGGGCAGAACAGGTAAGCTTAACTGCGGAGGTGCCTATGCCCACGATAGGCAAAGTGTCGCTAGGTATCTTCAATGGACTTGCCAAATTCCATCAGATAGGACAATTCGAGGGAATAGTGGTATGAGAAGCTTTCAACGCATATCGAACGATATGATTAATATTTGCCATCAAACGGATGCTGAAGGCAATTGGCCGAATTTTCAATAGCTGTCTATACCGTTCACATTGGATAGCACAATAGATAGTACCAAACAGTAGCAGTTTAAGAAAGCTGATGATGAGATAGAAATGTATTTGCATTCAGTGCGATATTGTTTATGGTTCATTGTTTTCTACTGATTAAGCGATTAACTAGAAATGTGTACTTGTTTTCGTACTTTAGTACTGTCAAATCTTATAGAAATGCCTGGGTTTTTTGCAAATTGAGTACCATCTTCATTCAAATTGCTTATAATAAATGATTTTATGACCGTTTTTATGATACACGTAACGGTAATATTTTAAATTTTAGTTCAATAAGTTTTGTAAAGGAAATTACTTTGCGTTGAAATTACTACATGTATTCAATTGAAATTGAAAGTATCGTGTCGGGGCATATATGTTTGCCAGTAATTCACATAATCCATTTTCATATTTTATTTTGGGCAAAAAAATTGACAGTTAATGTTCCCGGGAAGTAAAAATATTCTAGTTTAGGGTTTTTTAGATACTGAGGAAAAGGGTAGTTTGCCTTAACGTGGAAATAAAAAGAATAAAAAAAAACTTCGAAAGAAAAAAATTGGTATTCAAATAAAAATATTTGATTTTGAAAGCTAGAAAAAATGAATCTGCTCAGATTAAATGGTGCCTGAAGACAAGAAATAAAAATAAGAAACGAATTATACCTTTTAGTCTTACGCAGAAGCGAAGAAGCGAGTGGTAGAGAACATCAGATTAAAGTATTGAACGATAACTGTTCTGAATTGGGTTGTTTTTATTTAATTTCAGAAGTACGTCTTATCCAGACTATACATAATGATTACAAAAATAATTTATCATTCGTAGGCAGTATTCGTTAAGTTGAGTGATCGACAAAAAGTTCACTAGCCTAGCATGTTTGTCCAATTTTAGAAGTTCACGGGACAATTTTTTACCTCTATTATTCACAAGATTCTACTATTGAATGATATAGAGATGAATTGATATCTTGGACAGAGAAGGTGCTAGAGAAGGTGCTAGAGAATACACAGGTAACTTTTGAAGTGATATTTTTTTCTTTAATATTTATAATAAAAGACCTAGATTTATTTTTCGTTTGCTTGGATTAAGTCTTCCTCGATTGTGTGAATAGAACTAATAATAGACGCCAGTAATTCATCTTTACCAGTTTCTGCTGCATACATCTTTATGTTGTACATTTGCTCCATGTGTTCTTTGGGTCTATTCACGTGTCTTTCTTCCCGCTGACTACCACTATCACTAGATACAACGTCATGCTCATCATTATCACTGCCTACTACTGGGTCTCGAATTAAAACGATTTCGTTTTCGGTATGGTTTCGTTTCGGTACTCGAACAGTAAGGAGTATATCACGTCAATGTAGATGTACTCGCTACTGCTAGTCTCAACATTAGACCATATATTGGTATCAAGTGCTGCATTTCAGAAACGTTTTCTGCATCTCCTTGGGCTGTAAAATATATTCCTCTTTTCTGAAAACTTTTCTGAAAAAAAAATGAGTTAAAAGCTGTATTTCCGCAAGTATAGATATACGCCTGATGCTAAGGATGTATTGAAAATATAAGACAGCGCAGGTAGTAGTGATGATACACAATAGTTTAAAATAATTTTACGCATGCCATCTGGTATATTTGCTAGATTATTGCCAGTGTTATTTGCGATGTATGTGAATAAAATAAGCATCCGTCGCAAAGATCACATACATAATTTAAGATAAATAAGCCCTTTTGGGAGCGAGTAAGTTATTTGTTCATGTAGGAAGGAGTATTAGCTTCTGTTCACTATGCTGAATAGCACATTATGGAGGGAGAAAGACCGAATTGAATGCAGCCCGAAAAAAACGCATGAAAATTGGTATCCATTTCATGTATTTTAATTAAATGGCAAATTTAAAATTCAGAAATTGAGAATTTTCCTTGGCGAAACTAGAATGATGTGACATCATTTACTACAGCCAACTACTTTGCTGCTTCTCAAAAAATAAAATTAAGCATTTCATAAGTATTGATCTTTGAAAAAATATACCTCAATTTTCAGACTAGTGTACAATAAGATTGTTGAGATGACCGAAATCTATCGTGTTTAATAATACCATGTATAATAGTCTTTAATAAGACCATGTATAATGGTTTAATAAGACCATGTCATATATTTCATAGCGATGTTTATGTTTGGTAAAGGGCAAGCCGATTTAAGATAGAATTGCCATTAATGCAATCAGAAACTCAGTGGACTTTGAAGAATTAGACCAGCTCGTGAATTTTTGGTCCGACTATTTTCATTTGTTTACAAAAAATTAACAAGATAATTATTTTTGCAAGGCCAAATCAAGGTAAGGAAAATTCGACAAGACCTACTACTGCTTGTCAACCATAACTACAAAGATACTGCTGTACAAGACCATTTTCTTATCACCAGTCGTGTATGGATTCGAAAGACACTCCGAACTCTTAGCCACGTTCGAAAGAAGTGTTGCGCAATCGTTAACGCCATTTGGGAGGCACCTCTCTCACTATTCAGAGACGCTACAGTCATAAGATATACGCAAATATTTTGACGAAAACAAACCTCTGTAAAGAGCGGTGGATGGACATCTGGCGTGTAGGAGCGAAGAGAAGTATATTGGGAAACACTTTACAGATTTTGTGATAGCCGACAGAGGAGAAGAGCTCGCTTGCACTGCATGGATAGCGCTGACCAGAACGCTCAGGCCTTAGAAGTACCTAGCTCGATAACATCGGTTCATGGTCGGAACCGGTAAAAAGATTTGTTGGGGTACTCGGGATCAGTCCTCGACTGTAATGGCGATGCTGATTGTTATATATACGTTTTAAATAATGTTATATACAACATATTCATTTATACTTAAGCACTAAAATTGATACACAAAAATTACTGCAGTCTAAAACTAATTCTCATGTTACTTATACTGATACACAAATATTACTGTAGTCTAAAACTAGTTGTCATGTTAGTTACTAGTTAGTCATGAATTATGCAATAAAAAAGTTAGTCGTCCAGAACTGTCTTTTAGTAAACACCTACCTTAACTTTGAAGATCGATTTCAACAAATATGTCTTTAAATATTTGAATAGAGATCTATGCCTGAGGAATGGTTACTAGGATATACATTTCCATTTTCATAATGAACGATTGTTTTTCATAATGAACGAAGTTTTTAATCAGTATAGAATATCTACTACGATTCGGCGGTATCATTTGATTCGTTAGTATCGCATCGTTGCCATTGTAGTAGTATTGCCATTGCCAGTAAAACCACGTATGATATCGTCTCGACACACTGTTATGTGCATATATTGATCACTCTTAACAATACACGTAGTTACGTACACTATACCATTTTGTTAAACAATAAAATTTTAAAAATAAATAAATACATTAAAGTCCTCTACACGCTCTAATTGAGTAATATCAAGTTAAATTACACGACGAACTACAACTTTTTAATGGCTTTCCTTGTCCTAATGTGATATTTTCGCTGCCATCATCGGCTGGAGTAGAATCGTACCGTCTCTGGAATCAAAGAAATTCAATCAGGTTATATTCTTTATTTAATAAATGCCCTGCACCCTACTTTCAATTCGGCCGCTAAACAAATAAACGCATCTTCCACATTTCGATTTTCCTTCGCCGATGTTTCCATTACAAATAAAATTTCCGGAACAAATTCGCACATTGCTTCGGCTTCAGCGAACTCCACTTCGCGTTCGTCTTCCAGGTCACATTTATTGCCAATGAGAATGAGTATTACGTTCGAGGCAGTGTAACGACGGACTTCTTCAATCCATTTCTGGAGATTAACAAATGATGAGCGTTTCGTGATGTCGTAAACTGCAAGCGAAACAAACGTTGAAAATTTCATGAAACTAAATACGAAATTGCGGAGATTAACACCAGTTGTTAAAGGAGGTGACCCTTTGAATCATTTAAATTATCGTCCAATAGCTGTCACCAGTGTGTTAACTAAAGTGTTCGAGTCATAAATGCTCGAATAATTAACTATTTCAAAGAGGCATCAACTTTAGCTTAAATTCAGTATGGCTTCCAGGAGCACAGCAGCACTATTGCTGCTACCCGTAACGCGATTCAGTTCATAAATCGATCATTGGATAAAGATAGTTATGTGGCAGCAATTTTCTTCGACCTGAAAAAGGCTTTTGATACCACTGACTACGAAATTTTGCTTCTGCGACTAGAATAGTGTAGGATTTCTATGCAAGTTAAATCCGTTGTTAAAAACGATCTATTGGACAGGAGAATATGACAAAACAAGGAAGCTACACCAGTCAGGAATGTTCTATAAATAAAGGTATTCCACAGGGGTCGATCCTAGGGCCTATACTTTCCCTTATCTATGTGAACAGTGTTCAAGATCTTAAGCTTTCTGCTAAAATAGACTTGTTTACCGACGATACACTCCTATTGTATGCTGCGAAAGATGAGTCAGCCGCCCAAATAAAATACAATAAATATGGATAAATACTTGAGATGGCTGCGGCAGGGCAAGCTCATTATAAATGTCCACAAAACCAAATACATTATGTTCCAGCATAAAAATAAACGCCCTATTGATCCATGTATTTCGAATTGATGGAGTTCAACTGGAGAAGGTCGATTCAATAAATACCTGGGATTCATTTTGAATGAATAGATGAATAGACGCAACACATCAGCTACATCAGAAGTAAAATCGTACGATTTATCGCAACACTGAAGAAGCACGATTTCCTGGAAAACCTAAACTTCTAATCTTAAATGCTCTTATCCTGTCTACTATTAAATATGGAGCAGTTTTGTGGAGCCAAACAAACAAGCATAACATCGAGCTAGTTGGGATACTTGTCACTAAGGCGATAAAAGTTAAAAAGAGAGGAGATTGTCGACCTTAGCACCAACGGTCGCCGTGTACACTCAATCTGCGTTGCTGAACATCCAACAGATTATTAATCTCGAAAGAGGAAAGATAATATACCACATTGTTAACAGCGGGCTAAAATGGCCAGATATTCCTCGGACTGTTGGAGAGTTCACTAGCAAAGGAACCAGGACAGCCACCAACCTTTCGGTTTGTACACCAAGAACGATTGAAAATTGATCAAATACAACATGCTATAGCTTTCTACAATACATTGCCAGATACGGCAAGCAACATCGTGGAATTCAAAGAAAACTTAAAATTGCACATAAAAAATTTACACCCACGCACAACGACAATAAACACCAGAGTTTTTTGTATACTTTTCTCTGGGCACATGTCAATGAAGACCATAAAAGAGAGTCTATCATATTGATAAGAATTGTGTTGTCCCTTATACCAACAAACTAGTTGTCTGGGAAGCACTATGAAACACTTACCCGAGGGGAAAATGATGCACACGAACTGTGCATTCTGATAGAGTGATGGAGAGAATGGAAGGGAGAAAAAAATAATAATTATGAAAAGTCGGAAACGAAATTCCAAAGTATAAAGCTTTAGGTGCTTGTCGATATTCTTATTTTGGTAAATCTAAGAGCTGATCAGATGCTACTACGGCCCTAATTTTTCGATAAAAGACTCCAATTCAAACTTGAAAAGATACAAAGAGATGAGGACAAAGCGATTTATACCTGATCTTTTGCAATGTTTGCCGAAATCCACGTTTATCGAAAAGAAGCCTCTCAAGTCGAAATAATGTACAAGTGTTTGTTTTCATCATGACTCCATTGTCGCCACGAAACCACACAAATTTCAACCTTGACCGAGGAAATCACTTTAGATGACAAAGCTTCGTATATTTTACATAAATTTACGCCAGCTGCTTGAAACTCATATCCACTACAAGTCAAAATACCCTGATACACATTCTTTATCGTACTATGCAATGTTATTACGCCCATAAAACCACTTTACACACTAATCAGTCAATCAATGATCGTCGTATCTTACCGATAATGACGCCATTCGCTGATCTATAGTAGCTCTGCGTTATAGTTCGGAAGCGTTCCTGACCTGCCGTATCCCAGATTTGTAATTTCACTTGTTTACCCTCCACTGTAATGGTTTTCATCGAGAAATCAACCCCAATGGTGTTTCCGTGTCGTTCGATATAGTTTCCAGTTTTGAAGCGCTGCACGATACAGGTCTTTCCCGTTCCACAATCTCCTATCAGGACTATTTTGAAGAGGAAATCGAACTGTTCCTCGGCCGGAACTGCCATCAATGTTTGTGGATTTCTCGATGCCATTACAGGTGGCCGTCCTGTCCTCGGTCATTTAGTCGCGCGAAAGGTTGCGAATCACGATACACCTGTTCAAATCACAGTACGTACTTGTTTACGCAACGCTTCGATCAACCGATCTCAACCAGAGCCACTCGACCTTCTTCAACGTTGTCGTATTGTTTTGACAACTGTGTGCTGGCTTTTTTTTTATTTTCAGCGATTCTGCAGTGAGATAGTAGAAATGGAGTGGACATGCCCATAAGATTTACATTGAAGGGGATGGTAGTAATTTTTTGTCTACTCATTGTCAAATCCAAGCATTTCCCCTCAATTTTCCGCCATTTCGCTCTCATTGTCAATCTGACAAGTACGGTGAAACACGTGAGTTGTGCAGTGGTTTTGTGCGCGCAAAAATAAAAGTTAACTTTGTGAATTTCCGAATTAAGAATTCAAGGTAAAAGTATTTGAAATATGTGCAGATGTGAATAGTGATCGTATATTTGTGTATTTTTTTGCAGTGACAGTGAGAGAAAAAGGCAGAAAGTGACAATGAAGTGCGTTGTGCCAAGTTGCGAAAATCGGAAGCAGTGCAAACCTTCCGGGGTTTCTTTTCACAAGTAAGTGATCAATATAAGGTTTAAGCTTAAAATCAATCATTGAAAGCGTCTTTTCCTGTTAAAAGTAATCATTTTTCAATGTTTCTAAATTTGTCAACAATTTGGTGGTCGCCATGACACTTTGTGCTCTTTCGTATCAAAGGCGTTGCAAATGTTGATAACTTTGGGGCAAGCTAGCAGCCGTATACAAATCCGTCTACTAATGGTATAGCTATTGAAATTGAGTTTTTCAAACTAAGCTCAAGCAATTGCAAAGTATGCTCGAATTCATATTGTCCGCCAATAACAGTGTATTGTTTAATTTCCACAGGCTTATCCTATCAACGACCCTGTATCAGGTGCATCAGACATGAGCTTTGAGCCTTCTGCAGTAAGTAATATTTTGAATTATTGCAATTCGTTTATACTATATGTATGTAAATATATATATATATATATATATATATGTATGTATATGTATATATATGTATATATATATATATATATATATATATATATATATATATATATATATATATATATATATATATAGGTGTGTGCATATTTATGGATTTAACATTTGCCAAGTATGCTCGAAATCATATCGTCCGCCAATAACAGTATATTATTTAATTTCCACAGGCTTATCCTATTAACGATCCAATGCGAGGTGCAGCAGACACAAGTTTTGAGTTTTCTTCAGTAAGTAAAATTTTCAATCATTGCAATTCGTATATATGTATATATATGTACATATATATATATATATATATATATATATATATATATATATATATATATTTAGCATTTTTTAACCATACTTTGGTTGAATTCATATTGTCCGCAAATAAAAATGTTTTATTTAATTTTCATAGGCTTTGCAATACCTGAATTTTTAATGTGGGGAAATTTTTTGAATATACAAGTGGAATTATCTTTTGTTGTATTAAAATTTCATGAAAGTGAAAGTGAGCGATTTGCTTATAAACAGAAACTGCTGTACTAAGCAGCTCAATTTCATGCAATTTGTTTTTTTTTTAAATATCATTTTCGTGTTTGCTAAACGCGATCAGCTTTTTCCCTTCCTGTCTGCAATATCATAGCATGTATCTGCTCCAAAGCTTGAATGAGCTGATGTCTGATGAGAAATGGCGCATACTTTCCGAAACCACTTAGTTAAAATTCAATTTCTGATAGTATTGCAATCAAAACATTTCTATACCTTTTGATTGGTTCTTAATATTTCATAAAAACAAAATTTCTCCAATAATTGCTTCGAAAAATTTGACAATAACACATCATTAAATCCAAACTATTTCATTTTTCTTGCACAGGGCTCGACAAAGGAGAGTGCACGAAGGAAGATATTGACAAGGCGAAAGCCTTACTACCAAAGGTCTTTGGAAAATATATCGAGGGTAAGTGTCGTCTATGATTTTAATGTTTAAAAAATTTTAATGTGATTTACTGCTATAATTTTAATGATTACTATGATTTTAATGTTTAAAAAATTATCCAAGAAAATTTTGAAAAAAAACTAGCTGTTTATTAATCAAAAACTTAGAAAAATGTTTCCTATTCATTTATAATTAAATTTTATTGTTAAAACAGCATACGGGCGAGGTGATGATGATATCGAATTCGACGAATGGGACTCAGATTCGAATATCGAAGTATTGCAGCCTTCATCGTATTCGGTGCGATCATTCGACCAATCATCCGATCAGGTGAGCGTTATCGATGAGGATGACATTATATCAGAATCAAGTGATGTCGATTGAAGCGAACCTATAACAGGGAAGTGAAATGCATGTTTGCTTTTTGTAAATGGCATTTTGCAAAAAATATATGAATCGACACCGCTGCACGTACACATACGTTTCATAGTCTATTCACCAATTGCCACCAACACCACAATAAACAACAAAAGCAACAATAACGACTGAATTGGTATTGTTACGATAACTGCAAAAAGTTATCGGTAAAGATGAAAAAATGAAGATGAATGTCGTAGAATCCAGCATTGTCGCTTATTAGATTGTAATCTTATGGAATTTTTATGTAGAATATATGTATTAACGTTTAGAAAGAAGAAGAAATTGAAAGGTGAATTATTAATTGTATGATTTATATGTTAATTTTACTTTGTTTGTATTGTATTGTAAAGAGAATATTAGTTAGACAAAATGGAACTTTGAGTTTGTTGTCAAAAGTTCTGTTTTACACATTATTGTACCGTGTTGTGTAATCAGGATAATCCCGGAGTCTTTTTATATAACATGTAAATTGAATAAAATTTAGAAGTTTAATGTAATGAATAATAATATTCAGAGATAGAATTATAACAAGGTTCATTCTTTGTTTAGTATATATATATGATGATTACGAGCTAAGACAAGAAAATTTAAATCATCAGAATTAAACTTTATTCGATTTGTGATTGTTGATTGAAAAAAGTTGAATTAATTAATTGTATTTGAATCTTCAGTCTTAAGTGAATTTTATTTGATCCTTATTAATTTCATAATATTTTGCAAGACACTACAAATATACTATGTATGTGACGTGTATTTTTTCGTTTGTTTTGTTGTATTTTGTGGTCGATTTTTGTTGAATTCGGCGATTGGCAATTATTTTTTACGATATTGGTTGAAGGTCTAAAATTTGTATACGTTGCCCTAAAAAGATGAAGCTAAATATGCTGATTTATAGTACGATTTAGTTTTTTGAAGCTAAGCAGTTATTGCCCACTTCCTCAGTGTTTATCAGTCTCTGCAACGTCTATTGATCTAGACTAAACGATCACTGAAAAGAGGCAAATTACTTTCGAAATATCGGTAGCTGTCAAGAAATTAAAATATATCTAGCTTCTAAAGAAAAAATTGGCTTCGAAATTAATATAGTTGGTTTAAGGTATAACTTGGTTGAGCTTGCTTCTTTTTTATTTCTCTAATTCATTCCTTACTACGTTTAATTGCTCCTTCAATTCCGTTTTTTCCTCTTCTGTATCCTCTTTTAACTTTAAAGCTGATGTAGTTGAGCCTAACCAAGATGTACGTAGTCTTGCTGATACAGTAATAAAAAGAATAAGAGAAAAATCACGATCCCATTTACTGATGCTATCCCTTGGTCCATATAAAATTTCCCCAATTCAAAAAAAAATCACTTTGATAGAAGATGATTTGTCTGTAAGTATGAAATTGCATTTACTCTGATATTTTGTGGCCCGAGATCACATGCTATATATTTACCATTTTGTTTAATAGTCCAGCATGTTTCATTTTAAAGGAATGTAGAATATAAGGAATTATTTATAAACAATATAAGGAATTATTTATATTCACGGCTAAAAATTGCATGATCGGAGATATGAAAGTAGTTTATTTGATGCAAAGAAACAGGACGAGAGCCGTAATTTCGCCAAAGCCGTGTCCCAAGTCCGGTTGTAAAAGAAAGAGGGAGGCTCTTGTTCCGTGCAGTGTTTCAATTAGTTTATAAGAGACAATATGATTTGCGATACTGATCGCTTCACCCTGCTAACTATAAAGTAAAAATCCATTAAACTCAGACCATAAAAAAATACTTGCGCTCTCAGTTTTATTTGCTATATCAGTTTGATTAAGGAAATTCTTCAACTATACTACATTTGCTTTATTTAATATACTTCAGTCGAATGGCTAACTATTCATGTAATAATTACTTTTTTAAAAAAATGTCCATGTATGGTACAATTGAGTGTTTTGCAGATATGAATAGTATTGTTTTGGATATATGTAAGTATTTGCATATATGTAAGTATTTGCATATATGTATACAATAACTCCACTTTCCTGCGATACACTATTGCCTGCACTATATTTGCTTTGCCATATAATATTGGAACAACGATTTTATTTCCTTATGGAAATCTAAGCTAAAATAAGTTGCTGCAATTAAAATATACCAATCGATTTTTCAATAGACAGTAAATATTTCGAAATGCCGCGCCTTTTCCTATGCCCCCACAAGAAAATGAAAAATAGAAATCTCATACGTCTTTGGTTTGCCCATTCGCAATCGGTCGCGCGGGCTATTGGTGGAAAATTATACCGTCCGTGTCCAGGGGCTGCGATTCTGTGCTTGGCTCTTTGACAGTTGGTGGGGGGGGGGGGGGGGGTAAGGTAAAATTTTCGGGCAACAATTGTGAATTGATAGTTGAAGAGCTTAGGTGTTTGTACTTACTAATCAGATGCACTAACTAAATTGTTTGTGTTGTCCTCTAAATTGCAGCTACGAAAAATTTTGGTTTTTGGCTACGAAAAATCTGAAAAATCCCCGTGTGTTTTAGTTCTAAAAGATTATAGTCTCTGATTAGATGTAGGTTCTAAAAACGTGTCTAAAAATGGTTGAGTAAACGACGCGAAACCTACGAAAAGGAGGGACCGGATTGGCCAATAACTGCCGAAAATGGCGAGAATGGAGGAATCGAAGAAAGCTTACTTTACTGTTGAAATTTTTACAAAAGATTTATTTAATTCATTTGAATGCAATTATTCGAAATCGGTGTGCCCATTTTTTTAAATTTGGAAGTTCAAACACTGCCCGATTTGTGCAGTTACTTAAGTTGTTCCACACAGTCGTTTAAAAACATCTATACAATGTGTTAAATCGAAAACTTTATCGATGAAAAATATTGAAACTAAAACACAACGTAAGTAAGTTAAGTAATAAAACTGGAAGTTTATTGTTTTCGTTGTTTGAATAATCTATGAAATACATGTATGAGATGTAGAGTATTAAATTGCAGTAGTTGACCATATCATATTTGTTCTTCTTACATGCATTTAAAATACAACTATTGCTATTTGAAGTAGCAATAACAAACCATATTCAACAAAATATATATAATTTTTTTTAAAAGATATCAGATTCAAGTTGGGTCGTTTGGTTTCCATATAAATAAATTGTAATATACAGTTATATCTCCTGGATTAAGAATTGGGGAAATTACTATTAATACTTTGTTCAAAATGGTTAGCAGTTGCACATATAACTAAACAGAGCGAAACAAACTTACTAAATAAGCTAGCTATATTAAACAAGTAGCAAATTTCGTAAAATGCAATAGATGAAACACAAATGCAATGTTGCAGTAAACTGCATCAAATTGCAGCAGATATGCTGCAATTGCAGTAAAACGAAAGCACTGGTGTGTACGCTCATGTGCGTTTTTGACGTTTTCGGTCTTATACAACGAACAATTCGAATTAAATTATATTATGGAACAATTCGAATTAAAAAGATGTAAGATCTGTTCGCGTACTGCAGCAGCAACAGATTTTTGCAGCTGGCTTCTTTTTGTGTCAAAATTTGGCTTCCAGCAAGAGTACAAAAACGACTTGCTGCGAATCTATTTTAATATATTATATTAACGCTAACCAGACCTGTAGTAAATTGCAATGCAGCCGAGCCCTTAATATCATTTTTTCACCGCTTTTATTCCACAGTCAATTCGATACGCACGGTCTGTGTGCCGTTAATAATCTAACCCTCAGTAGTTGGTCCAAGGACTTCCTAGACAATTAGCGTATTGATGCGAATGGCTTGACCGCTCAAACTCAGGAATGGATCGTTCATTCGCTGCACGTACTCAAATATTTTTCAATTTCCGCGAAACTGAATTTTCATTGATTGAAACTGAATTTAAGTTATCAAGGGCGAATCTCACCTAGCATTAACAAATTAAACATGAAATTTATTGAAGTACAACAACATTAATTGTGATTGAAGTAATTAAGTAGTAACCTGTGCACCGAGTCCACCAGATAGTACTTTCGAAATAATTACGATTTTATCCTCTGACCGTATTTATAAATTTCAAGCAAGCTGCAACGGCGTCTGTCAGAAAGGAGTTCTGACGTTCAATTTACAAGTTCAGTTTAAAAACTCTAGCTAAGGACGACATAACCGAATTAGATTTTCTCTTGCACTAGTCAACCGTATATAGAAACGTTTTTTTTTTTTAAACACTTTCAGCTAAATGATCACAATAGCAGAATAAAACTCAGCTTTTCTCCGACAAAACCAAAACAAACTCCGGTTTATTCATTCCTTCGGCAATTGTCACATTTTGTGAATTATCAAAAAACAAATTTCACCTACTCTCTACTTCTTGTAACCACAGCCGCTTCGGCGACCTCGAGCCTTCTCGAATTTACGTCCCTTGGATCGAACATAAGGACGAGTGTGCGAATGTGGTACACCAGGAGCTTTGCCGAAGTGCCTGCACGATTCACGGGCTGTACGCTTGCCTTGAAGCAAGAGAGTCTTCTTGCCTGTCGGCGACTTCAGAGCCAGCTGGTCGAAGGTCAGCACTTTGCCGCCTGCTTTCAGGATGCGTTCACGAGCCTTCTGCGTAACATGCAGTGCGCAAAGAGTCAGCTTCGGTACTTTCAAGAGACGAATGTCGTTTGTCACTGTCCCAACAACCACGACGGTAGCGTCTGGTTGGCCGCTCTTCTTCACGAAACGGGCTACTCGCTGCAATGACATCGATGGCCTATTCGTTTTACTCATGAACAACCGTTTCAGCACAATTCTGTTAAATTTCTTGTTTGTACGCCTTTGTAAGAAGCGATAAAGCTAAAATGAAACACAAACATCATCTTCCAATATCACTTTCAAGCTATACTCAAAATTCAAAACTCACTTTGACAAGTAGCCTCAAGTAAACATCTTGCGACTTCGGTTCCGTACGGCGGACCTTGCGATCGTATTTATGACAAATATCGATACCCTACAACGAAAATATCACATAAGAACTGCGGTCAGGAAATAAGGGCAAATTTAGGTGAACAAATATACGATAGAATAGACATTTTTCTCGAGGATGTAGGCCAATTATATTCGACCGAATGTTTGACATCGACACTCACCATTTTGGCGACCGGAAAGAAAGGGAGTGCGAATGTTGGCCAGCCTGGGTCAAACCAATTTTGAAGGATAGCAGCAGTAGCGTGAAGCTGGCTGCTTATATGCATTTTTTTCCAATTCAACTCAGTTCACGAATCAAAACAACTCCATTCTCTCCGCCTTCTAAAAACTCGAACAGTTTCAATATTTTAAGATAAACCAATAGAATGTTCGATTTGTGTAAATGGTGAATTGTTTCTCACATTGCGAGTACTGTTTTGTTATTGATTGCTGGCTTTTAACATGCTCTTAAATAAAATGAAAGAGTTAATTATTTTCTAAATTTGCATTTACACATTTTGACTCCACTTTGCACCCAACATTGCAACTCGCATTATTTATTTGGAAACATTTAAACGAATCGTCCTAGACGGCTGTGGTTCAAATAAGAAATAGCCATTTTAGCACAACCTTATTCGGGGCTTCCCGTATTAGCTGTTTGGCGAATTCCTTCTGCAAAAAGTTCTGTGTCATATGATAGCAAATGTCATGAGCAGCTGATCTATGTTTCTCTCCTGACTTTCATCAGCGTCTTGAGTTTTTTCCGAAAGGTTTTCGACATAACGAAGGTGATAAGGCTACATCAAATGAACGCCGTTATAGCTCTATGTCATTTTTGTGAAGCGCACGGTCCCTGTGCTATATTTTGTACGCAAACTTTACGCGACACTAAAATCGAAGAACTCAGTTTAGACACACAGGCTCTGAATAAAACCTGCTTAGCATGCAATTCAATAGGGACAAATGTCGGCTACAGCAGTAAGGATGCCGAGAGTAACGCCACGTTTCTGAGCACACAAATCCCAGTTTTTCAAGAAGTTGTTACGCTCGTCAAACACGCATCGGTCCGAAGTCTGAGCTGTGAAGTGAACAATTGCAAAGATGGAGGGATTGTATTCTTTGGCGACGCCAATCGTGGTCATGTTTTGAGCCATACCTTCAACATAAGCGATCGACAGGTACGATAGAATATCTGTTGAGAGGAAACTGCAAAATGCGGTCGCTTTTTTCAGGCTCGAGGCTTTTACAGGTTGTTCTCAATCATAATTATTATGAAGGATAAATACTTCCTGCTTAACATCCAACCATTTTTAGCAGAAAATTTACGGGTGAGCTTCTGTGTCAACACGCGGTAATGATCTTACTTTCTAAACCAGATCTTACTTTCTCAGAGGATATCGCACGAGCTGGCATCATTCGCAACGAAGGTGTACGCAATGGAAGAATCGATAAACGGATCCGAACGAGATCATAGGCTAAGCGGAGGACAGCCAGTGTCACAAGTATCACGTTCACTTCAAGAGCTCACGGGGGAAAAAAACATTTTCGGAATACTTCATTCTCACTTTTCATGGATACTTCTCGCTGGGTCGCGTTACCTTACCGAACACGTTACGTTCGGTAACTTACCGTGGCTTGTCCCCAACATAGAAATCGAGCGTTCGTATGTGAGCTTAAATCGAGAAGAATTGCTCCTGCAAAAGAGCATCATGGAAGAAGATGATGACGACATGCTCAACTATCAATCATTAAGGAATCTCAAGGACCTTCTCCGAACCGAATTCATATCGGCTTGCTATTGCACCATATGTGGAGTGCAGGTAAAGATAATGATGGAATATGGAAAGAAATTCACAGTCTATTTGTAGATTGTCCTAAGGGGGCCAACAGCTAAAACATATCGTTTGATGATGTGCCTGCGCTTGTTGCTACCCGAACAAATGCACAAAGTGACGCGGCTGAATTGTTCCCAGTACCTATCGCCATCTGAGTTTCGAATAATTACAGTCGCTCCGGAGGTTGCCGTGCCACAACCGACTAGCTCAATTTTCCGCATTGACTTCATCGGAAACGAGAATTCGGTATCGGTGAAATGGTTGGGTGAGCTGCCCAGCAAATGTAGATACATTGTATTTAGTTTTAGGTCATAGAATATAGGATTTCTTCTGACAGGGCCTGATTTACTGACCAAAGTAATTCGAATTGTAGACGAACAACTATTCACTGATATTGTCCTGGAGAAGCAACTCAAAGTTCTGGTCCAGGAGTGGAAAAAGTAAGTATCACTGCTAGGTTGCAAGTACCGCTGCAAAGATTAAATGCATGTTTTTTATTTACAGCAAAATCACCTGCATCAATCAAATTCAATCGTCAGGTGATCAAATGAAACTGAAGAAAATCTTAGGAATTCAGCCCCACGACAGTAAGGTCGTTGAATACTGGTCAAAATATTTATGAAATAAATGTTTAGATTTTAAGCAGCTATCAGTTTGTTGTACGAAAATAAAATCACCATTTGCAACTCGTATTTTTATAACAGGAATTAATCGTTTGCATTGCGAAAAGGAATTTTTGTTTTGCTATAAATTATGAAAAGGAAGGGAGCCAATTCGTCAAGATTATGCTCACGGAAGGATCGAATTGTTCATGTGCGTAAGACATCTATAAATATAAAACCAAGCAGCACGATTACATTTTAATTTTATTTCTATTGAATAAAAAACAATTTGGTACCTTGCAACCTATATTGTAGCAATTAAAAATGACAACAACACCTAGTTCCAGCTTCGTACAATTATACCATGCATTGAATAAATTATTCCTTAAATATCCTTAATTCCTTCCACCTCTTGTTGAGCATCAGCAGTTCATTACGTAGTTTTCTTTTTCATTATTTTCATGAATAGCACCATAACTGTGAAGTACATTGATAAATTATACGACAGATTAGCAAGCAAAACCTACACAAGAATATCGCCATAACCAAGCCAATCATAAGCCACATCCAGCACTTCCATGCTTTTCGGGAATGTTCTTGCAGTTTTTCCGCTTCTTTTGATAGTGAATTCAGATTGGAATCGGAAATTGTCGTTGATTTGGTAACAATCTATGGATTTTATGTTCGAAAAGTATTGTTTTAGAGCATTTAAAGCACTTACTTCTGTGTCACGTTTGATTATCTTGTTAGCAGTTTCAGTCTGTTCTCGTAGGCTCCTCGTTAATGCAAGCATATCTTCTGTTATTCGCTCTTGATAATCATTGTAATATTTCATCGCCTGTCCCATGTTCTCATCAGTTGCAACAGGCCGTTTTCGCATTGCGCTACCTGAAGTATTAAAGCAGTGAGATAGTTTCACATTTTGAAAATAAAAGCAAAAACAATAATCAACAGCTATCATAAATTTACAGTAGACCTTCTAACAGCTCTTTCCTTAAATTTGAGTCTATCGTTTCACTGGGTATACGCTTTTCTCGTAGCTTCTTGGGGACTGATGGGCTTTCTACATAATTAATGGCCGTTTTTATGGCTAGCAACCTCGATTTGTAATCTGACAATGCTTTAAAGGCCATATCCCTATAAAAACAATATCACTGTCTATCAAAATCAACAAGGAACTACTTTGCAACTTACTGGGTATTTTCTTCTAGTTCGTTTATCATCGTATCCAGTGATTTGGAATGTTTTTTGAGTAGCCAATGATTATTTGAATCATTCACTAGGTCTTCACATGTTGCGAGGAGAGATCGAATGTTGATTTCGAGTTTTGAAACCATTTTTATCGAATGTATTTGCAGCCAACAGGGAATCGCAAACAAAATAACTGGCAGTGACTGAGCTCGGCAAAAACCAAAGTTTCGCGTTGTTGGCCCACAAGCACTTACCTACACGTCATTGTGACAATTACTGACTTGTCAGACTCATAAGACGTCCATGGTTTTTATACGAGGAACTTTTTTGTATCTTGCCAAGTTTGCTTTTTTCAAATTGGTGCGTTATTTTCATTATCTGAACCATTTCCTAAGACAATGCGGAATATTAATAGGTATAATTCTGCATGCTTGATTGACGATCTCACGGAGAAAAGGTTTGAAAATTCAGATCCCCAGTTGAGTATTGCTTCCAAACAGAGCAAGAGTGGCGCAATTTTTGCTCCCTATTATACACTAACCTCAAAGTTTCTTGACGTTTTCTAAAATATTGCGTGAAATTCACCAATATACTTGTTGGATACTTGGAATTCATCTATAACTCTTTCGTTTCTTTGTGAGTACTATTAGGGTCTTCAATTGAGTTGGTATAATGTATATTTGGGAAACGAGATTCTGAGGGTTCTTTGGCTACATAAGAAAATAAATCCCTTAATGTAATTCTTCCTTTTTTCTAGAACTGGTTTAGATTTTAAGACACTTGTATATTATAGAACATGAATCACTTGTATATTATAGAAAATAGAATATCCAGGGAGCACATCTATGATGTTCGATTTTTCTGTGATCGCAGAACTAGGTCCACATTAACTTACCTTTAATATCCAGTATGAAAGATAATAGGTGGTATGTATTATTTTATTAAGTCTTTTGTAAAAATAGCAGAATAAGTGTACATTTCTTATATTTCTTGGGAATTTCTACTCGTATTCTTCGGCCGAATTTTGGTATAATTTAGTCCGAAAGTAAAATCCACAAAATGCGAAATTGGTTGAAGTGGAAAATAGGCTTCCCAGCCAAAAATCTCTTGTTGATTCATAAATAGAACTGCTCTGTTAGTGAGGTGACACCCATAATTGTAATCGTTTCCGCTGCAATAGCAACAGCTTAAAAATTTATTTCAACCTAGACCATATAAAAGATAATAATTGCGAAAGGATAATATTTCGTGGTTGCTTATTTTCATAAGCATACATTATTTCACTGCGTTGCGAACTTGAACCCAGTTTTTATGTAATTTCCTCAAAAAACACTCCAAAACATTTGTTCTTACTATTCAATTAAAAACTAAGAGTTTGCATTCCGTATAAGAACCAGTTTATTATCAGGATGTATAAAATTATTCGCTTAACATCTACAACAAAAACGTCTTACTTCCGCATTTATACTTTATACTTTGAATTCATCAAAATACTAAATCGACAAGAAAAAACATCACTTTGCATTAACATACCATCCTTTAAATCGCTCTACAGCACATTTCCAGTTTTTGATAAGTATATCATACTTTTCTTTCATTTCCTTTTGTGGCTCGAATACTTTGTCAAAACTATAAAATTTCTCTAGCTCCCCACGAGAAGACGAGACATCTTATGGGAGGAGTGATTTTATCAGTTAAGTTTTCATAATAGTTATGTTCCGGAACTTACTCATATTTAGTCCTGCAACATAAGCTGCTCCTAAGGCGCTTGATTCACCCATACTGCTACGTTCTACACGTATGCCAGTAATATTGGCAAGAGTTTGGCATAAAAAGTCATTTCTTGACACACCACCATCGACTCTGAAGTCAGTTTAATAAGAAAAGAAAAAGAAGATAATTAGCTACAGTACCTGATTCTAACAAACTTGTAGTTGGTTTCAGAGCGAGTGCAAAAGAATAACTGAGCTACCCGAAAGGCAATACTCTCCAGCAATGCCCGCACCAAATGTGCCTTTCTCGTTGATGTCCCCAAGCCAATGAAGCCAGATCCGGCTTTGGAATCGTTGATTGGAGGCTACAAGATATGCATGGTGCAGTCGAAATTTTAAAACGCTAGTTGCTTACCCCTAAACCGCTGAAAGCAGGTATAAAGTAGACACCATCGGAATCTTTCACGGATCCTGCTATATCCGATGATTTCGCCGGATCATCGAAAAGTCCGAAATCTAGAGCCCAGTTTACCACGGAACCAGTATCGTTTACAGCCCCTTCAATACAGTAACCCACCTCATCCGCACTTTTACCTTTAAATTGCCACGCTACCAACGGGTACAGACCGTGTATGGATGCGTGACAATATTCTCCAGTAAACACGTCCATGAATGATCCAGTGCCGAGCGTTATTTTAATATCGCCGTCGTTGAAGCAATTCGATCCCCACAAGGAACACGATTGATCGCTCATCGAGCAAGCGATCTTGATTCGTTCACCTAAAATCGATTTGTGCACATAGCCGAAGTCGAAATCATTTTCTACCACGCGAGGCAACATTTCTTTCTAAATCGAAGCGTAGATTTTAATACGAAGGGCGTTAGTTCTTTTAAATCGCATACCTTAATAGAAAATATCGAAAACGCCCATTCAGCCCAACTTAAAGTAAACGGATCGAATATTCCTGTTGCTGTACACGATGTAATGTCGCTGATGTGCTCTATATCCTCTTTTGACCTATCACCTTTTCTGAAAAGAAGTATTTAGTGGAAAATTCAAGTCCACTGCAGGGGTTTTAACTTTACCTAAGCTTGTACAGAAGCCACGCATCTAGCGTACTTAGCCGGGCAGTCTTCTTCCCAATTGCCTTTTTGAGGCGTTCGTTATTCTTCATTTCCCATAATAGGCGCATAGTGATCTGAAAAGCGCCAGCATTAATATATACGAGCAACAAACTATCGGTTTTTCAAACCATCACCTGACTATTCATGAACTTCAGCACGCTACCAGCCAAGAAACGCTTACTTCTTGTCACTAGATACAATGCATAGGCTCCACCATTAAGCATTTTCAAAAATGCACTCGAGTTCCATTCTTTAACCAGTGCGTCTGCACGCAAATCCTTCCACGTTATAAAGTTGTGAAAATATTCTTCGGTTTCTTTGTCCCATGTGAGAAAAGTGCAACGTTGTGTCGATATTCCCAGACATGTAATGTCCTTGGCGGATAGTCTTGCGTCTACGGAAACGAGACAAAATTGTTAGACTAGAGATCTAATGATTTACAAATTATGTGGAACCACCTCGTATAGAATTAGCTATAGCGCGTACTATCGATTCCCAGAGACTTGTGGGTTTAATTTCGAAGTAGCCTGGTTGCGGATTAAGTAATTCAACCTAACAAAACAATAAGTTGAAAATAGAAAAACACAAGGAGCAGGCAAACTTTAACACGAGTTTAGTTTAAAAACTATTTATTAAATGTAACGACTTTTTCACGATGAGTGCTATGAAATAAAACATAATTGCATGACAAGCATTCCAATAAAATTGCATTCAAACAACTGAACGCAACGCAACCAAAGAAGCAGCACAAAAAGCAGCACCTAGTTTTTTGCACAAAAATGTTGAACTTTCACCTAGGCCAATTTGATTCAAGCTTCAACACCACACTGCGAAACTGAACATAGCAATTGGGAAAACACATTTTATTTTACCTTTTCTGATGCCGCGCCTTTGATATGAAATTCTGAGTCGAATATAAGACAGCGGACAGTTGTCGTTCCTACATCGAGGGATGCAATGTATTTATTTGTTGCCATTTTACAAAATTAGCTCCTGCCAACTACTACTGGAAACTCCCAGCCATATCACTCCAGAGGTCTACTATCGTACTGTGCGAAAGAATGCGATTGTAAAGAAGATAAGTGCTACGATTTGCAAGCAGGGATACGTCAGACAGCGGCTTTTCAAAAGCTCAATCGGTGGGTTGGTGCCGAGACTAATTGTGCTGCAGCTGAAAGTTTTTGTCGGAATCCCATATTAAGGGGATGGAAAAAGTGAATTTTTACAATTAAAATTGAATTTTTAAAATACCAAAAACCTTATTTATATCATAGTTTGGAGTTTTCTGAAATTTATCAACTTTCCAATTCGGCTTTTTAAATGAGGAACACATTTTTGCAACGAAAAATGCGAAGGAGTTACTACTTACCTTGATTGTTACCGCCAATGCCTCTGAATTCAAATTAATCTGATTACGAGCAGGTAGCTAAATCAAA
This sequence comes from Nemotelus nigrinus, assembly GCA_947369275.1. Lineage (NCBI taxonomy): Eukaryota > Metazoa > Arthropoda > Insecta > Diptera > Stratiomyidae > Nemotelus > Nemotelus nigrinus. The sequence goes on along the minus strand of OX376373.1, from coordinate 15,164,019 downwards.
ACAGGGCAAACGAGGCGTCCAACCAGCCTCTCCTTACTTAAATCCAAGTCAATTAAGTCCCTATCAACTTTAAATTAAAATTCGAAACAAATCTATTCCCCAACTCTACTAATTTGTCAATAAAGAAAAACACTCAAGCACATACAATTTTATTTGATTTTTTCTAGGATATTAACAAATCATACAACACTACAAAAATATCACCCTATGTTGGTGTCTTCTGAGTTTTCAACAAATTAAAGTATATTTTCTTCACTGCCTTGAAATCGTTGAATGAAAGCAAACCTTTCGAAGCCCGTTCTGACAAAAGATTCAGTTTTTCTGTGATGGATTGCTGCAAGTGCGGTAAGCCTAGGATTCGAGAAATGACTTTCAGACACTCCTGGGACCAATAACTTGATGCCTTCTTCATTTGCTTTGGTTTTTGAGGCTCAGGGCGAACATTTTCCTCAATAACCATTCGTCTATCCCACTTCTTACTGATTTCGTGCAATTTATTCTTTGCCACCGGTCGTTGAAAGTTTGGATTCACGCCTGGGTTCAACGGTGGTGGGTCGAATTGGCGTTTCGGGAAATTCCGTGTTTTACCATGGAAATCAGAACGGCTTGAGCCGCTGATACCTGATGGCGGGTCGAACTGGCGTTTCAGGAAATTCGGTGGTTTTCCCTGCTCCCTGTACTTTGAACCGCTGATATATGGCGGAGGTGGAGGTGCCGTTCTACTTCGTTTTGCGAAACCGTAGTCTGGATTGGGTTGCTTGAATTGTTGCTGCCCGTACGGACCGTCCCGATGTCGATCATCTTGCGGTTGTACTCTCGACGGATTGAAGTCTCTTGGTTTTCCAATAAATTCGCCGAATTCGGTCCTGGGTGATAGGAACTTACTTTCAATCCTCTCATCTTTCTGTTTTCGCTCGAATTTGCGTCCTTCCTGCCGACTCATAATCTGTTTCTGCTCCTCCGACAGTGTCGTGTTTAGTACTTTCTTGCCAAGCAGTTTGTAGTTCAAGTTCAGGTCAGGAAGTTTACCAGCTGCTTTAAGACTCATATACTGTCGGATTAGTTGCTCGTAATTCTCGTGCTGGTGCGATGAGAAGATGTACCGATGGTGCTGATCGATTTCTTCACGCAGTTCATCCGGCACCTTTTCACTTTTGTCAAGTTTCAACTGTCGCAGTTTGTCTTGGAGCATTGACAAGTGCATGAGACCATCCCGGAGGCCACCTTGTCCCATTAAAACTGTATTTAGCGCTCGTCGGTTTTTCTCCGCAATCCTGAAACTACTCTTTGTGAAATGGCTCTCGTTATACTTGATCTTTTTCAGTATTTCGGTAGGATTCTCATAACGCTTATCTAACTCCAAAATACTTTCTTGTAGAAAACTTATTAGAGCTTCTCTTGATCTGGGCAGCTTCTGCGAACTCTCAAGAGTGCTGCGATTCTTATTATCTGATATTTCTTTCATTTTTTTCGTGTAATCTTTATAGAACTTGTTTTGGTCACTTGGCAGGCCTTTCAAGCGTAAAACGTTACCAGCAGAGCTCCAATCCATAACAACTTTCATATTGTGTTGCTTTGATATGTTAACCAGAAATTCCGTTCCAGCTGGCGACAGAAGGAATTGACTGTAGAACTTGCTCAGATAGATTTTACCCTCGCAAGGTTCCTCTTGCTCGTTTTCTGCATTGTCATTACTTTGTTCGATCATTTTATCATCTGCCTCGCAGCCCTCGTCGTCTGAATCGTTAAGTGCGATGTAATCAGGTAAAGTCCCCAATTTCTTCTTTCTGTCAATTTTGAATTGTTGTTCGATTTCTTCATCAGCCGTAGAATCAACATTTTTCTTTTTATTGATACTGGAAGTTGTTTCATCATCCCCAGTGGGTTCACTGCTTGGAAAGTGCTCTGAGAAACTGTAGTTAGAATCTGTGTCAATTTTACCAGCCACATTTGAGTCTGCTCCCGTTTTGGAAACACGCCCTGGCACCCTTTCAGTGTTTCCATCCAGGGTATTATCATCAATTTCAATAGCATCTACGCTATTTGTTCTCCTATGTCCATGAGCTTCCGCGTCCAAGTCTACCATCCCAGTAACATTAATTTGGATATCGTCCTGTTCTTCGTTTGGCCTCTTTCTCTTCAGGACCTGCTTTATGGTTTTGAATTTTTCGTGCTTTGCATTTTTCGCGAATGGATTCAGAACGTAGTTGATTACGACTTTCGATTTCGGATCATCCAGAAGGCCTACTGAATCCAAAAAGCGGCCATAGTACTGATCTCTCGTCACTTTTTCCGCGAACGGAAACTTCACCGTCTTGCTGGGATCACACATCAAATGCACACCAATCACTCCCGGCTCGAGAATATCTTTGGCATCAACGTCCCCGTACGTTTTCGAGTGATATCGAATTTCGGTGGTTGGAGCGTGGTATTCGTTAAGCTTATTGAAGCTTCTACATTGTTCTGGCAAGTGACCGCGTCTAGCACAGATACAACAGTGCTTGTCTTCATTGTAAACAACATTTGAATTGGGATGCTCGTTGACATTTTTCTGAAAAAAAATAAAATAATTCTCAAAATCCGACTGCAAAATCACTAGGAATATTAGACAGTCCAAATTACCGTGGAATGATAGCGGCGCCATCTGTCAGGACATAAATCAATGCTGTGACCACGAATGCGACATATTGGGCAGATCTTCCCATTATCCATAATGCAATTGTGACAACTCCGCGTGAAAACATTCGTCTTCTTCCCACACTGCAGACAAATGTCAATAGAAGTTTTGTTTTTAGTAGTTAAGTAGTGTTCGAATCGCTTACCCGTAAACACATTGCGTTGGGGCAACGTGGCTCCTTGTGCCCAATGTCCCCACAGGCGTAACAAATCAAATCTTTCCGCGGCAGCGGACACTTTGTCATTGGATGTCCATATTCACAGCAATTGTTGCACTTCAAATTCGAGAACTTCCTTGCTTTTGGGAACCTGTCTGCATTGCTTATGTGCCAATCTGCTTTACCTTCAACGAAAAGAATGTGAAACCCAGAAAGATATACATATATAGATATCAAAACCCACGATCCATTAATCGTAGAACGCGATCGACGTTGAATTTCTCCTGGCCCCATGAAAAGTCATAAAACCGCACCATTTCCTCGTTCCATGCAACGTGGTCGCGATTTGTGTACGCAACATGCATGAAACTTAATTTGTCTTCCTTTTTGTGTTTGGGAGAGCTAGTCGTCGCTGTTTCCATTCTGTCCTTTACCATGCACATATCGTCACAGTCCTTCGATGCATCCTTCTTGGTCAGGTCCTCAAAGTACAGCTCATTTGATGCTACACCTCCGTGTCTCGGGGGCTCGACGTAGTCGTCGAGTTGTGTGTTTATCGAGTCAATAACGTTCAGTAGATCCATGTCCACTATCGCTGCGCTGGGAATAGCGGTTTCCTGTTGATCACCAGTGTCGCTCGTTTGCTTAAGCACATCCTCCGCTATTTCGCGTGCAGTTATGTTTGGCTCGGGACTAGCAATTGATTCAACACTCTCATCATGGTCATCTTTGCTCCCATGGACGATATTCGACAGCTTGTCGATGAATTCCCTGTCATCCGCATTTACGTTCTCCCGGATTGAAATCGTCCTTTTCTTCGCTTTTTGTTTACAGTTTTCAATAGCCTCCCCGCGTGACACATACGAGAGCCCTGTGGCAGATGTGTCTGCCTCTTCAGAATCGCTTGTGTCATCGTTATACTCCGAGCTTCTACAGCTGCCCGATGCTTTACGCTTGCGCAGCCGTTTCATTTTCGCTACAGACTCCACTTCTTCCACATCCGAGTCGTCCGACTTATTAGCAGTTCCCGGGTGGGGTTTGGAGCCCTTGGCATACACACTTTCTGGCATGTCAGAGCTTTCACTTTCGTACACATCTAGGGCTCGGAAGTTGGTCTGTGTGACCTCGTAGTTTAATACAGATTCTTTCGTCGATTTACTTACCCGTTTAGTAGGAGCGGCAAATCCATCTAGTGCGCTCGCCGGCTCATTGCACGGTGGATCTTCCGAAGGTTCCCCAGTTTCTTTGTCCACAGTATTGTAAGCCATATCTACGTCCTCAGGCGCTTCATCCAGCAGTCGTCTTTTGTCCTGTTGTCCAATGAAGTCATCGGACATAACGGAATTGGGACTATTGCAACGGGAATTGCCTGTACAGGACTTCTGGTCGTCTGCCAGTTCGGACAAAGTCTGCCTAACAGACGACTCCTTCTCACGCACCTCGCCATCTTCATCCGAACTGTCAACAGTTACAATAGGTGGCGAAGGCATGGGTATGACTACAACGTCTTCATCTTCGTCTGAAGTATCCAAGACTATCGTTTCAGTCACAGTTTTCATTTTCCCTCGGACCGTCGCAGACTTTATTCGCTTTTGAGCTATTTTTTTCTTCTGCTCTAGTCTTCGCATTTTTCTGTCGAGGAAATTCCCAGGACGATCATTATTCGTCGGTGCAGCATTTTTGCTATCCGACTTATTCTGTACTTTTATTTTGTTGAAGGGATTAGGGCTTCTTTTTTTCTCTGGACTACCCCCAGAAGCCGAAAGGGTAGCCCCAGGATCCGCCGGACTTTTAAATTCACTTGTAACCGCAGCCAGAGTAGCTGCTGCGCCCGGCGATTTCAATGGCGTGCCTGAAGCCGACATGGTCACTTTCGTGAATTTACGGTGTTGAGAGGCCGTCGATTTATCACCTTTATTCCAGTAACGGTTATTATTACCAGCTACATTACCTGTTTCCTTGTCAATATTCGCCCTGCTCGCTTCCTCAGACGCCTTTGTTTCGGTTATGACTGGCTTTTCATCAACGGCATCATGGTGGACTTGCCCGTAGAGACGAACTTCCAACTCTTGCAGATCTTCGTCGTTGTCAGGGCTTTCCTGTGGAGTAGTAAAAACAGCACTATAAACTGGTAATTGAGGTATGGCAGTCAGCGATTTACCGCCATATGTTGTTCGAAGCGAAAGAAATCACCAAAACGTAGAAAACCAAATAGACAACATGTGCTCAGCTGTCAAACGCGTGCATGAGAAATGGTTGAAAACCGTGAATGTAGTAGACAATGGAGTGGCCCTTCGCATTTGAAATGTATTGGAGAGGACGAAACCAGGAGGTTAGGGAAATACGATGTTTTGTCTCCCTGTTGCTGATGTTTTGTTTCCCTCTTGCACGTTTCTCTCATTTGGAATTTATTGCCAATTCGAATGATGAAAAAATGATCATCACCTGGAGAATTTGTTGTCAAGTTGATAGGCGGAATGTTTGCCGCATGTCGCAGGGGAAAATGCAAAGCAGTGGTTTCACTCTGGCCCACTCCATTATTTTACCTCCATTTGGAAAACGAACGGTGCCGATGATGACAAGTCAAGGCGAGAAGTGCGGGTAGTTAAGAGCTTACTCTATTCGCCGTAGCGTGGCATTTAGGCGGGAAAGCGTGTGCCAGCGTTCGAGTTGCAAAAGCGGATTTGGAGGGTTTCACCATAAACGGGTGTTGTCGAAACCGATGGCTGATGCGTTATCGTTATAAGCCAACCTAATCCTCGTAAAACAGGATATAGTACTCAAAAAAAAAAAATTTGGAGGGTTCGCGTAAATTTTAGTTTATGCTCTTGTAAATGACAAGCACTAAACGAATTGATTGATGAGGACACAGAAATTGTCCAGTTGCTGCCAAAATAAATACACTGTGGTCCGTAGTTTTATTTTATTACGACAAGAAACTGACGTTTTACAAAACGTTTTGAATCATACATAAAGTCACGAATTTAAATACAAAACATCCTCATTTGATGTTGATGTTACGTAGCCTGCGATTCAGATCATCAAACTTTATGATTTTGCGAATGAAGAAGTCTCCATAGCGATGTGCCACTTTCGTATCCGCAATGTGGATCATATCGTTGTCGATATAAAAGTCCAACTAAAAACGAAATTAATATTGTTAAAACACAATACCAAACAAATTTATAAATTCTATACCTCTGATCCTGACTGGAATTTACCCTCCAGTCCACTCGAACCTTTGGTCCATACAATATTCTTCATTTTGTGCTTGAAGCACAGCAGATGAATCATCAAATTGGCGATTTTTCGTGCATCGGCATCATTTGCATTCTGGTCCATAAATGCGGCCAATTTGCCCAGCGGCAAAGTTGTGTAGAGTTTCAAATATGAACGTATAGTTGGAAGCTCCTTTTGTTGGTTAACCTCGTCGAGGAAAACTTGCAGTTGATGCTCGAGCGGATCCTTCACGTAATCATCCATTTGGGCATCGGGGGGTGGTGGACATGGACTTACGAATTTCGGACATGCGAACATGAAAAAACTCTTAAAGGCGTCCAATTCGCCGCATTGCATTCTACACATGTTGTCGTGATAATTCTTGTCGCGGAGCACTTGCTGAATCGACTCATCGATGCACTGAGGATGTAGGACCAAGCAGATTGCCAAAAGGTGGTACATCTGTTCGGTTTGCTTGTTGATCTGATCGTTTTGATACGATCGGGCACTGTAGAGTTGCTTGGTGCGCTGAATGTACAGGAGGATCGATGAGAATGTTCGAATGGCATCTGCGTAACGCCTCATCATCATGTACGCGAACCCGACGTAGTAAGAGGTGGAAATCTGGCATGCTGGTATATGCGAGTACTGCGATTTCTTGTGGATTTCGATGGGCTCTAAGACCTTGATTGCCTGGTAATAATCGCCGAGCAGCGAATGTACACGCAACAAGCTGACGAGCGAAAAGTAGCCTAACATTTTGTACAGCGACTGGCTCCCGAATTCTCCTGCCACTGTTGTCGGATCTCCTCCGTTCGATTCTACTTCCAACTGCTGTTTTATGTTCGAAATATCAACGAGCGAATGAAGTACGTTCAGAATACACAAAATATTCCACACGTTGCTGTTGTTGTTCAAAAGCTGGTCCATCTCCTCCTGAGTCCGATCGGTCAAACGTGCCCGATACTGGGCGAAGTTTTGGAACTGGTACACAAACTCATCGACCAGTTCCCAGAGCCAAATATCAGGCAACTCGAGCAGAACTGGCTTTTCCGACGACAAAATCAAATTGAAGAAGTCACAATAATTGAAGAACGAATTGATACGTTGTTCAAGCCTAGGCCCACCTGGGATTCGTGCATGAATGTGGCGGTAATACAACTCCTTGTAGAGAATCATAAAGACTTTGTCTTCTTCGATTAACCCGGCAACTTCAGCCTCGTCGGGCCAGGCGCTCTTATCGAAGTGATGGTCGCTGAGCTGCGGAAATGTATTTTCATACATATTCTGTATTTCGAACATAGCGCTTTCGTTAATAGCAGCCCTGAAGGTCAAGATAAATGTTTTCACATTTTCTGGCATACGATTCGAGTAGAAAGATCGCTCGTATTCCATGTCGAGATGCGGGTCACCGGTGTGCCCGTAGTCATCATAGTAGTCTTGCGGGTAATCCTAAAATGAGAAGATTCGAGCTTTAGCAAGTCGTTACTACTTACATATTAACAAATAAAGATATCTTGGCAACAAAATGTAGGTACGATATATTCGGAAATGAGAAATAGCTTTAAGAAGCAATACATTTTTGAACGCAAATAATGTTTGATATGTTATAAGAGAATGGAATCAAAAAGCTACGAGGCATGCATGATAATCGAGAAATATAGTCACCCAGCAGGGGAATACAGGCTATGTACGCGCAAATCAAGATGTAAAATTTGATTTCAAAGAACAACAATCATTTCTACAATAGGTGCGTTTTTTTGCACACTCGAGCACATCAAATTTTGCTAAGAAAATTGAATACAATTTAGTTGTTGTATTCAATATTCTTAACAAAATTTGATCTGCTCGGGTGTACAAAAACACGCACCTAATATTAAAGAAATTAGGTGCATCCCTCTGAACTTCTTCCGCCAATGTGAAGAGCATTAGATCTTTGGGACTACGATCTCCTCTCGTCAAATCTGCCTATCGTCACAAATTATAAAACGAGCCATGTTTCCATTGAAGGTCAAGTTCTATAATTGGTCATTTTCGTCAGTATTATTCTCCCAAATCAATTAGAAATATTCGGCTTTTAAATAATAGTCATTCGCTTACTTTCACACAAAATGACAGCAAATCTATTTAGTCACTTTGGTTATGTCAGGAAGAATTCCAGAACTTGGTCGTCAAATATCTAAACCTCAACTGGTTATAGTGCTGAATTAATTTTTTACTTACCGCGGAGCCATATTCTTCGTTATTATACATGTTTTTGGAAGAAATCAAGCAGATTTTTCGGAAAAACAAAATAGGATGATTTGTGGAATGACACGCCGCACGCTGTCAAACTCGCAGACGTAAAGACGGATTCGGATGGAACAACCATAGAGATAAAATATTAGAATGGCCCATCTGAAACGACTGCTTTGCATCTACCCTTGCGACTTGCGCCACACATCTCGTCTATCAACTTGACAAGAAATTCTTCACGTTGTGATCATATGACATTAAATTCCAAATGAAACAAACGTGCAAGAGGGAAACAAAACATCGGCAATAGGCAGACAAAACATCGCATTCTACTCAGTGTACCGGTTTACACCAGTCGGACCAAAAGTGACCTGACCCAATGCCTTCTATATGTACGGGCCGTAATGCAGAATGATGACGTCAGAGCATCCGACCAAATGTCGCGAAAAACACACGTAGTCTTATGGGACGTCCGCGGGAAAATGTTAATTGTACGGGTTATGCTAAAGTGAGTTTAATGAAAACTAAGTGGTAACATGCGAAACAGTGCTAGTGAACAGCTTAAACACATATTAATGCGGTGCGTGCGGCATAATTAGAAAAATTCGCGACGAAATGTTTATCAGGTGTTGTTAGGTTATGTGATGTTCCGTGTCGATTTACTATCGCGATACAATTGGTCGATACAAAATGAAAGTTATGGCTAAATATTATTATTATAACGCGTCCACGCACAAAAAACTAACGTTTTATTCGTATTTTAGCTAAAAAAACCGCATGTGAAATCTCGGTGTGTGTCGGCACTGCTTCGTGGAAATGTAAAATGGTTTGACGCCATGACGTCACATCGACAACGATTACGTAGCCTGACGGCCCGTACTTCTAGAAGGCATTGCCTGACCTAAAGCGCGGACTAAATGAACTTAGTCCTCAGGTGTTTACAACCAATGCCTTCTAGAAGTACGGGCCGTCAGGCTACGTAATCGTTCTCGCCGTGACGTCATGAGTTTAGGAAATTTGACATTTCCACGAGGCAGTGCCGATGTACACGGAGATTTCACTTGCGGTTTTTTGGTTAAAATATGAATAAAAGTTAGTTTTTTGTGCGTGGACGCGTTATAATAATAATATTTAGTCATAACGTACACTTTGTACCAATTAATTGTATCGCGACAGTAAATCGACACGAACCATCACATAACCTAACACCAGCCGATAAACAGTTCGTAGCGAATTTTCCACATTATACCGCACGCACCGCATTAATTTGTGTTTTAACTGTTCACTAGCACTGTTCTGCATAAACCACTTTAGTTTTAATTTCACTCACTTTAACACAACCCGTACAATTAACATTTTCCCGCGGACGTCCCATAAGACTACGTGTGTTTTTCGCGACATTTGTCCCGATGCTCTGACGTCATCATTCTGCATTACGGCCCGTACATCTAGAAGGCATTGTTACAACGAACCCGACCTAAAATTTGCTTAAGCATAGTACTGAGTTCGATTTCACGTGAAATTTTCATACAAAATTTCACGTGAAATCGGTTTCGGCGAAAATTTAGCTTGAAAATAAGCAAGTTTGGTACTGTGTTCTTAGCATGAAAAGTTGCTTTGAAGTTGCTTTCGCTTTGAAAACATAGATGGCACTGAAACATGTTGTCAATCATTTCACGCCAATTTAGTTTGTGCAGTTCATTCTTTCGAGCGAAAAAGTGACATTTAGTGTTTCAATTTGAAAATTGAGCAGTGCAAATGTCTTTCCAATAAGAAAATCGATCGAAAAGTGAAATTCTTGACATTTTATCCGTCAAGAATGACCAGTGTCTCTGCTTTTCTCCGTTGTCAAAATTTTCGCTCGAAAGAATGAACAGATAATTGGGAAATGTCAAAGTTTCACGTGAACTCGAACTCAGTACCAGCCTTTAGGTGGAATTTAGTCCTCGTCCGTATATGACAGCTGTCATTTAGTTTAATTTTCCTTCATGCACTGTATTTATCGTTTCATTTGTCTCTCAAACATATTTATTTCAATGATTTTGTGTCAAAGGGGAATGTTATGAGCTTATATTCAACATACATACATTATTAATAGTCGCACAAAAATCAATGTTTAGGTCGCGTGTGTTTACAACGATTATAGTCCACGACCTATATTTAGGTCAGGTCGCTTGAAATCGTGGACCGACCTAAATTTAGGTCGGTCCACGAGTGTCTACAGCACGTGGACTAAAAAATTTAGGTGGAATTTGGTGTTTAGTCCGCGGACTAAACGTCCGCTGTAGACGATACTATAGATGGGCATTAGTATCGTATACAGCGAACGTTTAGTCCGCGGACTAAACACCAAATTCCACCTAAATTTTTTAGTCCACGTGGTGTATACACTCGCGGACCGACCTAAATTTAGGTCGGTCCACGATTTCAAGCGACCTGACCTAAATATAGGTCGTGGACTATATCGCTGTAAACACACGCGACCTAAACATTGATTTTTGCGCGACTATTAATAATGTATGTATGTTGAATATAAGCTCATAACATTCCCCTTTGACACAAAATCGTTGAAATAAACATGTTTGAGAGACAAATGAAACGATAAATACAGTGCATGAAGGAAAATTAAACTAAATGACAGCTGTCATATACGAACGAGGACTAAATTCCACCTAAGCAAATTTTAGGTCAGATCGGTGTATACACTAGAGGACTAAGTTCATTTAGTCCGCGCTTTAGGTCAGGTCACTTTTGGTCCGACTGCTGTAAACCGCACTATTGAGACGAATAAATGTGTAGCAGATTTTGTTAAAAAAAGTAGCAGAATCAGAAAAAAAGTAGTAAAAATTAGACATATATATAGTGTATGAAAAAAACCATAGAGATAAAATAGTAGAGTCGCTCATGTGATACAACTGCTTTGCATCTACCCCTGCAACTTTCGCCAAGCGTCCCATCTATCAACTTGACAAGATATTTTCCACGTGGTGATCATATGACGTATGATTCCAAATGAGATAGATGTGCAAGAGGCAGACAAAATATCGCATATCCCTTAGCTCTTGGTTACGTCCCCTCCAATACATTTCAAATGAGGAGGGCCACTCCATTGTCTACTACCTCCATTAAAAAAACCGAGAACAACGACTTTTTCTGCATTCTAAGAACTTAGTCAGACGAGCAGCATTTAACAGTAGTTGCCACACGCTCGGCGTTTTCTTATCGTAGATGTGCTTCAGTTGATGCTTAATGGTTCCTCGAAGTTGCATTAGTGCTATCCTCACTAAAAAATAATTCCCCGGGAAAAGTAGTAAATATCATTTGCTACGTAGTAGAGTAGTAGATTCAGAAAAAAAGCAGAAACAAGTAGCAGATCTACTACAATTGTAGTAAATGCCCATCACTGCATCACTGATTCTACTTACCTCATGCAATGCCTCCTAGAAGTACGGGCCGTAATGCAGAATAATGACGTCACACTACACTGTCAAAGTGTCGCGAAAAACACACGTAGTCTTATGCCTGAATTACACTCGACGCAGCGAGGCGCAGCTATCAGTGACCAAGCGCAGCCAACGAAATCGCCTGGTTACACTGCAACGTGACTAAGTGTCGGTGATGTAGAAGAATTTTCAGTTGATGTTAGCGACATCTCTGTATCCGCCTGTAGCCTTCTCATGAATAATCGGACGCTCCTTCACTTGGGCTATCAGCATCTTTATTGTCACCTCGTTATCCAACACTGCATCTTTAATTGACTGCATTTTGAAATAATTCTTTACAATTTTTTCAATCAATGTGAATACGAGTGTGGAATTCGACAACTCACTTTACCCCTGATATTAACCACGTACCTAATTAGAGCTAGGTGAACTCAAAGCTTGGTTCGCGGGCCTTCGTCCGAACTTGGATTCGAATCAGGGATCCCACAAGCAAGAAGTCAGTAATCTACCAACTAGACTAATAAAGTATTTTAAATTACTATATTCAATTTGCTATTAATTGTCTTTCAAATTCGCTATTAACTATCTTTTTATTTTACTTTTAACTATCTAAGCTATTACCAATAAAAATTGTTTTCGAATTCCTCAAAAAATTTGTAATATAAAATCAACTCTATTTACATTTTCGCATACATTTCAAATCCCGCGCGTTTCTCAAGTAATTACAGCTGATTGCAACTCTTCGCTGCGACAAAAGTTGAATCCATTTCGACCTGAGCTGCGCCTGGCTGCGCCTCGCTGCGCATAGCTGCGACTTGATGTGCTCGCGGCTATGGAAAACCCATATAGTCAACTCAACTGACAGCTTGGTTGCGCCTGGCTGCGCCTGGCTGCGTCGCAGTGTGCTTCAGCGGTTATGGGACGTCCGCGGGAAATCGTAAATTGTACAGGTTGTGTTGAAGTGAGTGAAGTGAAAACAAAGTGAGGTCCGCGGAACAGTGCTAGTGAACAGCTAAAACACAAATTAATGCGGTGCGTGCGGTATTATTGGGAAAATTCGCTACGAAATGTTTATCGGCTGGTGTTAGGTTATGTGACGTTTTGTGTCGATTCACTGTCGATACAATTGATTGACACAAAATGCAAGTTAAGACTAAATTTTATTTCTACAACGCGTCCACGCACAAAAAACTAACGTTTTATTCATATTTTAAGCATAGTGCTGAGTTCGATTTCACGCGAAATTTTCATACAAAATTTCGCGCGAAATCTGTTTCGGCGAAAATTTCGCTTGAAAATAAGCAAGTTTGGTACTGTGTTCTTCGCATGAAAAGTTGCTTTGAAGTTGCTTTCGCTTTGAAAACATAGATGGCACTGAAACATGTTGTCAATCATTTCACGCCAATTTAGTTTGTGCAGTTCATTCTTTTGAGCGAAAAAGTGACATTTAGTGTTTCAATTTGAAAATTGAGCAGTGCAAATGACTTTCCAATAAGAAAATCGATCGAAAAGTGAAATTCTTGACATTTTACCCGTCAAGAATGAGCAGTGTCTCTGCTTTTCTCCGTTGTCAAAATTTTCGCTCGAAAGAATGACCAGATAATGGAAACATGTCAAAATTTCACGTGAACTCGAACTCAGTACCAGCCTTTAGCTTAAAAACCGCAAGTGAAATCTCCGTGTCTGTCGGCACTGCCTCGTGGAAATGTCAAAATTCACGGCTAAATTGACGTCATAGCTAAAACGATTACGTAGCCTGACGGCCCGTACTTCTAGGAGGCATTGCCTCATGGTTTCGTCCCCTTCAATACATTTCAAATATGATGGGCCAATGTTTTTTCTACTACCTCCGTTGAACCATGCAGGTAGTAGATAATGGAGTGGCCCTTCACATTTTAAATATATTGCGTAAATGGAGGCGCAATTTCAAGGTCAAAGTGTTATTTTTTTGGAAAATGTGTAGCAAATATGCTACTTGTTGTCAGATAATGAAACACGATTTTAATGCGTAACCAAGGAAAACATTTATTTACTATATAAACTAAAAGATAGGATATAAATAATGAACGCGTTCACGGCCGACCTGTTCGGTCGGCTGATGAAGAAGATATGATAGGTCTGTTTCCGTACTTTCAGCAAACTGCAGCAGTAACAGAATTTGGCAGCTGGCTTCTTTTTGCTGCAAAATTTGACTTGCATTTGGCTTGCAGCAAAAGTATGGAAACGACTTGCTGCGAATCTATTTTAATATATTATAATAGATTCAAGTACGGAAACAGACCTGATATTAGTTCTGCGTACTGACGATGGTTGTGCCAATGCCTCCTAGAAGTACGGGCCGTCAGGCTACGTAATCGTTTTAGCTATGACGTCAATTTGGGTAGGCATTTTGACATTTCCATCTGGTAGTGCCGATATACACAGAGATTTCACGTGCGGATTTTTAGCGAAAATATGAATAAAACGTAAGTTTTTTGTGCGTGGACGCGTTGTAGTAATCATATTTAGTCATAGCTTGCATTTTGTGTCAATTAATTCTATCGAAAGTGAATCGACACAAAACATCACATAACCTAACACCAGCTGATAAACATTTCGTAGCGGATTTTCCCAATTATACCGCACGCACCGCATTAATTTGTGTTTTAGCTGTTCACTAGCACTGTTCCGCGGATCTCACTTTGTTTTCACTTCACTCACTTCAACAGAACCTGTATAATTTACGATTTCCCGTGGACGTCCCATAAGACTACGTGTGTTTTTCGCGACACTTTGACAGTCTAGTGCGACGTCATTAATCTGCATTACGGCCCGTACTTCTAGGAGGCATTGGTTGTGCAGTGCGAGCAATTGGTATTGCCGCGCCAGTGTGTCCAACCTTGTCCCTACAAATGGAAAGAGTTGAGTCACTTACCTTTCTTTACACTTTGGCTGCGCTGTGGTTTCGGTACACAATAGAGTGGCTCTCAAACTGGAACCGTTCAAATGCACATTTCACGTTCGTTCAATTTGGTCTCCTTCCTCATTAACATGTCACCATGACATTTGTATTATTTGGCTGTGACGGCCATCTACGTGTTCGTCGTCGAAATCCCAGTTGTTTTGGGCTCACCACACTTTCGATGGCTTTTTGGAGAGGTGCATTGTGCGATCCAGCATCATTTCTAATTTTTTAAGATTCAAAATCTCTTCCAGAATAATCATTTGCACGAATCCGAACGAATGTCATACACTATACAGGAAGTAAACTGACCTGAATGTGCACAAAATTTTGGTATTTTGACTTTCACCTGAAAACAATAAAATTTGCGTCTCCTTAAATGCAAGGGATAATAAATACCTTACCTATTTGACAACATAAAAAGTATTTTGACCAAAGATTATTTAAGTTGACCATCCATTATGGCATCCAGACGCCGTCCTCTGCACGGTCCAGCGACCAATATGAACTTCAGACCGAGTGGCCCAGAGACGACAAAGGCAGACTCCCGTGGGACTCGACCTACCGCCAAACCAACATCGATCAAAGAAGTCCTGATTATGATGGTGTTGCATGTTTGCAAAAAGGCGATTTTCTTCGATACGAACTTGAAAGTTGCTCTCTACCTAGGTAGTCTTTTTATAGTTTCGCTCATAGGTGATTTTGTACCGTACCCAAAAACATACTTCGCGCGATCTGACAATGTTTTCAATGTATACTTTGTTAAATTGGGATGGGCTTGGACGCTAGCCTTGTGCGGGCCGTTCTTATTCATGACGTCGTATACGCTTTGTTGCGGAGACATAAAGAAGCTGGTGAAACACCATTTACCACGCATTGTGATAGCGACAGTTTTTTGGTTTGTTTGGACAAAGCTTTTCAATATAGTTGAAGTGGCCTATGGCAGATGCAATGTAAAGAATTTCTCGACGAAATCAAGTTGTCTGAAAGCTGGTCACTTTTGGCATGGATTCGATATATCAGGACATGCTTTCATTTTGATCTACTCGAGCCTGGTGCTGATGGAAGAGGCTAAACCCATCATAAAATGGGAAACAATAAGTGAGCACCTCAGAAACGAACAGTATAGTCGGAGTATATCGGAGACCTCAAATACCAATCCATTGCGAAATTTGTCTGACGATGAGGTGCAAACGCTGAAGTACCTCTACAAACGCTACACACCAGCTATTCGAACCCTCTTCATAGGGATGACTGCTCTTCAGTTGCTATGGGATGTGATGTTGGTGTGCACTATGCTTTATTATCACAAAATGATCGAGAAAGTCGTGAGCGGAATAATTGCGATTTTAATGTGGTTTCTCACTTATCGAGCATGGTACCCGTCGTCCAAACTCCTCCCAGACCCCGCAGGAAGTGGGAACTTTACATATCAAAAAGGAAGAGTCGATTCAATCCCTCTGCGACGACAATCTGTACTGACGCCAAACGCGAATGCTGCGCCGTTTTCGACAACTCGGCCACAAGTACCCAAGTTCATGGGTATGCCGCTTTATGCTAATGTGCGATATGCAGCGCAACAAGCAAATGCCGGCAGTGGAGCGAACACAAACGCAACAGCCAGTACTGAATTAGCTACATGATGACAATTAACTCACGAAAATAAAACAAAACATTTAAGACAAATTTTTCGTCACAGCTCTAGTTTGGTTGCCTCATTAGAATTTATTTATTGCCCGGGTTTTCTCATTTGTTTCATTGTTTACATTTTGCGATTAATTTTATTGTATACTTATGATGATCTAGTACTGTTGGTGATTAGTTATTAATATTCCTCAAATTTCCGCAATGTGGTGGAGAGCGTTCTAATTGATGTTCTAACGTAAAATGTCCTAATGGTTGGAAAGTTGTGTAAATAAAATTGTATTTTACATTGGAATGGTGTTTTTTGTAACGTAATTTTTACTAAACTCGATTACATGCCCCCTAGACGTTAGGCAATATTACCGATTTTTTTTATTTTGCGTTTTTGCACATAGTAGAGTTTTACCAGTAATCTGCCTGTCAAGCATAAGCTCTTACATGTAACTAAACCCTTTCACGAGCGTGTAGGTAGTTTGAAGATGCAAAAGTGAGTTGGAATAACCTAGAACGCTCTGATTTCTAGATGCATTAGATATAATACAATATAACAGCAAACGCTTAATGTAGAAAAATCAGGATAGTATGAGGGGATAGATGGTTGATAAAAACATTGCATACTTTTATCAATTATTTATTCTTCCATACTAACTATTCCTTGTTCAGATGGAACTCGATTTTACACCTGTAGATTGTCGAAAGGGAATCCTTGTCCGCCTGGCTACGGTGAAATGAAACTACGTTTGTTGATAATCAATTACTTACAATTCCAGTGCGCGGCAAAACCACAACCTTCCTTGATTCTTTTAATTTTTATTGTCAACATGAGACATTTTGATATTCATTTTAATTTTTTTTTTTGACCAGTTAACAGATTTGAGTCAAATGTTTGTTTGGAAACATACTGGCAGATAGAACTAATTAACCAGGCATCTTTTTCTGGTTAGAATAAAAAACTGTTCACCACTGTAGTAGTGAATAGCGACTTGAGAAAGAATAATTTTCTCACTTTTCAACTCAAAAGGATAAGAGGAATACTTGAAAGTCATCACAAAGCGACTTAGCAAGACTCTATTATTTACTTCCTGTATTCGACAACAACTAGTGTCTTGTTGATTTAGACAAATAAAGACAGTAGAAGTAGCGCACGGCTTAGAAACGTTTTTTGGTGAATAAATAATCTAATAATTCGCTCCACAAATAGAAAATAAATCTGGCGTATCTAAATGGCAAATATACTACAAACTCGAACACAAATGAGACGCAAATCTTTATTGCATTTTATTTATTTTCAGATTTAACTTTTAACTTTTTTCATAATAATTCTCTTCAAGTTTTCATAATATTTTCATCCATTTCATCATTTTTTTATAGTAATCACAGATAAAAGCCATAAAATTTAATGTGATTTAATAATAATAATAAAAATAATTATTGAACATTATCAAGTTCTTCAATAAATGTTTCCTTTCTATTCATGTCCCATTCATTAAATATAGTCAAAGTATAAAAACTCATTGTTTTAAATTGGTGTAACCTGCTTGTATGTTCTTTCCTTTTTTCCGTCATATTTTATTTTAATAACGTTGTTAGCGTTAAATTTGACTGAACAGAATAGAAAACGTTTATATTGCACCCATTTTCGTTCCTATATTACATAACTGTTAAATATTGATCCATTTGAGAAGGTATTTGATATTCATAGTTTGTATTGAGGGAATATTAGTAAATTGAATAAAAATTGCTGAAGTTAGTGGAGTGTCAAACATTGTTTCCGATATAAGTAACATAAATATAATTGAATTTGAAATTTTTGAACAATCTCGATGCTAATCTAGCTAAAGAGGCGTTACAGCTGAACTAGTTTCAGGAATAATTGAATGGAATGAAATAAATAAAAACATTCGAGAAAAGAAAATAACAAAACCTGATGGTTGAATGCAACTCAAAACGATACACGTATGTTTATTGTTCATTTGAAAAGTACTCCCTCAAATTTCGAAACAATGAATGCGAGTTCCCAAAATTCATCTAAAATAATACAATAAATTATATTTACAGAGATAAATAATGAAATCTAAAACTTTCTAAATAACAACAGTGTAGATATCGATAACATAGTATAATTTTAAAATTAAAACGTTCTTCATTTGACAGACATTGTTCCGTTACGTATTTACATTGCTATAATTTAATTTCCTTCTTAATTTCTCATACTGAAAACATTTAATTGCTACAAAACCGCAAGTAACTTTAACCCAATCGAACTTATACTGCCATGTCATTTCCAATTACACATAATAAATATACAATCTACACTCGTAGGTTTCTTTTTTCCTTGAATTCAAACATTGCAAAGTTAATTTTTGTCGGTTGCATTGTTAATTTAGTCGCTAAGTTTTAATATAAACTAGCATTAATAATAATAATAATTGTAATTCAATGTCGCTGACTTACTCTTCGTAAAGTTCTAATTTGATGATAATTTCCTTCATCTAATATGTAAATAACGTTAATCTCTTTTCGGTGCGAAGAATAATAATTTTTATTGCTATTAGAAATTAAAAAATCTCCCTATTGACTTGAATATTTGTCCATTTGATCGTTTATAAGCATTGGCTTTTTCTACGCCAATAGCTATCAACAGTTTTGAATAAATGTGTGTGTCTAAATGCTGATAGTACTTGACTGGCTTTAAAATTTCATGCATATTCATGGCTATTCACTCACAGTTTCTGCAATCGTTCAGTTCATGCTCATAATGTCTAATTTAAATGGCCACTGGCTCAGAGTTTCTCTCACGTTGAAATTCATAAGCGGTAATAAGCAGCATTGCGTTAAATATCAATAGATTTGTTTATCACCATTACGTAGCTTGCGTTCTAGAATTGCCTGTAGATATCGTTTATTTTATTATAGAATTAGATTTCTTTAAATTTTTTATTTTGTTTTTTTTTTCTTTTGTTTTCCAGATTCCATCACGAACCATTTTCACGAAACGGGTTCCAACTGTGTTTGTGTGTGTATAAAGTAAAATTGTAGTATTAAAAACATCATTTTTCTTTCATTACTATACAGAAGTCATTGATTTTTTTTTGTAGATTTTTAGTTAGACTTTCAATTTACCTATTAATTTATAATAGCCTACTTAAAATATAACGGTGTGATATCTTTTCTTTAAGTTTTGCAATTTTAAGTGTTTGTATGTTTTCTTATTTTTAGATTTGAATATTTCGTAGTATTCTCGCTGCTAATGTGAACAAATTTTTAAGTTTCCCTAGCGTAATATTAATTTATAGTACATAATAATATGTAATGTATATGTTCGAGCTTGCTTTTTGTTTCTCAGGTGATAGATACTATGCAGATGTATGTATTGATGCTGCATTTTCTCACTAGATAAGAATGATGCCGATCGCGGGTATGAACCGTAGTCAAGAAAATAGTCTCTTTGAATAGAATGTGATGTAAATGTCGATGTTATATTATACATTGAAAATTTGTTGTTAAGTGCGGGCGATTTTAAAAAAAGTCTGAAAAGTAAAAAATTGCGTTAAATATTTGAAAGTTCTCTTATTTATTGTATAAAATATTGCCTACAAAATATTGGGTTGGTGTCTAAGTAGCTCTCATGTCTGTGAGGAACATTTCGAATCAATCAAAGATCATAGCATTACCAGCGAATCTGCGCCCGCAATATTCCAGCCGGGCAAGGCGCCATTATTCTTATTTATCTCAACCGTCGAGAAGAAAGTACGCAATCGAGTAGTTATACAATTACACCAAAGATAAACAAAATAATTTTTCTCCCCTTCTTCCTCCCAGTTTCATTATGCACGTTTCGTGTGCATAATTTTTTCCCCTTCGGTATTTTTGTTCATTGTCCTTTATTGTCTTACGATTGTCTTCATTCACATATATCTAGAGAATAGTATTCAAAGAACTCTGGAGTTTTTGTCATTGTGCGTTGTTGTTATCTGAGTTCCTTGCCGTATCTGGCAATGAATTGTAGATTGCAATAGCTTCCATTCAATCTATCAGTTCTTGATGTACAAACCGAAAGGTTGCCAGCAGATCTGATTTCTCTGCTTGTCAACATTCCGAGGAATACCTGGCCATTTTAATTTGTTATGAATAATTTGATAAATTATTTTTCCTCTTTCAACATTAATAATCTGTTGAATGTTTTAATTAACTCGATTGTATGCTTAGTTGTTTGCCTCCACAAGACTGCCCCATATTTAATAGTAGACAAAATAAAAGCATTTAAGATCAGAAGTTTAGTGTGGTTTTCTAGGATATCAAGTTTTCTCAATATTGCAATGAATGGCGCATTTTACTTCCGATGAAGTTGATATGTGTCCAGGACAAAACCGGCATCCCAAATCAATCTCAGATATTTTGTCGAATCCACCTTCTCCATCAATTTGAATACGGGGCATTTCACGTGAAGCGGACAACAAAATAAAATCGAGATTCTGGATTTCGTTCATATTGTGCATAATGGTAGTTCTAGAGGTTATCAACGTGGATACACAATATTTTCTTTCTATGAGATTTAGTTGCTGCTACTGTATACTTGACGAAATTGATGAAAGGTTTTTTTGGAAGCCGAGTCTGAGATTCAAAAAAACATCTTACAAACATTAACATCCCGGTACCACGCCCCATGCGACTTGCAAGTATTGAAATTCAACTACCTCCTTAACTACTGGCCATCCCATTCTAAAACTTTTAAGATAAAATAAGTATAGTTTCAACTCTGTTTTATGATAAAAATAAACAAAATTAACCTAGTCCAAATTATTCAAATTACGAGTGGAAGTGTATACTTCCGGTTTCACAAAGGAAAGAAAATTGTTTTCCAAATCTAATTTCAAAATTAAAAAGAACAGTTAATTTTCTATACCAATCAGTATGCTAAATGTTTTTTGAATGTTTTTTTTGAATCTCAGAATCGGCTTCCAAAAAATATCTGACGTAATAGCAAATATACCTCATCTACTTTATGCCGACGATCTCAATGTCTATCACATCATGAAATCTAAACCCGATGCACTATTTCTCCAATACAAACTTGATTCACTTGATCATGAATGCAATGAAAACAAGCCCTCTCTCAACATTGCTAAGTGCCAAGTTATAAGGTTTTCCCGAAAATGCACCATCTCACATAACACGTACTTCCTCGGCAATAATTTGTAAGCTCGAGTTGAAAACGTTATTGACCTTGGTGTTGTCATGGATGAGAGACTCCGCTTCACCTTGCATTATGATAAAATACTATCCCGTGCAAACAAACAACTAGGCTTCATCAAAAGACGTGCCAAGGAATTTCGTAGCCTGTGGGTCACAAGATCCTTATACATCTTACTTGTACGCCCCATTCTCGAATGTGCTCCCATTTGCTGGAAATTACTGGAAGCAGTAACAGACTTGAGTCCATACAAAAGCAATTCTTACTTTTCGCATTGAGAGATCTATACAACCCTTACGATTTTAACGCCCTTCCTCCTTATGAGTTTCGACATCCAGAAGAAATATGATTTCGGCCTGCTTCACATTTGACGTCATTAGAGGCGTTATCAAAGTTGAATTCCTGAGTAGTAAAATGGTGTTAAATAACCCTGTAAGGAGCACCAGGTCCTCTCGTTTACTTAAGGAATATCCACATTCCACAACCTACGCAGCTAATGAGCCGATAAGTAGATGCTGCAGGGTATTCAATAGCATAAGTAATCTGTATTCTCCAACGGTCTCAAAATTATCCTTCAAATCTTCTCTTTTTACCCCTTATGCTAAGCTATTTGTCAACGTTTTATTTATTTGTTATTTATTTATTGTGATTGATCTATTTGTTAATTATTTAATTTATTTAATTTTTCGTTTTATTTTATATATTTGTATTAATTTTCAATTTTGCTTTGTAATGTTTATGTAACTTGTACCTTGCTTGGTTAGTAAATAAAATAAAATAATAAGGCATTTATTTCTTCGCTGGAACACAACGTATTTGGTTTTGTAGACATTTATAACGAGTTTGCTCTGTCGTTGTTTTATATTTTCAAATAAATTATATTCATTTTTACGACCTCCTTTACAAATCACTCCTACGTGATAGCTGGGTTGATTTTTCGCAGCTTTATCATCTCGGTTAAAATTTGACTCCATTTTGTTGTCTTTGTAAATAGTCCTAAATCACTGCTTGGATTTCAAAATTGGAGGACGCGGACGTTGCGCCGAGACAATCGAAGACGTCTTCTGCAAGTCAGGTCTCAAGAGAGGTTGTAGTACTACGACATCGACAAAAAAAAATCATTCGAACACTTTTTAACTGTTATAGTTTGCATGCGGATCATCGGAGGGGCGTTTTCGATAAATTTTGTTAATTTTTTTATGAATCCGTGCATACTGTTTAGAGATAGAAAACGTGGAAGGAAGCTTTTAAAAACAGGAAAAAGAGCATTACAAGCTTATAAAAGGTTAAGAGCTGTGTATGGGGTGGAAGTTTTAAATGAACTCAATATATTCCATGTATTTTGTAACACGGAGTTCTACTATTTTTTGTTACTTATCATATTAAAATCAAGTGGTATCTGGCACTAAGCATCTTTTTTTTTTAGTATACTGAATCCTGTTCGACGAGGATTAGGTTGGCTTATCACGATACGTATCAGCCATCGTTTATCGATACCACCACTACGTATCATGCGACAGACAATTATTCCGATGTGTAAATGCTTTCACCATTAACTTGATTATCATACAAATGATTTTAGAGAATCAATATCTTAATTGACCGATTGATCAGGGATATTGATTACTTTTGCTTACTTGACTAGAATAAATTAGATTGAAAAAAAAAACAAATGAGTCTATATTAAGATTTGATTTGTTGATTGCTTACAGGCGCTAGTGCTACGATGTTGTTCCTGATTTTTCATATGAACTTCCACGGTGTATTAGTGATCGGTTCTCATCACTGGAGCCTCCGCCATCATCTCGTTCCTTTGATATAAATGCTGTTTCAGATTCTGTGGAGAAAAATAAGTGAACAGATCAGCGACGTCGTCCTATAAAAGAGTAGGGTATGTGATCAACATGTGATTGTATGAGTTTTAGAACAGAGAACGAACAGAAGTGAAACACAAACAAAAGATATGAATAGTTGGCTGAAGAATTCAGTGCGCTTCTTTGGAGGTGAAAGATTTTGTGCATTATTAAAGGTGCACTTCAATATCTGCAATGAATGCGTTGAATTTTTGGTATTCAGGTCAAATATAATAATGTATAGGTTAGTTTACTGGCTGACACAAGATCACACGTAGGCCTATTGGTCCGTAGAGATACCAGGTAAAGAAACCTAGAGCTAAAAAGCTTTAGTCTAAGTGGCCATTGAAGGCCTCAGATCTTTTTGCGTACTAAAGGATGTCTTTCACCTCTGCTTCCCCACGTACGTGAGGTCCACCAGCCAGGGCTCGCCGAAGTAGTGCTTTCTGGTTTATTATGATAATGAATAAGCTTGTTAAGATTTCTTCATTTATAGGTCCATCTTTGAGTATTTGTACAATTCCAAGGTGTGAGGCCAATGACACACACGACGGTTCAATCGTCGGTTTTTCTCGAGAGTGGCACATACAGAGGTTTTCAGATGCGTTTATCCCATGCATTCATCAATGCGTCCTGAAAATTTCAGCTCGATCGGATTTCGCAGCTATGAGAAAATCTGAAAACGCCAGAAGAACCGAGTCCGTTCCAAAAACCGGGAGGTGGCCCAAACCGCGATGTATGTCATGACAATGCTAAAGTAATGCATCGACTACACCGACTTGGATTTCCTCTCGGAAAACGCTTCGGTCGAACCGCCGTATGTGCCATTGGCCTAATACGGAATTCGACAGATGAATCTATCCAAAAGAATCAAACGAGAGTCACCAAGTGTGCTTACTTGAGAAGTCATAATTCAAATTCAGTCATGATCATACATTACACTTTGAGGGAACCTAGTTCTAACTAGATACTTATGTCAAATTAGGGTAATGTGTTCATTGATTGTGAATGAAGGCTCTACCATCTTTAACCCCGAAACCTTAAAAGACTGTAAAAATTAATTACATGACGACTCTTTCGTCTTTTATTGAAGTCATCTGTTCACATTATTTCTACTTTTCACTAATGGGAGATGTATGTGCACCAGAGAGAAAAATTTGATTATTTTTTTCAACAAAATTACAGTCCCAATATGAAGATTTATTCAGGAAACTTATTGATAAAATATCGTAACTAGTTTATTTTAGCATGTTTCGTTCTCTGTTCTTTGGTATGGATTCAAACACCTACGAGCAATTTTGATCAAATATACATTGATTTCCCGCCATCGAATTGTAAAAAAGCAAACTAAACTATTTTATGGACTATGAAGTTTCGATTGCGCAAACGATAGATTATTGTCTAAAAGTGGAATGGGGAATAATGGCGATATTAGACACATGATGCGTGAAAATCATGATATCGATAGATGCAGGTGATTTAGGCAGAATATGTATTAGTCAGCTTACCCAGACTACTTTCTCTCGTGACTGATTCCACACGATCATCTCTAGTTAACTGTTCGACATTATTACAGGCCAGTGACCTGGACATTGATGGCTTACCTTGACGGGCCACTTGCTCCTCAGGATAGCGCGGTATTTGGAATTTGCTTTGTTTCGATGATGATTGCAACGTAGCCGGACCTGAGCGTTGCTGGATGAGAGTTCGATGTCTGAGTGGTGGCGGCGATATAGATTTGGCTAAAACACTATGAGGTAATTTATTTGGTGAATAATCGCTACCTGTGTCGCCCTGAAAGTACCAATAGAAAACGAAAGTGGTTATAATACATCAGCCAGTTGATAGGCCCTAACCTACCATCACAGTCCCATTGTCTGATATGCCTGATCCTGACATGTTGTCAGCCAAAAGTCGTTCGCTTTCCGGGTCGGCTAGGATCTTGGCTGCGTCTGATTTGTTTTTCAAGATCGACTTCGAACGTCGATGATGCTCGAGGTTCGGAGATGCATCGATCGAGTCAATCGACGATGAATATTTGTTTTCGAGTTTTGCTAAAAAAGTGGAAATTAAATAATTGGCTTTCGCAACAAAATTCAACTCATGCAACAAAAATGTTATTTCGATAAAATCAATCAACAATCTCACCTTTCGATCCGAGACTCTGAATTCCAAACAAATGCTGGTTGATTAGTTTCGTTGCCGATGCTAAACTTCTGGCCGGCATGAAGGAAGAACGTCGCTTCTTACCATCGCCTAAACTCTCTTGCGACGCTTTTGAGTCCTCGAATCGGGCCCGAGGTCTCGAGCTCTGTTGGAATCTCGTCTTGCGGTGTTTAGGCAATGGCGTTTCATTCAAGCTGACTCTACTTCCACGCTCAGGAACATCGAAATGCTGGAAGCCTTCTTCCATTGGACTAGCACCCAGACTTCGCAGAGCCGTATCACCCGAAGCACTCTTCTTCACTTGCGATCGGATCATTGTCCCCGACGGCTTTCCAGCCGTACTATGCAAAACATTTGCAGTTGCGGTATCCTTTTCAAGTGGGTTGATATATAGATTGCTCATGTCGATATCTAAAGCACATGCTTCTTCCACATCAGAAGTAAGGTCACCTTGTGACAAGAACGGGTGGGTTTGACAGCTGGCATATGTATCTGAACTGTCGACACTAGCTAAATCAGCATTGTTGTTGTAGTTGGGATTCGCACCATTCCCAATACCATTCGATCCACCGTTCCCGGTATTGTTATTATTGAAAAAGCCCCCGTTACCATTGAGGACTGCATTGCGTAGCGGTGTTTCCAACGGTAGCGTTACTGTACTGGGGCCGTACGAGAGGG
Source organism: Nemotelus nigrinus (assembly GCA_947369275.1). NCBI lineage: Eukaryota > Metazoa > Arthropoda > Insecta > Diptera > Stratiomyidae > Nemotelus > Nemotelus nigrinus. The sequence continues at coordinate 15,137,812 of OX376373.1, read as the reverse complement.
AAGTTGTCGGAGGTGGCATTAGTCCTGGGAAGCCATTGTTCTGTGCATTCTTCAGCGTTCTCATTTCAAGACAAACAGATTGCCGGAAGTCCGATGTCGGAAGCGGCATTAAACCCTCAGCATCGATGAATTCCCTATAGTCCTGGGGATAAATAATGGAAGTGAATTAGTATAACAAGTTTACGTAAATTTGCGCCTTAGTTTTACAAATATTGGTGGAGAACCTACACACAAATACGGCGATTTCACTCATAAACATGTATACGGTGATGAATTAGAAAATAAATGCTATCACGACGAAAAACTTACTTTTTTTGTCAATTTTTTTAAATGTTGAAAAATAAGTGAGAGTTTGTAATTTATATCTATAGCGTAACATTTTTCTGTGTTTGTGGTACATTGCTTTGTTTGTTTGTTTTGTTTGGATGTTGTTTTACTCTTTTTCTGAATTAGATTGAAACACACATAATTGCAAATGCAAATAGCAACCGCATTATGAAAAGTGCTATAAGAAGGCGTGGCATTCTAAATGTGAAACCGAAAATTCACGTTTTCAAGGTAACATCTCGGATGAATACGAATTTGTAAGCTTAGAAGAAAGAAATTTTGAAGATTCTTGCAATTTTTAAAGATATACACGTGGTGGCTCTTGAAAACCTTTAAAAACAAATTGAACTCTGTTGACGCAGTATTTGATTCTCAGTTACCACAAACAGATATACGCGTGTGAGCGTACTAAATAAAAATCGGCTGCAAGACACATTTGAGTTCAACTCGCTGACCGATGAAGCCTAGCTTGCATTCAAATGCAGGCAAGTAACTTGGCCTGGACATGGCTGATTTGATCAGTTCACGTTCCCGCAAATCATCTAGTCCACCTTGGTTCTCTGTTCATGTATCTATTGCCCTTCGCAACAAAGAACAGGCACGCTTGGTACACTTGCGTAGTCCCTTTGACGATTCACTTCAAAATTTTCGCAAATACAGAATGAAGGCGAGATAAGTTATTGAAAAAGCTAAGCGGAGATATTTTGCGTACATAGGGTCATCTTTCCTTTCTAACAATTCAAAACCGTTTTGCTCGTACACCAATTCCCTGGAAACTTCAAAACACTTGCCGGATAGCTTTTCGTTTAACGGTGATGTCACCTCTTGTCCTCATGACATTCGTGAGCTATTTGCTACTTTCTTTTCCTCAACCTTTGGATCATCAAACACATTCAATTTTCCCAACAGCAACACCCAATCATCTTCAGCTAATTGTTTTGATTTCATTACGACCGTCCCCTCTGAAATATAAGCTTTAATATCCCTTTTAGACCCTACAGCCAGCAAGCGTCCTGATGGTATCCCATGTGTATTTGTTAAGTCTCTATCTTCGTCTTTAAGTATTCCTCTTTCTATTTTAGTTAATCTAAGCTTGTCGACTGGTCTTTTTCCTTCTGTTTGGAAAGTTGCAAACGTCTTTTTGATCCTCGAATTGGGGAGTGTTGAAACTGTTTCCAATTACCGACATGTTTCCCTTCTTTCCTGTTTTCTGAAATTGTTCGAGCGAATCATTCACAACAGAGCATATGGCACTATTAACCATTTGCTCTTCAAAGAGCAACATTAATTTATTAAAGGCCGTTCCACGTCAAGAAACTTGGTCGAATCTGTCAACTCCGTTGCTGGTTCGTTGGATGCTGGACAACAAGTTGATGCCATTTACACAGATTTTGCTAAGGCATTTGACAAAGTAGACCATATTGTGTTGACCATATTGTGTATAGATAAGCTGCGCGATTTCGGCATATCCGGAATCCTTCATTCCGGGTTCTCCTCCTATATGTCAACCGTACTTGTCGTGTTGTGTTCAATGGTTGCATTTCTTCCTCTTTTCATCCTACATCTGGACCCAAGGGTCCATCCTCGACCCGCTCTTATTCGTATTGTTGATCAATGATCTTCCCAGTTATTGCAATTCCGTTTCCCTCTTCTATGCAGATGACCTTAAGCTTCTACGTACTATTTCTTCTTATGAAGAGTGCCTGCTTCTTCAATCTAACCTTACTGTTTTGAGTGATTGGTGTGCTGCTAACTCTCTTTTCCTAAATATTCCTAAATGGTTAGTTATGTCCTATACTAAGAAACCAATTCCTATTCACTTTGATTATACCCTCTCCAGTATTATGTTGCTGCATGTAGACCAACATAAGAACCTTGGCGTTATCTTTGATCCTCGTCTGAAATTTGATCTGCATGTTCATTTCAGAGTGTCAAGAGTGGCAGGATTCGTTCTTCATTGTTCTCGTTGCTCCCTTAATATTTCAACTTGTGTCCATCTATTCATGTCTTTAGTACGTAGCATACTAGAATACTGCTAGCAAATGTGGTCTCCTCATTTTGTGTACTTGCCAGATGCAGTCGAGTCTGCCCAACGAAAGTTTACTCGTTGTTTTCTGTATCAGTTTAATTTCCCCTACTGTCCTTACCATGAACGCCTAAAATTTTTAAACCTTTCTCCTTGTTCATTTTCATTCTTTTTCATTATACTATCATTAATATTGTTTTTTTTGTTTCTATTTCTTTGCCCACTTTATTGTAATATTTTCGTTGCTTATCATATTTGGACTATTGGATTTTCATGCATATACCTTTTTTATTTTTGTTTTTATGTATATAGATGTCTTTTCCATTTTATAATTGGATGGATATCTGTAAAATGGATTCTAAAAATAAATAAATAAATAAATGATTTATCCAGCTGCATTGCCATTTTGTTAGTTAATGAGCTAGCGGCAACGAGACAAATAAGTTCCGGTACAGGCTATTTGGCTGAAGGTAACTGCTGTTGAATTTTTTTGTCAATGGTCATCATAGACGATCAACTGATAGTACAAAAAGCTTATACGTGACCCAACCTAACGCGGAGTGTTGATCAATGCACTTACAGATTCCAAAAGAAATTGATGCATCGTTCACTTATTCAGGCGCTAACTGGCGCTTTGAGTCTTGAACCTACCTTACTGCTGAAACACAATGTGCAGCCGTGGCCTGCTGCGAATGCTGTCAACAATGCTGCCGTCAGTGATGTAGCCAGACATTGCAGCATTGACCGAACACAATGATGTAGCCAGCGGAAGCTGTCAAAATTGTTTTTTCTGTGTGGAAATTAGTTACATATTCTGTATTCTTTCTGTCGCTGAGTTTGATTTAGCAAGATATTTTTTTATTGAAGTTTTTTTTTTATCGATTTTATGTAATCGGTGTTTACTAGCTGTTTATTTTTAGATCAACTGAAGGCATTGTTTTAGGATAAGCATTGAAAAATGGAATACATCGGTGGAATTTTGGCAAAGCGTGGAAAAACTTTTTTACGGAATCATTGCGGGTAGACTCGCCCACGTGTCCTCCATACTGCAGTGCTTATCATCAACCTTGTATCTGAATTTTTTTTCGGATTTTGAGTTAACACCGGTTTTGAAAACTGCAAACTCTGTTACATCATTATTCAAAGTACAAAAACATCTATAGTGGAAATATGCTGAAGTCAATAGTGATATACCTGCATACTGCAGAAAAACAATCATTGAATATCTTCGAACTAACCAGCGTGCAGACAGAAAGTTTATACTAAAAAAACAGAATCAGTAAAATTTTCTAATGGCTATGCTGTTAGACAATTTTACCGATTGTTTATTTTTCCGTGTTTGTGGGTGTTTTTTGTTTGTTTGGCTGTTTATCATAACTGCGTTGTCTTCTCATCTGGTTTATATATATTTTTGATGATTATTCTTGAAGTCCTTGCCCCTGCTACCACCATATGTCGGGCAGGTATTAAACATTCTAGAATAACTAACAAGAACTTACAAAAAATACACGATAACACAAAACACTGAAGATAAACAAACAAAGAGAAAACATCCTAAAGAACAAATACACAACCACAGAGAAAAAACACAGTCGGTAAAAGTGTCTAACGGCGATATGGGCACGTAGTCGAGTTTTACCAGCATTGCATATACAAGCTGTCAAAGATGTAGCCAGGCAAAAAGTAGAAAGTTGGTCAACTTCGGCTACGACCACGGCGCCATGGGCTACGCATTGTAACTGCTTCAATGCAATCCTGTGCTTTTAACTTTTTGACAGCTCCTGGCTTCGCTGCAGGCCACGGCTACGGCTACACATTGTGTTTCAGCAGTTAACCAAGAACGTCCGCGATGTCATTCGCAAGTGCGAGGACAGGATCAACGACCATAATCAAGTTAAATTTTTGACCGGTATCTATCTTAAAGAACAATGCGAGAGATAATGTTAATTGGCTGCAAAGATTTTCACCCTAAAAAAAGATGGTGGATTGATTAGCCCATAAGACTAGGTTCAGTGGAGCCATTAGCAGGTGGCCTTCCGTTTCCATTTCCCCTATTAGCTTTTTTGTGTATTGGGCCACGTGGAGAAGTAGTACAGCTAGGGCCACTACCTGTTCCTCCAAACTATCTAAGACACCGATGACTAGCCAGCACCTAATTTCACGCGGAGGGCAGCAGGTCAGGTTAACATCTGTTGTGGTGGTGGTCGTTCACAGCTGTTCCGCAACAGTTCATTGGTGGCGCCTGCCTTTAGGTTAAACAGGATATTGAAAATGTAAAGTGTTTCGAGACGACAGATGAGACGACTGCCTAATCAATCATTTTCCATCAGATCTCCCTACCACATCACGAAGGAAAGCAAAAACGACAACTTGATAAAAGTTGTCAGATACTACTAAAAGAAGCCAATCCTGTTTTGATCAGTTTTTTTGGATCATAACTTTCAAAAAAAGTTTGAACTCTTTCGTTACATAATGCAAGATTGCAGTTTTGACATGTAACTCTTAAAAAACCGTTCGAACCTTTCAAGTTGGATACGCTAGACTTTGCCAAATTTCAATTGGCTATGCATGAATCACGCCCGATCAGGATTAGTTCAAAAATATTTGAAAACTCTATAACTGTAACATCATGCAACCGTAATACCGTTTCCAATTTTACAACCATTCGTTCAAATAATTTACCCTAAACTTTCCTTATGCTTCCGAAACACAAGAATTTAAAATATTCAGCTTAAATTCAACTGGTTGAATGTTTGCTGGACAGGACACAAGTCGTCTTGTGCATTATATTTGAATGTGCATGTTTTAGCAAAGTTTCACAATAAACTTATCAGCTACTCGTAAGCATACACGAATCAAGTGGCTGGTGGTTTTGCGTGTGTAAACTTTGGAGAGGGGAGCAATTTATAAAAGTGTCCACTTTCATGTTATATGTCACACATAGTTTCGAGTTTCAATGCTATGCGGTGCAGCAAATAGTCCATTGAAAAATGTTGTAGTTTATGTGTGAATTATTTCTGGATTGCAATTAATGTCAACGACACGAAAAACAATTGTGATATTTCACTTTGTTATGATAAGAAATCTAACCTTAATCGTGTATGCAATAGTTGGAAGGATATTTGTATTGGTTTTTCGTAAATGTTGTTGATGGTGAGGAATTTCAACATGAATATTTTGCGGAGGATGGCAAAAGAACAATTAGTAGAATATATGGTACTATATTTGGAAAGTAGTTCGCTGCGTAGTATACATATGTCCTGATACGTGTATTGTTTAGTAAAGCACAAGCTGATAATGTGTGTGGTCTCTGGTTCGAATCCAGCCACCGACGATCAACCAAAATCGCACTCCGGACATTGAGTCAACCTAGCCGTGAGTTGCTACCTAAGTCAAATCAGCAGAATAGTGAGTATCCGCAACGCATAGATCCGAAAAGGGCATTCAACAATCGATGCCATCTCAGAGGTTGTTGGGGCTGTAGCAAGAGCGGAAGAGGCATGCCATCAAGCCAGGCCGGTCGTCCTGCTGGTAGCACTGGGCGTATAAAATGCTTTCAACTCGGCGAGGTGGACGGACATACTCCGGGCCCTTGAGCAGACCTTCCGTATCCCAGGCTACATGCTAGCCATGATGCGGGACTACCTAAGGGACCGCTGGTTGCTTTACGACACTGACGAAGGAGTCAAAAGGAGACCTGTTACCTCAGGTGCGGCACAGGGGTCGATCTTAGGACCTGACCTCTGGAACATCATGTACAATGATTTGCTGCGCCTGGAAATGCCTGCGGATGTGTTTCTGGTAGGTTACGCTGATGACGTCGCGGCGGTAATCTCTTCCAGATCTGCGGAATTCGCTCAACTCAGACTTAACCAAGTCATGAGGAGGGTAGATCGGTCGATGACCGAACACGGCCTTCAGCTGGCAGTCTCTAAAACAGAGATTGTCATGCTGACGAAGCGGAGGATACCAACTGTCATACCCATGACAGTTGGCTCCGCTGGGGTCTGGACCAGCAAGTCGGTCAGATATCTGGGAGTGACCCTGAACACCAAGCTGACGTATTGGGATCATATCCGCAGGGCATGTGACAGGGCTCTTGTAGTCGTCACTTCGCTGAGTAGGATAATGGCCAACGTCGGTGGACCCAGTGAGACGCGACCGAGGCTACTGATGGTAGCGACCGATTCCATCTTGCTATATGGAGCCGAAATCTAGGGAAATGCGCTCCGAACTGAGACATTTCCGTAGCTCATTGCTATTGTCTAGCGCAGGGGTGGCCTGCGTATCGCCTGTAGCTACTGCACGGTCTCAGTAGAGGCTGTGATGGTGGTATCGGGAGCTGGGTAGAACTGAGACTCTGATGCACGCACGTGGCTCTGGACGGCTAAGCTAATTGGTTTTATTGAGCCTTGGCTTAACCGGAGCTACAGAGAGGTAAACTTTTACCTTTGTCAATTTTTGACAGGGCACGGTTACTTCAGGAAATACCTGAACAGAATGGGTAAGGTGGTCACACCGTACTGCCGGTACTGTGTGACTGAGCTCGATGATGCTCAGCACACATTCTTTAGGTGCAGTCGCTTCGTAAGTTTGAGGCGCACCATTGAGTCCACGATTAGCCTGGCGACGCCTGAGACGATCGTGGATGCAATGCTGTGAAAAGAGGAGAACTGGCGCGTAGTCTCAACATATGTTGAGAAAGTCCTGCGCATAAACCGGGAGGAGGGTTGCCTTCCCGACCCATGAACTGTGGTAGTTTCTGAAGTCCGTGGTTACCGATGGGTGAGTCAGCACGACCGGGTCGAAGCAGTGCTTAGGCGGGTCCCGACTCGGAACTTCGTGGGCTTGTAGATGGTCCTTTTTTTAGTGAGTCAAACCTCACATACCCCGTGGTGATAGGTTACCCGGGGATCTGGCAAGCAGGTTTTTTTTGCCATCTACACTAGGAAAAAAAACACATAGATAGATTATGGAAGGACCGCAAAATATAGAAAACCGGGCAAGAAATAATAAAAAATACGGTGCTGCTCAGCCTGAAGTCATACAAAATTTTCATAAATATGCAGAAATCACAATGTGATTACGTTGCCTCCTTGTGGTAACGCCAAATAATCTAAAGTCTCCCTTTATAAGAACCGCTTTGGTCGTGGACTGTTCCTATCTGTTGTGCCTGGGCTTGTTGAAACATTCCGTACTTATTCATTTTCACGCAAATATGTTCGCTAACGGCTCTGGGGTAACGCAACTATCTGTATCCCGTTAAATCCCTGATAGGACTTCGAGTAAATTCTCAGTCTCGGCATCATTAAGTTGGTGTTGTAGTTTCAGTTCAAGCAGTTTGGATTGTGCCAACTTTTGCATGGCATTCCTGCTTGCATAAATAGCTATGGGATCATTAAAGTGTGGTTTGAGTGGGGACATTTTCAAAACGGAAAATAATGATACAAACAACAAACTCGTCAGTTGAAAGAGCACCACGATTTGCTCTAATGTAGGGCGGAGAAAAGAGCGGCTTTGCCATCGAGGACAAACAAGGCCACGAAAAGCGGAGTCATGGCAAATAAGCCAGCTCTTTAGACAGCTGACAGCTCTGTTGTTAATTTGGCTGCGATTATCTCTTAAATTCTTCAATTTTACGTACCGGCTGCAAATATCATCTTGAAATATTCGATTAGTTATCAAATAGTGTGCATGGAGGCACAATAAAAATACAAAAAATAGGACAGACGTACACACAAAACGTTCGCCAAATATATCATAAATGACTATCACGTTTGTACAATGACACGTTAAAGTTTAGTCTCGATTGACATCAATGAATTTTAAATTCGATTTCGATTCTCAACTTCCAACTTTCAATCAATACTACAATGATTCTGTTCCACTTCCGTTCTCGTTTAGCAGCTCAACAATGACACTCGTCGTTTGCTACCACCACCACCACCACATGGTTAATGTTCTGAATAACGAATTCAAATTGTTTGTTTTACAAAACGTGAAGTGTAGCGTTTCAAAGTTGAGTTTCGAATCTGTTTCTTGTCTCTCTCAAAAAGTTTCGAGTAGAATTAAATCTCATGCAGGAAATAGAGTTTGAAATGAGGTGATTAGCTGTTGTCCTCGAGACTCGATTGGGTAGATTCGCGATTTGTCAAAGATAAGTCGACGGTTTCATGTAAAATTATTTCCAGGACGTTACTAATTTAAGCGCGAGTTTTTTTCTGATTTTATATAGAGCTGAATCATGATCATATTGGTTTTTCGAGCTTTTGTAACTATTCTTAGACTGGGTACCAAAGGACAAAGACATATTAATGTGTTTTTAGTAAAGAAAATGCTCAAAGTTGGCACTTCGGGAATTGATCACTATTACCGCTATCACTATTACTAGGCCATAATCTTTTGAGCCAGAAACTGAAGATAGTTGCGGCTATTATTTTTTTTCAAAATTATTAATCTCACCTTCGCAAGGAGTAAAATTTTTTCATATTTTTAGATTGTTGTTCGTTTGTGGCTAATATAATTTTCCCCAGCTAGAATCAGCGTGGTCAATGAAAAACTGCAAATGTTTTAGACTCTTGAATCCCGTACGTATCTTTACCATTTAGTGTATGGTTCCGAACAGCTTTTCAAATTTGAATCGATCGATTATTTGTTCAGTATCCTCAAACTTCTGTTTGCCCAATTCTCACAGCAATCTTATCTTATAGCAATGTTTCGGTCATCTTTAGTTCCATGATCGAACACGTCCTACTCATCTTGTACCAATTTAAACGAGCAGCACATCACATTTTGGTTTCGATTAATCCGAAGATAACGGGAAATGGTGTGTTTTCGACATCTATCATATGACATTTCATCATGAGAAGTCTTCCTGATGAACACCGGGATTAAAGTCGGGATACAAACAGTCTTTAGAAAAGGCTGTTTGTACGAGCAATATCATTGATTTCTCTGTCGTCGTTGAGAAGAGCTTGCGAAAGGATACTCTATTACTAGTCGAAACACAATCATTTAATGTCGACATGGGTTGAATGAAATTGGAATAGATATTCCCTAATCCACTGATAAAGCCGATTCGTTTCTTTAAACTACCCATTTGCTATAGATGTCCTATTGAGTCCTCTCATATCTCGCAGAATGTTTCGATCCATTTCATTCGCTTTAAGGATGTGATTGGAAATGGATTGAATTACACTTAAATTTCATATATTTTTTTTGGATTGTCCGGGATGGGTAGAATGTTGAGATATTGTTGGGGAAGGGTTTAAAATAGTCTAAATCAAATTCATGATGAAAATCGATCGGTATACATGAACTTGCTTGCAGATATAGCTACGTGTTTATGATGGTGATTAGTTGTCCTTTAATTGATGTTGACATGCATACTTCCAGCGATTTGTAAGCACGTTGGCTTATAGAGATTACTAATAGCGTGACGTTTGCATTGCACTCCCAAATCAGGTTGATTTTGTACTGTCGACGGAATAAAGTAGAGGCATTTGCACTGGCCAAAGCGATTTGCTCTTCAGTTGAGGCAAAACTGTAATAATTATGTCAATTGTTTGTTAATAATTGCTTTGAAATTTCACTTTCACGATTGATAGTGTCAGTAGTGGTCTCAGCAAAGTTGAACATCTTTCCCTAATTTCATACACAAATCATAAGCCATATTTCAGATGAGAGTTGTTTTGGCTCTTACGACAACTCTAGTAAAATTTCTCGGTTTATAGTGTCTGATGAGAAATACAAATTATTCATTATGGAATAGCGGCCAACTACATATATTCGGCAATGTGAATTGTAGACAGTTGCCAATTTTGGTTAGCAGGATTTCAGGATTTTCCGCGTTCAAAGTGAATTAGTAGCGCCCGATTTGAATCTGAGTGTCTATCAATCCCATAGGCTAAATTATAGATGTAAATCGATTGCCTATTTCACTGATAGAAAAGAAAATGGATGCGGAATGGCTATCGGTGTACCCATATGTGAGTGAGCCTTTTTTAATACACACACAACGGTGCTCTCTCACACGAAATTCGTAGCTGAGGTCACACGGATTTCGTATGGCCGTGCGCAAAAAATCGTTATCAAAGAATTACATATAAAGAAGGTCTCTGCGTGTTGGGTGCCGAGAATGTTAACCGACGAGCCAAAGGAGAAACGAGTCGACACTTTGAAGGTGAATCTCGAAAAGTTCCAGGCAGATCTGGGGAAGATTTTGTCACATTTCGTAGCCATGGACGAGGCCTGGGTACACCATTTTGATCCAGAAACTAAGCTGCGATCGATGACCTGGAACGACCCTCTTCACCGACGCCAAAGAAATTCAAGGTGTCGAGTTTGGCAGAGAAGGTTACGCATCAGTTTTTTGGGACGCTGAAGGAATTATTATGGTGGTATATTTGGAAAAAGAAGCCTGTATATCAAGCTCTTACTACGCAGACCAAATGAGAAGATTGCGGGAGGCTTTTAACGCAAAAAGGCGCGGCAAAATGCGAGCCAGAGTGCTGTTTCATCAAGACAACGCACTGGTTCACAAGGCTGATGACATCTTTAGCTCTGAAATTTTTCTTATTCACAATGTCTACCGTTGTGAACATAACCGTTTTGCAACTATGAAGTCCGATGGTGGTGGGGTGCTCATTGCAGTGCTTAATTCCGTTGAAAATAATCTCTGCGCTGATTTCGTTCCCAGTCTTCCTGTTGAGTGTGTAGCAGTTTGTGTGTCCCTGTCTATTAAATCCTCGTTGTTTGTAGCCACAATATATATCACTTGTAACTCTCCCTTTTCCACATATGAACGATTTTTCTCAGAGGTATCTTTCTACCGAATCATAAACTTTCCTTCTTTGTCTGACTTTAATGTTCCATCTGTCCAATGGGACTCTGGTTTTTCCCGTATTGTTCTCTCTCATCTTATTGCTCTCTCTATCCCTAATGTAAACAATAAGATCCTTGACATCATCCTTTCCAACATCGAACCTTCGTCGTTTTTGCTATCTCCCTCCACAACGTCTTATACGAACCTTGACCCCCATCACCCTCCCCTCTTTGTAGATATTGCCGTTGATCTATCTGCTCGTGCTAGAGTTTCCAATAAGCCTTGTTTCAATTAAAAAAAAATCAATTTTGACCTCTTAGCTCTCGATCTCAACTCAATTAATTGGTTTGGTTTGTTTCGAGGACTTGACATTGAAATTGCGGCAAAGAAATTATATTCTATTCTCTTTGATTTAATCACCGCTCATACTCCGATCTTCCCCTTGCGTAAGCGTAATGATGCTCCTTGGTTCAGTGAGAGTGTTAAATGCGTTCTAGATACTAAAAATGCAACACGAAGTAAATTTTTGAGCTCTCATTCCGGCCAAGAATACACTGATTTTTCTCGTTTAAGTACTGCTGCCAAGAATCAAATAAGGCTTGCTATTCACAACTATCTATCGCACATTATATCTTCTCTGCTTTCAAATCACCCTAAAAACTTCTGGTCATCTTTCGCTCTTGAAAATCCTCCTCTCCTATACCTGACTCCCTTACATTTAATATCACTGCTGATCATCGTCAGAGTGTTAGTGATCTCTTCGCACTGCTTTTCTCTTTTGTATACTCTCCCTCAATGATTACCTCTTCTTATAGCGTTTTTTTTTATTTCCATCCTTGTCTCTCTTCACTCTCAACTAATCCTTTTGAAGTTGAATCCGTTATATCGTCTCGTGATTCTAATTAATCTCCTGGCCCTGATGGCCTTCCTAACTATTTTATGAAAAATCTTGCATCTTTCTTATGTGTTTCCCTATCAATTTTATTTAATATAAATCTTTGTTCTGGTAAATTTCCTTCCTCCTGGAAGCTGGCAAACATCATCCCTATTTTTAAATCTGGTGAACGCAACGACGTCTCAAATTATCGCCCTATTTCTATCCTTCCCTGTTTTTCCAAAATCATTGAGCGTATCGTGTTTAACAAAATTTATGACTCTCTTAGGTATGCTTTCGTACCTCAGCAACATGGTTTTGCTAAAGGTCGGTCCACATCTACGAACTTCATTGAATTTTCTCCTGCAGTGGCCTCGGCATTAGATCGGAGCTCTCAAGTTGATGCTATATATACAGATTTCTCTAAGGCGTTTTACTCTGTCAATCTTGAGCTTCTTCTACTCAAATTAAACCACTATGGTATCTGTGAGCCTCTATTTTCTTGGATATCTTCGTTCTTAATTAACCACACCTGTTTTGTCTCCCTCTCCGGCGTGTCGTCCCCACCGTTTTCGCCATATTCTGGTGTACCTCAAGGATCAATATTAGGACCACTATTATTCAATCTCTTCGTCAACGATCTTCCAATGTTTTATCGTCATCTTGTTTGCTTTATGTAGATGACTTAAAATTATTTCAGGTAATCGAAAGCTCAGATGATCATTCTTCTAGGATGATTTGAACTCTCTTACTGCTTGGAGTAACTCTAACTACCTTTCGTTAAATGTTTCTATTTCTTATTCTCTGAAGTCCCAGACTTATGCCTTTCCTTACTTAATATGTGAATCCATCCTTGTCTCAGTGGAATATTTCACTGATCTGGGGGTAACCTTTGATCGTAAACTTAAATTTGATATCCATATTCGTATCATTAGAAATAGTGCCTCACGGATTGCTGGCCTTGCTATACGTTCCTGCCATAATTCTTTTATCATTTTTAAATGTATTAAGATATTTGTTACCCTAGTGTGTTCCAAACTTGCATACTGTACTTCTCTGATGTCTGTCTGGTGTCCTCGTTTCACATATCTTTCCGATACCGTTGAGTCTGTTCAGCGGAGGTTTACTCACACCCTACTCTTTAAATATAATCTTCTCTACATGCCTTATGATGAATGCAAATCGCTCCTTAATCTCCCTCTCCTAGCAAAGCGCAGAGTTTACCTGGAAGAATGCTTTCTGTGCAAAATTTGCCGTGGCTATTTGACTTCATCTATAGTATCCATGATTAATGAACGGCAGTGTGAGAGGCAAATTAGGTCCTCTGTTGTCTTTGATGTACCATTTGCACGTACCGGTACTGACTTTCATTCTCCTGTTTTACGCCTATTACGTATCCATAATGGTCTTTAAAAGTAGTATTCGTAGCTCAATATTTGCTGCTGATTAATTATTCTATCTTTGTCATTCGTGGCTTTGAATTGCATATTTTTAATTTTCTCAATTTTTAGTATCTGTTTTTATTTTCTATTTGTTATTTTCTGTTTCTATTTCTAAGCTATCCTATTTGTAATTGGGCTTTTTGCCTGTAAATGGATTGTTGAATAAATAATAAAATAAAATAAATAAAATCCAAGAAACAGGAATCAAGCTGCTTGAGCATCTACCCTATCCGCCAGATCTAGCTCCCAGTGACTTCTACCTGGTTCGTCGGCTCAAGGAACACCGTCGGGGCAAGAAATTTGAAGATGATAGCTAAGTGATAACCGCTGTTGGGGCGTTTTGAAAGAGTAAAGACAACAATTTTTTTAAGGGTATCCTGTGTTTGGTTGTTTCGTAACAAGATGGACTAAACGTATTAACTTGTTAGGAGTCATAGTTGAAAAATAAATATTTTTTGTTAAGTTTAATCACCTTGGTTTATATTGATTATCATTAATTTTGGATCAACCCTCGTAAATTACAGCGATTTGATTATTCCATTTGTAACCAGATTTTTATGTGATTTTTCACAGATATCTGAGATCAATAAGCGCATAAGCCAGTTAAAGCATTTGAAGGTGATTCATTTGTGATACAAATGATCTTGCATTAAATGGTCATGTGTATTCTCATATATAAAATGAAAGTAAGATGCAAGAAATTCATATAATTGTTCAATATTTTCCCATACCAACGATGCTCTCCTAACGCTGGTTTCACTTGTTTCACATATTCGTATCTGATTTTCACACTAATGAACAGAAGGTCCAAAATCGGACCATTTCTCAGCTGCTATTTCTAATCCATTCTCTCTTATATATGTGGCCTATTGTGTTTGAGAGATAACATTTTGATTCGAAAACATTCATCCAATTGATGTGTTTTGTCCAATTTCGAGTGTGCTAGTGTGTACGTTTGAGTGTTCTGAGCTGATTGGAATAACAGTTACCTCAATATAGCCCAGTGAAATCCGACATAAAAAAGGCGAAACTTCTGAAAAATTAGGGGAAAGCTGAATTTTGGTGTGAACCTTGGTACTGGCGTGTTGAACAAAATGTCAAAAGTCCCTATCGATCCGAGTGCTGCGTCACTTTTTATATGGGGTCAAAGGTCACCAAAAGTGACCTTTCCTAAATATCTCAGTAACAGTCACGTCTTCAGAAAAACAATGTATGACGAGTTTGTAGCTTAGCAAATTTCAAACAAAAAAGATTACATAGCCTTTTCCTGTAACCATAACCGTTTTTGAGATATATTGATCTAAACATTTGTTACTAACAGCACCCTCATTCTCATCGGCATGTTAATATTAACCGATTTTGATTACGACTTGGCATGTTTGCGAGTTTGTTTTTCTATGTTTAAGAGGCGCATAAAAAACACATGTACACAAACTTATCTACCAGACTCCAGGGTAGGTGGAAAAGTGTGCTCCGAAAAGTTCCCCCCACCCCCCGTCCCCCTTTGCCATAAAACTTGTAGGGCCACCTGTTCGCTACTCTCTTCTCCGAAAAAAAACTGTATTGCGGCATCATTTATGGGATATTTCACGAAAGAGTAAGACAAAATAACCAAATTGCAGGTGGAAATAGGTTTTGTAACATATCATGGGCCTAGGAGCATGAAAAAGCACGATAATATCATGGCATAATTCTGTAAACGCTCATTACTGACATTATAGGAGCTCAATCCGATGCAGATTATCCCCGAATAATCAGTTTTTTTACGAATCCTGTTATGGCTGCATAGCGCCAAAGGGGTATGACACGTCTCGAAACCAATTTGCACCTGAAATTACGTGACCTTGCCCTGATCTTTCATGGGATAAGACGGTATAGAAAAAAAAACTAAAAAAACCGGGTATTTCGGGGTGGTTCGTTTGCGGGGGTGGGTAGGGTGTGGGAAGGGTGTGGATGTAGGGCTGGTCGTGTCATGTCAACAATAGGCAATTAATAGGATAAAAAGTGATCCTACCTTGTTTAACAGTGGGCAAAGAGTAGGCAACGAGCTCATTTCTGAAGATTTTAGATGGATGCTCAGGGATACCGTTTTATGTCAAAGGGGGAGGGGGAACTTTTCGGAGCACACTTTTCCACCTACCCTGGAGTCTGGTAGATAAGTTTATTTATATGTTTTTTCTATACGCCTCTTAAATATAGAAAAACAAACTCACAGACATGCCAAGTCGTAATCAAAATCGAATAATATTAACATGCCGTGAGAAAGAGGATGCTGTTAGTAACAAATGTTTAGATCAATATATCTCAAAAACGGTTATGGTTACAGGAAAAAGCTATATAATCTTTTTTGTTGGAATTTGGCTAAGCTACAAGTTCGTCATATATTGTTTTTCTGAAGACGTAACCGTTACTGAGATATTTAGGAAAGGTCACTTTTGGTGACCTTTGACCCCGTATAAAAAGCGACGCAGCACTCGGATCGATGGGGACTTTTGACATTTTGTTCAACACGTCAGTACCAAGGTTCACACCAAAATTCAGCTTTCCCCTAATTTTTCCGAAGCACCATGTTAGATTTCCCCGGACTAATAAGACAAATCTTAAACAAAAGCATTTAACTTTTGAGGTGGTGATTTTGATTTCAATTTATTATATCAGTGGTTTCGAAAGTACGCAAACGGATTGGAGTGTCCTGAAAAGTGCCCTCACAAAACATATTTGTTTATTCAGTGATCTTTTGCGTATCTCGGCTACGGAGCTTCTTTGATATTTTGAAAACCGTTGATAAAATTTTATAAAAAATGTAGACCAATTTTAGCGATTTGAGCTAATTTCATCATACATATGTACATATGTCCGTACATATGTATGTATATTAAATGAATCAAAGAAATTTTTGACATCCAATCGTGAAGTTGTTTGGTATGCTTAGATTGAGCATTATGTTCATAACTTCGGAATTGTTTTCAATGGCTTACATATTTTAACTATTACAATACGATTTCGAATTCAATTGGCTTATTGTTAGAAAATGTTCCAATGAGGAAGTGTCAAGTTACAAAACATTTTCAAATATTATAATATAACGGTAAAATATTACTTATATACATATATGTATGTATTTCGATGACTTTATCGTTCATTTCAACCACTACTAATAGAACAAGAGTCATTTCCATACATTCACATGCATAATATGCGCAAAATCAACTACATACTAAGATATACTATCAAAAAATATATTTTAAACATTCATCTAAATATATCGAAAAATGAACAAAATCAAAATATACTCACCGCTTTCATATGAAATACATCGCCATGGTCGGTATGAATGAGTGCGTTGTCTAATACACCGTACTTAATATTTTTTGGAATATTTCGCATAAAAATGTTCTGTCAAAAAAGGTGCACAACTATAAATTTACTATTTCATTCGAATAAAACAAAAGAGTGTTGATTGAACATGATCCCAAACGTTTTGAGTTGGTTACGAGAAGATGCGTTTAAGGCTTTCTCTGCTGCTAGGTAAACATTGTTGCCGTTACCTTCTTTGCTAATATGCATGCAAATTTTAAGATCTGAGGCTACGAATCAGCTTTGTGTTCTTTTAGTGAAATATGCGATTTGGTTTTACTCTTCAATAAGCCAAAATAAGAGAGTTGAAGCGTTCTCGAAACTAAGTCAATGATATGTTGAGATTGAAGAGTACGTAATATACACGAGTACATTTATGCGGGAGCAACAAATAGTGTTGAATTCTTACATTTCTGATTTTTTTTTTAGCTTCTTACTCAATGTGCACTCACATGACAAACGTGAATTTAATATGAAGTAAAGTTTAGGCTTAGCTAAGCGCTATAATTTAATCTTAAATTTTATTAGTAAATTTATATTCGTATTTCGAATGTTTCGTTGTCGGTATTTTGCATGTTTACTGTTTCTGTTCTGCTCAATTCGTTCTAAGCAAATCAATCAGTCAATCTGTTAATAATATCAGCTCAGGTTTATGTAAAGAAATCTCGTTTCGAATCTTTCAAACACTGTTTGCTCGAAGCGGAATACATTCGCCTTGACATCCGTCACTTTCCTTTAAATGAAGAAAGAAATAAGAAACCAAAGTATAATGGTATCTAATGTAAAACATATTAAAATTATTCAATAAAATAAAAGATGTATCTGTAAGAAATTAATTCAAAATTAAAGTTGGAAATGTGATTGATTAGTTTATGATTGTTCAGTATTTTTTGGATTTTTGTTTCTTCAAACAAAATGAGATTACTGCATTCAGCACGTTCAACACTATTCTGAATGAATTTTTAGTCCGTTATTTGACAGTCGTTGAAAGATAGTGCTGAATGCCGCAATGTGCATTCAAGTTTAACTAACTAGTGAGGTAGAGTTGAATGAAGTTGATTTGTGTTTATTAAAATCTAAGGCTTAATTGAATTTTTATTACAATACTATTTCACCGTGCGAATTAAACTTGAATGCCAAAATCATTTTTTTGAGATAATATTGTGTAGGTAAAAATGTGTATAGGTATTTTATGTGATAATTTCATAGTAAACACGTAAATGTCACTGTGCAAATTAAACGGACATAAACGTAAATAATATTTAATCGAATGAAATTTCACTTTTGTAGAGTACAGTACTGTGTGATGTGAATTATATTTTGTGAATGAAATTAGTAGAATACATAATAGAACATAATTTCATGTTTTTAAGATAGTTTTGGAATAGATCTTATTTCATATGTAGCAATAGCGGGATTTCGAAAATTGGCTGCATTTTCTTATACATCTAGCTTAGTTGACTAGCTAAAAAGATATGAGTAATGGATTGTTTTTAAGCTCCAGCAAGTGGTTACCGTAAATAGTTTAGAATGCTCTTGAATAATATTATTATTTTTAAAAAGTTCGGACATGACAAACATTCTACAGATTTATTCACAACAATATGTAAGTGATAAATTAATCAAAAAGAAACTGGAAAGACGTGAGAGTAATGTTGGTTCATACTCGCTTCACAGCTACTTTATTTTTAGTACTAGAATATTTTGTATACATTATGAGACATGTGACACATTATGGAATATGCGACACATGATAACAGATGACAGTTATCCTGACATATGTCGATAGAAGAGAGTTGAATTGAGCCATGGCCGTATTGAGCTTAAGACAAGTGGTTTTCACGATGAATTCCTCATATTCTTTTAAATTTTTGATAAAATAAATTCTACTTTTTTGTTTTACACACTTACTCTTATAGTGACTAGTAAAGACATTCATAATATTTGTTTTGAATGCTTCGTATATGTACTAGAAATGATATTTGAAGCTGTTTACTGAGCTGATCTTAAGACGCCGCATTTAGTATCCACACCAAAAAAATTTGAAGCTAAGCATGAGCACGTGTTAATAAAGGAAATTATTTTAAATATGACATATTAGTAAGGTTTTTAGAATCCAGAATTACTAAACAAATTAGTTATGTCGGGTGAAAAGTGTTTCCAGTTTAAATTGCCATATGCTCTTTAAAATATTGGTCGCACCAGGAAAACTTGAAAAAAGGCACATAGATGGAAAGACTGGCAATTGCAAGGTAAATTCAAACCTCTTTGAGAGATTTGAACAAATGACAAATGGTATATTGAATTTTACAGATAAAAGTAGAGAGCAGACAGAGTTAAATTGGAAATTTTACAAACATTGTGTCTGAGAAATTAAAAAGTGAAATGTTCGACAATGAAGAAATAATTTATTGATGTTTTTTATGCAATGTATGAACTTTAAAAACTTACATGATATTGCTCTAAAACTACAGCGAAAACATACTAGAGTGTAATTGAGTGCGTCTAACGCAAAAGGCACTTTTTCGTAAATAACTCCGCAAGTTTGGTTGTTGTTAGTTTTTAAGTATCGTCCTTGATAAATTTTCAGTTTTAGGTTAAATAGGTTAAATTGGCGAGGGAAGGCTCAGGAGCTAACAATAGCCCCTCCATCACTATACCACGGTCAATCGCTGACGCCACAAGCAAACTTGATGCCACCGTATGGGCCAAACTAAACTCTGAATGGGAAAACAAGACGGACTCCAGGGTGGCCAGGACATTATGGCCATCACCTGATCTAAGCAAAAGCAGGAAACTGCTCAAGCTCAGTAGAAACCGCTTGAGAGTCACGGCCGGCTTGCTCACAGAATGGGACTCGCATCTCATGCGAACAGAATGGGACTGACATCCAGCAATTTATGCAAGAGGTGCGAGATGGAAGAGGAAACCATCGAGCATACGTCCGGCCCTAAATAATAAACGCCTCAAGATTTTTTGGTTCTTACCATCTTTCAAGGGTTAGCAGAGGTGGCCAGTACCGTCACGCTGAGTCAGCTGATCCAGTTTGGCGAAGCGGTCACTTGGCAGCTCTAAAAAGCCAGCGGAGGGTGGCAAATGGGCCCAAATTGGTGGCCTAATGCAAGCCGGTTTTTCGGCAGCCCTCTTTACTAACCTAACCTAAATAGTGTTCTGCCAACAAATGAAAACTTAAGGCCAGTAGAAAAGCTCGACAATGATAAAAAGGCTAAGCAGACGTCTAGACGGGATGTACTCAGAAGGTTAAGAACGGGGCAAGGTTGTAGCGCACCAATAAGTATGCGCTCCTAATTTGTAACTCTTCAATAAAGAGGAAGTTAACTATCGATTCTGAGACGAAAAATTAGTCATCAAACGGCATAAAAACAACAACCTTCTTGCAATTTCTTGTCACTGGACTTTTTTGTCAATGATTAGTGGTATTGCTAAGGGTTTAGTGTTATTGATTTAGGTGCTGATGAACAATGTCAAGCATAGCATCTGCGAGTACTGTAAAAATGAAGGCAATAGTTGTGAAGAAAGTTAACTATTTGATGAAAATAGTATTTTAGCGTTTTCAGTGCACAATTTTTCAATGAAAATTGTCATCAGTTTAAGTCTGATATGTGATTTTAGATTTCTTTCAAATTCTGATAACGTGAAGTGATCAGACCGAGACCGATTGGCACTGAAGAAGAGAGCAGACTTACTGAAATTAAATTTGCAATCGCATATTGCGCATATGTAAACGCGCTTTGTGCGCTAAAGTTGTTTGTTTACTTTCAACGTTTTTTTTGTTTGAATCTTTTTGTGACAGTTCTTACTGTTGTATGTATATACGTTCTCAGCTAAAGTAATCCAATCTGTGTGCATCAATAAAGTTAACGAGTATATTGCGTATTTAATTGCTAGTTATTAAGATCGTCCAGTGTAACTAGTGAAAAGTGAAACAAGATTCGTCTACATTTCTACAAGAGTACTCTTAAAATTTCAATATTGAAATATATCTGGTTCCAAAAGAAGAAGTGGTCTTTTACTTCGACTCATTTATTCCGTGTAATTATCAGACATAATTTTCTATCATTTAGTTGTGAAGCGAAGTTTTGACAACTGCTAATTTATTTTGGATAGAAAAGCTGAATATATTTCAAGTCATATGCTTAGTTGTCAAAGCCAGCTAAAATAGATATAAAATCTGCTAAGAGTGAACGATATTTACAGGCATGACACCTCATTAAATAAAACCAGCAGACAAAAACAAGATAAGAATATCTATTATAAATATTTCAAAAACGGGTTAATGCTAAACTTAGAAAAATGGAACTAAATTGTTAACACGGTGAAATTTGTACTTTAGGATCATCATTCACAGTACTGTACGAGCTTCCCGAAAGTACTTTATAACTTATACGTAACATCTCTCATTGCAAGTAAACACTTATGTTGACAATCGAACGGAACTTAAGCTAGTTTTGCTTTAAAGCGGCACAAAAGCAAGCATTTTTTTATATTTTTTTTATTTTTTTTAATCACAGTAACAGTAAATTTTGTGCAACAGTAACAAGCTCAGTTGTTGTGCCGCGAATGGATAAACATTCCACAAAAGCATAATTTTTTTCTCGATACATTGACTTTAGTAAATCACCACATTTAAGGCGTAGTTAAAAATTGTTAAAGCAGAATAAAAAAAAAATTTGTTATGTAGTACTGTTTAGCTTGTTTGGGCGGAATTATATTATTTAGACAGAAATAGCTTATTTGAACAGAAATACATATTTATCGTTCGGGAAATAGAGGAAAGTGGAAGTATAAAATTGTGAATATTAAATATGGTTTTACTGACCATAGCTTTCAAAAGCGAACATAGGTATGTACATTAGCGTTTTCAGGGTGGAGCCACTCATAGCCAATATTTTGTTTTTGCAGTTCTCACCTTATCAGTATCAGTTTGGAGGTGGTAACAAGACTGGGGAAGATGTGCGGTTTGATTTCTGTCACAATCTTCGCAAGCCGTTATAGTGCCATCGGTCGATGTTGGATAGTATGGCAACGTGCTTACCGTGTCCTGCTTTGAAATGAAATTGATTAAAATGACTTGCTTTTCGCACATTTCGAAATTAAATTAATTCAGTTGACCCATAAGCTAACATCGAGGCTAAATATTTATTGAAAAATAAGATTCTCATGTTAAAAATTTTATTATTCCAAAATGATCAATTTTCAGAACTGAGGAACATCTAGTTGAAGTCAAACGACTATTTAAAAATAGTGATGATTGAAGCCGTCCACCCTTCTACTTTTTTCGCTCTAAACTATACTGTCGCGAAAAAGAATTCACTTGGTGAAACTACTTTAGACCTTAAATATTTCTTCAATGTAGCATCATTTCAAGTAGAATTGATTTTAACTTGTGTTCTGCAGTCAAAATGAAAACAACATAGAAACAAGAAGTTGGAAAAATTTGCGAAATGAAAATCCTAGTAGACCACTCTTATTTTTGCTCATTGTAGCTTTCATAATACAGACTGGTTTCTTATTTACTGTAAACCTCCCGAATCAAACCAAATGAGATGCTCGCAAGTCGACGACAGTAAAATCGATGCAAATAGTTACACAAAGGAAGTATTTACAGAACTCAATTTGTAAAATCCTTCGACGGCACAGGACGTCTTCTGCGGCTCCTGGAAACAGGACGTGGCAAGTTTACATAGCAATATACAAATCTGATGTATTTTTGCTTGTAGACATTGATGCTTCAGGGTGTTTGTTTTGCTTGAACAAAGTCACGTCACTGGGCAAATTGATAATCACTTTCAAAGGATTTAATGGCGATGGTGTTTGGTGACGGATAGTTTGTGAATTATGTTTACAATGTCTATTATGTGTTTAGAAACAGTTTTAGAAATAAGCCCATCTATACGGGATTTTCAAAATTGAAATATTCTGTAGATGAATGGCTTTATTTTGGATATAAGGCTAAAGTACCGGCAGAGCTTTGGTGCTGAGAGAGTTTCAGAAACTATTACCAATAGTAAAACTGCAAAGGAAATGCAAATACGTCTAGCAAGAACGTAAGCGCAATAGGTTTTGGTGCTGTGTTTCTGCAGAATAGGTCTGCTAAAGAGTTGAACTGGTCAGTAGGACCTATGAAATTACGACATCATTTATGACCTAATACTATAAAAGTATTTTCCTTAGACTTTCCTTAAAAAGAAAATGTATGCCGATAAACCGCAAACCATTGCATACTTCAAAGAAGCGAAACAACTCTACTCTCCTGGAAGCGAGAGAATTCGAGTTTGGTAGGTGTGTAATCTTAAAAACTCTGTTATTAACTAGAACTTATCCTCTTTCGGTTTTTATTTATCCAAATTTAACAAATATGCTATCTGCAGTTCTAAAAACACGAGAAAATATTTCCTTACAAATTCTGTTATCTTTAATATATGCAGAAAAGGTAACCAACTGAGCCCATTCATTTGCTGACTAATTAAAGGATGTTCCAGGACCAGATTCAAGGACACAATTACAAATCCCAAATATCCAACAACAAAACAACGTCTTCCTCCGAAGAATTGCCATTCAAGTCGTAAATGTTGATATTATCCTCTGAATTTAAACATTGCTACACCGAGACCCACACACCTTAAAATCCTCGTAATCCTATCTAACCGCCTTTTCATTGAAAATTCACAATAAGCTGCCTTTGTCTCTTTGCAATCCCAAGCAAGTATGCTCATAATTATATCAAGATGCTCTCTTCAAGCGAAATTTCAAGATCCGAAAAAACAATTCAAAGCAATGAAAAGACTCGCTCCTCTTACGGAAATATTGATTTTGTAATCTCATATTACAATCTGAAGATACATATTTCGAGGCGGCAATATTCCAAGTTCCTAAGGAGCCACTCGAAAATATACTTTCATAGAACTTCATTAGCATACATATCATATGCAAAAACCTAATTTGAGTATGGATAAAGCCTTTACGATTTTTTTTGTATTCTTGCACGCGTCTTATTCCGTTCTTTTGAAGGCTCATCAAACTCATGCTTCTTAAAAACGTGTTGACATTTAATATCTACTTATTAGCATTGAAAACATTTTCACGTTATTGAGAACGGAAGCATTTTCGGTTTCTAATGACAGCAGTTTGTGGAACTTGGTAAATGTTTTGCCATTGTCAGCTGGCATTCTAAGGCTTATTACAAGCCGCACACTAAGCCGCATAATAGGACTATTTTAAAGCCAAATCTTTTATAATGGCATTATTAGTCATTGCAATGTGAAAGCTAAAAAAAGATATGCAGAAAACGGTAAAACTTAGCGAGCTTATGAGGGAAGTTGAAATTTTCCTCAATTTTATGTATTCTACCGTAACAAGTTTGCTCACATTTAAACCAAAAATGGAACGGCCAATTTGAAAAATCACCCAGTTCAATTTGGTAATGATGAACATTTAGACTGGATTGTCTAGCATCATTTTCAAAGGCATATTCTCATCCTGTTAGCCGCACTATTTTTGTTTATGGTGTAGGTATTTCTGATTTACCTTCGATAAAGCTATTAGGTTCCAATATCTCCAGAAAATTTAGCTGGACCGGCCGTCTTTTCCAAATTGCGAAAAATGCCATTCCTTCAGAGAAGCAAGAAATACTTTACTCCAATAAACATACCGCGTATCTACAAGACTCTCATAAGGCCAAGACTTGAGGGAGCTACATATGTGAGCTGGGGTACGCTGCATTGCTGCAGTGGAATTATACAAAGTCAAATGCAAAAGCTTTCAAGCTCCAATGAAAGCATTACTTCTCGTATTGAATCTCTCTCAATGAGCCTTTTACACGAGATCCGAAATTGGGATTTGGAGTATACCCGATTCGTTTAGATTGCGCTGAATATCATAAGCTACGTATACAACGTGATTTGAAAGTGGTCTCAAAGCGGCTTGAGATTAAAAGAGTGGAATCAAAACCTTTAGGCAACCCGTTTACTTTCCATTGTTTCAATCTTATTCCCTAAATCAATCCACATTGTATACTAGGCCATTGTGTTTGTGTGTAAACGATAGTTTTGTGTACGTACAAGGAGATTTCCAATATGGCGGCTTCTGACGGTCGCTGTTCACATCGTGTGAGCATGTACATCTAATGAGATTTCCAATATAGCGGCTAGTGACGAACACTGTTCGCTTCGTGTAGGCGTTCCCATGCAAGGAAATTTTCAATATGGCGACTTCTAAAGATCACTGTTCACTTCGTAGGACCATGTACATGTTAGGAAATTTCCGATATTGCAGCTTCTGACGATCGCTGTTCACTTCGTGGGAGCATGTACAAACAGGGAAATTTCCAATATGGTGGCTTCTAGCGACCGCTGATCATTTCGTATGAGCGTGTCTCGTGAATAGTAACATCGCCACTTTATGCTGCCGTATGTTCATGAACCATTTGCGATTATGGTTGTGCGCATTAATGCAAATAATTATACTTTTGCTTTCGTTTGACAATAAAAACCGAAGGTTGTCAAGGAAAATATATATGTATCTATATATAGATATAAATATATTAGCACAAAATTTAAAAAGGTTTTTCTCCGGATTGCCTGATCCGATCGAGCTTAAATTTTCAGGAGTTGGTGTATACAAGTTGTAAGACGGTTTAAATTTATAACAAAAACTGTTTAAGGCATTTTGCGGCAGCGAGTTGTTTTTTTTTTGTTTTTAGCTGTTTACAATTGTGGCATGTTCGCAAACATACAAAAGATTATTAAGCAATTTACAGGACATATTAATGTGTGTTAGATATGAGTTTGCATGGATTTTGGTTTCAATCGCTAAAGCACGTACGTATACACAAATCCTTTAAACCATTAGCCGTGCTGTTTTTCCTCCAAAAATGCAAAAGATTCATTGATCTTCACAGTCGAATCGACATGTAGAAATTTCCTAATCTCATAGGAGCGGTAGCCTTTCACCAAATTACTTTTATTTTCAGTAGCTGCTAGTGGTGTTCGTGAGATCTCTTAGATTTGAAATCAGATGAATATGAAATTCAAAGAATATATAGGCCTTGACTGGGAGCAGATATTATAAAAATTTGATAAATGTGGCAATGGTGCTATCTAGAAAAATGCTCAGCGAAATTAATATCCTCTGGC
This sequence comes from Nemotelus nigrinus, assembly GCA_947369275.1. Classification (NCBI taxonomy): domain Eukaryota; kingdom Metazoa; phylum Arthropoda; class Insecta; order Diptera; family Stratiomyidae; genus Nemotelus; species Nemotelus nigrinus. The sequence continues at coordinate 15,111,807 of OX376373.1, read as the reverse complement.
ATACTAATAGCGAATAATAATGATATTTTAGTGCAAATATGGTGAAAATGTTTCATTTTGAAAAACTTTCGTGTTGATGAGGATGGAAATGCAAAAAAAATGTTCACTGTTACTTTGAACACAGTCATTGGACAGAAACGAAATCCATCGGTTAAGGTAGTCCTAACGTGAAGTTGTATACTAATGTATTATATAACGAGGAGAGTATACTTTTGACTTAATGAAACGCTTGAAATATCATAAGCGGCTTCAAGGGCATGCCCGAAAAAAACGCGACAATAGTTTCGGTAATCGGCCTCTCCGTTATTATAACATAAAATGACGAACGACGCCAGCTTACAACAGCGAAGGAACAGGAAAATTCATAATATCAGTTCTATAAGCTTTCAGTTTCATTGGCGCACTGGCGACGATTTGATCAGGAACTCACAAATACACGACGTTGAGCAATCTCGATAGATATTTTGGAACGCTCTGTAACGTATTAAACCGAGTCATTTGTGCTTACGCACTTATATTAAAACGCGCAACGTAAAATAATTGTAAATTGCGCATTGTAAAATAACTCACGGGAAGAATATCGTTCCAAAAATAACATGTTACTGGAACATGTTACTCGTCGCAAAATATAACGCTGGAACGTGTTACTTATGTTTATCGTTATTTCCCATCTCTAATTTGTACTAGCAGATGTTATGAGCGTGTCTTGTAGACACGCTCTTACGAAGTGAACCGCGGTCGCCAGAAGCCACCATATTGGAAATTTCCCTGTGTGTGGAAATGTCCTACTGAAAACAAATCACAATCTACGTGTTTGTAAGCCAGACCGCCGAACAAATTTCTATGGTTATACGAAATCGGGATTTTAAACCGATTTTAACCCGAATCTTGTGTAGCTATACAATTTATCTGGTATTTGCAAATCCGGTAAAAAAAGAAGCAAAAAACCGGTATTTCCAAATCAAGCTCATGAGGAAATTCCGTGCATGTACACAGTCAGTAGAAATCGGCCTTAAGCTCACAAATTCAGGTATACTCCAAATCCGAATTTGGAGTCTCGTGTATCGTTAAATTTCACGACTCTATCTTATCTGAATCAATACGATTGTGGAACCTGCTGTCATTTGCTGTCAAACCCCCCAACAAAAGACACGAAAAGCGAAATATACTCAGCTATCTCCTGTAATCTCAGCCCTTCTTCCGATCCTTACCTTAACTTTCCTTCTATCAATTGCTATGATTTATGCTCAGTGTTAACGTACAATACGATGATCAATTTATTTTGTTTTACGGCAGGCTCATTTGCAATTTTAACAAAAACTTTTTTACTATTGGGAATCTAAAATAAAATCATAATAATCAAGCGTGGTTAGGGATAAAATCGACGTGAACGATGAAATAGAATAAATATAAAGACGAATTCAGCGTATGCATGGATTTACGCTTTCGAAAAATGTGCCCTCACACTAGATGTATTCCGTTGGGAGAGTGTAGGGCAATGATGGATGCTAACTGGTAAGGTCCCTGGATCGAATCCAGTCGTGGACGAATAACTATGATCACACACAGATTTGAGTTAGTCTAGCTATAAGCAGGTACTTGACACAAACCAAATGCAAAGTGAGATGTGGAAATAATTACATGGAATATAGTCATCACTATCTTCAAGCCCCAAACCATCAACGGTTTGTAAGGCAACCGCTTTGCTTTTGTACACATAAAAAAATAGATTTTGGTAGCTATTTATTATGACTTGTGTGCATACTCAATTATATTAATAACACTTATCCAATGCAACTTGCTTCATTAGCCGGAAAAACAAAATCGATTTCTACAAATCGATACTTTCTCTGAAACTAAACCCATACCCAGATCTCTTCATTTTTCTAGTCCCATTCGATATCTCGAAAACTTTGACTATTTGATCCGATGCCAACTGCATATCAAGTGAGACGAATCCAATACTGTGGTGTATTATCCTATCGTTTCAAGATAACTGTTTCGACGTAATCCTAAAATCTTCTCAGCACAAGCATATCGTGGACAGTTAAGGCAATTCTGTCTAGTTCCCTGCTGTTTGACTCCACACATGCACTGCAATCCGGGACGATTTAATAAAGGAATGCCAGCCAAGCATATTTTACATGATGTAACCAAGTACGAATGCATGCTCGTCGGAATGTCTTGGCATTGTTACAACAACCTCCTTAGGTTATGCTCTTATTGCCGTTACCAATATAAAACTCATTAAGCCGGCAGCATTTACGCTATGAGAATATTAAATTGTCGTCGTGGAGATTAACGTAAATCACCCGCCACGTTAAAAGCTGGCGTGAGCTTGTCACGAAATGAATGTGATGTACGATGAACGTTATTGGAGCGGGTCTGTGACAATGTGTTGCAACTTATTTTATGGTGGTTCGCTAACTAGTCGAAAGGAGGCATAAAAATCTCATTCACTTTATGTGCAACGCTAATTCCAAGCATCGTAGGGATGTAGTGCTCGATTGTGTTGAGCACACCAGGCTGCATTCTCGTCGCGTACATCATTCATATTAACTGCTAGTAAAACAAATTGTACTTTGAAGGCAAACTTAGAACACGCGATTCTCATATTTCTTAGTGAGTGTATCGTAGTGAAGCTGCCAGAAATATACACCGAAGATTAAGCGAACTGACTTCCCTAACGTTTCTGAATTGCTTAAAACGAAACTTATGCTCATAAATATGTCGCCAACGTTCCAATTAAAATTATTGTAACATGACAGGACGGAAAATGGCAGAACAATCGAAGTAATATGGCAATATGGACGCCATTTTCTTCTATGATGCACCCGCTGACAGTAATTTACAGGCGAATTTATCTAGAAGCTTAAGATCAAAACAATCATCGGTCAAATGAATTTAAATGTATTGATATATTTTTATGATTATAATAATTTGCATAAAACCCCTTTTGCCGTTCGATTCATTGACGAAATCCCTAGAGAATGTTGAGTTGATGCTGCTTCACCACTTTGACAGTAACAATAGCCATATTTCACATCTGAAATGTCATAAGATTGTCCTCAGAACAGAGAGATTTAAAGAAATGAAACAAGCGTATACATATAAGAAATTTAGTGAAGCACCAAAGATAAAATCTGGAAGATCATAGATCATCGTAAAAGATTCCATCGCCAGCAATATTTGCTGATAGCATCTTCTATGGTCACAGTTTCCGCAAAGACGAGTACAGCGTCAGCTGGAAGCCCTACTATGGCCTTGACTGGGGGAAAGGATGCCCTCTCGCAAATCGTCACAAAAGAGGAGGAGGGTTGCACTGAAAAAGAAAACTCAAGGTTTTGCTTACGAGATGTCCGCAAGTAGCATAGAAGGAAGGAGTGCTGTGTGCTCTGGGCTCTGCAAAAAAGCTGCGATAAGAGGAAAAGCGGTCGGCGAAAGTGAACAGGGAAATCCATGCAGCAAAAACTAAAAGGAGTTTCCTACGAAACTAGATGGCTGGCAAAGGATCCTCAGAGTCTACTTAAAGAAGTGAGGGAAGGGTTGGCTGGTGATGTTGATGCTGTCAGTTCGCAGGAGAAATGTCTTGAACGATTGATTACCAGTCAAGTTATATAAACTGAACTCCGCCAACCAGGTAAAGATCTCAAGCAAAGACAAAAGAGGGCTCCGCATAGAGAGTCGGTGTTTTCCGGTGTGAATCAGATGAGATGTCGCTGAAAAGCAATGAACGCTTGCTTAAATTGGAGAAGCCAGTCAGCTCAGCCTCCCAATCAGCCAGCGGAGACATTAGTTCTGAACAACTCCATGTCTGAAGGTATAAGGTTTGTTCAGGTCAGTATGCAAACGCTTCGTCCTTGCTTGCGAAAATTGCCAAATCAAAAGCATTTTTCTACATTGTTTTTACATTATAGAGGAGCCGTAGGTTCGAGGAAGCAGCATCTACGGATTTTGCCCAGTTAAAAAGGCAAAAACCATTTATGATGAAAGATTAAGGAAGCCGATGGTTTGTGTTTTGGTTTTCAATTTGCTTGACAGCACCAGTTTTCGTCACGCAGTACTAGAAAAATGACAGGGTGAAATGCACGATTTTCGCTTCAGTTTACTTCCCTTTCGATCTTTACTCTCAAAGCCAACACAGAAGCTCAAAAATCATGTTCAGTGCACGGAATTGAAAGTTCTAATAGACTGCGGGGCTAACTCCTAGCATATCAGATAGGGCAGCAACAAATATAACGCTAGAGGAGACAGACTTTTCGTTCTAGAAGCAGTATTGGACTTGTTTTTGCTGAAGTTATGAGCTATTCTTTTATAATTTCACTTTTTAGAAGTGAATAAATGATATAAGTTCTTTATTGATGGTATAAATGCCGTACAAATGCCTCAAAAGCCGAAAGCAGATGAATTAATATCGTGTACTAAATGCGCCCATTGTGGGCAAAGTTGCTTATAGAATTTTCATATTGGACCTATACATATTCTTTGAATAAAAATAGTTTTTACAGTCGTTTATCGTGTAAGTTTTTGTATTATTCATTGTGAAATAAAATATTAAACAAATTTAAGGATAACTTGTTTTGTTTTATGTAAAAAATTAAAATAACAAATGTAATCCGCAGAAACAATTGTTTTTCCCAAACTGTTAAAGATTTCGTGTCAAGAAACGCATTCTTCATTCTATTTCTATGTGAATTAGGTTCCTTTTCGCGAATGAAGTAAAAATTAAATAAACACTCCTTTCTTGCAAAAACAAATTATTGCAGAACATACTCCATACCCTAATATTCGATCCTACTTCGGAAAATCTAATCGCGTCTATCATCGGCTATCGAGTTAGTTGCTTTGTTGTTATAAAAAACTTGTTACTTTTTTGTATGTAAATGAAAACGTCAAGATTTAATCTTTCTAAACATGCACAAACGGAATTCATTTCAAAGCAGCTAATGCGAACATGGCAAGTAACGGAAATGTTATAGTCAAATGCATCATAAACGCCACCACCATTTTCCATGTTAGATTTGGTTGAAATCAAATTTAGCAATATCCAGGGGGTGTGCAGTGTTGAGTTTGTTACGGTGAATTCGTTTGCAAGTAATTGTGAATCGCTGAAAAGATATTCAGCTCTTCTGATTAATTTGTGTTGATTTTGATGTTTGCACATGGCAGTATGTCCGAATACGTCAAATTGATGTTTGTTTTTGTGGTGGAATTTGATTTCGAAAATATCATATGATTATCAATTTGAAGCAGGTTAGAAAGATAAAAAAAATGATATGGATAGTAAAAGCTTTGATGGCGAATACAGGAAAAAAGTGATTGAAAATGTAAAAGTGTAAAAATGTATTTATGAATTTTGACCGTTTTTATATATATATATTTTATATGTTGAAAAAAGAGTATCTTTTGCATTAGAAAATGGTGTTGCATATATATAACTACCATCAAATCAGAGAGAAACTAATTATATTTTTAAAAAAGTGCAAAAGCATTGATATAAAAATTGGTTGTTCAGCTTCGTATCTAACTAGAACTACTTTGGGAACTACGTTTGGCATTTTACTACTATCGAAAAAGAACGTTACCAGACATCACGATTTCAATGCTACGGAACAAACGAGCTAGCTATTTTCTAGAAATGAAATTAGTAACTTGTTTTCAATCACAACCATTTCGTCCTTGTTAGAACTTGAAGGTTTCCTATTCGAATACTTGAGGTATATTTTCTTCTTTTTTTTAAACATGCAAATGTTGCTGCCAATTAGTTAGGTAGCTAATTTTTGAAAATTCAAACCACTAGGAGATTGTAAAAAAAAGAATCGTGATGATTTCGTTTTGTGAAAGTTCAGATGTTTTTATCGAATTATTTATAGGAATATGTGAATTTGTATTTTATGTGGTTGCTTTACCGTTTTTTTGCATTGATCAACAAATACTTTGAAACAAAGGTCGATAATACGATTTTACAATAATCTAATTAAAGATTGATAGGATAAGTGCTTAAATCCAATGCATCTTATCAAATGCAACAGTTTGCAGTTCTCGCGAAATCTATTTATGGTTGATCGATTGGTAACTAGTTACTAATGCATCCATGAAACTTTCAAAAACAACTACTAACTTTACGATTTAATTTTTACTCTCTATATATACTATTTATAATTAGTTTAATGCAACAACGTATCGAATAATTTAAGAAATAATTAATACCTTTGTTGTACAAAAGCAACATTCGAATTCGGTTGGAACATCTGATTCAATTTTATCCTTCTTTAGTCCGTGCGCTTGTATCTTTTCGATGGCAACTTGACGTCGTAGTTCGGCTACTTCCTAAAATTGGGTGTGTATCGGGGGAAGCATTATGTTTTAAATTGTTTTGAGAAAAATGATGTATGTATATAAGGTTGTTTGTCAATTGTAAATATTTAAATGAAAATTTGGTTTAGATACTTGATTATGCGTAAAATATGAGAGTTTTCAAACGTTGCAACAATGCTACAAACGAATACTATACTATTGTGCTAGCTACTATCTAGTGTTAAGATAAAAGTTCAAGAAACAAACTTTCATAGGCATACGAGCAAGCAGATTATGTATTGTACGAATTCAAATATGCTGCGTTAGCAATTACTTGGAGAAAAGCTAAACGTATTAATTGAATTATATGTTGAAATTTAATGTTAAGGGAGGTATTTATGGTCGATATCCTACGTTGATGAAAATTCTGATAAAGGCGCGGAGAAGATGAACGAAAATTTTTGAGGTGTTCAATTGTGGCGATCTACTTGGAGGTACATTTTTTTCATTTTACAGTTTTCTAACATTTTCGAATGTGAATGCTAACTAACAAGAGCTAAAACAAGAGAGAGAGAGAGAGGCAAAATAATTGAACCAGATAGTAGAGCATCCGATGACGAGCGAGAATCCAAGTAACAACTGTTACGTGCGCAGCGAGCGTAGTTTGACCCGGCAAAACCGGTTTACCGAATTGGTATCATTACTACAAAGATAGTGCGGGTTCCTATTCTCTTAAGTGACCCGTACAAAACCCGGCAAAGTAGCTCGTGGATATTCGACAAAACTGAAAAAGTGGCAATATGGACCTGTGGGGCACAAGCGTTCCAAGAAGTTTTACTCGCTCAGAGGGGTTTGTTCGAGTCAAAGTTTTTTACAGCTGTTACATTCGAAAGATTATGGTGCATGGTTTATGACCTTGTGGAAGACGCGCGCGGAAAGTTTCCTGCCCTAACCGGTGGTGGCTTTAAAGACAGTCGAGTGGGGTAGCCAAACAACAAACGCGAGAGGCCAAATACTTCAGAAAACCTTTGCACTCCTCACTGTGATGCTCCCCAACGCCTGAAGGAAAAGAACTTTCGGAAAATTACTTTCAGAAAAGTCATTAGAGGATCGGGCCGACGTCATTTTGATTGGAACCCCTTGTTTTGAACGCGTCTCTTCATAACGGGTCAGCGAACAATGTACCTACCGTGATCATCAACTCCGCCGATCGCAAGTCGAACTTGTGACATAGCGGTCCCAAGCCCGGAGAAAGGAGGAGCGTTTCAGGTAACTCCATCCTCAGTAAAATTTGTATAGTTGCAGCCTGATGGCTGAATTGCACCTAAGCGTCTGAGGTCATTAGGGAGAATTAGCCACGTTGTAAGACCTGCAACATAGTTATGTGAGCTTTGGCACGCGACAAGTCGCCTGAAGCAACTATCACCAAGGCCCCCATGGAAATGGTTGAGCGATGTGCCGACAGCTCGTCCATGTAAAAATTTCATTCGTCAAGAAACCTCGAGCAAATGACTCGGATTGGACGGATCAACAACGATGACCACGCAAATGCACAACGGATTATTCTCTCGGAACCTGGAATGTACGCTCCCTGAACAAACCCAGGACCGAGAAGGCCCTCCTTTATCAGGTCGAACAGTATAAACTGAGCATTACTTCAGTCCAAGAAACAAATTAGTTAGGCTACGGCGAATAATCAATAGAATAATTAGGCGTAAGAAACGGAAATACTTTGCCAATTAGTCGGTGAATATTAATGTAAGCCTAGTTAGTAAGAACACCGAACAAGCGCACAGACTAGTAAACACTATCAAAAACGGCTACCAACCCAGGACTAGCCTCTGTAAGGACAAAGATGGAAGTATTATCAGCGACACCGAAAGTATTAACAAACGATGGGCTTCCTACTTCGAAGAGCTTCTGAATCCACAATCAAACATCCTAGCAGCAGAAGCTGAGCTCCATGGTGACACTGTAGATCAACCCCCATCCGCACAACCCCTGACAGTAGAAGAAATTGATCTCGCCTTGCGATCACTGAAAAGGAACAAACCACCGGGCGCTGACGAGATACCAGCTGAGGTACTGAAGTCTGGTGGGGCAGGTTTATTAAGTGCGCTACACCAACTACTGCTGCGAATATGGGAGACTGAGGTAATCACAGACGATTGGCGCACAAGCATAATCTGCCCCATACATAAAAAGGGAGATAAACTGCTGTGTGAGAATTACAGAGGCATCTCCTTAGTCTGTACGGCCTACAATATTCTGGCAAAAATCTTGGAGAATAGAATTAAACCGTTCGCTGGAGAAATCATTGGCGAGTATCAAGGCGGTTTCAGATCTGGTCGCTCAACAATCTATCAGTTCTTCACGGTCAAGTTAATTTTGCAAAAGTGCTGGGAATACAACGTCGACGTATACCAAATCTTTGTCGACTTTAAGCAAGCATATGACAGCATCGGCCGATGCTGCAGTTTGGTATACCAAATAAGTGAGACTCATAAAGATGACGATGACCAACTCCGTCTCACAAGTCCGGATCCAGAACAGATTGACAGATCCTTTCGAAGCTCTTGTTAAGTTATGATGCAATCTAGGTCAAGGATGCCAGCGCACTGGACCATCAACGTAGGGGACCTTAGCATTAAATTCGTGAACAAGTTAAACTCCACGTTTAAAAAAACTATCATAAGACCTGTGCTGCGAAACATGGACTCTAACCCCAGCCTCCGAAAATATGATTGACACATTCGAACGGAAAGTTCTACGACGGATTTTCGGGGCTGTTCGCGACCGAGACGGATGGCGCATCCGGTACAACAATGAGTTGTACGAACTGTATGATGAGCTGGAGGCCTCCGAAATCGTCAAACTACAACGGATGCAATGGGCAGGGCATGTACAACGGATGGATGACGATTGCATACCGAAACGAGTTATGAACGGAAGACGAGTCGACGGAAGACGAGTTACTCTCCGAATGACAATATGGCCTTCGAAAAGCACGCAATCAAAGAAGTCCTAAAAATTACTGCTGATGTCATTGCTGATGACAGATGGAGATAGGGAACAAGAAAATGGACAGAATGTAAACCCATGACATCACCACAGGCGTTCCACAAAGCTCTGTTATGGGGTCACTCCTGGAGGAAAACTTGTAAAAAACATTTTTAAGAAAGCCAACATGTGACCGAAATGTCAAACAATGAATTCTGTTTATTAATTTTTGATATTCAGCATTTGGTATGGGTTAAATCTATTAACAATCATATATTTCACATATCGTCATTTTTCTTTTTTTGAAGCAAATCAAAAATGACCAGTGGCAAAAAGAATCAGCAATCAAGATTATTTTACTAGTTTTGATTTTTCTTTTGTTTGGATTTTTGCCATATTTCACAGTTACTTTCGTTTTAAACCTCTCAATCAGTAAATTTTTAAACGGGTGAAAATTCACTTCGTTTACCTAATATTTTTCAAATGCTCACAAGATAATCTCTTGAATTTAAGATTGACATAAAATTATAAATTGTGTGGCAAGCGACTAAAGCTTTGCTTATGTTGATCTTAGAAGCGACGAACAAAGCTGCGATATCTGAAGCAAAGAAATGCGATGTTTCGAAATGGCACTTATACTTCAAATCTTTCCCATACAAATAAAATTAAAATAAATAAAATATTTATAGTGACATTTACTTTTCCATTTTTTATGCACTTTGAAACATCGAATTCCTGTCAAAACTCTTGAATGCGGTGTATTTAGCAAAAATAAAAATCACTTCATAAAAATATATGTACGAGTAGGTTTGTATAGTAGTAGTTACTTGAGATAATTGAAAAAGGAAAAATATGTAAATCACCTCTTCACTCCTCGCCTGTACGTACTAAAACAATTAAGAAATATATAAATACGACATACACATATAAGTTCTTATTGGTTTGTGGGAGAATTCTATATTGGTATACGGGAGCCGGGGAAGTCGCAGCTAAACTAAACAAAACAATAAAAATGACAACTAAGTTCAAGTCTAATATCATTTTTTTTTTTTTGAGAAAAAAAACTATTGATTCTACCGATCTACCGTCTGTTGGAACAAAATCTTATTACATCTATTCACCAATCATTTATTTCACAGAATCAGTGACATCAAACAAAATCTTCTAAGTGACAAACATTGAACGCAAAAAAAAACAAGAGAAATTAGTAGAAATTTTCAAACAACAGTACTCTCGCAAGTGTTTAATGAACAGAAACGACAATCCGATCACAACACCGAAGGCTACAATAAAACACTGGGGACACATTAAGCTCGTTTTAGGTAGCTTGAACAAAATACCATTGAAAATTATACAGAGCACGTGTTGTAAACATCAATCTAAGGTTTTACAAGGTTCTACGTTTCAAATGGAAATGCGTTACGTTACGGTTTTTTTCCGAATTATAAATACTTGTTTGGAGGATGCAAATCAAACTTACCGCTGGCGTGACCATCATCTGAGTCGGTAGCTGGGAGGGTATGTCGTCACCGGTAAGTGGCAGATTGTCATCGAAGTCAACATCACGATAGGCGTCCATGAGCATCAGAGCTTGGTGATTGTGTTGTTGCATCAATTGCTGATGTTGTTGTGGTTGCGGTTGTGTTTGCTGCTGCTGCTGTTGTTGCTGCTGATGCTGCACCAACTGATGAGAATGTCTTTGTTGCATTTCAGGACTATACGGTGGTACGGCTTCCTGATCAGGTACTGTGATTTGTTGCTGAATACAAACGACAATTAAAAAAACATTAGAAATTGATTCGAATTTGACAGTTTTGAACTGTATCCGGGACACAAACCTCTGATACACTTTCAGTTCGATGGCTAGCGACATGATCGAAATTCTTATAGCATCCGGTTCCCGTGTTGGATGGATTTCGACCGGTTGTCGAGTCACCTTCTGTACTATTCCCATCGGCCTGTGAGAGGTTATGTCCTGTGGGTAATCCGCGTATCGCTTGAGTCAATCGTTTCCAATTTAAAAGCGACTTATCGCGTTTTTTACGCTCATCTAATTTTTTTTTTTCATTTTGATTTTTTGATTTGAAGTTTTTTTAGTTTTTTTTTTTTTAAATATAGGGTAAGTAAAATTTTCGTTATTGAATTTTTTTTGTTAATTTCAAATATATTGTCGATTCAAGGCAAGATATTCCATGTTATTTGAACACATTAGATATTTTTTCAGTTTTAGTTAAGCACAATTGTTTGCCGATTTGTAGATTTGTGATATCAATGCAGATAATTTTTTTTTTTACCGAGAGCATTAATAATTTTTTTTCGAATATTCAGATTCCAGCGGATAGCGAGTTCAAATTTTTTTGTATTTTCGATTCCGAATCCAATATGATGGATTAACGATTCGATCGACGACGATTCGAAAAGTGTAGATGAGGAAAGAAAGAAGAAGAAAACATTTGGATTAGTTCGATTTGTAACTGGAACAAAATTTGATAGGTTTGTCATTTTTTTGTTTGTTTGTTTTGTCAAGCGGTACACGACATCAAATGCTCACAATTAACACAGTCGACGTGAAGACGAGCGAAGTATACATATTGATATATATATTTAAGATTTGGTTGTATCTACAGGATTGTATCATAACACAGTTTTGTAGATTGATAAAATACCCTTTTTTAGTTGAGTGTGATTCTGATTGATTAATGATCATTGAGGTATATTGCTCGATTTATTTTGGCGATGTCGATGATTCATGAGTGAATATGCAGAAAGCTGTTTTGAATTCGAAAACAAGTACGGCATCAGATGGTAAAACGGGAGTAAAACTGCATTCCACACAATCAAACGAAAACCATGATTTTTTTCAATTCAAACGATTCCGTGATGTTTGTAGAATGATGACTGAAACTTGATCAATGAGTGTTTTTCAAATAGAACAAAATTAGAACATGTGTTGATGTTACGGGAATATTGAAAACAGTTCGGATTCGCTTTTTAGTAGATTTTGGGGAAGATTTTGTTTGTTCCAATCATGCGCCCAATGTGGGGTAGATGCTTTGTAAAACTAAATGTACTACCGAATTATCAGTTAAAACTTTATTTAATATTTGACTATAATTGTATTTTAATAAAATGAGTTTTGTCGAAAAGATAGAATATTGCAGAACTTTGGAAATAGTTGCATCAATCATGTTGATGGAACGAAACCTGGGCTAAACTAGAATACGTGCCACCAATAGCCGTTAGACAATTTCACCGATTGTTTTTTATGTTTTTGTCATGTTCCCAAACCCCCCTACTTGCCTATACCTGTGATGACTCGGTGAGAGTTTTTAGGCGGCATAAAGACGAACAAAAGAAATTGACTATAAAAGATTCAGGAAAAAATTCCGAAAATTGGAAAGCTCTCGCAGAAAGTAAGTGCTCTTCAGCTCGCCAGAAAAGAATACCGCCCCTAAACAAGACAATTAGTAAGAAAAATTTGTGTAATTCCGCACAGGTGACCCCAAGTTTGTATTGCTGTGTTCTCGTCATGTGTCTATAGATAAGGCCAATGACACACACGGCGGTTTTACCGAAGCGTTTCCGGAGAAGAAAACCGAGTCGGTATAGTCATGCATTACTTTAGCATTGTGACACCGCGGCTTTGTTGCCTCTCGGTTTTATAATACACGACTAAACCAACCCGATTTTCTTCTCGAGAAACGCTTTGGTAGAACCGCCATGTGTGTCATTGACCTAACATAGCAGTGGGGCTGCTACTATTAAAAGAAGTAGCAATGTATACTTTTAAAACGTCGAAATGTAGGCATCGCTGCTTGAAACTGTATAAAATCGATAAAGTCAGCACGAAAAATTATTCTTGATTTGCTTTTAAAGTTGATCTTAGCTTAGTCTATTCAACATACGCCTTCGAGCGTTTTATAACGACATTCTTCATTAATTTTTTGAGTGCTTCGGAAATTTTAAGAAATTTTTAGGTTTTGACTGAATATAACAAGAAAATATAGTATAGTTTTCCGACACAATATCAGTCAAAATGACGATAAAGCCAGAGATGCAAAGAAAGAAACACAACAACAAAACGAGTTTGAATACAAGAAAACGTACGTGAGCAGTTACAATGATTCGATACAACTTTTATTGCGCAAACGCAAGCTTTGCTGGGCTGCAAATATTTTGGAAATTTCTAATTCCACTTGTTCCTATGAACGGTTTGGAAATGTGGATTATAGTGACATGATATTATAAATGAATATTTCGACGTAATCTAAATTCAGTTTTTCTATAAATACGAAAAAAAACTTTAATTTGGGCGCAAAATTTCAATACAATATGACAACTGACAGATGACATTTAATGTTGTGCCGCTTTCATAGTAACTTATGACAGCAGGTTTGCTGTTGATAGCCCATTCGCATCAGCTGGTCGGTTTAGAGCTAAATCGACTACAAATCTACCTGATTTGCGATACATTTGCCCTGGCTTTGGACAGTCGAAAGCAACCTGATTTACGATAAATAAATCTGGTTTAAATTAGGGTACTATTTTGAATTTTGTCCCGGTTGAATTTTTCTTAGAGCGTGCTGAATTCCATCATGAGGGGAGAGTAGGTTTGAATAAAATGTCATTCGAGTTTCGTTCTAAAATAGCAAAAATTGAACAAAAAAGGAGAATGTGAGTTATACAAAGTGAAAAGAAAATATTCTTGCATATTCCTTTAATATTTTCAACAAATTTCGCGCAAAAAAAGTGTGCATATAAATTTGAATGACATATCTCGCTTCAAACCTAAATCGCTTCCGCCAGTGCGAATCGCCTCACCTGATTTAGTTTTCAGCATTAAATCTATTTGATAAGCATTAAATCTATTAGAAGTGCAGTGCGAACGTACTATTAGGTTTGTATTGTAGTGTTCCTTTCATTGTATCTCGTGCCTAAATATTTGCATTATGCACAAGGGTAGTACATTTGGATTCTAAAACTCAGCTCTTTCTCTAAACGCAACCAACACTAAGCAATCGTTAATAGCATACATAGGTAGTATTTTGACCGAAAGAAATATAATCTAACAATTAAATGTGAACGTGGATCTTCTTCTTCGAAAACTTCAGGATCCTAGCTATTATTCTCATTGATTATTGATTGACATGGCTGCAAAATCGAGAATATATTCATCACTCTCAAATTAATCAATCGAAAAAACATTCAAATCGAAATTGTGCGTTTCTTTTCTCTCTTTCTCGCGGAATTAACTGTCTAACGGGGAAATTGATCGTTTCGAAGAGTTTACTTCGAAACTCCACCATTTTAGTCTATATCTCTCCTGTCTCTTACAGACGGAACAATCGAAACACTCTGCGCTATCTACAAATACGGCAATTATGGCACGAACAATATTATGCTAGTATTTCAGTGCTACCTTGTTAGTATGATAATAGTACAAAAGTTAATAAATATATGACTAAGTTTTTGTCATTTATGCAATAAAATGGTTCAAGTTTTACAAAATTAATATGAAAAAATAAACATTTTCATGTACGTCACATAGAGCTGTTGAATACTCCAAAGCATATTGTTATTTATTAGGTGGCACTTCTAAAATTGCTTTGTAATTCGCTCGGCGCAAAAATGATAAGTCACACCCTGGTAATATGAAAATAATTGATAATTTCGTTGCGTTTCTGAAATTGTTGCCTCGCATTTCAATAGCACATTTATATAATTTGTCGTGTGCTTTAAGGTTTTTGGTGAAAGTATTTCCGAATCGCGTGACTCATCATTCTATTCCGAAGTGATCGTGTGTGTGGTTCGTGGGAAATATTGAGTTAATGTAAAAATGAAACACACAATTCATTAGAGACATTAATCATTATCATTTCATTTTCTCTCGGTCATGCTGTAGCGAATGATTTAGCGAGAAGGGAATAGAACCAAGTGTGTGTGTGATGAAGAGATGCAAAAATAGCATGTAATATATATAAGTAAATACGTAATTAATCGGCAGAACTAGCACAGATTTGCACAAATTTCGAAAAAGGGCGAATTTTTTATTGCTGTTGTTATCATTAATTTTTTTTCCAGATTTTTTTTCGTGGTGTGTATTGATTGTTATTTGAGGTTATGGTTCGTTATTTGTATAATCTATACATACGCGCACTACATACAGCAACACTGATAACACAAAGTCCAAGCAAATCAGGACAAGAGCCTTTTGGAAAGTTGAAAAAACCAAATCGAAATCATACAGAAAAAGATGTGCATTGAATGAAGGCCGGTGATAGATGTGATCTATTTGTGTTTGCTTGCCATAAAATCACCAGCGGGATTAATTATGATCAACACCGTTTTAAATTTAAATTAAATTACTATTTCTCCGACAGGCATGCAAATTTTTATCTTATGCTGGCACGCAAAAATAGATCACTTATGTTCTTCACACTGACAATACCGTAATTAATTCACAATAACATAGACAGTACATAAAATGCATACCAGATCATGTCAAAGAAATGAAAACAAAACCAGTCACACAAAATCAAAGAATTTTGTCGCTTTGCTCTCAACAAAGCTAAATAACGGTAACCAAAACTCATATCAAGTCGATTACGAAGAATCAAAAACCCAGATTTGTTCGAAAGAAATTGGACATTTGCTTTTATTATTACTTTTGAAATTTCTTCATCGTTGTCTTCTCTTCTATGTCAATTTATACGTTAGTTTTGGAATGTTTTTTTCTTTTATTTATTGTTCAAATAACCTCACACTCTGTCTAAACATAATTAATTTGTAAGTGTTCTTCTTAAGTTTTTATCATACAATACAGACTATACAATATAACGGAGCATAAATGTAAATACGTTTTTTTTTATTTCACTAAAATTATTTCTTTACATCGTCTTATTGCGCTTTGATGCTTATTTCGGCAAATTGTTGGTAGTAAATAATTTAATATTTCTGTTTTTTTTTTGTGGTTTCGTTTCAGAAACAATTTCATCTTTAATGTACACATTATGCATGACAACTTCGAGTGGACTTTATCTTTCAGATCAATTTCAATACAATATTATCTATCATTTATCCTAAACTATCATACGTAATTGCTGGATTGTTTCGTTTTATTGACGTTTCAAGTTTTAATGTTAGGTGCACTCACAGGGTATTCTTGTTCGTAAAAACAAGGCTATCGTTTTAGACAGACTCGAAAAGGTTTGACGATATATCTATCGTTTCGATCGAGATTGGTTTGTTAAGCTAGTTATTAAAGTATGACAGTGAATTTAACTACAGATGACGCAGGCGAATGCATTGATTTGACGTTTTCTACCTTGTTGACGGTTTGTTTATTTGTGACGGATCGTTTTTTGTGTATGTTGATTTTGAAGTTTGATTGTCAAGGTGTTAAAAAAGTTTCTCGTTGTATATGTCAGATGTTGAAAACGCTATTGCAGTATTGCTTCAATAAGTGCAAAAAGTGCGGATGATTGATTAACAATTACTTTGTCTTGTGTGGAAGGAAGGGAGGTTATAAAAGAAAAAAAAACACATTACGTTTCTGGTTAGATCTTTCTTGAAATATAGACTGGAAAATGAATATTCGAGCAAAATATTGAAATTGTAATTTTCAGTGACCAACACCATGCTTTGGAGAAGGGCAGTTTTGAGTTCTAAGACAGGTTGGGGGTTCAGCTCTTACGAATACTCATGTGAAAGTGCTCAGTTTATAGAGTATGATCGAAAGCGTGAATACAAGGCAACTTGCTAATTGAGGCACTTCAGTAATTATTCCGTTTTGAAAATCAATAAATTATCATGCTTGTCACGTAAGGTCCGTTTCACGTGAAATTTATATCGAATTTTTCACGTGATATGGCTTTCTGGTAAAATTTATCACTAACAACATGTCTACATTTCTTCCACGTCAATTTAGAATTATCCAAATAATCTTCCAAGTGAGCGAATGACATGTGATGGCAATATCGTGTTTGAATTTTAAAATTATACTGTACCAATTACTCGGGCATGACGAATAATAATGAAATCATTCGAAAATTAAAATGCTTCATATTTGAATCTGTCAGTAATGAGATGAGTCTCCGTTTATCTGCATATTCAAAATTTCAATCAAAAAGTTAGCTTCGTGCGTACTTTAGTACTAGGCTTAAGGCGAGAATCAATATATACGCTAGTGTGCACGGGGCAGTGTTTAAATCTAATTGGGATATCAGCTACCTCAATTTGTCAAATTTTGAATTAAAACATTTGGTATTTGAAGATAGTGATTATGGTCCAATTTGGTTTATCCGTGGTTTCTTGGTGGGTTCTAATGAATCAATTCGTCATAAAAAGCCACTTCTAAAGGACGGTTTATACATCACTTATACACAGAAAAGTGAAGAGAAATTTATCGTGACTTACTAAGTACCTGCTCGAATTAACGCGGACTATCTGCAAGCGGCTGGTCAGCATCATCACTGGCCACTGTCTTGTAGCAGTACATGCCATGAAAATGGGACTCCTAACCAGCGACACCTGTAGACAGTGCCAAGAGCCGGGAGTCTCAGAAACAATCCAACACCTTCTGTGTCACTGTCCGGCACTGGGGTAAACCAGGCAGCGCTGCTTAGGTGAGCCCTGGCTGGTGGATCTCTCACATGTAGCGGAGCAGAGGCTGAAGAAAATACTTCAGTTCGCAAAAAAGTCCGGGGCCTCCGATGGCTGTTTGGACTGAACTTTCCTTCCATTTATCTGCTATCGCTACGGACCAAATGGGTCTATGTGTGGCCGTGAGCCAGCCAGTTAAACCTAACCTAACCTATCGTGACATGGTTTTTCCCGAGCTTCCACTTTTGACATATAGTGACTCACACGTCTAACCGGATGACGAATGGAAAAAAATAATTATGCAGTTCGGTATGAATAAATTCGATAGAAACACCATATTACATATTAATCAAAAGGAAATGTTGTCTAGTTTTATTGTTTTTTTTTTGCAAAAATTATGAAAACAAACTATTAATTCAACAAAATAATAAAACTTACTCCAACTGAGAATTTAATGTCACACGACAAACCGGATAGCCCATTTTATAAGCTGCTGTAGTCGCATAACGGTACTTTTTAAATCAATCAATCAAGTGATTGCAACATACGATGATATTCATTTACGTAGAAATTATCAGTTTGTTTGAACTTCTCTCAACGTGAAGTTGTACTATGACTATTTCAAGGAAGCACAGATCCTTGGAAATGAGGAACCTTATTTTGCAGCTTCCGAAGGAAGAGAAAATTTTCAAAGAAATTTCAAATATTGTACATAGGAGCACTTCAACTGTACATAAAATTGGGAAAGATGGGAAAGATCCGGTTATTTCAGCAGATAAAATTAGAATTAAGGTTGAACAGAACAGGGAAAAGACAGTCTCCGTGAAAACAATTCGAAGATGCATAAGAAGTTTCGGATTAAATTGCCGAACAGTAACCAAATAATCATACGTTTCGGAAAAAATAGAAAGAGCAGATTATGCTTTGCCAAAACGCACTTAATTAGACCTCCTGAGTTTTAGAACCAAGCCATTAGTTATACTTTAATACAAATATGTTTCTAATTTTTATATTGCAGGTACCTTTTACCGATGAGAGTAAATTTAATTTGCAAGGATTCGATGGCCACCAATTTATATGGAGACGAGTGGTTAAATCGTGCTTATCGAAAAATTATAAGGCTAATTTTAGGCAAAGGGGAAGCTCTGTAATACTATGGGACTGCATTTTTCCTGCAAGAATAGAATTTTATTCAAAATATAATGGATCGATTTCAGTATGTAAATATTTTAAAAGCAAATGAGAAAACTTCTTGCAATAATTTGGATATTTTGGATAATTTTATTTTTTACCAAAACAACGATTTGAAGCATAAATCATATATTGCCGGTCCTAGTGGTTTTATAATTGTCCCCACGTATTAGACACACCATTTCTGTCCCCAGACTTGAAGATTATTGAGCATGTTTGGCAAGAGGTGGAACTTAGAGTACATAAAAATAACTCTAGCGCTTAAAAACTTCTAGAAAACAGATTTTCGAAGAAATTATGTTTGAATGACCAAAAAGTGTGGAAAGACTTAGTAGCCTTTTTGTAATCATATCAACCATTTCTAACCCAAAGTCATAACAACCATTTCTCGACAGCATCTCCTATAACATAAATGAAGAAATTGTTCAGTGCTGGCAACACTGTTCCAACGAAGCCGCAATAAGTCTACCATAACAAGCTCATACTTAAATCAACCTATACTTTGAATTTAGTTTTCATCCGAGGATTTCATCGAAATTTTCAGCGATTAAACGCTGTTTGAAGCTACCATCTGAAAAATTTTCAAAACTCGGAGAATTTAAACAGTGATTTCTTATTTTTATTGTCAATTCTTTGCATATGAATATATAATGAAAATGTCTGGTGCTGGAAAATCTGTATTAGCAGCATAGCAAAAAATATCACCAAATCTGCTTCACGTTAAGTTAAATCCACTCTGTGAATTTCGTTTCGATTGAATGACTACGCTGGAAGTTTTAGGAGTGAAAAGAATTTTAGGGTTTTTTTCGAAACTTTTCGAAACATTAATATTTGATGTTAACTGTCATTGCAGGATCACTCCCATTTGAAAATTTAATGACAAA
Source organism: Nemotelus nigrinus (assembly GCA_947369275.1). NCBI lineage: Eukaryota > Metazoa > Arthropoda > Insecta > Diptera > Stratiomyidae > Nemotelus > Nemotelus nigrinus. The sequence continues at coordinate 15,091,834 of OX376373.1, read as the reverse complement.
ATCACTTAGTAAAGAAATACCGAAAAATTGTAAAAATTGCCATAGCTGGCAGCCCTTCCATGATATTTTTACGAAATTCTTACAAAATTCGGTTTACAGCAAGGACTATTAACTGCATGAATTTGGTTTTGATTTCATGACTTGATCGGAATTTATAAGGAAAAAAGATTAATTTTTCAGAGCAGCTTTACGAGATTTAGGTGACGAAAATTACCATAGCTGGCAACTCTATTTTAATTTTTCAACCATAGTCCTATCAAATATGTCATAGAGTCAGGTTCAAATTCTGTGTGAATTTCATTAAAATTTGTGGGTTGCATCGGAAGTTACAGGCTGAAAAACAGTTTCTTTTCGCAGTCAAATTTCAAGATGGCACCACTGCCTGCATTTAAAAATCGCTTCTATTAAACCTGGTCCTAGTTAATACCAACATATCCTGTAAATTTTATAATAATCTGTTTGTCCAGTCATCAGTTCTCGTGAACAGGAGTTTCGAATGCTGGAAATAGAGGAAATTTGGTGATGGGTTGCCGTTGTTGTGCAAATCGGAATTTTGCAAATTTCAAATTGAAATGGTGGACAAAGGTTCAAATGTATCAATAATTTGAATTTTTGGTAAAAAAGCAAAAATTTCCCAGGAGGATTTGATGGAATTTTTTTCATGTCCCTGCCTTAGCTACAGGGTTGCTTGCACAGTCTTGAAAACCCGTCTGCATATAGTTTTAGTAAGCATCAATACGTTCTGTAAATTTCATTTTGATCCAATGTTTCTGTCAGAAGCTATAACAAATCAAAATTTGTAAAAAAAAATCCTTGCCTACTTTTAGGCAATCAGTGTTCACATAGGGTTCATAATTTCAAATTTATTATCATGGACAAGCATAAAACATAATTACTTGTTATTTTCGGTACTTATTTCTAACAAACATGTATTGTGACTAGAAATATAGGGGTACCTGAAAATTCACTAAAATACCCGCCGTCACTAAAGGGTTAAAGATATCTTAATTTTAACAAGTTATCGACCTATTTCCAGTACACACCTATGTCTTCTGAAAATTTCAGCTCATTCGGATTGAACACTCCAGAGCAAATCAGTAAAAACCTACTCAAATATTAACGACCTTAAAGCTGCAATTTCAGAGGCCTGGAATTCTTTGGGTCCTCAAATTTATCAAAATTTGTCAAATTCTATGCCAAGGAGACTGAAAAAAGTAATTAAGAAGAAAGGTTATGCTACAAAATACTATAATCAATGTAAACTTTAATTTTTTCCGGGTAGAGTTGTGGCGTTGAATTCGGAGATGGAGTAGTTTTTATTACTTTGTTGAATTAACATTTTAAGTTGTTATTATTTTTGCAACAAATAATAAAACTAGACAAAATTTCCTTTTAATTGATATGTAATCTGATCTTTCTGTCGAGTTTATTCACTCCGAACTGCACAATTGAAATATTTTTACATCACGTCATCCGGTTAGACGTGTGAGTCACTGTACTTAGCAGCGGTGGAAAAAGTTCGTAGTACAGGCTGGTCAAAAAACCTTCCTTAACTCCGCCATATTGATCGTTAATTACTTTTACGGCCGGCTTTCTACGAAACGGTCGTGTATTGACTGATTTAAGCGATTAAAACAATTGTTTGCCGGCAAACAATAGTCTAATAACGTACAGACAGCCTCTTATGTTAATTGTGAGTTTTACTGCGATTAAAACATGTTCAAACAAAAGGAATAAATAAAGATGGAATTATTATTATATTATTATCGCCAGGGGTAAAATTATCACAAATTTATAAAAAGTTATTGCCAATAAATATTCCAGTGTCAGATCACAATTAGAAACGTAATGTGCTTCGAAGGAAAGTGGACAGTTTGAAAAACAGTCGAAATTGTAGATTGCGTCAAGATACAAAGAAAGTGCGTAAGTGGAAGTGAACACAATTATTCACAATTTGCTAGCAAGGACAACATACTGAAACTCATTGAAAGCCAGCTGGTTGGCCCAAACTTGAATGTATTTAATAATATCGGAATCGTTGTATATGTCAGCTTAAAAGGCCCATTTCAGAATTCTTACTTAGCGTTTTATCTAGCGATAGTGATAAATCTAAGAGTTGATCTAGAAAAAGCATGAATTAATGTTTAATATCGTTATTTCTATCTTATTCAATTTACTATCTAAACATTTTGCTTTAAATTTCGTTGTTTTTTCTTTTGTATTTTGCATCTTTCTGATTGGCAATTATCTCTAAAATCTCGAAAACATTACTCAGTCTTTGTTTTGAGAAAAATTTGATTGGAGGGAGTGTTTTTTTTGAAATATCGGATATTTCCCGATGATTTTGAATTTCGCTTGTTGAACCGGTACTTACAATTTTGGATTTTTCTCAAAGATAGCTCTAAGAATAGTGAGTTACATGGATCTGGTCTTTTGTGAAAAATGATTCTCTCAATGTACGCCACTGTACTTGGGATAACTTTGTTAGGATCATTGCAATGCATAGTACAGATGTAATGTTTGATGTAGAAGATAATTGTCTTTAAAGCTCAATGCAATTGTTGTGGTTTGATTGAATTTTTTTTTGACGAAATATCATAAACCATATATTTCAAATGACATCACACAATAAACAGCAAATATAGCATAATCTTTAAAAAAAAATAATCCAATAGAAGTTTTGCAGAAGTTCCATCAGGGCTCAAAACAATCGAAAAAGGATTGGGGGCCGCGACTGAAGAAATAGCAGCTTGTATAGTAAATTTTTCATCAGGAACTTATGTTCACTGTTACATGAGTATATTCAAATATAATTAATAAATAAATTTCATATTCGTAGATCTAAAAGAAAATAGATTCAGTTTCTTTAACGGAAATTATAGGAAAAAAGAAATACGAATTAAATCGAAGTTTAATTCAATATTGATTCAAGCAAATAGATCCTGTAATGTAAACTCCACGCTCTGCCAAGTCTAGCAATTCTACCAGAGATTTACAATTAGTGATTTGTCATTCAAACAATATATGTATAAAGACGCTTGTGGTACGACTGACACGCCATCGACAGCTTTTGATAGTGAAACTCAGTGTTGTGGCTTTGGTGAATGCGTGTGTCAGATCGAAAAGCAAGAGCAGCTCATAATCATCGTACATATGCTAATTGGTTTGAAAATTTGCCTGGACTAATTTTGGAATTGGGCACAAATAACGAGCTTTTATCAGATTTTCCAAAATATAGAGACAATGCAATGTTTTTCTGCTAACTCTACATAAGTACGTATGTATTTGTCAATAGGCATAAGAATTAACACAAATGCGAAAATCATATTCTACGCAAGAAAGAAAAATTTAAATAAACAAAATCAATCACGTAAGCAACAAAGGTTAAGAATTCGTTCTTAAATAATTCTCTTTGAAAAATTGCCATTTCAAAAGTCAAATATTGACACGTCAATCTGTGATTGTCAATTCATTGTATGAAACAGTGGCTGCAAAACTTCTATGAACTATGGTTTTGTATAAAGTATTCTAGGCATAATTATCACATAATTATTGGATTAAGCTCTCAGTTAACAGTTTACAACAATATAAGTATACAATTCGTCTAATCAGAAGTTCTGATTTCAAGTAATTGTGTTGTTTTGCTTCGTGCAATTTCAGGTATGGGCTGGAAGCTGTTATAATATGACACAAGCATTCACTATCCTAAGCTAATTATACGAAAAAGAGCTAAATGCATAATAAAAACAGCAGCAATCTTCCTTTAACAGCTACGACTTTTGTTGTTCTTCAGATACTTCCGTCCGGTTTGTTATGATCAGAGGTTGATTGCGACTTTTTTCTTCTACAGGCTCTCAAGGCTATCTGCAGTCAAACATGTCATCCTCCTCCTCCTCATCATCCTCTTCAGCATTGTGTTCGTCGAGTATGCTTTTGTTTAGTTCCTGGATTCGAGCGGATAGTGCACGGCGTCGCGGCGTCGAGGACATTGGTTGCTGAGGTGTGTCTATCAGAACATTCTTATCACCTATTCGCATAGTTCAGAGATAGGAGAGATGGAAAGAAGAAGAAGAGAAAATGGTAAACGTGGGCTAGAAGTAGTGGTAGAGTAGCTGGAAAGTGTTTAGCAGTGTAAATAGAGTGGGCAAAGAATTGGTCAAATGACGTTTTGACCATGAAAACGATTGGCGTGGAATTGATTTCGTGAATTTTCTATCAAATTTTGAATATAATACTTCACAAAACAAATATTGAATAGGAAATTAAACGTGACTGCATAAATTAAGCACTAAACTGTCGACATGGTGACAACTTTGCTGCTTAGCATGAGACTTGTCAAAATTAATCTGATATTCAGCTTAGTTGTCATTTAGTTGCCATTTCAAATATCGCGATTCAAACCAAATATTGTCTTGTGATGTATTCAACTTGTGCCGAAATTTTCAAATTTTTTGTGTCGAATTTCGAATTAAATTTTTATGTCGGTGAATTCTTAAAATAATGTATCAGAACTGTGAAATGTCATGCTGGAAATTCTAAGTACGCATCTAGGTGGTGAATATAATTTTTCAAATTCAAATTTAGAATTTTCAATTAGCTAAGCATTTCTATTTTTTATTTATTTTTTTTAACTAGTAATTCAATTTGCCTGTTTTCAATGCTACAGGTATGTTAAGAAATTGTCTATAACATTCTAGAATGTGTTTGAGAGATGACTGTTTTGTTTTCAAATCGATTATAACGTCATGCAATAACTAGTTAGGCTCAATACAAAAATTATTGATTTCTACTCTTCGAAAAAATAATTTTGTTTTGGTTATTCGAACGTATCAAGGGATACCTAGTCATAGTAATATACATATTTAGTTTCAGAATATTTTTTTACTGGAATCTGAAAGCGTTCTAGTGCCATATGAATTCGAATGACCTTTGTTGCTTACGCCTCTAATGTTGTTTCTTTGGCTTAAAAATAGTTTCGAATTCCAATCATTTTAATCAACTTAATTTTTAGGTGGTTTTCTAAAGTATTTGTCTGTTTCGCTGGAACAAACCGTATAGCGATTTTTCAAATTTTAATTTAATAATATGAATATAGTAGGCAAAAATTACAAAAAGCTGCTTAAACTTACTAAATTTGAACGCTGAACAAACTATAGCTAATTAAAAAAAATCTGAGTCAGCAATGGTAAGCAAAATGATGGGATATGAATTAAATAATTGAAAAGATACTCACTTCCTTACTTAGACCAAGAATCTCAAAAATATTATTGCCGATCGTAGGCTGACAGGATTACGACAATCGCTCGAGACGATTTGAAGAAAATCAATTTTCCAGTGGGAGTTGGATTTGTCAGTTCTCAGCGACAGTGACATCAAAACAACTGGTGCTTGCTTTCTTTTAAGCGTTGTTTCTTTTGCATTATCGTGGAGAAAAGATGCGTCATTTTCGGACCCAATTTGTTTTTGGCATTCGTAGTAATTTATAGTATTGGTGTGAAATTTGGAGAGATTAATAGCCCGTTCGCACTGAGGCTAAATCAGGTAATTTTGATCAGCTGATCAGTTAAGAGCTAAGTTGACCACAGATCTATCGGATTTACCCATACATTTGTCTCGGCTTTTGACAATCGAAAGTTACCTTATAATCTAGTGTAAATCAGGTACTATTGAACCAGGGGTGTGAATTCGCAGTAGCTAGGTGAAGCAGCTATGGATATTGGACAGCCAAGAGCTGCTACGAAGGTCAGCCTTTACACAGGAAATTCAAAAATAATTTTGTTTGAATTTTTTTATTGTAATTTTTGCATTTTCGTGGATCAGTTCAATACTTCCATTGCACTTTGGAAACTGTATGAAATCTGATAGTTTTCAACATACAGCTGCACAATCCATTAAAATTTTCCTAACATATTTAAAACGTATCACTTATTTCCGGCTTTTGACGCCATATATGAGAAAAAGAGCAAAAAATAATCGTTGAAAATTTGATAATACAGGAATCAGAGCACCCGGCCTTTTGCGCTTCATGCTCGCCTTCTAAAAACTCAAGATGAGCTGCGCTGTGTACAAGCCAACTTAAAACTCGAGTTGAGTTTAAGTGTTTAAAAGCCCGTATTTAATTTATGCTGTCACTATTTTCAAATTTATTCCTCATCTCGTGTGTCACAAAAGCGCAAAAACTTCTTTTCATTTCAATTTCCAATTGAAAATGACGTTCAAACTGCATGTCAGCTGTGTACGCACGGCCATTTTGCCTTAGCTACTTTCTAGCTATCCTCCAGACTACGAGCAGCGAATAGCTGCTACCTTAGCAGCTATTCCGGAATCTTGGACGGGCTGTCAAATAGCAAGCATCAGAAAGTAGCTATTTCGTGACATTGGACAGCCAGAGCTGCCAAATCAGCAGCTAATAGCAGCTATAGCATGCACATTGAACACACCCCAGATTTACACTAGAATTTTTCTCAGAGCGTGCTGAATTCCGTCCATGAGAGGGAGAGTAGATTTGAATGAAATGTCATTCGAATTTTGTTCTAAAATAGTGAAAATTACACAAAAAGGAGAACGTGAGTTGTACAAAGTGAAAAGAAAATATTCTTGTATGTTCCTTTAATATTTTCAACAACTTTCACGCAAAAAAATCGTGCGCATGAATTTGAATGACATTTCTCGCTCCAAATCTAAATCATTTCGGCTAGTGCGAACACCTCACCTGATTTAGTTGTCAGCACTAAATCTACCTGATTTAGTCTACCTGAAAAGTGATAGGGAGTTTCGCAAACGACGTTGAACGCTAAGTGTTTCTATTAATTAATTAGTTGGTATAAATTGTTGATGGAGGCGTTGGCGTATACAGTGCTGCTTTTGGAACAAATTTTGGAAAAAAAATAAGGATTCGTCGCAATGCTGATTCAAAAATTGGTTGATTATACACATTTTTGTAAGTCCCTAGTCCTCTTCCGAAGCAAGCAACTCCCGTTACGCCTAATAATTGTAAGCACCTGCACCTAAACCCCACACCGAATGTTTCACTCCTTAAGCTAATCGTAGGATCAAATGCTAGCTAAATATTAGTGAAACGTAATACATCCTCACTTCTCGCTTGATCCGTGTTTCATCCAATTGCGATAAGTGCTTACAAGTGTTATTCCTTTCTACGATTCAATGGTGACAAATAGACAAGATAGAAAACGAACGGCATGGAGAAAAGGAAACGAAAATAATCATAGGCCTAGGCACAGCTCGAGACGACGATGACGCTGACGACTCTTTAGATTGAAAGGTTCTCAAGCGTAACGGGGCCGTTATGATTTTAAAAATATAGAATAGTGTGTATACGAGTGCTTAGACAGCCTAAGGATATGCTACCGAATGAAAAAGCTAAGCGTACCGACACATCCATGCCTAGGTACAACGGAGCTCATCTAGTTTTTGTTTTGCATGAATGTGTATAAGTGTCTTTTTGATTTTGTTGGCCAAACGTATGAATGATTTTGAAATTTTGTTAGCATCGAGCGAAGGCTGGAATGGGCTTTTGTCTAATATCAGAGTATTGTCTGAACGATGTTCCATTGTTTGCCACTTTATGCGCCACTGAACAGATTTGTTGTCTTTTAAAAGTGTAAATACACATATTGTTACTTGTGTGCACGCGAAACAATTGACGACTATGAATGCTAGCATCAATTTTCTATGAAATACGAATAAGTTTGTTGAAGTGATTTTATTTTGAAATGAAAAGTTATGGCAAAGTGAGTGCGGTTTGATTAGGCTTCTGAGTTGTAGACATCTTTTAGGCTAAATGCCAGACGATATATGTATGTGTGATGTAAAAATGTGAAAGGAAGAATTTCGACTTGAAGTGTAAACCATTTTTAGTTTTTACACAAAGAGGTTTAACTCCCTTTCATACTATCTTCTGTTGGAGTTGTGCACATATAACTTTGGTCCGACACATTGGCTATCGTCAATCCTCAGGATCATTTGACATTCCTATTCACACTTTTGACATTTTTATTTTGACAGTTTTTTCGAGCAGATATGCTCGATTTGAGTGACGTTTCACAAATTTAATTTAGCCAAGCCGTCAAATTCGTACAAAACGTCTACAGGTTCCATAGGGTTTCCCCGTAATACGCATGAGTTTGATTTTTTTATGAAGAATTCTCCATTTAAATGCGTTTGTAGTCGTCATTGAAGCGATATCGTGTTTCAACCAGAATCAACAAATTCACTCAATAAATTCACTCAAGACAACATCTAATTTTTACATTACAAAATATACATCTAAGAAATACGTTTTAATTTTAAAACGTAAACTTTGTAGTTCGTTCTCTAATTGTAAAGTTCCTGTGAGAAACGTCAGATCTAGAACGGAATCTGATTAAATTGAAACATTCAAAGTTAATTTATACAATCCCCTTTCACTATATTATCTATTCCTTTGAAAATAATGGCATCATTTTTAAATTCAATCTTGTAACTGTCCCGAATTCGCTCGTATCTGCTTTCGTGCCCTTCCAGTAAACCTAAAAGTTATGGCTTATTTGCACAACACCTCTACCTTAGCCACAACTACGAAATAAAATAGTACGAGCTGTTCCTTATCGCTGACTATACTTTGTTGGGTTGCATGTGCATTATAGACAATTCGTTCCTTTTAATGTTTCCATTTTACTTCGAGTTAGCCTTGAATGATGTCCCTCGGAATTTATGGGCATCGTTTCCAGTATGGTTCGTGTTTGGATAATTGAGGGCAGCTTATAAAATTAAGGTATGCATTCGACCATGGTAGATTTGTTCAGAAATAGAAGAGGAAAAGAAGAGAATTTTTCGTAGGGCTGATATCCGCCGATACAAATTGTTTGGAATTTCGTTGCAGAAACCATGAAATATAGTTTTGGAGATTACGATGATTTATCATCAGTTGAAGTTCATGTGGTTTCGCAATAGTAAGCAGCATACATTTTGCTGACATTGTGAAGTACAGGACAAATGTTACAATTGTGAGTGCTAATTTCACGAGTCTGAATGCTAACTGGATTAATTTATTCAGTTGTTTTTGTATTGTTTGTTATTTAGCATATGACGACTCATACTTTATTGGCTTATCTACCACCTAAGTTAATATTGGCGGGTTGCATTGAAAGTGTCGGTTTAATAATGAATCATCTATCATTTTAAGGTATTGAAGTGGAATGATGGTCAGTAAGGTATGCTCTCTACTACGAGTTCAAATTACTGCCGAATGCAGCGGCTGCGCAAAGGATATGTGATGCATTTGGGGTCGTTACTGTGTCATAACGCAGTGGCTGCCCAAAGGATATTTGACGCATTTTGGGGTCGGTACTGTGTCAGAATGTACAGCTCAAGGATAACTTGCCCAATTTCGCACCGGAGACAGCAGCTTCCATCCTAGGGCAATGTCTCGGATAAATGACACGGAGCTTGTTGCCGACATAGATGACAATCCCCATCAAACTTTCCACGAATTAAGTGTGAAGTTTCAGAATGACAAAAGCACCATTAGTCGCCATCTTCAACGTCTGGGGAAGAAACGATAGCTTGTCATAAACTTCCGTTCGTCATGAACTCACAAAAAAAAACGAAATGCAGCGTGTAGTGATCTGTACTTCATTGTCATTGCCAGTGGCGTAGCGTCAGAGAGCGGTGGGAGCAGTTGCTCCAGAGCACTAGAGCACAAGAGGCGCCATGTATCGACTTCAAAAAAAATTTCCCCCATTTTTTCGTCTATCTTCAAGAGATGTACATCATCCATCCATCCAATCAAGGATGCTTCAGGGCGCTAAATGTGCATCTACGCCACTGGTCATTGCGCAACAAGCCGGATTTTTTTTTGAATCGATAGCCTCCCGAAAGTATTGCGAAGGCCAGGCATTGGATGGTATCAACTGCTGAAATTTGGTTAAACCATTACGGCTGAAGTGTAATCTCAGCAGCTGCGAGAATTTCATAAAAATTTGTAACGCAAGCATAAAGCGCCCGTGAACGAGAAGAGAGTTCTGTTCTCCCAGGACAACTCACGATCACATACAGTTGATCTCACCAAGAACATCCTAAATAAAATTGGCTGGAGAATATGCTATCATATTCTCAAGACATTTTGCCATCCGATTTTCATTCGTTCGTTGGCCAACAGTTTTACATTGTAACGGTGACTTTTTTCAAGATTAAAATTTTATGTTTTATTTTTTTTATTTTATGTTTTCGTTTAAAATAATAAATGTTTTACTATTTACAAAACCGACAATTTCAGCATTACCATCTAGACCGAATTACTTTAACAGAATTCACGACCCAAAAGAGACTTTTCAGAGGAAACTAGTTCAACAAATTTTTATGTGTAACGTTAAGAGCTTTGGAATATCTCCTGTGTTTTTTCCTGTTTACCAAATATCACTTTATTATCAATCCTAAACTTGTTTTGACTATGGTCCGTTGCAACGTTCTTTCAAGGGAGTTGATTTTGAAACATACATTCAACACTGACACTTCTACAACATCATTATATTGAGATTTTCGCCGCCATCAAAACATTTTTTCTAATTTTTTCCACATAATATACATATATGATTAGTTCAGAAAAGAAAACCATTCTATTTTATAAATAAAAACAGGAAAACCACAACACTGGTACCTAATTTCAATGATTTTTCATTAAAGTACGAAATTATCAAAAGTAACAATAAATTCTTTGCCAATTTCTGATTTCTAGTCAACTTTTTTTTTTACAACACGTATGCACACAAATTATCACCAAGTATTTGACATTTCAGTGACAATTATTTGACGTTTCTTGCAAAATGCTAAAAAGCGTACAATGACATGAAGATGACGTCTAAATTTCATGTCGACGAAAATTACATTTACAAATTGATTTATCAGACATATGTTAGGATACCATACACGAACCCAGATGATAGTGGAAAAAACTTTGATGTCAATGAATCTAAAACTGCGCAAGCCTGGTTGTATTTACATGAGCATTGAAAACGGTTTCACTAGAACATGCAGAGGAAGCGTGTGATCAGCTGTCATGTGTATTTTTGAGGTTATATACAATGATATGGATGTAGTCAGTTCAAATAGTGAGTATGTGTGTTAGGGGGGTAAGCTTGGAAGTGTAAGTGAAAAACATAAAAACAAATGTGAATACTGTGAAAATAGAGAATATTGTCTTAGGACTAATATACTTAGAAGTAGTGTGATAGTGACTAGACTACTTGAGCGTAAAAAAGAAGAGACGAGTGACTTACCTGTGTCGACAATGACATCGATTAGGTCCATGCTCTTGGCGAAGGCGTCTCTTAGGTTGATATGATGGAATGACACGATGCTGCCCTCACGCTTGGCTCGATCCAGCGCCTCCCTACGCTTGAGTGCTTTCTCTCTACGCATCTGATTTTTATAAAATTCGGCAAAATTGTTAACGATGATGGGAATAGGCAAAGCGATTACCAGTACACCGCATATGCAACACACAGAACCAATAACCTTTCCCAGTGCAGTAGTGGGAACGATGTCCCCGTAGCCAACCGTAGTCATTGTTATACCCGCCCACCAAAATGTTTCCGGTATTGAAACAAATTTTGTTTGGGGCTCATCCTTTTCGGCAAAATACGCCAGCGACGAGAATATGAGAACGCCCATTGCCAGGAACAACATGAGTAGACCAAGTTCCTTATACGAGTTACGAAGCGTAAAGCCTAACGACTGCAGGCCCGTGGAATGACGGGCCAGCTTAAGGATTCGCAGGATGCGCATAATGCGAAATACTTGCACTACCCGGCGCACATCCTGGAACTGGTCCGTTGCATTTTTATTCGTTTCTAATAAAAATAACGAAACAAAATATGGTAAGATGGCCAGAAGGTCAATGATGTTAAGGCCGCCCTTGAAGAATTTCCACTTATCGGGCGAAGCACTGAATCGCAGGACATATTCGAGTGTGAACCACGATATGCACACGGCCTCGACCATAGCCAATTGGGGGTTATCCTGCGGAGTGCCATTGTTTTCGGACTGATGCTGAAGCTGCGGAATCGTGTTCAGTGTCAGAGCTATGGTCGAGAGGACTATGAACAGGATCGATATCACCGCGATCACCTGCAATTTATGAATGTCTATTGAATTTATTTTTGCTAAACGAACTCTCCAATCGGCTTTGCTGCCAGTCACAATCGTGATTGATTGATTAATTTTCTTAAAAACGATCCTATGCGGTCTGTTCTCTAGGAGCAGTGGGTGGCAGAAAGACAAACGAAAAACCAAAACAAAAACTAAAAACTCAATGCTCGAAAGAGAGTAGAGACAGTTGCACTAGTAGCAGATAGTCAAAAGCAAGAAATCATACGTACTGAACGCAAAAACGGTTAGGACGTTAGAAATGAAACGTTAATACAGTACAATCACAAGAAGATTGTTGGTCGAGAATGTTGCGACTTTGAAACTCCTCTGGTTCTCTTCCCGAAGTATGTTTCCTTCGAAACTTGTTTAGTGTTACCAATCAATTACAGAACACAAAACAATGTCATATTCAAAAATTATATGGGGTGTTATAAACTGAAACGGAAAACGATCTAATTCAGATGGTATTGATTGGAACATCGGTTTTCGGGAGTACGAATCTAATGGCCTGTAAGAATATTGTTTGATTGTTACATGTATGCTTTGTCGGCAAATCAAATTAACTTTGAATTTTCGGGCAAAATAAATTGAGAAAAAATGAAAAAAATTCGGCAAAAATGGCAATAGATGATATGCGGTAAGTCTGGTTTGTCATGGTGGAATATATATCGAGAGTATACAACTGAGCCTAAGCGTGGTAGCTAGGTTTTATAGTTTTATTAATAGATATTTCCATCAAAAGATTGAATTTTTGGTCATATTTAAACAGATTTGCGGCACATCCGATGTGGGATTAAATGCATGAAAATACGGAACTAAGAGTACTTTTGTACTAACTGTTCATCTTTAGAATAAAGCTGCATTTTTTCTGTAATTTTTTGGAGATAAAGCTATTTATTGACAACAAGGCTTCAGTTATTGAAATGATCAAAATGTTCAAATGAAATGTCAAAATTTCGAAAAAAATAATGCCTAATGGCATATATAGAATTCACAAACAATTCTTCAGTAACGGTTTGAAAGACACTGCAATACTTTTCCCCAATCACAGACTGACAGTAACCAATCAAATCAATTTGCCTTTCAATAAAATTGTCAAGATTGATTCTGCATTGATATTAAAATAAAGATATTTTCTGGGCGCAGATTCGTCTACGAAAAGATTTACTTGCCGAAATATAAAACTCGTAATACTTAGTGTTATTCAACCTACAAAATAATAAGTCGAGTGGAATGTTTTTCAAAAGCTAAATAAAATTTAAAAATAAAACATAATTATGGTTTTGTTTCCAAATTTCGGACGAAAAATAACGCTCGAATTCTCTAAAGTGACAATTGGAGTAATATTTAAAAAAAAAAACTCATTTACACTTTACAAAACTACTACACGAAATCTATCTAGTCGTAAGGATTTGATGAAACAAGAACAATGATGAGAATAAGGGTGTTATTTTTTGCGATTAAATCGTATTATTTTATGTCTCTAAGTTGTGTTGAAAAAATGACCAGAATGAATTACTATTTGCCTCTATAAAAATTAACTAAAATTTAACATCTATTGGAAAAATGGTTGTTTTTTTTCTTCAAATTTACACTACAATGCAGACACTACGGAAATTTGGCTATTATGACTAACACGCTGCATAATTATGTTTGGAATGAATTGTGTGATATTTGTATTGGCCAGATTAGATTGAAAAATTGATGAGAATTGTTGAAGAAGAAGCGACTCATTTTATTGGTGAGCCCGGGAACATTTTTCGAGTTTTCATTGATATGTATACACTAGCTAGCTATTGGTTGATAGATTGTTTCGAAAAATATGATGCCTTAATATTGCGGAGTATTTATTATTTAGCTAAGTATATGTCAAAGTTATTATTTAAATGTTAATGAATATATGAACCCTTGTGCTTTGAGAGGATACATCACATCACATATAGAGAGTCATGTCAAAAATGTTGAAATAGGATATCTGCCTGTCAATTGGACAAGGAAGAAAATGTTTGAGCGTTGATGGTGCAAATGATCGATAGAATTAGTTTTCCCTCCGCCATACGTCAAGGTAGTTTTCGGAGCTGGTAGGCAAATTTTTTTGAATAGTATTTCGGATTGTAGCAAACAGACACTTTCCACTAATGATTTCATTTTTTTATTCTTTAACATATCTTCCTGTAATTGTACATGACTTTTCTGCGGAAGATTGGCTGACAATTTTTAGCAAGCGAACCTGCAGTCGTGTTTATTGGAGTGGGTACATACTTTTACGAAACGACTTTTCGCCGGAAATCATTCAAATCACAAACTACAAAACGGTTTGATCAACTCAAATACAATGTGTATTGCAATTACCAGAATAAATGCCGACATAGCATATGAAAACGTACCGCTGCCATTCGGCCGTGGGCTTTAATTTTCAATGCACAGGACTGCAGTAGCGTTTACTCAAAATACAGGTTGGCTAAAAAGTATCTTTGCGACTGAAAATGTAATATCTTTATAATTCATGAAATATTTTCTTTGTTCCTTTTTTATTTCAGACACTTAACTTTAGAGATTACAATATGGAAAATTGTGTCATGACAGAGCAAAAAAAGGCAATCATTCTTGATGGTCATACTTTAAAAATGGTAATGCTTTTGGAAAATGCTTTTTTAATTGCCACTCGATGTGCATTACGGATGGACCGTTCCGACCGGAGCTGTTAAGGAAACTTAATAGTAATTCGGAACTGGTCGGAACGGTTCCAATCAAAAGTTCTTAACAGTTCCAGTTCTGATCAAACATCATGCGCCAGCGAGCATTCAAGGTATGCACCATGATACAAATTGCTCACGGAACCGATATGAAATCGCTAGCAACTCAGTTCCGATGCATCATGTAGCTGGAACTGGATTTGGAGCGATTAGAACGACCGATTGTACATTGATGCGACATAACATGATTGTTTTGTATAGGATGGGACCTCCAATCTGGTCTTATTTGAATAGGCCAATAGGACAAGATGGGCATGCATATATTTATGCCAACATTTTGTTCGTTTGAAGTGGAACTGGGGCGGAATGCGATCACTATCTTATCAATTATAGTAACAATTTGTTCGTACATTGATCGGCTGTTTTTTCATTTGTTTGCACATTAGTGTTTAATAAAATGTCTGTTTACCTTTGAAGCTGCTATTTGAGTTATAAGTGGGTATTTAAACTTGCTCCTGAGTAGGTACTTGCAATGTTTTTATTGTGCCTTTAGTGGCTACCAGATAGAACTCCACTTGCTACATACTCCAAAGGCATGTGGATCTTCAAGTTCTAATAAAAAAAAACTGGCAAAATTTGAAATAAGACCTATATTCACCACTGAAGAATGGCAAATTGCACGAGTTCTGTGCATTGTTCTAGTACCATTGTGTAATTCGAAGTTTGGGGTTAATTTATTCAAGCTACGAGTGGTAGAGCATCATGTGGTGAGATTTTGAAACATTGTCTTGGAACTTAATTCATATGTTATTTTCTAGGGATAATTGAAAATTTCGTAGTACTTGAAATGAACAAATATTTATAAGATTGCCCGTTAGGTTGAAATGAAAACTCAGTTAAGTGGAGGCATGTTGAGTGTAGTTACTACTTCAGTCCTATGTGAGCGTCTTATCTCCAAAGCAGGACTCATAACAAATGAGCGAAAGCTAAAATGCTTTTTTTTATATTGTAATTATGTAATTTAAGGTCAAATATTTGTGTTTTTTCTCCAAAGTTTACCTATCTGATCCCCTTTAATATATATTGTAGTAGTGTTTAAGTTAATGTTGAGTATTTTTTAATCTTTATAAAATTATTAAGGAAAATTTTGGATCACATAAATACATATTCACTTAATAACAGTAATGTTACAAAAGAAGTGGAACTGGAACGGACATCGGAAGATTTGCCCATCCCTAATGTGCATAGTGACAATTTTATGGAATTCGCGATAATTCTACAACTTTTAAAGTTTGTGCGACGATACTTAAATTTTGAGCAAAGCAAGCACGGTGCATATGTCAGACATTTTGGGCTATTGGGTCGTTAGACAAAAGGCATCAGAGAGCTCTGAAACATCAACACGATAACGTTCAACGCAGTTTGATATATTGCGTAGCACAATGCTTTGAATTTTGAAAAAATATAAAGTCATATTCCTAGAAGAAATTCAGGTGGTTCCACAGTTCTACCAGCTTTCAGAAAGTTGAATGGTACCGGAAGAGGCGCCCTGTCATCCAAATTGATGTGTGAAAAACAAGCAAAACAAGCGCACACATAATCCCCAATATCTCGAATAACTTTTATTACATTAACTTCGTGCTTGTGTTTGGTTTGGTTTGGCATCGCCTTGCGCCAGATTTATGATTCGTATTTCTTTGAAAATGCTGCAGGTGCTAATACAGGGTGGCTGATGAAAGCCGCTAACAAACAAAATTAATAAATTTTTTTTCTGCATAATTAATCGGCTCATTTTTTTTTGTTTTACAGATTGGTCCAAAAGTTTAACGAAAATGGGCGATCGGGATAATGAAACAAAAATTTGGATTGTGCAACGCTATCACGCATTGGAGTCTATGATTTCCGTTCAAATAGAATTTAGGTGCACGTTTAGCAGCACACCTCCTAGTAGATGAGCTATAATGAAGCAATTACGAGCGTGCGACAATCACTAGAAGGCCTCATTATCGAAATCCCTCAGTTCAACGCAGGAAACTATCGCTGCTGTCATACGAGTTTTCAACAAGGAACTTATCTGCTCAAATGGATATCCGCAGACAGTTCTGCGGATACAGTAAATACTTACACTTATTTTTTTATAAAATTCAATTAAGAAGCAAACTTTGAATCCTGCCAAATGTTAGATGAGGACAAAAATATCTTGAGCTGACGAGGCTCATTTTGATCTAGTCGGCAATGTTAGCCAACAAAAATTGTCGACTATTGACAGTAACTCTAACCGACAGATACTCCATGAGATGGAATTACATCTACTTCGAGTCACAGTGTGCTGTGTAGTTTCATCAATCTGCATTGGCTGGTCTTAATTTTCAAAGAAACCGGCTCTACAATTACGGTCAATGGAGATGTTGAAAGAGTTTTTTCTTTCCAGAACTATGACGGAAGAGTGACATCTACTCGCACAATGATAATGCTGGAGACAGACCGTAATCGAATCTTGGTTGCGAATTTCCAATGAGCTCTGAAATCTTCAAATCTGCATTGCTAGATTCGATCTGTCAGAAGTTGTCTTGAAAAATTAAAGTTCATGCTATTAAGGAAGCAAAAATACATCGGCTTTTAAGATTTCGCTCAAAATGGAAAGCACGTGTCGGTAAATGCAACATGATAAGGCAAAAGTGATTAAGAAAATAGCGTTCTTACACTGAAAAAACACATAGCGCCAGACGCCATAGTTTATAGACTTCTGCCGCCATGTACATAGTCGATTTGGGGATTGTGATAAAATATAGCGCCACACGCCATAGTACATAGGGGCAGACGCTATGCTTATAGCCCTCCACGCCATGTACTATAGTCCTCCACGCCATGCACTATAGTCCTCCACGCCATGCAGATGGCGTGGATGGCTATAGTACATGGCGTGGAGGACTATAGTACATGGCGTGGAGAACTATAGTATATGGCGTGGAGAGCTATAAGCATAGCGTCTGCCCCTATGTACTATGGCGTGTGGCGCTATATTTTATGACAAATCGACTATGTACATGGCGCCAGAAGTCTATAAATTATGGCATCTGGCGCTATGTGTTTTTTCAGTGCATCTGATGTGAAAAATACATATTTGCCGAGCTCAGGCGAATGCTGGCGAGCCTGAGTGTGGCGACTTTGACAGGTCCCGCCGGCGCTCGTGCGACTTCCAATCGGAGTGGGTTTTGAGCACGAGTTAACGCGATTTCGTGACGAGCTGTCAAATATGCCGTCCACATGTTGGCGGTCTCGTCTGACTTCGGCTCGCTGGGCCTCGGCCAGTACGTATTTGCTACATGAAGATGATCCAGCCAACAAAAGTCCACGAGCCTTCTCAGCTCTGAGCATCTGAAGGTAGATCAGTTGATGATAGGTGATGGAATTCACCTATCATCAACTGCATCAAAGATCATATTTTCTCCTATAATCAAGAAGCTTGCTAACATTTATACATCTCCTCACACAGTATGGCTGTGAGTTATAATTGTAGTGCCATGAGCCATATTACATGGCTCATGGCACTATGTAATATAGCGTGTGGGGCCATAATTTCTGCACCATGTAATTATGGTGCTAGGAGCCATACTGCATGGCTCAGGGTACTATGTACATAGCGTATGGGGCCATAAATAATGCACTATGTTACATGGCTCTGGGCGCCATGTGAATTTTTTTCAGTGTAGAACTGGCAACATAATCAGTATGTTGCGTTGGCAGTTTGAATGTTACTCATGGAATATTTTCTATCTCATTGAAGATTTGTGTTGCATGGAAGACTTTTTGAAGATTCGTCATTCAATCTCCTTGTGAGAGGAGTTTCGTCAATCCGAGCACATGCTCGAATCCTATGTTGAAAATTGTTTTGGAAAGGAATTCAGGCATGCAAATCTCGTTAATGTCTAAGCTTCGTTTTGACCCTGATAGGTTTTTTACGTGACGCAACTCAATTCAAGTATTAAGAAGGCGGGGTTGAACCGGAAAACGTCAGGTGCATTGACTGGAGTACCATCACCTTTTTTTATGTTTTCTTTGTGCTCATTCTCATTTGCGTATAAAGTCTCGAGTGAGTGCATTTTTTTGGAATATGTGACAATTTTGTAATGATGCTGCTCATTTGTGCTGCTAGATGCAGTCAAAATTCAGAAATTTCAATTAATTATCAAAGTACTCTCAAACCTAATGACGAAAACGCACTAATCCGGGTATTGAATTAATCCTTGTAAACGGTAAGACCAACTTAAAACGAGAATCGAAAATTTTTTGCATTGAGTAGAGTCGTCGAAAAGGAATCCGAGCCAGTCAGTCTCCAGTATAACAGTTTTGTTGCAGTTTGCTACAAGCAAACGATGGCTTTGCTAGCTTTAAGTTCATAAGTTTTTTCTCGAAAAAAATAATAACACAAATAGCATCGATGGCTATACGATGTAGAACTCACTGAGCAAGCAATTTCCGAGCCTGTACATATATGTTATTCATAAAATTTACCTCTTGTACCTATTTAATACCATCAAAACTCGAAAAATGTTCACAGTCTTAATTTGAAAATGTTATTATTTAATGCGCAACTCGTCCCATTTATTAAAAATTTCACCGTTCATAAAACACAAATCAAAATGATAACGAAGGCATCATCAGATATTTAATAAGAAGCAATAGCAGTAAGTTGTGGAAATTATGAAATGTGTCGAAGATACATAAGAGCAGAGAATAATCTTATCGTCGTTTTTATAATATTTTCGGGTCTGCAGTCGATCATGAATAAATATAAATTTTCATTCGTCGCGAAGACTTTCAATGCGAACAAATCGTTTGATTTATTGAATCTAATCACTCTAATGTAATTTAATTTCTCGATTTCCATACAATTATCTAATTCGGACTATTCATTAGTTTAACGGAATTCGAAAGTCTTATATAAAACCGATTGGTTTGCTACGCGTATTTTTGCTTCAAATTTCATAGCAGGAGTTTAAAAATCAGGTCATGTTTTTTTTTGGTATTCCACGAAGACAATGGACGATCTATAGGTACTAGTAATTTAACATGGAATCTCAATCTATTTGTATTTTACAATATGCTTGGAAAGAAATAAGAATTTGAATAAATTATAAATTTTAGAGAGTTAATGCTAACCCTGCAAATTGATGTTAAAAAAAAACGGGACAGGAAAGATAACTTTCAGGCCATCTAATTTCTAGAAAAATACAATAGCATTATTTCTTTCAATCAAAAAAACTGATCTACATTCCTTCCTTGTTTCTATGCAAACGAGACTATCATTACACTTCTTCTAGATTCTACTCAAAACTATTAATTCGGTGCTAATGAAATTAACGACTCAATCTAAGGCTTGAGACTTCAAACTACGAATCAAATGTTTCATGAGCCTTTGTTCGGTTTCAAAATTCCATTTACAAGTTCTATCGGAATCAGGCTTGTGATATAGAAAAAGCATGACACAATGCTTCGAACAAGTGATTTAATTATTTTCTCTATCTTAAATATTATAATACGTTCCATGCAAATACTTGTTTGACATAAGCTGTATTGTTTCAGTGTATTTTTGCGAAATTTCGAGCGCAACAGTTTGACTTTTGGTGAAATGTTCAGAAATTATTGTGTTTTGGTGATTGGATATTGTATCTCTTCGGTTCTCAATGCTTAATAAAAACCTCAAATCTAACGAATCACAACTAATCGCTGTAATTTTTACGCAATTTTCATGTGCATCAACAATGAAGTTAATATCATCATATAAGTACATTTTCTAGTCGGATTTGTATGGTGTTTTTATTGAAAACTGGAATGTGACCTAGTTTCCTACACATAATAATTCAAAACTTTAAGGATTTCAAAATTTCAAAATCTTAGCTCTAAATATTAGTATTGAAAAGCTGT
This sequence comes from Nemotelus nigrinus, assembly GCA_947369275.1. NCBI lineage: Eukaryota > Metazoa > Arthropoda > Insecta > Diptera > Stratiomyidae > Nemotelus > Nemotelus nigrinus. The sequence continues at coordinate 15,071,063 of OX376373.1, read as the reverse complement.
AGGATAATATTTTTGCGTCCCCGAATATTTACACAAAATTGAAAAACTATTTACTTTGCATGTTTTCATACAATTTTGAGCGAGTCCTACTAGCGGTCTGCGTGAGTTTGTTGAAAAAATAATATCTAATCTAAATTTGTGAAATTACTTCACGTTACTTATTTGAAACGCGAGCTTTAATACAATTATATTTATAATTATATATAGTGCTTTCCTATCGGGAAGAATAAATTTTATGCTTTTTTGTACGATATTTGATAGTGCGTGTAGGTGTTAAGTTTTGTTTTGTTTAAAAAACTATTACATACAATATTTACGAGAGAAACATATAACCAAGCCGAATGATGTGCATTTTAACGAATAACAAAATGTGAAACGTGCGGTATGGATAAAGAATATTTGTGAATGTATTTACAAAGTACAATATACATATTTATACTTATTAATTTTATGTACACAAAATCATGCTATGCTGTACATCGATATACCAAATGAATTTAAAATTCTGTTGCAATCAAACTTTGGATACTTATAAATAGGTGAGTATAATTCTGAACGCACCCGTCTAAATTTGCATACGTGACCGTTTTCAGATCAGTACGATTGCTGTCAGTTTCAGAAGCACATGTTAGTTTTAATTAATTAATGGAGTATTCGATAGCTCATTACAGCTGTCATAACAAAAAAGGAAGAGATTCTATGACTCATCTTTGTTTAACTACATACGTCGTAAAAACGGAGAATCGAAGCGAACTTTTTCGTTATATTTTTTTTCTTCGCTGTGCAACCACGATACAAAGTCTGCTGTTTATGGTGAATATGTGTCTCAAGAACGCCAAATAGCCGCGTTTATAACTAGCTGAATTTTATTCGGTTAATCCACCTTAATCCAGTACCACCAAAAATCTACTTTGAAGTTTCATTTCCATCCGTTCCATGCCAAGTCAGTCCAAGTCGGTCCTGGTAGTATACGCGGCTCATGTCTGCGAACGACAGGACAGCAAACCATTCCTGAAACGAATTATTACTGGCGACTAAAAGTGGATTCGTTCAGTGAAAAAGGTTATGGGACAGTAGAGTCAGTCAGTGATTGTGTTACAGATTACTGCATTTTATTACATCACTATTTGTGTGGATTTCACAACAACGCGTAATACCGAAATGATCGACCTTCGATTCGGACGCTGAGACACTGTTCTCTGAGGAGGATGTTGCCGGCAAAACTTCTGCAACGGCGGACGAACGGCGGTTACTTATAAAAATAGACAAAGCTGCCTTTACCAGAAAAGTGAAAAAGAAGGTGTCGGAATTCTGTGTGAAATACAGAAAGGACGTTAAAGAGGATTTCATTGGAGTAATTCTGGCAGCATATAAAATGTCCTTTAATATCAATCGAGACGACACAGATGCTGAATCGAACTTCGAAAACGACGACGAATCAGATAATTCATCGATGGAGCAGATCGATGTTGCCAACAAAGTGTGAGTCGCCATCAGTTGATGCGTCCAATAGTTTATTTTTTGATTTTGGTACATCCAGCAAAAGGAGCTTGCCTCGTTCCACCATTCTCCTCCTGCTTTCAAAAAAGCCACTGTTGCGCAGAAAATTCAAGATGTTGTTCGACACGTGCTTGTATTTTTAACCTTTCTCCAACCCAACGGCAATAAACTGCTTACAGAAAACCCTCACTACTTCTGGGCCTCGGTTCGCTACGGATCAAGTCCCTTTTAAAGCCGGAAGCTTGTCTGCAGCCCCTCCGGACTCTTCTCAAAATCCTACACCCCGAAAAAAAAGGAAGCACGAGCACTCCCTATAGTTTGCTTCAAGTTAAACTTGAAAACTTTCAAATCCAATCTATTGGAAGCTTGCTCCTCTAATAAAGATCTAATCCCTAGCTTTGAACTCAAGACGAACAACCTAGCTAAAACTTCTTTCCTTCCAAAGAGTATGGAAGATCACGGTCTTTTCTTCGAGCATCTTAACGGGCTTAACGTGTTTAACTATGCATATCGACGAGTGGAATTCATCCTTAAGGCAACCAGCCTTCTCATTATGGCCAAAACTAGGGGCTTTCCTCAATAAGAAGTTCGAACAACGACTTAAAAATATCGAGCCGGGTATAGATATATAGCGCTAAAGCCTTAATAAAGAACCTACCTTTCTCTTTCTTTGTTGTGTTAGCCACTAAATTCAACAACTGCTTAAATATTGCTAAAATACTTCCCATTCGGAAATCACCTGGCAACACAGACATTGTCAGTACTAGATCCATCTCTCTTCTCTCAAATTTAGAGAAACTACTAGAAAGAGTAATCTACTCTACCCTCGATAAAGTTGTTGTCGAGAAAAACATTATTTCTACCTGTTAGCTTGGCTTCAAAAGAAGTAATGGCACCATCGATGCCCTACAAGTCTGCACGACCGATATACGTAAGTCCTCGGTTGAGGGCAAATTTGTCTCTGCTTGTTTAATTGATGTGGAAAAAGCTTTCGATTCGGTTTGAATCAATAGTCTGATCTACATACTCATTTTTCTTGATCTTTCTAGACATTTCATCAAATTAATTTCCAGCTTTCTGCATGACAGATGGGCTTCTGTAACACACAATGGGAGACATTTCAGGTTCTTTTCGCTTGACTCTGGTGTCCCTCAGGGTTCCATCCTTGGACCCATTCTTTTTAATAATTTTACCTCCGATATTCCCTGTATTAGCAGCCATGGTGATGTCAAGGTAAATTTTTACGCCGACGACCTACTAACGTGGTGCGATAGTCACAACCTAAGGATGACAACAATGAGGCTCCAGCGATTTGTCGATGGTCTCTGTCGATACTACGCCAAATGGGGAATAAAAATCAACGCAAGGAAAAGCGAGTTTATTGTGTTTAGGCGCCTGCGTCAATCATCTTCCAGAAGAAAAAGGTCGATTAAAAATCGAAATCTTAACATAAGAGGCCACTCTATCAAATCGTCAAAAAGGGTCAAATATCTGGGGCTAATATTCGACTCTTTTCTATCCTTCAGCCAACATATAGAAATGACCCTAAGCAAAGCCTCTAAAGCATACGGAACGCTGTGTACCCTCTTCTGAAAATCAGCTCCTACTTCTAAAAGGATTACAATCCTAATCTACACCACTCGCATACGGCCAATAATTCTTAATGGTGCAACGATATGGTGGTCACCTCCCTCCCATAAATAGGCGAAATTCCGTAAAAGTATTTCAGCAAAAATTCCTTCGTCAATGCACGGGTCTTTATAGAAGTGAGCCTAGAAAATACTTTTCCAACAAAGTATTGTATGTGTTAGCAGGTATTGATGAAATACAAAATGGTATAGTCTGCCATGCCCGAAAAACTCGTGAAAGAGGTCTCAACCACGTGTCCAGGATCATTCGCTCTGCGGATGAATAACCTCAATTTCGCTCTTACTCTTAGCACAAGTTAGGTCTTCCCTGGAATGATTTGGCTCCCGAAGCAACTCCACGAATCGAAAAACAAAATAGAGAAATCTTCAAAAATATTTATATTTTCGAAATTAAACCATATTTTACAATAGAACAAGTTTTTTACGAACTCAGGATGTACGCAAATATGCACAATCCGTAGGCTTATGAATTATTTATAATAGCTTGTAGGTTAGCTGTAAGAACTTCTTAATTATAATTTTTATAATATTTTACAAAAAAACCTATTTCAAACAGAAAAAGGTTATGAAACAAGCCGAATGAGCCAGTTCCAATAACTTCAAAGACTGAATTGCATCAAAAGAAGGGGATACTATCAATCTGGTGGGATTGGAACGGAATGAATTATTATAAGTTGCTACCAAGGAGCCAGACAATCAGTACAGATCTCCACTATCGCCAACTGGATGAATTTCGTGCCGCCGTCAAAGTGAAGCGTCCTGAATTGGCCAACCGTAAAGGAATTGTCTACCAACATGACCACGCTAGATCATACATTTCTTTGGTCACTGCCGCATCCGCCGTACTCACCAAAACTTGCGCCGTTAGACTAAAACTTGTTTCGATCTTTGTAAAACTACTTGATTGGTAAATACTTCAGTTCAGATGACGCAGTGCTTGGAGCAATACTTGGCTGACAAAGCTCAGAAGTTTTTTGAATGCGGAATCATATTGCTACACAAAAGGTAGTGCAAGAAAACAGTCAATACATAGATGAACAATGTTTTTATTTAATGTAAGAAAATCGTCTTTCATTTTTGATGAAAAATCAGCTTTGAATTATCAAACACTCGAATAGGTGGCTCCGACAGTATTTTCTCATCGACTACTGCGTGTTCAAGCATGTTTAAAAAATTTTAAAACACCCGCACATCGGCTAAAACGATTAGATTTGTCCTTAATCATCACGTTCTATGGAAACAGCTTGATTTCAGATTATTAAACATAATTTTTATTTCGAAATGATTCACGTGAAAAGGAACTAATGATTGATTACAATAGAATCAATCGTTCACAGAGCTTTGAAGATATGGTGACCTTCGAATCCACCGTGATTGTAAACGTCTTATGCCGGGTTTCCACCAAAGAGACAAAACAAAAAACACGGACAAAACATGTTTTTCTGAACAAAAACACGAATGTTTTGTAAAAACTGAACAGTTTCGCGAGCATTTTTGTGTCTGAAAACTGTTTTAGTAAACAAAACACCTTTTTTGTCCGTGTTTCTTGTTTTGTCTCTTTGGTGGAAACCCGGCATTAGAAGAGACGATTTTTTCTTTACCTGCACAGGCATATATAATTTTTTGTAGTTTTTGTTCAGAATCTTTCATCCTATTGTGCTTTTATTTGAAATTATATGATACTTCGACCAATTCGAACTTCGAACGATTTGACGATATGATATGATGTTTCGAATATTTTTCAATAAATACGATTTTAAATTCATTTCGGCAAACTTATACCAACACCGTTTTTCAATTCACAACATGCAATATCAGCATGCTTTCTACAGCCATTAATCAAAAATCGAAAAGGATCATCATTTCAGAAGAGGATGGGTGGAAACAAAATCAAAATGATTCGAATAGGATGAAACAAGATATTTGAAAGAAAACAAAACACAAAATTCAACAAAATCAACAAGATAATCGTGAAAATATTTGAAAAGAAATCAGTTAGTTCAATATTATGTTTTCAATTAAAAGACACAAATTAAGGATATCGATTTTCGATATCGAATGTTATCGTTCTTTCAAAATGTCGTTCTCATAGTGATGGACCCAATGGCGGTATTTTTTCGTTGCTGATTGAAATGTCATTTTCTAGTTTCCATTATTTTTAATTTCGAATTGGAATAGAATTCGAGTTAAATTTCGGGTTGATTGAAAATAAGCGTAATAATTTCGGTTTCAAAGATCGAAAATAAATCAAACAGAAGAAAACAAAAAAATATCAAATCAACCGGAAATTACACAATACATATTGTATATATTAGAAATCAAATTTGGTTTTTTTCTTTTAATTTTTCGTCGAAAGAATCAAGCAGATGAATAAAAGTTTTGTTTCTATACTGAATAACTACGTCTCTTGAACTCTGATGGTTTTTCGTAGTGAAATGTCATTTTGGTTTCGAACTGTGTCAATTGCTGAAATCACATTCGGCAGGGAAAAACTGAAAATCATCTGGACAGATGGAAATATTCGAAATTTTCTGAAAGTCATTTTGAAAAGGATCTTTGGGGAACTGACTTTTGAACTAATGAAATGCGGGAAATTTGTTTGTGTGTGTTTTCGTGGCTTTCATAATGTGAAAAACCTTCAGGACATGCACCCATTCGTATTGTAATTTTTTGTTTGTTTGAAATTCAATTTTGAAAAGTGTTGCCAACTAACATGCCGAAATCCGTTAAAATTACAATAACTATGGCCGCTTATCCCCAGAGTTCATATCGCTATTCAACAAAATATTTTTGTTTGAGGATTTCTATAGCACACCTGCTGACTGGTCATATCGCTCAGTGCCCATTCCCAGCACCTTTTGGTTTTGTTTATCTTTTTTTAAAGTTATGGTTAGTCAAAATAATTTTCGTTGCTTTCAAATCGATGGTACAAGCGGTTCGTACTATTTTTTCAATAGCACAATGTAAACTATTATCGAAAAAATCAGTTTTGGTTTATTTCGGTTATTGATTCCATATGAAGAAAGATTTTTTTAGTACAAGTTGTAGTAGTAGGAGAAAAATAAATGTTAGATTTCTACAAAAATTTCATAGTAAAAGCTTATTTGTTAGTTAGCTGCGGTCGTAAATAATTGGGTTAGTAAACTACGATAGAATGAAATTAAATATTGAAAACGAAATAATCGAATCATAACAGAGGAACGAATTTGCAACAGAACTTCTGAAAACAAACCGAAACAAAACACATTTTCAATGTACAACTAGCGAAAAAATATCAAATAGCAAAAATGTAACGGTACAAATACGTTCGTACGGGTGAACATTAAATTTTGAGACAACACATAAAAATCAAAAGCACCATAGTGTTGACATTGAAGTCATGTTTCAAGGTTGAGCCGTTCGATGCTGGATATGATTGAGCCATTTGAAGAACGTTATGATATTCGTAAATCGTAGTTTCTATATTGATAGAATGCTGTTGTCAAATGTAATAGATTCGAATTTGTGGAAATTCTTGTTTGTGGTTCGTTAAGCAGGCATCAAAAATATAGTGATAAAACTAACAGTTTTATGATCTGCCAATTTTTCTGAGTGATTTGGTTGAAAGTGCATTCAGATTTTGTTAAATCGTGACAAATCAAACTTCACATTCATCCAAAATAACCTTTGTATAATGTAGGTTATGACGTTATTCATAAAAAAAACTTTAAACTTGTGCCAGTCGATCATATTTTTTTAAATATTTATACGAATATGCACTCTCCTTAAAATTTGAAAACTATAGAACCTATCGAAAATTGAAAGTTTCGTGATCGCTATTAACGTCAATAGACTAAGAAAGCCTAAAAACCCACCGATAATGCCCAAAACGGATACCAATTAAATGGCACTTAACTTCACGGGTAAACAATTTTTGGGCAAAAACTTACTGTTGCTGTTGGAGAAAATTTTTCGAAAGCCAGAGTAGTAAAAAAACTGTAAAACAAGGAGAAATGTCAAAAGTGACGTCTCATTTTCACACAAACGACGTCTCAAATTCAATCAGTTGGGAGACTACTTGAAAATTGAAATCAGCATTTCAGAAATCGACAACAGAAAAGGTTCAGGTAAAATCTTGAAGAGAGGAAGCTGTGATATCAGCAAAAAGTGATAAATACGAGGACACCTTATCCTGTTTTTCCTTTTTATGCATGGTCTTCAGCAGAATATAATACCGTCTTCAGCTGGATTGCTGTTCTAATAATGGTGGTATGTCAATGCTAAATTATTGATTGCACAGTGGCGTGCACAAAAGATTCAGCGAAAGTGTTTATGAGAATGTGGTAGCTGTCGATTTCCATTATCATGCATTCGTTAATTATAATTTATCATAATGCCATTAGGAGTTCGGGCTGCCGGCATTTACTTGTGCTTGAACAATAAATCAAGAAAAAAAAGATGTAAAAAGTGTGGACCAACTAAGTGCTAAGCGATTAGATCACTTATCATAGTAAAAGCATGGATACACCAAAAACTTCAATTATGTTTGTCGAAATGATCTGAGAAAGAGGTCTTTAAAGTTAAAAAAGGAATTTCCTCAAATATTGTGGCCTACATATGATCAAATACCCAAATACGACAGCGAACAAATAATTTGAACCAACGAACAAACAATTTTTCAACCTGTAGTGTTTTAGCGAGGACAATATCACAGCGAGTGACATTTAGCGAGGACGCTTTTCGTACATACTTACGGCCGGTTTTACATTCTTAAGACATTCTTATGGTCATCTTCGAAACGATAGCCGTAGTGCGGATCCTTTATGTCAACGCTCTAATTTTGGCATTTGAAATTAGAACAATAAGTATTAACATAAAACTGCATTATTTGAATTGAGAAGTTTCATTATTTAATCGAACTTAGACTGGCAACAAATTAGGATCCTCACAAAATTAAACTTTTTATTAGAGAAGAGTGACAAATGAATTTTGAGTGGCTTCGTTACCAGTTTTAAGAAATTTTCAAATAGCTGGTTTTTAAAAATACCAAGAACATTCAAAATTTTTTGAGTGAAACCTGTGGATAATAAACGGTGGTACGAAATGGTAAGTTTCGGGAAGAAAATATGTGAAAAGAAACGCAAGGATTTTTCTCAATTCAAGATTATGCGAGCAAGCATTTCATCTGCCTGGGCATTTTTTCTTTGATTTACGTTATGGCGGCTCTCTTTACGCACTTTTTATTTAAAAAATCTATCTCAGCGCCAAAAAATTAACTCAATGATCTCCGAAATCTGGCTCAATCATGCTGCTCATCCAATTACACCAGCACTGAAGTGTCTAATTTCGAAAACAAAAACATTACTGCCAATTGCAACGTACATACTTTTTTGGTGAATGTTCGAAAACAACAGTAATTTTCCAATTGTGTTCATAGCCCATTGACGAACAATTTGTATAAAACAGTGTTGAGCAGACAAAACGAAAAACAATGACAAAATTTCCTTTTGTGTAATTTTTAGAAATGAAAAACTCCGATTTATTTATGCAACCAATATGATTAAGGTAAAACTTAAAAAGCCGATTATGTGTAATTAAATATTAAATTTTCTTTCGAAATATGTATAAATGCATGAGAGAAAAAAAAACATATAGAGCTAAAGATTTCAGCGAAAAAAAAGTGTCAGTGATCAAAAAAATATTCATCTTAAATTAGATTTGACGTTAATATATCATTTAAATAAGGTTTGACCTGCAAAGAAATTCTTATATTGCTTACGATTAGTTTAAAATGGATTTTTATTCAGTGGAGAATTTTACTAATAAAAGATTGCTTTCTATACAAGAGAGAAAAGTGTCATTTAAAATGAGAAACTAGAAGAAACAAAAAAAAAAAAAAAAACAGTGGCCTTGGATTAATTTTATAGCTATAACTTCACAAGATTTAAATAACTATATTAAACTGACTCGCCCAATATGCTACGATAACTTTAACTAAGATTTGTAAATAGGAAATGAAATATTATAAGGAGTAAAAAGTAAGTCTAAAATATTTTTTTTGTGAAACTAAATTATTGTGAGATTTAAAGTGAAATATCATACGGTAAATAATTGAATTGAAATCTTGTGGGGGAAAGAAATTTATTTGAAGAAATCATATTGATAATTGTGGGAGAAAATGTGTGATAATGGAAGAAAATGCTTAATGATTATGATTGTGATATACCAATGTTTTCGGTGATAGGAGACTTTAAAAATAAAAGAAGAAGATATGTACAGTACAAGCGCTGTATTTTAAAATTCGGAACCATTCACGATGAAGCGTGACTAGGTTTTGTTTAGAATTCCAAGCAGTTTAAATTTAATATGCAATAACTTTTCTGAAATTGAGCTTGTAGACTGTTTACGGGGTAGAATTTTCGAAAGCTTTGTTTTATACAGCTGTTTGGAGTCAATATAAGAATTATTTATTACTTGAAATCGCTATAGACTCATGGTTCGACGGAATGCTGAAGTCAACAGATATTGTTAAATTGAGCAACTTTAAACTTTAATGCAAAAATTTTCAATAGCATTTGCAGATGGCAAACTGATAACGCGCAGACTATAGTACAGCTTTATGGCTTAATTTTTGTACAAATATCAAGCAGTAGCCTTTTTTCAAAAAATATACATCTTCATCTGCATAAACCTGCATTTAAAAATGCTCAGCATATATTTAAAAATGCTCAGCATAGGTGTCTTAAAATTTCACCATCTCTTATTTATGACGCTTTTCAATATGTACAGTTTAACAATAAGTATGTGTATGATAGTGATAGTAAATAAAATATTGTTTATGATATTAAAATTAAAATTTTCTGAAGACAATATGAAATGTTTCGGTTGATTTATAAATATTCATTCATTTGATATAATTTAAATGATGAGACCATATAGATTTCATCAATCCTAACAATGTTTTATTGCTTCACGTACAATATATGTCGAAATGGTCCAACGAGACGAATTTTAGCTTATCAGTTCTAGCCTGGCCGTCATATAGAAGGCCCAACGCAAAAGTAATTAACGAGCAAGATGGCGGACCTAAGCTACTAATATTTCGACCAGTCCCGGTACTTTTTTCTACCAATTCGTCAGCATAATACCTGTCAGATTGCAAGTAGCGATAGGCATTTTATATGACGGTCATGGTTCAAGTTAAATAAATCATTTAGACCAACCTATTTTCCGAAACACCCAGAGCATTCAATTTTTCTACTGTCATTTCGACCATCCCTCAAAAGATTATCGTTTTCAACAGTGCATCGAAGCTTACACCTCTACTTTGATCTATTGAATCTTGTGGTAGTTTTAACGAGAAAGAAAGTAATAATTAATTGTGAATTCCGTTATATGTTTTCCATCGTTCGGTTACTATAATATATGTTGTCGCAAATTTATGGATAATTTTCAAAAACTTGTGACTATACTGACTGTTTTAGTATAATTTTACACTCGGATATAGCATGCTGTCGCACTTTCCTAATCTGAATGAATATTTATGAAATCGAAGCGTAGAATAGTGTTGGCTTCAAAATTAATTGTTTTTGGTAAAAAAAAAAATTAAAACGGAAGATGATAATTATCAGTAACAAACTAAATAACTAGATCTGATGAGGAAAGTGGAAATTTAAAAATCAATTGTTCACACTCTGAAAAGGAACAAGAAAAAAACCATAAACATTTCCACTGCAAATCACTCACCCTGGCTGCTAGACTGGTATTCGGTTTCTCAAGCAGCTCCCACAAATACTTCTGATACTGAGCGCATTTCCCGTCGCCAAACTCTTCTTCTTCGCGTTGCCTTAGACTTTCTGCCTCCTTGCGCATCTCCTCGTGAACGTGCTCCTTGCGCTGATGGTATTTATGTTGGCAGCACGATTCCAGGTACAGTTCGTCCACACCCCAATACTCGAGATCATCACTAAACGCTAGCACGCACATTTCGTCGACTAAGTGCAGCTTACCGGTTCGATAAAAATTTAAAATTGAACTAAAGCTTTTCGGATGTCTATCAAAAAAGTATTCGTTGTCAACTAAGGAATATTCGTCGCATAGTTCTGAGATCGCTTCATGAGTGGTACATTCACGTAAACGGCCGAGTCGCGTGTGGGGCAAACGTTCGAGTGTTCGCCACAGGACCTCGTGCTTCACACCGCCTACGTTAATCGAGACGCGACGGTTCATCGCTTTCGATCGCGCTATCATAAACGGCTCAGGCGGTATGGAGGACATAGATCTGGAATGTGCTCGTTGCAGTGTCGAGGTCGGGGCCGTGTTGGAGGCCACCGGAATCGAGTGACTGGGGGAAGTGGTAATCGGAAATGGGGCATAGCGTACTTCCTTGCCGGTGCCGGGGCCAGCGGTACCAGATGCGCTCGTAACCGAAGTCGCATACGCCGCACTCCCAGCAGGAGCTCCAGGCACAGGATTAGCCACAGCACTGCTGCAACCACCACCGCTCCAGCCAAAGGCACTACTGCCATTGCCCCCAGTAACTCCCGCACCCCCACACCAACCCACGTTGCTGGCACTCCCGCCGATCCCGCCACTAGCGCCAGCATAATTTCGATTCCAAGTACCGTCACAGCTGTAGCTATGGTTCTGATGTGGTCCTGCCCCACTTCCGACGCCGATCGTCCCATCATCCACCCAGTGTTGTGTAGCCGACTGTTGCTGCTGTTGTAGGAATTGCTGCTGCTGTTGATGTTGTGGGTGTCCGGCAGCCTGTCCACTACACAGTGTACCGACCATTTGAGGTCCGCCATTATTGATTGGAGGCGGCGTAGATTCGCCCAGTTCCCAGCGCACCGCTTCACGGTCTCTATCGCGTTCGCCCACCATAGGGCCGTTACTGCAATTATCACCATAAACTTCATCAAGTACCCAACGAGGTCAGTGTATCGTCAATTAAATTACCGCTACATGAAATCACTCATCCCTCTTATTCAGCTTCTTACTACTGAGTCTTTGAACGTTGCTTTTGTCTCGTCTATAGATTCGAAAAGTCGTTCGATTAGATAGCCGCTTTCTACGGGGGAGGTCGTACCACTCTCGCAATTCTCAGATTCGATTTGCTTTTCAGTGTTCAATTCGATCTGTTCGATTCGATATTTGCCGCCGCAGCAAATATTTAGTCGCCAACTCATCATCGTCCTGTCACCGATCGGGAAAATGTCGGATTGCTAGTATTGCTGTACGAAACAAATTGCACCTTCTCGAGATGTTACATGAGTCGGTGCGATCCTAGGATCTCACCTGGAACTAACCCATTGCAATTTCGAGTCATGCACACATCTGTAAGAAAACGGTAAAAAAAAGTTTGATTAATGTGACCAATCTTTGCAAAATTTCTATACTGAGATTTTATTTTAATTTTAAATAATAATTTTTAGCATATCTCATTTTTTTAGACTATCGACACATTAAAAGGTAGACTTTATCACCAGATAAAAATAAAGTATTAAACTGCTTTCATGGCGAAAACACAAATATAGCATCTCATGACAACTTAATCAACATTTTTTTGTTTGAACTAACAAACGATCAGCATCGAATTTAAAGTTAAAAATGCTAAGTGCAAGATTCGATATGTTGAAGAATATATGTTGACTCCAATTTTCTAGAAAATTATTATTTTATTTTCCAAATCGTTGAAAATTTCTTTTTACTTACCTTGCCGATGAATTTATAACAAAGAAGAGCGAATGACTGAGGGGGGTGGGTTCTTGTGGCAGTGAAGTGGTGAGGAATTTGAAATAGATGACCTAAAACTATTTCTTTAACATGATAGATGGACGTTTGAGCTTTGCCTTAAGTGGCTTGTGGCTCGAAATTTTAACCTTTTTGGAATTTTTTCAAATGCAGTATATGTTTGTAGCTAAGCTCATCTACTTAGTTACCTTGGGTGTTTTAAGGAAAAGAGAGAGATAAAGTCGGTTCGTGTCCGGAATTAAGGTGTCCTTGAAGAGAAATATGGAATTTTAAGAGATGATTCGATTTTGATCAAGTAAATCAAAACCAACAAGTTCACTTGGGAACTTCAATTGTTGTGAGTGAAAAGCTCATTACCTGTGACCTGTTCCTAAGATGATATTCTGATCGTTAAGATCCAGGTCTAGGATGGAGCGATTGGATGATAGGATTGGGGTGCTCTATGGCACGTCGAATAGAGTTGTTTTTTAGGTGAACCAAGTAAGAGGAAAGAGGTGCTATTTTTGATTGGTGGTATAGGTTACTATTCCTATAGTAGTGGCCATTCGCCTTAAAGTAGAGTGAAGTGATGTTTCGGAGGATGCGGCGTTCAAATTTCGCCAGTTTCTCAAGTACGTAAGGAGGAGCGGAGGACCAGATAGGGGCACCGTAAGTAAGTATAGGTCTAATCAGTTGTTTATTGGCGATTGTTTTTGCTCGAGTTGTGATAATGGAGTTCGGCTTGAAGATACAGCCTATGTGGTGGTATGCGCTGGCTGCCCTGTTAAGGCTTGTCTGAACGTGTTGACTACAACTCCAGCGAGGGTCGAGCTTTATGCCAAGGTATTTAACGGTTTTCGAAGGGGCGATTGACTGCCCATTAATAACAATAAGGAGAGCGAATTCGTCAATTTTTTCTATTTATGCTATGTTTCCGACAATTTACTGTGTTTAGCAACATTTCTATCAGCTACAATCCAAAATTTTAAAATCTTATATGCCGTTCACACTACACTCTAAATCAGGCGATTTCGATTAGCTGATCGCTTTAGAGCTAAATCAAGTTAAATCTACCTGATTACCCATACATTTTTCTCGGCGTCTCACAGTTGAAAGCTACGATTTAGAGTTAAGTTAATCAAGTACAAAGCAGGTACTATTGTGAGTTTTTCCCGGCTGAATTGTTCTCAGAGCGTGCTGAATTCCATCCGTTAGGCACAGTCGATTTTAATGAAATGTCATTCGAATTTCGTTCTAAAATAGCGAAAATTGAACAAAAAAGGAAAATGTAAGTTGCACAAAGTGAAAAGAAAATGTTCTTGCATGTTCCTGCACCATTTTCAACAACTTGCACGCAAAAAAAAATTGTATACATAAATTCGAATGACATTTCTCTCTCTAAATCTCCTCATTCTAAATCACTTCGGGTAGTGAGAACGCTTACCTGATTAACTTGACAGATTCTAAATCTACCTTTTTTTTCTATGATAATGCCAAAGCTCAGGGAATTGCCCTTTGAAGCGAATGCTTAGCGATGGCGGTAGGGAGACACATTTGGGAGAAGCCGATATCAATTATTCAATTATTCTTTTAAGTGCCACACTTATCTCTTATTTTCTAAAGCGCTAGTGATATGCCTAGTCGCTACTAAAGCTTTAAGGGGTTATTCTACTGTTAAACGGGTAAAAAGCAGTATCATTTTAAAAGTGTTGTAAAAAAAAAACTATTAAAGATATCAATTTGAAATTTTGCATGCATCTTTACTAACAAACGGAGTATAAAATCGCATAGTTGAATTTTTCAAAAAAACAAAATGGCGGCTTCTGTATGCAATTGATGGAGCGCGCGCTGACGGCCAGAGTCGATTGCGCGGCACATTGCCCAGGTCGTCCAGGTGATCTGCAATCAATTTAATGATAATATTCTATTAGTTTAGCTACAAACACACAAAGTGAACCTAAATTGAGCCATAAAAATTAAAATCTGGTTATTTGGGAGCACTTTTTTCATCGATATAAACGTCCAAAATCGAGTTTGCTATTTTCCAACACTTGTCAAATCGCGAAAATTTAATATTTATGGGTCAATTTAGGTTCACTTTGTGTGTTTTTAGCTAAACTAATAGAATTTTATCGTTAAATTGATTGCAGATCACCTGGACGACCTGGGCAATGTGCCGCGCAATCGACTCTGGCCGTCAGCGTGCGCTCCATCAATTGCATACAGAAGCCGCCATTTTGTTTTTTTGAAAAATTCAACTATACGATTTTATACTCTTTTTGTTAATAAAGATGCATGCAAAATTTCAAATTGATATCTTTAATAGTTTTTTTTTTACAACACTTTTAAAATGATACTGCTTTTTACCCGTTTAACAGTAGAATAACCCCTTAATGTAACACTAAATTAATGGAGCGCTGGTATTATGCCCAGTCGTCGACTGTTGAGACAACACAAGACGAACAAATACAGCCATGGGCACGGCGGGATTTGAACCCGCGGGCAGTAGATCGCTGCTTCGGACTGACGCGTTAGCCAGCTAAGCTACCGACCCCCAAAAGAAGTATAGTGTGAACGGCATATTAGCATACTTCAAGTTAAAAATTTACTTTAAGGAATAACAACACAAAGCTGTAAAGCATGTGCTGAATAGCATGTGTGACAGAGATGACAAGAGTTTGCGAGAATATCGATCACACTGGCAATTTGTTGACAAGTCACCATTTATTTACAATGCGGACCATTCGCGTATTGTCTCTTATGGTGGAAGGTTGTAGCCGGAGAAGTGCAAAGTGATTTGTTTTTCTCCGAAGGACGATCTTCCTCTGTAATTGACCATACGTGAATCATCGTGTCATAACTGCGCGTCTATCAGCGCGTTCTTGGGACACAAGTGGTGTTGTCCTTAAGTGTTAAAGTTTATATTAGGTCAAACTCACCATACGGGTGTTATCGAATCCTTTGGCCAATACCACTGGTTTAAGGCCAACCTCGTCTCGTTCTCTTTAAAATAATAAAAAAAAAAAAATACAATGCGTGACAATGATGACAGCAAATTGATTAAAATATTCTTCCAGATTGAAGTATCTCCTTCCTGATAACTTTAGCACAGTAATAGTGCATTCGCACTGAAGCTAAATCACGCGATTTCAATTAGCTGATCAATTTGAGCCCAATTTGACCACAAACTACCTAATTTCCCAGTCTTTTATTTTGACATTCCAAATCGACCTGGTTTCGGATAAATCTAGTCGAAATCGGGTGCTATTGTGCATTTTCTCCTGGCTGAATCTACATCAGTGGGTACTGAATCCTATTTACGGAATTATTCATGAAATGCAAGTAGTTAGACAAAGTTTCTTTTAAGCCGAACTCCAAATAAATTCGACAATATGCAAAAGATTGTTACTGTTTTCTTCAACGGACTACATTTAACATGCTTGCTTTGCTGCAAAGAGTGCTTACCTAATATATCCTCTTTGTATGCATGCGTATTTTCATGTGTAGAGTCAATTATTTGCGAAAGCATTTTCCCCACAAGAACGCATCGCAGTGTTGTTTTAAATTCACTTTACCAAAGCTATTTTCAGTGAAAGCAAACAAAAGACGCACTCAAGCAAGAGTGTACAAATTATTAAACAAAAAACAAAGCAGGAAACTTAACCGCACTTGGTTGACATGTTCTATTTCGCGTATCACATGCTTACCGCATCAACTAAGAAAGAATCCAATGATAAGTTTAAGATCTGCTGAGCCTTGTCATACACAAGCATAAGACGTAGTCATTTTCACATTTGTGCTACCTGGCTGCGCAAAAAGTCTTTCGTTCTTCTTCCGGCTCAGAACAAGCATTTCTGCAATATTATGCAAATGTGCAACCTTGAGGGAAGAAGTGTGATGTATCCTTGCAACTGAGCACTTTAACTTCGACAAAACAGCATGAAGTTGTTTGACTTTATGATTCTATTAAAACGTCAAGATTTTAATGGAGCGTTCGATGGCTTGTGCAAAGCCCACCCTTGGCTTTCCAACTTAAATGGCTGAAAGTCTTTGTAGCTAGTTCGTCCTACGCATTCATTCAAAGGCTATTGGAATCATCAGAGAAATACCTCGATTTAACCATTCCCAGCAGATTTTCACTGTTGATAGCAATACTCGTCTGAAATTGCTCCGATTCAACCACGAAATTGCTTTTCTTTTCCATTCCACTCTCACAATATTGCTTCGCAGACTAGCGACTTGTATTGGACAGAGTAAAAGAGAGCTATGCTTACGCTTCGATCCCAGTTGAAACCTTCGTCTTCGTTTTTCGCTCTGAACAAAGCACTCATTTGCGCTGCCCGAAAATTTGAATGGATCCCACAATAGGCACCACAAATAGTCTGTGCAGGAAGCTGCCCTAATCTCAATGCGAATGAATCACTGTATCATTCCTTTGATCTAATCGGGGCAACCACACAATGGGCGACACTCGATGTTTATCAGAAAAGCCTGCCAGAAGGCAACGGTTCCGGAGTTATTTACCAGAGTCTCTACTGTGAGCTGCTTGTTGGCAAAATGCCGAGATGAACTACCAACTTGCGCGACTGCAAGGCTTTTGTGAAAAAATCCTTTCACCAGCTCTCCCATTTCCAATCTCATCAAGATGATTAATACCCAATGTGATGGATCCTGAAGTACGCTAGATATTTGTCAATCAGATCTCTCCACTAGCAACACTGGCAGTTATTCTGCAGGGGCTCGAATAGATTCCGGCCAGTCATCATGACGGCTTGTTCCTTGGAAAATGTGCAATAACTTTCAAAATGATAAAGGACGCGTCCTATTGACGTAATGCTGCCGTCAACATAACTATAAAATTTCAGGCTCAAACGTCGCGCCGCCATACTCGCTTGCTCCAAGCCTTGTCGCGTTTAGTGCGAGCGGAAGATGATTGTAGATTTCATGGCCCAATTTGTCTGTTGCCCGTTTCGCATGATATGTGTCACATACGCTCGGCTCGGAGCCGCACAAAGCAGCTACTTTAGTATGCATTGAAACCGGCCCAGATAGGCTGGCAGACAAGCAGGACGCTAGGACATTTTGTTGCGAATATATTTCGCTCGTATTGATTTTTATGGCGGCACATAAATTAAGTGGCAATGTAGAATCTTTTATGCTTTCGCATCATTTTTGTTCTGCGTTCACTTTCACTCCATCCTGTCTGGCTTTGTATTATGTGAAATGAGCAAGCAGATAGAGTTTAAGAGTTGGGGCAGCGTTAATACATTTCGTATGAATTCATGGGCTCACGCGTCCTTTTGAGTGTGTATTGTTTTCTGGTCTACAAAGGCGAGCTGGGATTGTTTCATGTTCAACCTTCTGTTTCCGGGCAGATGGGAAGTTCTTTGTCACTGGGTAAAGTCACAAGCCAGATAGGGGGTATTTGAATGTCACTAGGATCCAAGCAACCTAATGGAGTTGAAAAGCCAGTTTCAGGATATAAATGGAAAATATTAGATAAATTTGCTGGAATATTTGGATGAGTTTGCTTTGAATGTCATGCGAAAGAGATGAGTTGCTCATAGCTTGGTTACATTTTGAAAAAGAGTTCAATCTATCGTTTGGTACCTGTGTTTTTGTGTCCAAAAAACGTCAGTGGAAGAGAACCGAGTTTCAACTCATTATGTTGTCTAGCTATACGTAACAACGATGAATAAAAGTAAAGATCAGTTCGCGCGAAAGGAACGTTACATATGAAAGAGGATTTGTTAGATCGACGAACAGAAACTCGGCTGCATAGATCACAGTTAACAAGATGGTAATGCAGTTTCAATAGGAGACACTCTTCAATGAAAACTCTGCATGATTCAAGGGACGGAATCTGCAATATCGAGAGACGATGATTATAAACACAGTAAGGAATGTTGAATTTGTAAAATTAAGAGCGGGTAAACCTACGTTGGTCGGATTCTAAGGATTGCACAAGGTATCGGTAATGGGAGCACCACACTTGACAACAGTACTCCAGAATACTGCGGACAAATGACAGGAGGAGATGCAAACATATGGAGAGGTTAACAAAAGGTTTGAAGGATCTAATGATAATGACACGTGCTCACGTTGGTGAAATAGTGTTTTTTATTAAGTGGTGTGCTCCTGTGAGCTGACAAGTCAGTTTTTTGCAACCTGTTTTTTTGGAAGACAGTAAGAATTAGAAATAAGCTGTAGACCTAGATAATTTTGTTGGAATTTCTAGTTTTTATTCTTAAATCTTTATTTAGTCTTGGGTGTTTATTTAGTGCTCGGGGTGTTTTTTTTTCACGTGGTAAGCTAAGGACATCAATGTAACGCATGGAGGAAGGTCCAGCGGACGGAGATGCCATGCCGAAACCCAAAAGAAAGAAAAACGAAGACGATGTTGCAATGAATATAAAAGCGGGTCTGAAACAAGAGTGTGATTATGCAAATACCCTTGAGGCTAAGCCTAAAAGTACTGAGTCGATGGACACCACGTTTCAAGCGAATCATGCTCTAGTTAGTGCAGGGATTGAAAACAACCCAGAGAATGTTTTGACCCCAGATCTACCTGCCATCTCTGCCATTCCGGGAGCACAGATACTCTCCGGGCACCAAAAAGAAGTATGCGGTCATCGTTGAAAGAACGAATGGTGATGGGTCCGTAGCAAGGCTAGACGATATTCATAAACAATACATTCATAAACAATTACATAAAATAAACAATGTAGAAAAAATTGAACATAGCAGCGTTGTTAAAATCAAAATTATTTTCAAAGAGGAACGCCAATTCTTTGCTCGATGAGGGCGTTCTATCCAAGTATAACCCAAACGGCTACATTCCTAATAATTTCATATTTAGGTACGGAATTTTTTCAAACATCCCCGTAAATTCCGATCTATTCTAAAATACGGCATTCCATGCAATAAGTTTACCAACAAAATTAAGAATATTGCCATTAAATCTGCCGAAAGGCTTACAATGAGGGGCAGAGAGGATCCTACCAGATTCATACCTTCCCTTACTGTTAAATGTATCTCCGAAGGAGAGAACTTTCTAGATTTTATTAAAGTTGATTATGGTACTACATCTCTAAACCTAGGCAATGTTTAAACTGTGGCAGACTGGCCCACTTTGCGAAATTCTGCAAAAGCCCTGAGAATAGGTGCGTGAACTCTGAGTTTTTGTTATCAAAACTGAACTTTCGTATTTTTCACGGTGAGCGTAAACATCCCATTTCATAAGACCAATCATGGATTAAATGGACCAACGTGCGCAATAGTCTCAAGCTTTAACTCAGTGTATGAAATGTTCGACTTTAATAATATACTGTTGAAATTTTCAAGTGTCGCCTTATCCGACCGTTCAATTGTTCTTACTAATTTCAGAAATGTATTTTTTGTAATAACCATTTTGTTGGTGAAACTGTGATTAAATAAACGGCCAGAAAGAACTCAATTGCAACTTAGAAAGAAAAAGTTCTCTGATGTTCTAAAAAACTTTAGCGCATCTGAACCGTATGAACAGTAGAAGAATCGTGCAGATTTTGAGTGCATATTCTACCACACGTGCTACAATCTGATTCGAGTAAAAAATCACTTTGATCTTAACAATGCACTTAAAATCATAGCGTGGAAAGGATATCTGACATTTCAAGATTTAGGAAAGTCAAACACTACAAAACATTGAAAGTAGCATAACATAATAGAAACAAAGAAAATTCTTAGTGTTTGCAACACTTTACCAGCACTGCAACTAAAAGTCTCACACAGTTGCCTCACGTCAATATCAAATAACTCTATTGGTTACGATTTTATCCGATGATTTCGTCGAAATTTGCAGGGATAGAAAGATGTTTAGGGTCAAAAAACGATAGATGTTTGGAACCAAAAAATTTCTAGAACTTAGAAAATTTAAACATTGGTAACTTGTTTTCATTGTAAATGTTCCGGATATGAATACTTAATGTAAGCATTTATTGATAAGAAAATGACAAAAAACGCCTCGCGCTGGTAACTTTTTGCTAGCATCAAAGCCACAAATATATGACACCTGCCTCAGATTGAAATCAACCTACTCTGCGAATTTCGTTTTGATCCGATGACTGCATTGCAAGTTATAGGCGTACAAAGAAAGTTAGGGTCGCAGTCGCAAATGTTTTCAAATTTTCGAAAACTGTCACTACAAGATCATTACCGTTGGAAAATTTTACGATAAAATCGCTTAATAAAGATATTGCAAATAAATACAAAACCAACAATAGCTGGCAACCCTATCATGGTTTTTTTTTACCAGATTCCTTCTGAATAATGCATATAATAAGTTCCATATATCATATGAAATTCATTTTGATTTTCAGCTTTATTTTCCTGAGCGAATTTTCAAAACCCAAGACACAAAAAAGTGAATTGTAACAGGGTAACTCAGATTCATTCCACAAAATAGCTGAGTTGTTAAGGCGATCTTCCGTCATCGTGAAGCGTAAATGTTTTTTTATTCTTTTCAACAACCTTTCTATGCTATGTTTGGTCACAGTAATAGTAATGATTATTCGATAAGCAATTTCAACGTTTGAAAACTCACAAGACAAATCATTTTCATCGATAAATCTTAAGGGGACATAGCACCTTCAAGCTGAAAAACAATTGTTTTTTTTTCAAAGGTTAGTTTTTGATTGAATAAAAAGACATATCTTAATGAAACTTTGGACATATACTTTGCTTGCTTTATACTACATAAAAAAAGTTGTTAACAATTTTGTGTGGCCCCCTGTCATCTGCTAATTTTTTTTTGAAAAAAAACACAAAAAAAAACCTGGCGTGCACGATAACTGCCCTCAGAAGAGGCTGAGAAAAAAAAAACATAAACGGGGTTTTCATCAGCATCAAAGCGGCCTGGAATGAGCCAAAAAATTCATTGAAAAATAAAATAATGGCGGCGTTTTTTCGAAAATCGATGTTTTTTTCCCCCAAAAATCGGTTATAGCTAAACAAAATTTATGCCGATTTTTTCATCCGTAGTTCATTCTGAGTATTAACATGTGCAGATTAACGTGTTAAAATTTCAGGACGATTGGATAAAAACATTTTTCTTAATCATGCACTCCAACTTGAAAAAGGTTGTTTCGAGAAAATCGCGTTTAAAGTTAAAATTCTATATTTTTTGTAATATATCTTACCGAAATTTAATCTGTGTTTCCTGGACGATACAATATACCTTCCTCTTGTTCTTCCTCCTCTTCCAAAGATTTTTGCTCTCTTCGAGCAGTTCTGGTCTCTTTAGATGCGCATGTTTTCAAACGAATTATAATTTCGTCGTATAGGTAGGCCATAATATGTTGATATATTTTTCATTAATTTTAGTGTCAGTTGAACTTTTTTCGGACCTTTTTTGGAGTTTCAACACTTTTTTAGAAGCATCTTTTTCAGCTAATTTTGTTATTGTTTTTTTTTTTGCCGAGGCTATCTTTTTTTTTGCTTCTTTTGAAGGAATTGAATCACTTATCTTTCTCTACACTTTAGCCTAAGTCGATGTAGCGGTATAGCGAAGTGAACGAAAATAATAGAAAAAATGACCTTGGCGCGCTTCGCTATATATGGTCATAACATTTTTTTTATAATTTCAATTTTATATTATTAAAATCATATTTTTAAAGCTTTATTCTAACATATTCATTCAAAAAATAAAAATCGATTTATGAAAAATTTGAAGGTGCTAAGTCCCCTTAATAATGCAAACGGAGACTTTTTGTAAAAATTTTTGGCACGACAAAACGCGTGAAAGTGAACTAACTCAGCGTCCAACATGGATTCGAAGTTTGAGAGATAGATTTTCTTTCAGCAATTTTTGATTATAACTGCATCATATTCTAGCTTATCAAATCGAATGATGATGGCAAAGATCTCTTTGATAACTTGATATTTTTTACATATCTCTTCTAGTTCAGTTGAAAACCTATCCAGCATGGCGTTGAAAGTTTTGACTATAAACGTGTCACCACCCGAAAATTGGACTTCACTATATATTATTTGATTCAGCTTTTGCTTTTTTCTAAGATTAAGATAATATGAAACTTTTCGAAAATTTACCATCCTTCCACTCTTCCCAAATATTCGCCGCCCTGGGCGGTTGCCCAAAAGTGCCCATACTTAAATCCAGCCCTGAAGGTCAGAACGATCGATGTCTGAAGAATACGGAAGAAGCATTATTTACAAGGTGGATTGAATAAAGTTCTAATTTTTTCCAGTGGTTTCAAATCTATGCAAAAATTCTTGGGACTTTCTATTAGACTAGCCGCAATAGATTTTTGTGCAAAGGTAACATCAAAGCGATACAACAATTTGACTTACTGTGGCTTTGGAAGCAACTAAAGTAGCTACTTTGGAGCTTCAATTTTATCAACTTTACCACATAGAACTTAATGGATAAGATTGTAATTACTAAAATACTTTCTCCAAAATTAGGGTGCAGTATAATGATTCTTGCGAAAACTCGAATCCTTTTATCAATGCATTGTTGCACAATAATTCAACTAAGTTCTGATGCGCTCTAAACTATCAAAAGTCGAGAGAAAATTATCGAAACTGAAACGTAAATTGCTTATCATCATGCCAGCATCCTTCAAGTATCCTTAACTACAAACTTCAACTAGTTTTCGAACAAAATCATAATCTGAATTTTAAATTAATTACAACTGCCGTTTCCTTTCTGACGATGACATGCAATGAATCAAGCAGCCACACTAAGTACTTCCAGATTCTCGTAACTACTTGTCCTTAATTTTTGCAAGAAAAAAAGTTTCTCTAAAGTTTTTGATACTGTCAGCGAAACAGCATGACAGATTATGCAATTCCGCAAAATTTATTATGTAAAAGTTATCTTTGTAAGATTCACTGATAAATGTTAAATTATTTTCATAAAGTATGTCGCGTAAAGGCCGGATAATGAAGTTTTGCTGCACTTTTTAATGCGATAACCTGAAGGCAAAAGTGTGGAAATTTAATCTTATGTGTATGAATCTTATGTTTCATAGATCACACTCTCTACTCTTCGAGACTATCTTTCCTCACAACCGACACTAATTCGACTCATAATCTATTGGGTTGGCAACAAAGTCATTTCGTGTATTTCCGCTAACGCTGTTTTGGCGCTTGTCGATCTTCTATATTGCAAACTTCAGACCATATATGCTATTTGACAGCTGGCTTTTCATAGATTATTTAGTGAAAAAAAAAGTTTCAAGTTTTTTTGTTTATTTATTGTTTTGCATTGATTTAAAATGGAGATTCCAGACGGCTATTTTCGTCACATTTTACTTTATTGCTTTCGAAAAAGTAAAAACGCAGTGCACGCTCAGAAAAAGTTGTGGGATGTTTATGGTGAAAAATTTCTAACAGAACGCCAGGACCAGAAATCATTTGCTCGTGTTTTCGTTTCGGAAATTTTGACCTCAAAGATGCACCACGCTCTGGACGCCCAACTGAAGTTGACGGCGACAAAATAAAAGAAATGATCGAAAATAAGCCAACTATTACGACACCAGACATCGGCAGAGAAGCTTAAAATATCAGCGTTAAAATACATTTCAAACAACTTGGTTACGTTATTAAGCGCGATATTTGGGTTCCAAACAAATTCAGCGAAATTCATTTCACAGAACGATTTTCCAACGAGGCACAACATTTTCAAAGCGGGATAACGGGCTATGAAAAATGGGTTGTCTGCAATAACGTCGTGCGAAAAATATCATGAAGCAAGCGAGATGAGTCTGCACAATCGACATCAAAAGCCAACATTCATCAAAAGGAGGTTATGCTGAGTGTTTGGTGGTATTTCAAATGTATTATCTATTTTAAGCTGGACCGAAGGGACAAAACTATCAATTCGAGTGTTTACTGTAGCCAGCTAATGAAATTGGACAAAGAAATCAAGGAAAAGCGGCCAGAACTGGCATCTCGTAAAGGCGCCATCTTCCATCAAAATAACGGCTGACCACATATATCTTTGGTCACTTTCGAAAAACTATTGTTGTTAGGGTGAGAAGTGATGTCCCATTAACCGTATAGTCCTGACGTTGCACCATCAGATTAGCATTGATTCCGTTCACTTCAAACCCATTTAAACGGAAAAAATATTCGATTCAAATCAGGTGTCAATGAGTTGATTCAGTTTTTTGCTTCTAAAAAAAAAAATTTCTACGAAAGCGGAGTTATGAGCCTGACTGAAAGATGGCAAAAAGTAATCAAACCAAATGGTCAATGCAGAGTTGATTATTATTTGTTATTTGTTTTAATAAAATTGCTTTGAAAAACATGAAAAAAAAACGAAATGACTTTCTTGTTATATTTTGTTTAGTCTAAATAATCTTAAAGATTTCTATAAAAATTCAGTCAATCTCGCTCGCTAATTGTTTAGAAGTTTATGTGAAATATCAGAGAGCTGAAAAATACCAATTTAAGTTTGAAACGAGCTATTCTCATTGCCATGCACCTGACATTTAGGCAAGAAGATCGAACATTTCAGATCTGACATTTCAAACAGTGACATAAGGCGCGGCTCGAAACCACTTGAGGCATCAACTTAACCTTTCGTGGGTCGATGAGCAACAACAACTACAATTTCCCATCTAAATGACACTGACGGTCTTAATATTTGATAAATGTCAGTGCTAGATTCTATAATTGGAGGAGCAGTCGTATCACTTCCCTGTCACAATATACCAACCAAGATATTCACTATCCTGTACGTCGGTTCCGCATGAAAGATTGTTTCGTGCAAAATACAGTACGTAAGCAAATTAAGATGCGAACAAAGTCATTTAACTTGTTGTTATTGTATTCGTTTTTGCTGTCGAAGAAGGACATAAAACACCGCTGCCATCGGCTTCCAAGTGAAAAACACTTTTATGCAGACGAGCAACAACGAAAAAAAGTAACAAAACTGTTACATCCTTTACAATTTCGAGACCATGCGATTTTCTCTTGCCCGTTATTCTTCCACTTCCGTATTAGAGTGGTAGCCATACTGTGCTGTTGAATCTCTGACCATGTGACTGCGCCGGGAATTATCGTCCTTGCCCCGTTTACTGCCCGTCTACTCCTGTACCCGTCTGTTCCTCTGTTCATTGGTTTGGACAAGCATTTACCGGTTGCAAGTATTTTATTCATCGTCAGAACATGGAAATAAAATTCAGATCGTTTCTGCCACCCGAGCTCTAGTTTAATTTCCGATTTTATTCGTTTATATCATCCGATTGAACGCTTTTTCCCCATCACGTTTAGTTTCTAGGTATCTGGTTTTAGGAAGATTTTACATTGCGTTAACTGTTTTTTTTTCGTGAGGAGGTCTATTGGCGTCCGCTGTGATGAGGCTGAATCTACGAAGATTGTTTGATATGGTTCGGTAATTGTGACTGTGTTAAAGTATAGATTTTGAAAATTTTTCTATTCAATGAGTTTTTAGGGAAATTCACATATATTTATTAAATATGTTTAAATTCAAGTCATATATAGCCGCTAGCTCATAGTAGACTCTGCTGTATAGGCACATTACGATTATTCCAACTTGGCGCCCAACGTGGGCCACCATAAATGCACCACTAAAATCATAGTTTATTTGCCTCTTTAAATGGATCAAAAGCCCCAGAATTTTTTACCTCAATTGCGGTGGTATGAGGGATAAAATAAATAAACTCTTTCTTGACACCAAATCTTGCCATTTCAACGTGCTTGCTTTCACTGAAACTTGGTTAAATGTCTCCCATATCAATGAAGAAATCCTTGACAGTACCTGGACAATCTTTAGAAATGACCGAGACTATGTTTCCACTGGTCAAACAAGAGGTGGTGGTTCGCAGTTAAGAACACTCACTCAAGTGAACTTGTAAACTCTGCCTCGCACAAATTGTTCCAGCATATATTTATCCGCGTTTCAATTGAAAAAACCATGGTTTATATTGGTTTATTTTACGTCCCACCGAGATCTGACGAATCAGTGTACAATTATATATGTGAGCAAATATCTTCTTTTATGGCTTCTCATAATGCTGAGGATAAAGTTATATTCTTGGGTGATTTTAATCGCCCGAATTTGTGTTTTGTTTCTGATAAGTCTGATGATGGTTTAATACCAGTAAACCTACTTGAGTCTTCTGATTTTAACCTTTTTAACCTTTCAACAACCTGCTGCAAATCATGGCCATACAACGTACTCAGTATGGTCATGATTTGCAGCAGGTTGTTCCGACTCCCAACCAAAATGGTAATTGGTTAGACTTAATCTTTACAAATATTTCTGACGATGTAGTTGTTAGTCCAACAAATGACGCAGAGAATCTCTTTTCTAATAGTCTTCACCATTCCGCTCTTACAGTTGAACTTTCCACTACAGATTGGAACATGTTAAGTAAATACAATAATACGATTGCATACGATTTCTATAATGCTGATTATGATAGCATTCACAATTTCCTTGACAATGTCGATTGGACAAATTTGTTTATGTGCCATCCCCTTGATGATGCTGTAGCCATGTTTTATAGAATAGTTTTTGACGCGGTCGATAAATTTGTACCTAAGATAAGGAAAACAAGATAAACTCTCTGAACCTTGGCTTGACAAGACTCTTAGACGTCTGAGAAATCACAGAAAAAACTTTTACAAGCTAATGAAAAATCAAGTCGACATTAGGCGTCGTATTAAAGAAGAATACGATTTAATTGCTCATGAATTCTATACTAAGTCTCACGAAGCGTATGACAGATACATTAGAACTACTGGGGAGAATATAATCCGCGAACCCAAAAATTTTTTTGATTATGTTAATATGAAGCGGAAAACAAGCGGCTACCCCTCTTCCATGTCCACTGAAAATTCGTTGTTGTCTTCTTCTTCTCAGGAGATCTGCAACTTTTTTGCTGACCATTTTCAAGAAGTTTTTGGTCCAGTTAGCATCCCAACATTGTATCGATTCCCGGGTGCGCCTCAAACAACTTTTGCTGAGGATATGACCATATCGAGGAATGAAATATTTACTGCCATTATGGAGCTTGACTGTAACAAGGGCCCTGGACCTGATCTCCTCCCTCCTACTTTTCTGATCAAGTGTGTAAAACAACTGATCTCGCCCCTTCATACTATATTCAATAATTCTCTCTCCTCTGGACTATTTCCTTCGTATTGGAAATCTTCTTATATTACACCAATTTATAAAAGTGGCGATAGACGTTTTATTCAAAATTATAGAGGCATCGCCATTCTATCTGCTATTCCCAAACTTTTTGGAAAAATCATCTACTGCAAACTTTCTCCTCTGGTCGACGCTCGACTGAACGAGCAGCAGCATGGATTTAGAAAAGGTCGTTCTACTACAACTAATCGTATGGTGCTTGTTTCTGATGTTTTGTGCAAAATGGAGAAAGGTGATCAAATTGACGCAGTCTATACAAACTTTAGCAAAGCATTCGACCGAGTTCATCCCCAAGCTGAACCGACTCGGAATTGCAGGATCTTTACTAAAGTGGCTTGGATCCTACCTCCACGACCGCTTGCAATTCGTGAAATTCCAAGGTCTTAGTTCTAAGAAAGTCGACGTGAAATCCGGTGTACCTCAAGGAAGTCATCTTGGCCCTCTTCTTTTTAATATTTTTATATCTGACATTCCCCATTTGCTATATGCAGATGATCTCAAAATCTACCATGTCATCCGGACACCATCTGAAGCTACTTTTTTTCAGTCTGAACTGAGCTCTCTAGACCATTGGTGCTCCGCGAACAAGCTCCCTCTTAACATTGGCAAATGCCGCGCAATTAGCTTCTCTCGCAAAACTGCACGCGTTCATTACACGTACCGCCTCAGCAACACGTCACTCAGCAGGGTTGACAACATATTAGATCTCGGTGTCACCCTGGATGAAAAGCTCCGCTTCAATCTACATTACGATAGAGTGCTTTCCCGAGGAAGTAAACAACTTGGTTTCATTAAGCGACGGGCCAAAGAGTTTAAGAATCTTTGGGTTACTAAACGAATATGCGTGCACTATCTGGAACCCGGCTTTCGAAATTCACAGCCAAAGATTTGAGTCTGTTCAGAAGCAGTTTTTACTTTTTGCTTTGAGGGATCTTTTCAACCCTTTACCTCTTGCGTCGAGAAGATTAATGTTATCTGCCTGCTTCAGTTTCGATGTCATCAGAGACGTGGTTAATGTCGTTTACTTGAAAGAGAAGTTTGTACTCAATCAGCCCTTGAGAGTCACTAGATCCCGACGATTGCTTATTGAATACCATCACAACACAACATATG
This sequence comes from Nemotelus nigrinus, assembly GCA_947369275.1. Taxonomy (NCBI): domain Eukaryota; kingdom Metazoa; phylum Arthropoda; class Insecta; order Diptera; family Stratiomyidae; genus Nemotelus; species Nemotelus nigrinus. The sequence goes on along the minus strand of OX376373.1, from coordinate 15,041,903 downwards.
CAGCAAACGAGCCAATAAATAGGTGCTGCAAGCTATTCAATAGCATGAGCGAGAACTTTTCCCCTACGATCTCCAAATCAACGTTTAAAAATAACATCATCAAGGCTCTCTCTCTTTATAATCTTCCCCACCCCCACCATACTAATATATATGCATTGTATATTCATTTTAAATTTAAATTTGGTATTTAAATTGTTAGTCATTTATTTGTCATTTGTCATTTATTTATTACTTTATTTATTAATAATTTTATTTATGCACTATTTATTAGTCTTGTATTTATTTATAGTTTGTTTTATTTTTATTTTGTATCGTAATTTGATGCATGTACTATTTTATTTTATTCTTTTTTTATTCATGTACGCCTTCATTGGTAAATAAATAAATAAATAATTAGGTGGTCGTCAGTTCCCGTGAACAGAAATTTCGCATTTAAAAAAAATTTTGTAGATAAATTGGGGAATGGCTACCGTTCCGGTCCGATATGAAATTTGAAATATTTCATTTTAGCTGTGTAGACAAAGCATAAAATTTATATATGAGTTGCTTTTCCTTCTAAAAGACGAACATTTTCCAAGACGGTCGAAGATTTGAAAGTTTTCACTTTCAGTGCTTGCCGTAGCTACAGGGTTGCCAGCATTTTCATAAATATATATATATATATATATATATATATATATATATATATATTATATATATATATATATATATATATATATATATATATATATTTTTTTTTTTTTTTTTTGTCTATGATAATGCCAAAGCTCAGGGGATTGCCCTTTGAAGCGAAGGCTTAGCGATGGCGGTAGGGAGACACATTTGGGAGAAGCCGATATCAATTATTCCATTATTCTTTTAAGTGCCACATTTATTTCTTATTTTTCTAAAGCGCTAGTGTTATGCCTAGTCGCTACTAAAGCTTTATTGTGGTACTTAATTAATGGAGCGCTGGTATTATGCCCAGTCGCCGGCTGTTAAGACAACACAAGACGAACAAATACAGCCATGGGTACGGCGGGATTCGAACCCATGGGCAGTAGATCGCTGCTTCGGACTGACGCGTTAGCGAGCTAAGCTACCGACCCCCCATATATATATATATATATGTATATATATAAATACATATATATATATATATATATATATATATATATATATATATATATATATATATATATATATATATATATATATATATATATATATATATTATATATATTTTAATACGAATGTTCAAAGCAATGTGAAAATGAGTAAATAGAATAGCACCACACAACCTTGGACTGAAATCCATTACACAAATATATGTATGCAACATTTAATTTACGTTTTTTGTCCAGTAAGCTAAGTTCCATGCCTTTAAACTGCCAACCGCTTGTCTAACAATAAGTCTTACCTTATTCGCTTTCAGCCGCCCCTAAATATTCTTGTCGACATTAGTATAATTTTATCCATGAGAATCTTAAGAAACATACCTGTCTCCATTGTGTACACCCACAACCACTACGATTACAAAATATCACCGACCTTCGATGACTTCCTTAGCCGATCCCAACTGTGAGTCAAATGGTAAAAAAATGGCACCGCAGGATCTCATCTAGGCAGCATGCTCGGAAACACAATCTTGAATCTAGCTGATGACGCTATTCAGACTCCTCGGGTGCCATGAAGAAATCTCAAGTTGGCACAGCATCACGTCGACTGGTCCGTCTTGAACGGAATCCGGAGCACTGTCGCACACAAAATACGAGACCGTCCGCCTAGATGAGTTCACTCGCATGAAACCAGATAGGAAGTCGGAGGCAAGGAACAATTTTCCGAAAAGCTGCCATTTATGCTTGTAATTCCTGCACACGAAGGAAATCAATCCTTTTGATCTCGACATGTTTTTGCTGGATTCCCTCGATTTGCTGACGACATCTTCGCTCAGGAGCTCCTCCCTGCCACCATTGTCGGCGAGGAGACGAATTAAGAGCCTCCAGGAAATGAAATTGGATTTCGAATACAAATTACTTTTTGGTGACATCCCGGAAAACATAATAGCATTTTACCCGCTTCGTTCCGCTTTTGGTTCATTTCGCGGTTGAAAATAAAAAAAAGGACGAGTCCTGCTGGTAAATTTGTGTTGATCTATGTAATATTAGATATTGACACACGCCCTCAGTTCAACTTTTAATTCAAGTACTTGCGTTATCAGCAGAAAGATTTCAATCCTAATGAAATACTTCAAGTGAAAGAAGTCCTTGAAAATGAATTGATGGTTCCCAATTTCAATACTTCCATATTTCAATATATTTATAGACAAAACCAACGAGGCAGAAACTCCATAGAAATCATCGTTTCAGCCATTACTAAATTATATCCAATTTTCTCCATGGCTTAGTCTCACTTCTACTTAGTCCTTAATGTTGGCTGGCAAAACATTAAGGCATTTGCCGCATTACTAAATCGGTGTAAATTAACACCGAGTTCCCAAATTGAAGCACTTGAAAAGTTCCAAGCTGAGAACTTTCCTGGTCCTAACAAATCTCCATGTTGTTGTCGTTTCGTTGATTTCGTGCGAATTAAGTCGACAACAGTTTTCACTATTCCTCAAATATGCCGATAAGTATCTAGACGACTTCATGCAACCCGCACTCGACGGCCTTATTGGAAAATCAATAAGAAGTTCCGTGAGAAATAAGTCTCAAGTCGAAGGAAAACCAATGAGTCAATGGCATTGTTCCGTGGTTGTTACGAGAACGGTACTTCTCGCGCGAAGCATCGGGAGTGTTACTTTGTGTAAATGAGTTTCCATTCCTGTGTATTGGAACACTCAATCACTCAGCCGTTCTGCCGCCGTTGCCTTCGGCGAAAATCAATCAAAAATGTCATTTGCTTAGAAGGAAGACGTTTCTGAAGAGAGCTTATGTGGAATTAGTAGTAATAATCGAAACGATTCAAGAGGCTGACACGGTTGACTGCAAGAAGTTATTGTCGGGTGATTGGTAATGAGAGGTCTATTGTTTCAAGAGTTTCGAGTGAATGAATGATAGTTGAATTCTAAAAGTACTCGGCGAACACAAATACACTTGAATGAGTTTCCAAGTGAAGTGTTGGTATTGTTTTTGATCCAGGATGGCTTTGATGCTAACGAAATTGCGTGACAAATGCTTACGAGGGTGGCGAAAGAGTTTTGGAGTCTGATAAAGTACTAGGGAGTTATTGATTAATACATTATATTTGCTAAAATTTATACTATGTGAAGCAATAGCAATAAATAAAACTTTGAGGAGGTCGCTAGCGAATATGATTGGACAGTGGGGATTAAATCAAAATTTTCAAAATTAAGTCTTTTCATGATTTTGGTACAATTAAACCATCAGCCACACAATTTAAATAATTATTGATGGAAATTTCAGCTCGCAATATTCTAACTCTGTTGTGAGCCTTGGATAATGAGAAATTTTGAAAACAAAAAATTGTTTTAGTTGATTTAACTTTTTCTAGCTTTCAAAAAATATTTTTATTTAAAGACCAATTTTTCTTTTAGAAACCAGATATATTTTAATTTCTTGACCGACATCGATATTTCAAGGGTAATCTACCCTATTATTCAGTGTCTATCGGTCTAGACACTGATGAAGAGGGCAGATTACTCTAGACATATCGATATCTGCAAAGAAACTATAATATATCTAGCTTCTAAAGGAAAAATCGGTCTTTAAATTAAAATATAGAAAGAAGTTCTCCTCCGGCTGGCACGAGCGTAATCGATTCAAATATAAAAAAAACATGTCCAGGGAAGCCTAATTGCCTTGAGGGGAAGTCATAAGCAAACTACTTGTTGCCAGTCGCATTTGCAACATGTTGCCAGATACTGTACTAGACAGTAGTGTACGTTAAACATCGATAGTTAGATGTTTCGATAACATCGATGTTTTTTTAAAAACTATCGATAGGCTATCGATAGACTATCGATGGTGTATATGTGTTTTTGCGAAATTAGTAGATACATCCAGGATTCATAATTTTTTTTTTTTTAAAGCTGAGAATTCAATTACTATTATAGAGAAACACAGAAATATAGAGTTTTATTCATTTCCGAAATGCTGAGCATTTTGATTTAGGAAAAGCAATTCGTTGAGACGCTTTGAGACTTTAGCCGGTTTTCGCGATCACTGTGAATTACACCAGTTTTCGAAAAAATATTGTTCACTCGGAACAGAAGATGCAAGTATACCCGGATGCTATAGAGCAAACATTCTCATTGTCTTAGTATTTGAATCGAACCAGTAGATGGAACATTTGTCGTTTTTAATTGGAGGTTGTTCCAGGTTTTGGTATATATTATTGCATCATTATTTGGGCAGCTATAAGCTTTGCCTTTGAATGGATCTTCAGGAAGAAATAATGGCTACTTGGATTTTTTTGCTTTCAACTTTTCCTTCGTTAGTAAGTTTCCCCAGTCTCAACAGTTGAGTTGCTTGCAGATGCAATTGCCGTAAATTCATAAGTACTCTGGGTTGACTCCGGCTTTTATGTCATCAGAAAAGAAGTATATTCTATTTGAAGAGAATGCGCAGCTATGTTTCCATCGTCTTCACTTATTTTTTGAACCTTGGATTCAGAATGGTGGCTTACATCATAAGGGCTCTTTTCTCAAACGGTATTAATGGTTCTCGCACTGAATTGCATAAAGCATTATAAATATTCTTTCCAGCAGCGTTTTTTATGCTAATTCCAACTTTCGATAATTGTAGAGTCAGTCCTCGTAATAACTAAGCTATATAAGAAAGAGTAATGTAATTTGCGCCAGATATTGTTGTCGTAGCCACATAAAATGGTTCTAATAGCAGAATAATATTCTGCAATACTTTTAAATCTTCGGCGAGTAACGTTTCATGTGCCTTCTCTCATTCGGCTGAAGTCAATTCTTGCCTGATATCATAGAAACATTTGATTTTTGTATATACGTTATTCCAATGTGAATGGCACTGCTGAATCAACTTCAATTCAGGTTTGTTGTCGTTGTGCAATTATTAGTATATCTGAAACAACTGCACTCGATTGAAAATAAGTATCAATATCGTTGCACTTTTTCATGATAAAATGAAAATCAGGTGTCATAAATATCAGACAAAGTCAAATTTAAAGTATACGCGAAGCATGGCATATGATTAAATTGAAGAAGTTTTGCTTGCATTAAAATGCAAGCAGCATTATATTATTATTATTATATATTTGACCAAATGTTCCATTTGCTTAGTGTATTTCTTGCCTAAACAAGAAATAACAAGATACGTATTCCTTATCTTCCAAAAAACAAAATGAACTCTGTGGCCTAAATTCTGTTAATATTTTCGAGTCTGAAAATTTATCTTTTCAATTACACTAACAATAGTATTCATCAAACAGGCATAAAATAAATATGCAACTTACTTCTGCCATTGATTCAAATATGTGCCTTCTTTTTATTTCAAATTCCGTTAATAATATAGAAATTAATTTACCTCTATGAAAAAAATAAGATGTGATTGCCAGTTTTCTTTCTTTGTTTCGATTTGTCCACATATCAGTAGTTAAAAAAATATGTTGAACTGCATTTATGGCATTTTTAACCCAAGTTTTAACATCTTCGAAGTATTTTGGTACCAAGGATGTTTTCAATGTTGTGGTGTCAGGAATCGCATGTTTTTCGTACAAATCAGCCACGAAATCCTTCATGTTCTCCTTTCCGCAAAGGCACTATGTCCAAAACAATCATATGAACGAATAGTTCATCTAAATATTTTTTCGGGCAGAATCATCTGCTTAGAATTTCGCTCTTCCAAAATAATTTTTGATGATTGTTCTAGATTTTGTTAAACTGCTCTCGAAGATGTTACTAGAACCATGGGTTTTCGCTATAGGTTCAACAGAAAATAATTTCCACTATGAATTATGTTTCCGTTTTAAATGATCTGATACATGTTATGATTTTCACGTGCAGTTAAATTTTACATTTTTTTCTTCTTCATGTTATTTCACTTTACAATAAATAAAAAGTAACAAAACTAACAAAATATAAGAGTGGTCTGCTATCTTTGGTTGGTGCTGTTTTATAATAACAAGAAAAGGAAATATTATTTAATGAGAAAAACGAAGCAAACGTAAAATATTCACAGTGGACGGGATGGTATCGAAATGTTACCTTATGCATTTTTTTCAGTTTTCAAAAACTATCGATTGCAAAAACAAACATCGAGGTTTTCAATAGTTTTGAACTATCGATAGTATCGACAGTACTATCGATGTTTAACGTACACTACTAGACAGGTATAATCTTTTAAAAACTCAGAACACCGTCCACCATTATTCCCAGAATTGATTACTTTGACCTGTTAAGGGTTAAAAGGTCAAAAATAAGTTTTTCTAACCTTCAAGAACGATAACGACGAGCTTTCTAGCACAGCACTGAGTCAGCAACAAATCAGGAATTTTTTGACAAAAAACCTGTCAAAAAAATTTCATTAATACACATATCGAATAGAAATATCTGAAAAGAATCATAGCTATCAAACGAAATAAATATTGTTTACTGGTTGTGTCCATTGAAGGTCACCACCTTCGCTCATTATACAGTTTCCCATTTTCAAATTGACTAGCAAATTACGTTCAACTTTCACGGATGTGAATTCGAGTGCAGTCGTGCATATGGTAGTTTTTTGTTTGTTTTGTTTTTGTTGGTAGTTCTGTTTAATAAATTAGAGGTCTCAAGCAAAATATAGCGACAATAAAAACCTAAAGATGATGACAAGCCATTACAAAATATAAGGTTGCTGCAGAAGAAATGGCCGATTTAGTAATACATTTTTAAACAGCTGTAACTTTTTATAAAGACAATTTATTTAATCAAAATAGGTACCAAAAGATGCAACACACTTTTCCCAACGAGATACACGTACACTTATTCTAGTTTTGTAGAAGTCCGAGTTTCTGGTTCGAAGAAACTCCTCAAAGGCATTTTTGACAGCAGCTTCATTATAAAATCTTTTTCCTGTCAAAAAGTGATCCAAATGTTTAAAGATCTGGTAATATGTTGGTGAGAGGTCTGGTGAATATGGAGGGTGAGGAAGAGCCTCATAGCACAACTCGTTTAATTTTTGGACCGTTGTTCTCGATACATGAGGTCGTGCGTTCTCATGAAGCAGTATCACTCCATCCCTGTTGACAAGCCTAGGTCGTTGGACTATCAGTTTCTGATGCATTTCAGCCAGTTGAGCACAGTATTTCTCAGCATTGATGGTTTCGCCAGGTTGCAGGAATGAATAGTGGATAACTCTAGCTACAGACCACCAAACAGTTACCATTATTTTCTTTGGATGAAGGCTTGGTTTCGCCATGTGTCTTGGCGCTAGATCATGCGGAGCCCATTTGTCAAGCTTTTTCACTTTTCTAAGTTGTTGCAAGTGGCGGCAATCTGTCGAATTGTGACCGCCTAATTTCTCGGCAAGATGCCATATGATTTGGCGGGGGTCAGACTCCAATAATGCACGCAGCTCGTCGTTATGGATCGATGGTCCTGGGTGTCCACGTGGCTCATTTCCAAGGTCCATATCTCCGGATCGAAATTTTTCGAAACACCGCCGAGTGGTTCGTTCGCTAACTGTATCAGACCCAAATGCGCTGTTGATATTCCTCGTTGCTTCCGTTGCGTTGTGCTCTAATTTAAATTCGTATAGTAAAAGTAGCCGTTTTTGATTCACTTCCATGTTCACTTTCTCTTTTTGTTTTTACGATCACTATGAAGTGCAAAACAGAAATGACTCCATAAACTAAGGTAGCAGTATTTATACTTCAATATGTCATATCATTTGCACCGCCTGGTGCCAATATAATACACTGAAATTGCAGCCAACTTTATGTTTTTGCTAAATCGGCCATTTCATCTGCAGCAACCTAATATATTTTGGCAGGGAAATTGGAAGGTGTAGTGAGCACAATCGTTAATAAATATAGCGCATCATACATGGATTAAAAAAGTGAAATTGAGGAAACTTAGCGAAGTTTCAATTTTTTATTACTAAAGTGGCAGTATGTATTGCTTTTCAAGCATTATCCAGATGGCTTAAAAAAAAATTCAAAATGGATGCCTTCCTGCATCCATTTTATCCGATTCGAAAGTTCCGAAATGAATTTTGGGACGCCAAAGAATATCATATCGTTTGTTGTTGAAGCTAATAAATGTGGCTATTGGTGGACATAGTAGTAGCTGGAAAATAAAAAGACAAATGCACAACGTCCACAGTTTCGCCGAGAAATTTACTTACAGATTGGTTGAAATCGACTAAAGATTTAAAATGGCACTCTACAAACCATATTCAGATATTTGCTAAACTTCTGGTAGTATTCTGAGAAATATTTCAACATCAATCAATTCTTCTTACAAAATGAAGCTCAGTCAAAAAGTCCTCAAACGGATTTTTCAGGCCGACTTAACTTCATGTTTTGTGAATTGGCCAATAGTTTGCACATGTTAGAAAAATATCAAAGTGAAAAGTGCAAACTGAATTTTTTTGGTAGCTTGTTAACAATCAAATTAACAAATTTTTTTTTAAAAAAAATAACAATTTAAAAAAAAATCATTTTTGGTTCCCCTACAGTTTATCTGTAGTTCGAATTTACGTGCCACGCAACTTTATGTTTTTACTCACTTTGAATACGTGTTTTTTCAGTTGAATTTCGTGGTTTGTTGGCCTTCAAAACTACTCCGAATTTATATTTCCAACACATTCGAATTTATTTTTGCTTTTTTAATTTGATTCCACATAGACCGAAAAGTTTTCCACATTCAATATTTTGAGACTCTCCGAATTGAAACTGTCCATTCGATTTCCCATCCTCAGAATTTCACTTCCATCTTGCATCTTTACTCTTGCGTGACGTTTCCCTGTCCTTCGCTTTGCTCGGTTTGACGTCTCTCACGGTTATCGCTCTAGTAAATGATAACGAAATGCCACTTTCATTGAAATATGTAGTGTTTTGAAAAACTTTAGGGCTTGTTTTTAATGGATATGGTTTTCATCTGCATCAAAATCTGTCGAAATTTCGAGCGCCCAACGTGGGTTGACAGTGATGTATAAGGTTTGTAAATTCTTTGACTATGTTCAAATTGGATACCAATGGTAGCTTCTTACATGTTCACATCAAACCTATCTTTCTGTGATCATTGATTGCTTCAGTGCCATATGGAAGATTCAGTGCCATCAGCGATATGGAACGGAAAGCATACACGAGACATGTTTTAAAATGACATGTTTACAACGGTCAGAAAAGTTATGTCTGAATTTTCCTTGCAAAACAAGCTAACCGAAAAATACATCAGCACTCTGAGTCTAGGTGCTGGAGGTTAGTGCATCAGTCTATTATTTTCTTCCCTTAGTACAATACTAGAAAGGTTTAAATTTTGAATTTTCTGATTTTTTTATGGCAAACATACTTCCAGTAGAGGAGTGTCAAATGGACAGCCCCAGATTTAGAGAAGACACAAGGGGTTGACACTGATATTTTCAATTAAGTATTTTTGGCTGTTTGCCATGATTAGTGTCTTGATGATGATGGCTCCAATTAATTCTATGCCATACATTTGCATGCCTAAATTTCTAAAACCCCATCACACCTACTTCTGCTAACTTCTCTTACCACTAAAGGCTGGTACTGAGTTAATCGTGAAGCCAAATTTTGGCGAAAATTTTAACAATGGAGAAAAGCGGAGACACTGCTCATTTCTGACACATAAAATGTAAAGAATTTCAATTCGCATCCGATTTTGTTATTGAAAAGACATTTGCACTGCTCAATTTTCAAATTCAAACACCAAGTGTCACTTTTTAGCTCGAAAGAGTGAACTGCACATACTAAATTGGTGTGAAATGATTGAAGACATGTGTCAATGCCATTTGCATTTTCAAGGCGAAAGCAACTTCCAAGCAATTTTTCATACTAAGAAATGAGTACAGTTCTTGCTTATTTTGAAGCTAAATTTTCGCCGAAACAAATTTCACGTGAAACTTTGTATGAAAATTTCACATGAAATCAAAGACAGTACTAAGCTTAAGATTCCAAGTTTCCAACAAACACAAGAAGACTGTCAACACCATGGTCTTGTTAAGAAAGAGCTTGGCCTTGTGGGATAGAATTGAGCGGAATATTTTTGATAGACTGAAAAGTGCTTGGTGGACTGCCTGCAGCCGCACTCGAATTTTTTTTTCATACTTGTTTTCGGCTGTAATTATAGCACCTTATATAAATTTCCATATTGTTATGTGATGACTACTCTGTCCCAATTATATCAATAAGTGCCACATATCCTACAGGACTTTGATTGAATCAATCACTTAATACATCAAACATTTCAAATTATCCACATCATCATTTTTCCATTACCCGAAAAAAAAGCCCCATAGAAGCCACTTATTTCAATTAAGATGTAATATCAGCTCCACAACTATCAATGCAGTCATATACATTCAGTTGGCACAGTACCGTTGTCATTCCATTACGGATATATCAGCGGTCAATAGCGGCCACCCCATTGATATCGTCGGTAGCTATCTGAAAGCTTCGAGTTTTGGCCATATCGAACAATGTGCCTGGATAGGGTGCAACATTGTCCAACATACGACAAAAAACCCGAGTTCAACCTGCAAATCTACGTTGGGCATCTTCAGGATACTGTCCAATACGACGGACTGGGTCACGGTGACCAAAGTACGACAAGAAAATAGACGACTAACTATGACCCTTGCGCCGCTCCTTGCTTCTATAACGGCACGATGAGGACTACGATCCTTACCGTTCCGACGGCTTCTTGTATACAGCGAGCATTCTGCGACGATGGTTGCTAGCTGACATCGAATTTAGCTTACCTGATATCTGGTGAATGGCGTGCAGCGAATCCTTTCCCAGCTACTACGGCACACAGTGTACACGTACAGGTGTGTGTATCGATCGATTTCAAGTGTCGGCTGTCGATGCTCGCTTCGTTCACAAACTTTCAATTGCGCCGTGACCTAAAAAGAAAATTGAAATTGTGTTGTAGTATGTTTCGAGGTACTTTTTTTTCAAGTCATACTATGCACGAAAAAATTATGATAAAAAGGAAACTAGTTTGGGAGCTGGTGTCAGTTGAGGATGACAATTGAGAGAAAATTCCGTTTTGTGCTTTTTTTACTCAGCAGTATAATTCCAGCGCGATGAAATTAAGCACTTTGTACAGTTCTGTCCGAAGAATGAACTAATTAGCTGCCAAATAATGTGACATTGTAAGTAGCAATTACACATGATGCGTATTACTCATGTAGAAGAATACAACATTAGGAACGTGAGTCACATGTACAATTAGCTGAAGACGAAGGAATATGAGAAAATTTCGTGAACTTACAAGGTTGTGGGTGTAGTATACTGCCCTGATTCGCATAAACGTTCTATCTACATTTTTGTCATTTTTGAGTTAACAACGGATTCAAAAACGACATACTCTATTACATCATTCTGCAAAATATGAAAAACCTGTCTTTTATGGAAGTATGTTAAAATCAATAACGAAAAATCACTCCATCTACAAAAAATGTCGCATTGTTCAGCATAAACGTTGTATCTACAGTAGATAGAACATTTATGCTGAACAATGCGGCCAGTTTTTCGTTGTATGTTATCACAAAAAAGTCATATCTGCTTAAAACCTGTCTTCCACAACTATTTTCAACGTGAAAGCTTTTACTTGATATGTATCTCACGTAAACGTATTTGTATCTATCTTTAAACTTTCGTCCCGTTTGAAGATGACCGCAGCATTTAGAAAAACACGAAACATTTAATATCTCGAAAGTGCTAAAATGTAGATAGAACGTTTATGCAAATCAGGGCAGTACGGGGACTAGAAGGTAACCTGGTAATGTTTAATGATTTTCCAGCTTTACGTAGTAAGACTTTTAGGAGACCCGTCGGCAAAAAACAAGCATTTTTCTATTTTTTATCCAAATATGAGCGCTAATGTATAATGCTTCACTGAAGTTTTTCTACAACAACACTAAATGTTCATCGAATACCCAAATAGAACATACTATGATAGCAAAGACCAATTTATTTTTCTCTAAAAAGTCTACTTAACACTTAGCTTGTTGGAGCGCTGGTTTTATAGCTAGTTGCAAGCTTTTAAGACAGCACAAACACAAACAATGAAAACCATGATTTTTTGAATCCGACTAGTGCCTTGGCGAGCCACTCTACCGACAAAATCTTAGTACTAAAAATACTCTTAGAACGAAATCAAAGATTAAAACCCCTAGCGCATCAGAACCGCTAGAAACACTCATGTTCGAAGAACAGTAGAGGATTTGTGCAGATTTTGAGTGTGTATTCGACCACTAGCTACTTTTCCTACTTAAGACTAATACATCCTAAGTAATAATATACCCTAAGCTTATTTTAATTTCGGTAACTTATCGAAAGTTATAGCGATAGAAAGGTATTTGGGCTGCCATCCGAAAAATATCCAGACCTTGGAAAATTTAAACACTGTTTACTTATTTTCATTGAAAACGTTTGCGATGTGAATACTTAATGAAAGCATTTATTGGTACGAAAATAACAAAAACACCTCGTGCTGGCAGCCCTTTATCACATTTGCCTCAAATAAATAATATGTCACATCTGCCTCACGTTGAAGTCAACCTGTTCTGCGGAGTTCGTATGTATTGATCCGATCACTGCATTGGAAGTTATAGGGATACAAAGAATCCATTCGCAAAAGTTTTCAAATTTTCTAGATTTTAATATTTGGTGTTTATTTTCACTACAAGATCATTACAATTTCAAAATTCTATGATAAAATCGCTAACTATAGATTTGCCAAAAAAATACAAAAGCAACCATAGCTGGCAGCCCTATTATTGTTTTTCCACTTAGATTTCTACTGAATACTGCCGATAATAAGTTCAATTTGCCATTTGAATTTCGTATGATTCCATGACTGTACTGGAAGCTATATGGCAAAGAGCTTTATTTTCCTCAGCGAAATTTCAAAATTTAAGACACCAAAATTATCATAGCTGGCAGCTCCAACCGAATTTTTCAACCTAACAAACGTGGCTTGAATTACGGTTCAGCTACTGTATGAATTTCGTCAAAATCGAATGACTGAATCGGGCTAAAAGCAGTTATTTCTCTTAGTGATTTTTCAAGATGGCACCACTGGCACAGAATCGCCCGCATTTCAAAATCACTTCTATCAAACCTTGTCCTACTTATGCCCAACACATTCCGTAAATTTCAACTGTATCTGATTATCGGGTCGTGAGTTCCCGTGAACATAAGTTTTTGATGCTAAAAATATAGGTAAATTGGGGAAGGGTTACCGTTCTTGTCCGTTGTAAAATTTCAAATATTTTACTTTGGCTATAGACAAATCATAAGATTTATACATATATGAGTGACATTTTCCAAAAAGGGATAATTTTTCAGGAGAGTTGATGGTTTGAAGGTTTTAACTTTCAGTGCCTGCCTTAGCTACAGGGTTGCCAACATGCTGAATAGTACCAATATGTCCTGAAAGTTTCATAATGATTTACTAGCTCTGTCAAAAATTATCGTAATTTACATTTTCCCGATCTCTTTTTAGGCACCTAGCGCACACATGGGGTTAAAAAAAATTCACAAACATTCGATTCACATTTAGAACACGTTCAAAATTCATTTCGTTAGTTTAAGTTTTGCAAAAATTATTTGTGGGCCGAATAATAGGTATATTAAAAATATCACTAAAATGACCGCTGGTGCCAAAGGGTTAAGGATAATTAACATTTGACTTGGACCTATTCTGCATATACACCAATGTATGCTGAAAGTTTCAGCTCAATCGGATGGCGCGTTCCCGAGAAATAATCACTGGGTACGGTAAGGGCAAAGAAGGTTGACAGTTTTCAAATGTTTCGTTATTTTTAGTATAAAATAGACCATTGAGGAATAATGGGCCGCTCTAAACATTGCAGTGCCGAACAAAGAGATTTAATCAAAAAAATGCTTTTGGATGGCAAAACCTAAAAATTTATTGAGGAAACACTTGGCTGCTTTAGTAAAATGGTCTCGAATGCAAAAAAGTGGGTGGAAAGCCTGAAACTCGTGGAAGAAAAAAGAAACTCAGCACGAGAGATGCGAAAAATGTTGTTCGGCTTGCACGAAAAGACCCTTTTTTGACATCAACGAGTATAAAACAGGAACTCAAGTTGGATGTCAGCACTTGTGCAATCAGAAGAACCCTTATCAACGCCAAATTAAAAGGTAGAAGTCCGAGGAAAACACCCTTTCTAAAAGACAAACACGTTCGAGACAGGTTAAAATTTGCACGAGACCGTAAGGATTGGCCTGCTTCCAAATGGAGGAATATCCTTTGGACTGATGAAGCAAAAGTTGTATTATTTGGCTGTCCGGAAAGGAGACAATACATAAGAAGACCGCCAAATGCTTCTCATGATCCACGGTATACCACGAAGACAGTTAAGCATGGAGGGGCAAAGATCAATGTTTGGGGCTCGTTTTCATTTTACGGCCCTGGCCCCATATTTTGGGTCAAACCCACGATGGATGCCAAAATTTACGTAGTCATGTTACCCTTTGCGGAAGAAAATATGCCCCTGAAATGGGTCCTTATGCAAGATAACGATCCTCTAAACACACCAGCCGCTTAGCCAAGACTTGGTTGTCGACCAATAGAATAGAAGTTATGGACTGGCTCGCTCAATCTCCCGACCTCAACCCCATAGAGAACTTATGGACTGATGTTAAGCAGGCGGTTTTTCAAGCAAAGCCGAAAACAGTGAAAGATCTTTGGCGGGTGGTGGAGTCTGTATGGAATTCTATTACCACGGAACAATGTCAAAGTTTAATAGAGTCAATGCCACGTCGATGTGTAAAGTAATAGCCAACAAGGGCTATACAATAAACTATTAATTTAGAAGTTTAATATTTCTATTTTCCCCCTATAAAATATATGTTTTTGCATCATTATTAGTTATAAGTTGTAAAACTGCTATTTTTTGCACAGCCCATTTCAAAGATGTTTATCAAAATTATGAAATTTGGGGAAAAGTGCACCTTAAAGCACTTTTTTGTCTTTGCTATATTTGTATTGCCACATTTATGAATACATTTTATGTTGTTACCTACAACGAAACTGGTTGTTTTTGATAATTTAATCAAATTTACCGGCACTGCTATTATTTTGCACACAGGTGTATATATATATACAGAAATATGAATTTTTGACCAAATCGATTTTACGAGAATTTTTGTCGGATTCAGGGAAACTGGCAGAGTGATAAGTTCCACGACGCACTTTACCCCTGATGCAACTCAGCTACCTATTTGGAGCTAGGCTAACTCAAAACTCGGCGCGTGGTTTTCTTGCCGAACTTGAAGCCAGCTCTAGATTCCTAACTTAAAATTGGAGATGTTGCTGAATCTCGCATACATACTTTAATATTACAGAGAAGTGCTGAATACTGTAAGGTACATCGCCAGATTTTTATAGACCTGACACGACACTGTATTTTTCATTTGACTATGTTAAAGTTAAGTTGACATAATCTTAACGTTCGACTTGCAGT